>CM028130.1:1626061785-1626705714 GCA_016271365.2 Neoceratodus forsteri | reverse complement strand
GGGAACCAGGCCATAGGAGGACGTTCCGTTAACCGCAAATTGAATAATATGGTTAAGAAAACCAAGAGGTTCCTCAAAGGGCAATCAGAAATAGTTCCCTCAGGATAGAATGAAGTCCACTCGTTCCCCCTTTATCTTGAGGAAAATTGGATCCGTTCAGAAGAACGGAAAAATCAAGGTAAGTTTTTTTTTTTTTGGGGGCTTAAAGTCTAACAAGGAGGAGGAGGAACGATTAGGGAGGAGGAGACGCCGAAGTAGGAGGCCCATGAGGGGAAGGTGGGTGGGAATTAATAATGAATGGTGAAAACACAAGAGAAGATCAAGAATTACGGTAGGTACATAATTTTCATATCTTCCCTTGTCAATCTTCACCATTCATTACTGCTGGGTGAGTACCAAGCCCCCCGAAGGGGGCCTGGATAGACCCCGAGGGGACAGATCCCTCAGCCTCCTACTGGTGGGAAGTAGGAAGGGGAGACCCTAACCAGCAGACTGGACCAGTTTAAGATTGGTGAGGATGAGGAGGTGTCCCTCATGGGCTGGGGGAGGGAGGCTGCCCATTAAGAAGCCCCCTCGTCCTGTGGGAGAACAGGCGGGTCCCCCAGAACGCAGAGCCAGTCACCCTACGTCAGGCAATGCGTGACAGTCTGGAGAAACGAAGCCATGCTGTCCGCCTGATGCAGATCACTGTCCCTGCTAGTCTGGACGCCACCTCGTTGGCGTTGTAGGATGCCCTTGCTTGGTGCCTTGCAAGCTCCATACCTTGCATAGAGAGGGCAATGTCTAGACTACGCTGAGTCAGGCAAAGATGCTAGGACCTGCAATAGCATCGACCACAGATGCCTGTTGTAAGCAGCGTGGTGTGCCTGATGTGAACTGATGCACATTAACACACGACTTGAAGAGAAAACCCTTCGTCCCCACCGGTTGAATTCAGCAGAATTCGGATCTGGGGGTCTGTCATGTGCCAGGCGCCGAGGCCCGGAAGGAGTGTCTAGGGATGTCAAGCCCGAAGGTGGGTGAGGCAGAGAACCTAGAGACTCATTGGGGGGGGCACTATACTGTCTCCTGCAGTCTGCCGGGGTTGGAGAAGGAGTGGCTGGAGACTGCCAGGTGCGGACAGATGCTTCCTGGAAAGGGACTGGCCAAAAAGGCACCACCAGGTGGCGAGTGCTGAATTCACTAAGGAATGCACGGGTCTGCTGCTCAGTATTGTCCCTACGGATGTAGGAGATGTGAAGCTCTGAAACCAGCCTTGAAAGGAACCGCTGATAATCAGTGAAATCAGCGTCAGAGGAAAGGTGGACAGAGAGTTCCACTTCCTCAGATGAGGAAGTCGAGCTCGAATGCTCAGAGGGTTCCTGTGGCGGAGGGGACAGGCAGAAAACCTGTTCGTCCATGGCCCGACGTAAGATGGGAAGGCCACTGCAGTAGCTCTGAACGTCTCCCAAGTTAACGGTCCCGTGGGACCCACATGGCTGGGGAGAGGGGGAGGTGGTTGCAGAGGGATGGCGAAGGGCACCTAACAACACATGCCTGGCCTCTGAGATCCAGGTAGCAACGACACCAGGACTGGGGACCCCGAGATCATGCCGGGTTGCGCAGAGGAAAGAGAGGAAGGCAACTCCGGGAAGAGCCCTGAAGGGGAATCTCCCCTGTGACGCATCTGAGATTGCATGAGTCCAGAAGGGCAACCCTCAGAACCGCCACCAGAAGGTGCTCTAGAGCCTTTGAAAGAAAGGCAGGGATCAGTGCTGAGACTCCTCCCCACACCCTGCAGGGCAGTGGGGGTTCGCCGCCACTCTTCACCCTGACCTCTCAGTCCCTCAGACTCCGAAGCAGGGCTCTTCCTCGATGCCAGCGGGGGAGGGCCCTGCTGAGCGAGGCCCTGAAGGGAACTCACTGTGGCAGAGTCCTCCACCCTCTCCTGAAGGACCCTAGCAACACCAGTGATGGCAGCTGCCCGGGACCTCCGGAAAGAGGGCATTCCCTCCGGATCTCCTGAAGGGTCCACCACAGAAGACTCCAGGCCACCCCTAACCAAGGAATCATCTCGGCTAACCAGCTCCAGGGACTTGGGGAGAGGAACTCTGGATCACTTAACGCTGCGGCCTACAGGAGGTTCCGAGTCAGAAGACTCAGGTTGCCGGCCCGGGTCCTCCCGAGTCATCCTCTCTGAAGAGGGGTCAACCAGAGTAGACTCCACTGAAGTGACTGCAGGAACCTCAGCCAAAATGACAGGCCTGGTACCTAAGGACGCAATGACAACAGCGCCCAAAGAGTCCACTGCACCTCCGTCGGCAACGGAAACCCGGCCCGCACCACGAATGGCGTCAGCTGAGTCACTGGGGCCGCCAATGGTGCCACCCAAGTCCCCGGATCCCCTAACGATGCCGCGAACGGTGCCGCAACCCACAGAGACACCACCGACTGCACCACCGGAGTCCCTGACGCTGGAACCCAAAACGGCACCCCCGACAGCGCCGCCTGAGTCCTCGGCGCCACAGACAGCGTCAGACTCCACGACAGCAATGTTAGGCAAATAGAGGGTCCACTAGAGCTGGGCCCCGCAACCCGGGCAGTGACACTGGGGAGCCTGCACCCAAGAGTGACTGCCAGGACGGTGCTCACGGCGTGACCTCGGAGGGATCACAACTGCCCTACGCTAAAGAAGAAACCCTCATCGGCAAGGCTAGAAGTGGAGAAGGAGGTTCCCGCCGCCAGGCCGTGAGCAGACCCGGTAGGGATCTGGAAGAAGGGTAGAGATACCCGCCTGGGAAGCACGCTGCGGATGTCAAGTCCCCTGAAAAGTCGGGCGAGCTCTTCCCGACTTTAAAGCGCGTGGATTTCTAACACACGGCGATCCATGGAGAAACAGGCGTCGCAATGATCCATATCATGGCAGGGGCCCAGGCACCGGAGACAAACATCATGACGGTCCGTGACTGAAAACTGCCGGCCGCAGGGGCATGGCCTGCCTTAGACTTGCATTTTGCCCCAGTACCTGACATGATGCGAAATCAGTAAAACAAACAACAAAGCTCCCGGCGTCATCGAAATATCAAATAAAAGAATGGGTCTTTCCAGTCGATGATGTCGGGATCGAACAGGGATGAAGGAGTGGCGTCGAGAACAAAATGCAGCCTATGATGCAGTAGACTTTAGTAACTCCACGCAGCAGGTGCAGTCTCGATGGTGGGAGAAACAGAACTGGGATGGGGGAGAAGTCTATGGTGCCTAGCGGCCGCCCCTCGCACATGATGCGATGCGTCACTCTCTAGGTGGCGCCGGCTCGTCTTAAATAAATAAATAAATAATCCTGTGGCAGGTGCGCGCCTCCAGCTTAGTCCAGCAGTAATGAACAGTGAAGACTGACAAGGGAAGATCAATGTAAAATACTTTTTTTTTTTTTTTCCACATAATGTTTTATTCAGGAACAGATAAATACTGAATTTAGAAGTATCAATGTCATGCCTGAAAATAGTAACATTATAAACAGCTGCCAATTAGAAGTAATATCCTGTCTTTCTTAGAGAAGAAGTCTTTAGCAGCACAGGAGACATGGAAAGAGGATTTGTTGTCTTCCATTTAGGACGTTCACAAAGAAAATCTCTTCATAGTACAAAATTATTATTTTCCAATCTCTGTATATGGGATGCATTTTATTTGCAGATTTTAACTCTATAGATAACCACCACAGCAAGCAGTACAAGAAACACTGTGACACCCCCCCCACCCCCCAGGTACAACGGTGCTGTGAGACAGCACAGACAACACTGACTGGCCAATCAGTCCAGGAAGACTTTATAAAGAACCTGTCAGACTGCCAGATTACTCACACTGCACTTTCTAAGCTGTCCAGGGTTAAGACAGGAAACTTCAAAAACCCCTATGGCCCTGTCCACACTGAGCACAGTTTTGTCAGAATGTTTGTAAAAACAGTTCAGGGCTTACCGTGCTATCGCATCCGCACTGCAGCTGAACCATTTTTAAAAACGGTTGAAGTCCGTCCACACCAGTGGAGGGAGATTCTGTGTCAGGGAGAAACCGTTTCTCTGAACCGTGCCAGAGGACCAACAATGATTGTACCCAGCGAACATGGTACTGCCTCCCGTCCCACACTGGTTAGGTAACCATGTTCAGTTTCAAACTGTTTAGAAAACCGTGCTAAAGACCTGTTACAATCAGGGTTTAAAAACGGTTTTCTAACACGGTTTGAAAATGTTACCAGTGTGAACGTGAACTGTGTTTAGGGGCTCCTGTACCAGTTTCGTATGCCTGTAACATTACAGAAGCCATAGTGTGGACAGGGCCTAAATATGGCAAATGTAGAGCAGTTTATTAATACTTTACTCAAAATATCATTTAATCTTTCCAATCTCTGTCCGTCTAACTTTAGTTGAAGTACTGCTTAGCTACAGAACTGAAGCAACTTAAGAGAAAAGTAAGGCCAACCTTCTGTTGGGGTGTATGTGCCAGCATTCGTGCAATAAATATCCTATGCTAGATCAGTTCCAGCCAGGCGTAGACAAACCCTGGAGCTTTAGTAGGCCTCAAAATATGGAATGTGTTGCTGAAAGAAACGGCAGACCATGATTATTCAACTAGTAATTATAAAAAATGAAAATTATGTACCTACCGTAGTTCTTGATCGGCCCTTGTATCTTCACCATTCATTACTGATGGGTGTAAGCTGGAGGCGCGCACCTGCTCGGGAGCTTTGTTTTGTGGGAGGAGCCCATGAGGCTAACACATTGCGTGGTGCTCGCGGATTGGCCGTGAGGCGCTGCCGACTCCTCCTCCTCCACCCCAGTTGCATTTTGCGGGGGGTGGGGGGAAGGGACGATAGAAGGGATAGAGAAAATCAAGAAAAGGCAAGGGAGCTGAGGGATGGGAAAAGGAAAGGATATAAACAGAAACAGGATTAAGCCGGCCAGAGGGGGAAGAGGACTCCAATCTCTGGACATTAGGGCCCCAGTACAGGAGAGTAAGAGAAAGAGAGGGAAAGGAATAAGAAAGAGAGATAAGAAAGACAGGGGGAGAAGTCGAGAGACCCCCGTCATGCTCAGCCAGAAGACTCACCCTGCTGGCATACCATTATCTCAAGACCTAGGAAGGTATGAAGACACGGGTGCAAGGTTCCAGTCAGGCTCCAGGAATCACTGGACATCAGTCCAGGGCAAGAGAGCTTGAGATGGTCTTGGAAAATGTATGGTATGGCGGTGTCTGCTCCTTCCTTCCTTCCCCTAAATCTGCATTCGGGATGAAAGGTCCCGGGGCAGGGACCTCACAAGCCTGCCACTTGAGGGCTTAGCTTTTGGGCGGGGACCCCTCTAATTAAGATAGGACCCTGCCCAGAAACAACCCCTATATAGAGGGGTTAGAGAGAAGAGGGAGAAGTCCCCATGGGTCCTCTCACAAGGCGCCTGAGTCCCCCCGAGTCGGTAACGGACCAGATAGGTCCATGCCAAGTCGCGGAAGGGACACCACAGTGCACCTAAAGAGCCACCCAGGGAGATCCCCCCAAGCCCAAGGCGAAGACCCTACTCACCATCCCCCTCCAGTTGTACCGTGACTTACAGAAGGAAACAGATGGCCCTGAGGTACCAGGAGGACTCAGCTCCCAATTAGCCACGTAGAGGGAGGGCGAGCAGGGCGGAGGTGGTGCCCAGAGCCCAAGACCCAAGAGGGGAAGGTGGGTGGAAATCAGTAATGAATGGTGAAGATACAAGGGAAGATTAAGAATTACGGTAGGTACGTAATTTTCATATCTTCCCATAGTCAATCTTCACCATTCATTACTGTTGGGCGAGTACCAAGCCCCCCAGAGGATACCTGGCACCGCCCTGAGGGAACAGCTTCCCTCAGTCTCTTGTGAGGAGATGCAGGAGGGGTAGACCCTTCTAGTCATCCTAGGCCACACATGGCCTAAGGCTGCTCAGGGTGAAGTGGTGTCCCTGCGACCCGGGGAATGGGGACAGAGACACCTTGAAATTCCTCCTTCCTCAGAGAAAAGAGACTAGTCCCCCGGAAGGCAAAGGAAATCACCCTACGCCATGCCATGGGTGATAATCTTGACAGGCGAAGCCATGCCCGTCCATCTAATGCAGACTGCTGACCCTACAAGTCTGCAAGCCACCTCACTGGCGTCATACGATGCCCTTGCCTGGTGCCTTGTAAGCTCCAGACCCTGCGCAGAGAGGGCAATGACCTGCCTAGATTCCTTCATATCAGGCAACAATGCTAACATCTGTGCCAACACTGACCACAAATGTCCACTGCAGGCAGCGTGGTGAGCCTGATGTGATACAGAGTAGCACACGAGATGAACAGAATACTCTTTTCCACCAATCGAACTCCATGGACTCCAGATCCGGTGGTCGGTCATGCACTGGGTGCTGCAGCCCAGAAGTAGCGTCTAGGGCAGTCAGCTCTGAAGGTGGGTGAGGCAGAGAACCTAGAGACTCCTGGGGTGCACAGTATCTCCTCCTGTAGTCCGCTGGGGATGAGGTGGCTGGTGACTGCCAGGTGTGGATCGCCGCTTCCTGGAAAGGAATAGGCCGGGAAGGAACCACTAGGTGGTTTGCACTTAACTCGCTCAAGAAAGAGTGTGTTTCCCGCTCAGTATTGCGCCTGACCACATGAGAAATATAGAGCTCCTGAACCAGCCTTGAAAGGAATTGCTGATATTCTGTGAAATCAGCATTGGAGAACAGGTGGATGCATCATTCCTCTTCCTCAGAAGAGGTAGTAGAGGAGCTCGGAAGTCCAGAGTCCTCCTGTGGCAGTGGGGTCAGGTGGAAGACCTGCTTGTCCATAGCCCTGACATACCTGGGGAAGGCCCCACAGTAGCTCAGAACATCTCCCAGGTCAAGGATCCCATAGGACCCACATGGCAGATGGCCTGGGAAAGGAGGCGATGACTGCAGAGGAACTGGGGGAGGGCACCTGACCAAACATGCCCAGCCTCTGAGACCTCACAGGTGATCCTCCCGCATAGGTGGGATCCGGTGGGCGACCCAGTCAGTGAACACTGTAAACTGGAAAACAATTTCTGGCTGAGCCCTGAGGAGGATTCTCCTCTGTGGTGCGACCAGGGCTGCACAGTTCCAGAACGGCGAGCCCCAGCGCCGTCCACCAAAGGTACCTCTAAAGTCTCAGAGGAGAAGAAGTGGGGTTCAGCACTTCAATTCCTCCTCACCATCTGAAGGGAAGTGGAGGAGGGCTCCCATGCTTCACCCTGACCCCTCAACCCCTCTGACTCAAAGGCTGCCCTCTTCGTTGTACCCAGTGCCAAGGGGACCCCCAATCCTGCTGGTCCCCCAAGGGAGGCAACAGGAGAGTAGGCCCCAGCCCCAGTAGCCAGGGCAGCCCCAGAACGGCAGCTGCCTTGGCCCCTGAAGCTGGGACCATCAACCTGGTGACCCCAGAACCACTATCCACAGCTGGGTCACCGGCTGTGTGGGGGCCCGCAGAGACTGCAGCCCCTGGGGCCACCGAGGGATAAGCACCGGAGTGCCTAGTGCCATGTCCAGGGGGGCTCCCTGACCCTGAGGGATTGGGTTGCCACTCCTGGTCAGTCAGCGGGTTGTCCCCCTCTGAAGAGGAGACCATGAACACCTCCAAACAGGTGACCCCGGGACCCCCCCTGCCAACGGCGCCGTGAGTGGTGTTGCAGCACCACCCGCGGTGCCGGCCTGATCACCGATGCTGCAAATGGCGCTGGAATCAGAGATGGCGCCGAGGGTCTGCTAGTGCTGGGCCCAACAGCCATGGGGCGCAACACCGCGGGAGCCTGCACCTCCGAGGAGGTGACTGCTGGAGCGGTGCTCCTGACCTGGCTCTGGAGAGAACTGCGCTGTTCCTCCAGCACCACGGAAGAAACCTCAACGGCAAGGGTCGAATCAGATGAGGAGGTTTCCTCCTCACTGGGCCATATAGACCCAGAGGAAGGGTCAAGGGTTCTTGCCATGGAATCCCTAGAACAACGCCGCCCTCCGAAAGTCTGCGAGGCCCTACAGACTTCAAATGCGCAGATTTCTAACACATGGCAGTCCATGCAGAAGCAGGCATTACAGTTGCCCATGTCGTACTGGGGTCCCAGGCAGCGAAGACAGACGTCATGCCGGTCCAAAATGGAAAAATGCTGGCCACAGGGAAACAGACGCATAGGGGTGCGGCCCACTTTAGATTTCGTTCTAGCCCCCGAACCAGACATGACGCTGAAATATTACAAAATTACAGAAAGACCTGGCACCACTGGTAAGAATTTAAAATTAAAGGAACAGGCTTACCGGGAGTTGGAGAAAACAATGCCAGGTGAACAATCTCAGAACCGGGATGGATGCAGGAAAACTGTCAAATGGTGTCGAGAATGGCGCCGAGGTGAAAACTAGGCTGTTGACGCAACTCTTTTCCAAGCACGCAAGCAAGAGCTTCTTCTACAGCGGCAGAAACAGAACTGGGGTGGAGGTGGAGTCAGCGGCGCCTAACGGCCAGCCTGCAAGCTCCACGCAATGCGTCAGCCTTGTGGGCGTGCAGACTCCAGCAAAACAAACAAAAACCTCCTGAGCAGGTCTGCGCCTCCGGCTTACACCCAGCAGTAATGAATGGTGAAGACAGACAATGGGAAGATTAAACATTTCTATTTTATCAAGTCACATACTGGTCAGCTCTACAGACCATAACACTTATGTGCAACAAACAGTGTTTCATGTGCAGTTATGAAATGGAGAGGGAAAATGTTGCATCCTGACTGGCTGGGACCCGTGCGCTGTGAGAGCACAACGTACAGATAAAACAAGTTCGCCAGCCAGGACACACCACCTGTACTGTCGGGGTATGCCATCCTTTGGATGACGCATAAAACCAAGGTCCCTTCTACCCATCTCTGCTGCTGTCCTGGTGGGCCTCCAGGTGGAAGTAAAAGACCCCAGGGCACTTTTCGCAAGAGTAGGGGATTTTCCCCAGTGTCCAGGTCGACATTCCTCTTCTCATAAATCCGCTTCACGCAACTGTCCAAGGGCTGAGTGTGGGTGCTGATGTGTGAAATGGCTGCCACTACACGTTTAGTCTAGCACTGCTTGTAAAGTGCTTGGGATACAGTGTGTATGAAAAGCACTATATAAATGCTGACTATTTATGCTTACGCAGTCAACAGATAAAAACAGCTGAGTACAGCTGATGATGCTGGACAGACATTCTAATGAATAGGCTATAAACTTGCTCCTCAGATAACTGATCATGGATTCTGCTTTGGGGCAGTAATGAGGCTAACAACGGACTCCTCAGCAACAAGACACTACCGTAGAACCCCTGCAAATCCTCGGAAATAAAAATTACACACTCACTGTAATTCCTGCTCTTCTAGGAATATCTTCATCATTGATCCACAGTAATGGGTTCTGAGCTGGAAACGCTAGGACCCTGTGGGAGCCAGAACTTTTCAGAAGGGCTAGTGCCGAGGTCAGCTGTGCACAGGTATGACACTGTGAGACTGGCTTGTACTGCATGGCTTACCTCGGCACCAGCCCTCAATCACCTCAGTATCTCTCTTTTTTTTTTTTTTAACTGAGAAGGTGCAGCATAACCTAACTAGTCTCTATACACTAAACTTAAAGGCATAAGATAGCCCTGGTTGCCCGAGTAAGAAGGGTCAAACAAGCAGCTTAGTGTCTTCACAGAACAAACCAAGAACAAGGGGTGAAGACCAACAAACATGCTAGAGTGAGCCTGGAGGACGGAGGGTGGGCGTGTGAATCGGTGAAGATATTCCTAGAAGATCCAAGAATTACATAAAGTACATGATTTTGACACCTTCCAGGAATCTGGTTCCCACTGAGGCATGAGACTACCAAACTCAGAGAAAATCCCCTGGACTAGGGTGGGAGGAGCTGAGGCTCAATCAGGACAGATACCCACTCAGGATAGTCCTGCCAAAGGAGGCAGGTTGCCTGGCATGGACATACAAGGCATAATGATTAATGAAAGTGTGCACTGAGCTCCAAGCTGCACCTCTGCAAATATCTCCGACAGGTACAGAGCGACTCTCTGCCAAGGACATGGCAACTGCTCTGGTGAAGTGGGCACGTACCCTGGCCTTCCAGCGTGACCTGTGCCATAGCATAGCAATGCGCAGACAGCTCACAATCCAGGCTGAAATACACCTAACAGGCAGTCACTTCAGATTAGGACTGAAGGAGACAGAAGGCTGTTTGGATTGCCTCAAGTCCTCAGTTCTGTCCAGTTAAGATGCAAGGACTCTCTCAACATCCAGAGAACGGAGAGTGTGTTCTTCATTCTGGAAGTTGGCAAAGTAGGTAGGCAGCACCAGTGGCTGGTTCAATTCACGTCAATTAAATGTTATTTATCAAGTAAGTATACTAGCCGACAATTTTTAGTAAGAACTTAGGATGCATGCAGAGAACTACCCTGTCCGTGTGGAACACAGTATATAGGGAATCTGTGACCAAGGCATGGATTTCAGACAATCTGCGAGGAACTGATGGCCACTAGAAAAGCTGCTTTCCAAGTTAAGAACTTTAGCACACATGTTGCAAGGGGCTCAAAGGGCCTGTGGGTGAGCACGTCTAGCACAAGGATGATATTGCAGGAAGCCACCAGCTTCCTGATGAGGGGCCTTGTGTACAAAAACACCCTTAAGGAAACTCCTGAAGAGTGGCAACTGAGCCCAGTAGAGGGTACCCATGGGCTTGTGGTATGCAGAAACAGCACACAAATAGACATTAATGGTGGAATACTGTAGGCCAGTATCAGAAAAGTTCAGAAAATACTTCAGAACCTTGTCAGGGGGGTACTGAAAGGGGTTCATGTGGGTTTTGGAGCAAATGGAATTTGTGTACCTACCGTAATTCTTTATCTTATTGGACGAAGTCTTCAGCACTCATTCACACTAACAGGACTATGCCAGAGGCGCTAGGACCCCGCGGAAGCCAAAAATCTTCAGGAGGGTTGATGCCGGGATATGACCGTGCATGCATGCCGCTGCAAGACTAGTTCATGCCATATAGGCTATCTCGGCGTCAACTGTCCAACCGCCTCAGTACCTTTCCGACTGAGGAGGTACAGTGTAGCCTAAGAAAACCTAAACCTATCTTCTGGGCATTAAGATGGCCCGAATGACCCATGTAGGAAGGGTCAATTCAACAATGTCTTCACAGCCCGAACAACAAGAAAATGAAGACCAAAACAGAACAAGTGAGCTTGGGGCGATGGTAGGTGGGAGTGTGAATGAGTGGTGGAGACTATCCAAGAAGATAAAGAATTACAGTAGGTACATAATTTCCATATCTTCCTGGACTAAAAGTCTCCACCACTCATTCACACTAATGGGAAGAGTACTGAGATTAAAAAAATCACCCCCCCCCAACCCGGAGAAGGGTGGTAGGAGATAAGAGCTCACTCAGGACAGAAGTCTATAAGGACTGTCCTGCCGAAGAAAGTGAACTGTCTGGCATGGACAAGCAGAATGTAGTGCTTACAAAGGTATGCACTGAGGTCCAAGCTGCTGCCTTGCAGATGTCTGCAACAGGAACATTACGAATCTCCACCAGCAAAGCCACAACCGCTCCAGCAGAGCGGTGTGAATCCAACCTTCCAATTTGACCTGTGCCATGGATTAATGGTGTCTAAGACATGCCACTAACCGTGCAGAAATACATCTCATGGCAACAGGCTGGCCTAGTCGAGGCACGCTGAAGAAACAATAGTTGCTCGGATTGCGCATCTCTTTTGTTCTGTCTATGCAGAATCGCAGAATCCTCAACATCCAGAGAATGAAGGAAGTGTTCTTCATTCTGGAGTTAATGAAGTAAGTAGGGAGAAGCAAAACTTGGCTAGCGGTAACTGAGCCAGTGACATGTTCTCTACTGCCTCAAGATGGCCCGAAAACATGGAGGTGTACATTCTCTGCCGAGAATTGCAGACCTGTGTTCGACAGTTCCAAAAGGCATCCCATTTTACTTGGTGGGCAACCGAAAGGGTCCAGGTGGGACTTTGCACACCAGATGGGGAAGTGTATCCACTTAGCCACGTAAGCCCGCCTGGTGAAAGGTCTACACGTGGCTAAGAAGATTCCTGCGATTGTCTGGGAAACCTAAAACTTGCCCACTTTCATCTCCTCAGGAGCCTGGCATGGAGATGAAGGGAGCATAGGATGGATGGACTAAAGTCCCTGTGTCAGAGGGTCCGCTCGTAGAGGGAGTCGCCTCGGGGGAACTTCTGACCGACTGCTGATCAACACAAATCACATCTGCCGAGGCCAATCTGGGACGATGAGAATCATTCAGCTCCTGTGTGCCTACAACTTGAGCAGCATCCTCTGAACTAAGGGAAGAGGAGGAAAGCATACAGGAAGCTTCATGACTACTGCAGTGAATAATACAGCCTGATGGAAACCCAGGGTCTGGATTTCTGAAGCAGGATAGAGGCAGTTTTGCGTTGAGAGGGGACACAAAAAGGACCAGGTCCAGACTCCTCCACTCATCTAATAGCGACTACATGACGTCTGAACTGACGCAACATGCTCAAGGCACACCACACACATCTTCATGGCCTTCTTGCAGAGGATAGGAGTGCGCTCCACCCTGCTTATGGACGAAAACGTCACAACTTTGTCCGTCCGAAGTCGGATCACTTCAAGGCAGAGGGCTACCTTCAGGACTTGGAAAGCGTACATCTCTAAGATATTTATTACGACAGGGTTGAATAGGACTCTGCCCCAGTTGTTGGGAGAGTCTGAATGCTGGGATCTGTTCTGTTCTTTCCTTTCCTATCTCTTGTCTGTCTGGTTGCGCAATCAGATTTTCTCATGAGACCTAGGACTTGATCACCCCGACAGTCTTGCAATTCTCTGCCTCTCACTCTCTGTCTTCCCTTGCTGTTTCTGTCTTTTCCTCCCTTGCATATCTGCTGGTATAAAAATATATGCAAATCATTACGTGGAAACGTAACTGATATTCGGATCCCTTTGTTTAGAAATTATACAGCACTACTGTTAAAATGTATATAATAATAGTTTAAGATGATTGCAAAATGCTATTGGAAACTTAAGGGGTTAACCTGAAATGCAATTTTTAAGCCTTTTGCAGACACTGTGGAAAAGGGGCCTCAGTTCTGGGACACTGTGCTTCTACCCGATATATACAACATTTTACAAAAAAAAAACAAAACAGGATGCCTGTTAAGGAGGGGGGTTGCAAAGACTTACATATGAGAGAGAGAGAGAGAGAGAGAGAGACGCGGGACTGCAATTGCTTGCAGGACACCCAGAGATTGAAGGAAAATTATATGCATCTTCTCTATTCTGCCTTTGTAAATAGTCATATTTAAGTTAATCTTTTTTAATGTTACTGCTAGTACTAATAAACACTTCTTACAAATTCTGCAACTGCTCCTGGTTTTCCTATGCTTCCTGACCTGTGCCTTGATGACATTTCTGAGAAAATGATGCTCCTCCTGGCTTCACACCTGGATGTGGAGGTCTTGACAGTGATCTAGGATTTCAGAGGGTAAGGGTAGACCTAGCAGAAGATAGACCAACTGCGTCTACCATGGGAGTAATTTTGTCTGAGGTTCTGTCATTTATGCGGAGGATTGCGGATGCGTAGTTGGATACCACTATTTGCTGCGTATGAAGACACGAGTCCCAGCATCCGCTGCATCGAAAACTGCCCGAACAGAATTACTTTCCATGAAGTAACGAGACATCTGAAGACGTTTCTTCCGTTCTCTGGAAGGAAGAACCCTCACCCCGGAGGTATTCAGGAGGGTTCCGATGAAGAGGAGCTGCTGGGAAGGTGAATCTGGCACCTTCCCTTAATCAGAAAACCCCTCCTGGAAGAGAGCAACTGAGATGCTGTGGCAACTGCTTCCTGTGACTCCTGCCCGGAAGGCCTGGCTCGGAGCTAAACGTCCAGGAAGTGAAGACTAGAACACCGAGGTTGTAGTGAACTCCTCCCCAAACAGGTACTCGATTAACCTTTCAAGGTCGAGAAATGAGTGCATGCCACCTGTTCTCCTGGAACCAATTAAAAAGGAAGTAGGAACCTGTGTTCAGATTTGCCATGGAATAACTTCTACTGCCCTAATCTCAGAGAGGCTCCGTTTCTCAGATGGCTTCAAATGGAAGAGATTCTCCATTTGGTGTCAGGACAAGGGGTTGGACCCTTCTTCCTGTTCCTTGGCTAGCATTCTGGACTACCTGTGGTCCCTTTCTCAGCTAGGGCTTCGGTCGACGACCCTTAAGGTGCACCTAGCAGCCATCTCTGCTTACCAGGCGTGGGCAGGCAAGCAGTCTGTGGCACAGGAAAAGGTGGTCGGGCACTTTTTTAAAGGCCTTGAACACATATCCCCTCCGGTGCAAGAACCTCCACCTCTGTGGGATCTACTGCTGGTACTGGCTAAGCTCATGGGCAAGCCATTCGAACCGATGCACAGGTGTGACATCTCTCACCTGCCGTGGAAGACTGCCTTCTTGGTGGCTATTACGTCAGCCAGAAGGATGGGAGAGCTCCAGGCACTTTCCATCGAGTCTCTTTATCTGGTCTTCCATAGGGACAAGGCTGTCCTGCGCCCCCACCCGAAATTCCTTCCGAAGGTGGTGTCAGAGTTTCACCTTAACCAGGTGTTGACCCTACCGATGTTCTACCCCAATCACACCTCGGAGGCCGAATATAGGCTCCATTCTTTGGACCCTAGAAGAGCGTTCTTTTATTATAAGGAGCAGATGGCTGAAGTTCGGGGAGAGGTTCGCCAGCTGTTTGTCACCTACGCTGAAGCCACACCTGGCAGTCCTGCAGCCAACTGGATAGGCAGGTGGGTCACCTCCTGCATAGATCTCTGGTATAGGTTGGTGGGCATGAAGCCTTCCAAAGTGATAAGAGCTCATTCTACCCACCATAACGCTGCTTTGGTGGCTGCTTCCAGGGACGTCCCTATCCAGGAAATCTGCAGGGCTGCTACCTGGAAGTCAGTACACACCTTTATTTCCCATTACCACATTGACCTAGAGTCACGCCAGGATGCTGGTTTTGGGACCTCGGTTCTCCAGTCCTTATTCCCTAAGTAGGGGGTGCGCGCCTTGACTCCCTCCTCCCAGAGAACTGCTAGAGTCTGCCAATAAGTGTGGACTGAACAACATATCCACGTCCCTAGAAATACAGGTTACTCACTTGTAACAGGAGTTCTAGGAGTGATGTATGTTGTTCATCCACACGACCCACCCAACCTCCCTGGCTTCCAGCGGGCTAGATCTGGCATCATAGGGCGCAGCCGAAGGTTTTACCACCCGGGTTGGTGGGAGGAGACAGCTTGAATACCTTCTGGCAACATTTAAAGTGGCAAGGAACCTGCCAAAAAGTGTGGATTAAACATATCCACGTCCCTAGAATCTCAGTTCTCTGTAACAGATTGGAGGTGACAGAGGTGATACCCCAACCCTACAGCATATTAAGGAGAAGTGGGAAATGGAGTCCATTGGACACATTTCCAATGTGGATTGGGAAATACATTTGTGGGTGTGATGGAGGGTCACATCATCCCCTGGGTGGAGAGCATTTTTTTTTTTGAAAATTTTTGTTCATTATTTTCGCACCCCTACAGTAACCAAATATTTTCATACTTCATATACGGATAGCTGTTAGCGCAAATGTGGGGGTGTAGGATCCCACTATCATATATTCTGGGCCTGCCCGATTCTCAGAGGTTTCTGGTCCAACGTACAGAATGCCACTAGGCAGAGCCTACATACAGACATCCCTGATGAGTTTACAGAATGGGTTCTGGGTCTCCCAACAATCATACGACTCCCAAAACTTCGAAGAAAGCTACTGTTAGTTCTCATTGCTGTAGCTCTACAATGTATAACTACTCGCTGGTTAAAGTCTGATGCCCCTACATTTCAAAACTGGTTAGATCAGCTTAATAACATGTGAAATGGAATGTCTGACTGCAAAACTACATCTCAGGGAAGAGAAATATTTGGAGGTGCAGGGTCCCTGGGTGGGGTAGACAGCTGAGGTGGCTTCCGTGCCCGAGACTACCCAGTCTCTAGGAAATGTCACCCCATAGGAAAGTAATGGTTCAATATGTGCACTATCTCCCTGGTATCCACTTCCCCATAGTGAATATACCATTGAGATCAACCCTTGAACTCACATGGTTGGTTAGTAAAGCATTCTAATTCACCAAGTGTATTACACAAATATGTGACTGTTAGTTAAGTTTTACTCTACCTCTCCCTTGGCTCCAACTGGGTGAAGATTAAATATCCGGTTTATTTTCAATCAATCCAGGCAACATATATTGTTTTTAGTTTGGTTTATGAAGAATTAGTTTTTTTTTTTTTTGTTTCAAATTTATTAATCACAGAATTATGTTTTAGCTGACTTGGACTCTATCATGGAATGGGATAGCAATACCAGAAATGTACAGTAATTAATACAGACTATGTAATCAAATTGTTGCTGTAACTGTGGATACCTTGTATGTAATTGTCCAAGCCACGTTCTTTAAATATTTGAATAAAGCGGAGTTTCAAAAAGAAAAAGGTCCTCCACCACGGACTGAAGGCGTTCCCACTCATGGGTCCTTGACCGTGACCTGCTTAGGACATCGGCCAAGAGTTCTGGACTCCAGGAACATGGACTGCGGTGAGGGACAAGCCGTGTTCTATGGCCCAGAACCATACTCTCATGGCTTCTTGACAGAGGATAAGAGTAGATCCCCCCTTGCTTGCTGATGTAGATGACAGACATGTCTGTCTGAATCAACGGGGGCCTGGACAGAGGTCTGGTTGAAATGCCTGTAGAGCATACAGAACCGCACTCCTTTCTAGGACACTGATGTGGAGAGACTGCTTTTTTTTTTAACTTTTTATTTATAGGTTATGTGAAGTTACAGTAGATACTGTAATACATCAATGATCGAATTGAAGTACGCAGACCTCCAGACTGGACGTACAGTACATTTAATAGGGCGGTCATAATCTAGATAGAAAAACACTAAGTCCATACAGTGCGGGAGACTGCCTGACATTAAGTACAGGTGTAAAATTTGGTTAGATTAGGCTGTAGCATGCTTACACACTCATCCATATCTATTATAATCCGGCTAAAATGCCAGCCTCTCCAAACCCTAGTAGGACTAATAGCTTGTGGAGGAGCGGCTAGGCAATGGAAATATGGACAGTGCATTTTGTATATATCCTGGTCTCAGTTAAGCTGCTTTTCAATATCCGCAGATCTAGGTAGGACTTGCCCACCCTGCGGATTATCAGGTGTTATCCAGAGGCTTCCTTTAATGTTCACAACTAAGCAGTGTGATATATATATATATATATATATATATATATATACACACACACACACACTAACTGTTCACCCTCCACATTCCTCTGCCAATTTTATAACATTAAACCAAACTATTTATTGGAGCTGCAATTTGGCCCCTTGAACCAAAAAAGACATCATAGCCCTCGACTAGATTTGAAATTCACATTAACAGCCTAACTGAACAAGCCAGAGCTGTGGTCAGACCTATAAAAAGAAAAGAAGCAATACCCAACCAGTGCTGGGTTTATGGGCAGTAAGCATTCACCCAGAGCAAATATCTACAGCCATGTCATTCACAATGAGGAGAAGAAACTCCACTATTTCAGTCCATCACCCCTCTTCATCTGAAACTACCTCCGATGGATTCTTCTTTACAAGAATTTTTTTCAGCAAAGTCAGCTGCAGCTTTAGAATCTACAAAAATATGCACCTTGGAGTCGTGACATATTTGCAGCCATGCCGGACAGCTGAACTGCGACTGGACACCATTTTGAAGTTTTTTTTTTTTTTTTTTTTTAAATTGGCTGTAGCTCCTCTTTCCGACCTCGAGTCTGAGCTGACAGGTCAGGGAAAATGCCAGGCGGCTGCCCTTCCAGAAGATATCGCCCTCTGAACGTCCTGCTTGTAATGGAGGTATTCGGGCCTCCAAAGATGACAGGGTAAAAATAGCCGTGAGGGGTCTCTGAGATGGGTCGCCTCGTGGTCGTGGCCTTTGCAGTATGGAGAAAAAAACGTTTACTATTGTAACATCTGAATCTTGAGGCAGGAGTTGTAGATCCTGAAAGATCATTCTGGTCATCGCATTGTGCAAATCTGTTTTTCCAGCGACCCTGGGAGGAAAACCCACAAAACGGACATTGGCCT
Source organism: Neoceratodus forsteri (assembly GCA_016271365.2). NCBI lineage: Eukaryota > Metazoa > Chordata > Ceratodontiformes > Ceratodontidae > Neoceratodus > Neoceratodus forsteri. The sequence goes on along the minus strand of CM028130.1, from coordinate 1,626,687,499 downwards.
GTCTCTGGGTATTCTCCAGGGTCTCAATTTTACTTTTCAGAAAATGAAAGTCCAGTATAAAGGCAGCACTGCAGTCTGACCGTTACTCGAAGCGCTGAGCTCTTTTATGGCTGATGTATTTTCGCTGATTTTAGCATCTTCAGTGAGCTTGGCTTCAACTGCGGCAAGCCTTTTCTCACCTGTAGCTTGTATCTTGGTGAGCACTGCCAAAATCTGCACTGCTGGGAATTCTGGAGCCAGACTGCTTTATGAAGTTGGCCCTGATCCTTTAGATGAGCCCCCGGGAGAAAGAAAGACATCCAGGCTTTGGGATGTACATTTGCTGTCTTTTTTTGGTAACATTTTGTTCCTGGAAGGTTCAGAACTGTGTCAGTACTTTAGATTTAAGGTATTACAAAGTTTAAGGAGAGAGAGAGCATTCTAACAGCGACCACATCTCTTGTGTCTGTCGATCTCTGAAATGGGCTCCCCATCCCAGGTCCAAGGCATCTGTCATCAAGGTCTGGGAAAGGTGATCTCTCCGAAAGGGGGTTCCCAGCTCCAGATTTTGGGGCGAGAGCCACCATGAGAGAGTCTGGACCACAGCTCTGGAGATCAGGACTGGCTGGTCGAGATCATCCATCCTTTGATCCCACTACATCCTGAGGGTCCACTGGGGGGACTCTCAAAGAAGCATGCTGAGGGGACTGTCACAATGGCGGCTACCACGTGGCCTAGGAGCTGCAGCATGGTCTGAGCTGGTACCTGGTGCAAAACAGAGACTTTGTGGGCCAATGACTGAAGACGCGCTGCCCTGTCTGGCGGGAGGAAAGCCTTTCCCTGCACTGTGTCCAGGATTGCAACTATGTACTGCAATCTTTGGCATGTTCAGAGTAACCCCAAGGGATCTGAACAGGCGAAAGGTATCCTCTAGAGTGGCCAGGAGCCAATCATTGAGGTAGAGGTAAACAAAGTGCCCCTGCCTCCTGAGGGCTACGGCCACCATGGCAAGGCACTTTGTGATGACTCACAGGGCTGAGGAAAGGCTGAAGGCAGTGCCCGAAACTGGTAATGCTGCCCTTGAATGGTGAACCTTAGGAACCTCCTGTGGGCTGGAAGCACCAGGATGTGGAGATATGCATCTTGCATGTCTAGAGAGCAGAGCCAGTCCTCATGCTGCAGCATGGGGATGATGCCTGGCAGGGTCACCATCCGGAACCTCCTGTACTCGGATTGTTCAGGAGGCTCGAAGTCCAGGATCGGATGTAGGTCCCCTGTCTTCTTGGGAACCAAGAAGAAGCATAAGCAGAACCCTATCCCCTATTGCGATGGTGGGACGGGTTCTATGGCCTTTCTTGTCGAGGAGGATCTGGACCTCCTCCTCCTCCTCCCGGATGAGCGTAGTGTAGGAGGGGGAGTAGGTGGACTGGACCGGGGGAATCTGGAAGAATTCCAATGCATGACCCCACTCTATCAACTGGAGCACCCATGCATCTGTTGTGATGTTGGACCATCCTTCGAGATTGAGCTAAAACCAATCCCTTACCACTTCCCCCAAGGATTCCGCTGGGGGCGGGCAGGCAAGGCGTCAGGTGTAGGATCCAGGAGTAGGCAGGGAGAACTGGAAAGATTTAGTGTTCTGAGGTCCGTGTGCACTACTGGACTGAGAGGGGGCCTTATATCGAAAGGGGCCTCTCTGCTGCTGTCCCTTAGGCTTTTGTCCCCCTTGGCAACCAAGGATGTCGTCTCCCTGGGGTTGGTTTGGATCTGTACATCTGCTTTGCCTGAATCTTGGAGGTCCCCGAAAGGCAGAGGAAACCACCCTACGCCAGGCCACGGGTGACAATCTAGACAGGTGAAGCCATGCTGTCCGCCTAATGCAGATCGCTGTCCCTACCAGCCTGGAAGCCACCTTACTGGCGTCATATGATGCTCTTGCCTGGTGCATTGCAAACTCCAGATGCTGCGCAGAGAGGGCGATGGTTTGCCTACATTCCTCCATGTCAGGGAACAATGCTAACACCTGCGCCAGCACTGACTACAAATGCCTGTTGTAGGCAGCGTGGTGGGCCTGATGTGATGTGATGAAGAGCAGCACACAAGACGAAGAGAATACTCTTCTTCCCAACTGGTCGAACTCCACGGAGTCTGGATCCAGTGGTCGGTTGTGTGCCGGGTGCTGTAGTCCGGAAGGCGTGTCTATGGTAGTCAACCCTGAAAGTGGGTGAGGCAGAGAAATACAGGTTACTCACCTGTAACAGGAGTTCTAGGAATGGTATATGTTCATCCACACTGTCTAGCAGGTATCCTTGCCGCTTTAAATCTTGCCGGAAGGTCTTCAAGCTGGCTCCTCCCACCCACCCGCGGGTGGTAAAACTCTCGGCTCCGCCCCATGACGCCAGATCTAGCCCGCTGGAAGCTCAGGTTGTGCGTCGAAGCCGGGGAGGTCGGGTGGGTCTTGTGGATGAACAACATATACCATTCCTAGAACTCCTGTTACAGGTGAGTAACCTGTATTTCTAGGAACATGGATATGTTGCTCATCCACACTGTCTGGCAGACTCCTAGCAGTTCTCCGGGAGGAGGGAGGCAAGGCGCACACCCCCTACTTAGGGAATAGAGACTGGAGAACCGAGGCCCCAAAACCAGCATCCCGGCGTGACTCAAGGTCGATGTGGTAATGGGTGATGAAGGTGTGTGCTGACTTCCAGGTAGCAGCCCTGTAGATTTCCTGGATAGGGACATCCCTGGAAGCAGCCACCGATGCAGCAATATGGCGGGTAGAATGAGCTCTTATCCCTCTGGGAGGTTCCATGCCCACCAACTTATAGCAGAGATCTATGCAGGAGGTGACCACCAGCCTATCGTCCGCTTGGCTGCAGGACTGCCAGGTGCGGCTTCAGCGTAGGTGACAAACAGCTGGCGAACCTCTCCCCGAATTTCAGCCGTGCGCTCCTTATAGTAAGTGAGCGCCCTTCTAGGGTCCAGAGTATGGAGCCTATATTCGGCCTCCGAGGTGTGATTGGGGTAGAACACCGGCAGAGTCAACATCTGGTTAAGGTGAAACTCCAACACCACCTTCGGAAGGAATTTCGGTGGGGGCGAGGACAATTTGTCCCTGTGGAAGACCAGGTAAGGAGACTCGATGCAGAGCGCCTGGAGCTCTCCCATCCTTCTGGCTGACATGATAGCCACCAAGAAGGCGGTCTTCCACGACAGGTGAGAGAGTTCACACCTGTGCACTGGTTCGAATGGCTTGCCCATGAGCTTTGCCAGCACCAGTAGTAGATCCCCGAGGTGGAGGTTCTCGCACCGGAGGGGAAACGTGATCAGGCCTTTGAAAAAGCGCCAGACCACCTTCTCCTCGCCTGACTGCTTCCCGGCCTCGCCCGGTAAGCAGAATGGCTGCCAGGTGCACCTTAAGGGTCGTCGACCTAAGCCCTTGCTGAGAAGGGACCACAGGTAGTCCAATATGCTCGCCAAGGAACAGGAGGAAGGGTCCAGGCCCTTGCCCTGACACCAAATGGAAAATCTTTTCCATTTGAAGGCGTAACATTTTCTGGTCGACTCTTCTGGGGAGCCTCAACTACATTGAGGACCTCGTCCGGAAAGACCCAAGGCCTGGAACTCTAACCGCTCAGGAACCAGGCCGTCAGGTGCAGGGATTGAAGGTCCAGATGGAATACCGTCCCCTGATTGACTGAGAGCAGGTCCGGGCGAGCTGGGCGCTGCCTGGGAGCCTGGAGCTGAGGCTGAGGAGATCTGGGTACCAGTACTGGCGGGGCCAGTCTGCGGCTATCAGAATCACCTGCGCCTTGTCCCTCCTTGCTTTGAGCAGCACCTTGTGCATCAAGGGGAACGGGGAAAAGGCGTAGAAGAGGCCCGGGGTCCACGGCCTCGAGAAGGCATCCCCCTGCAGCGATCCCTGCTGAAGGGGCGGGCATGGAACAGCCTCAGCTTCGCATTCTCCCTGGAGGCAAACGGGTCCACCTGAGGTGTGCCCCAATGGGAGAATAGATCTTGTACTACCTCCGGCAGGAGAGACCACTTGTGGGACGCAGCCCCTATCCGGCTTAGGGCATCGGCCAGGGTGTTGGAGGCTCCTGCCACATGAATGGCTAGGAGATCCGCCTCCAGGCTGCGCACGAGTGACCAGATGCGGAGAGCTTCCTTGCATAGAGGCATGGAGCGCGTCCCGCCCTGGCGGTTTAGATAGTACATGGTCGTGGTGTTGTCCGTCTGGACCCAGACCACTTGACCCCGAAAAAACGGAGCAAAGGCGGTGAGAGCTAGGCGGACCGCTCGGAGCTCCAGCAGGTTGATGTGGCATTGGGACTCCCTTGGGGACCAGAGGCCGTGCGCTCGGTGTTCCCCCAGATGGGCACCCCAACCAATCAGAGAGGCATCGGTTGATAGAGAGACCGTCGGCTCAGGGCGGACAAACGGGATGCCCTCCTGCACATGAACTGGAACGGTCCACCACTGGAGAGCGTTCCACATCCCCTGGGTCACCGTCACTAGCTGGTCCAATGGATCACAGCGTTGGGACCACTGGCTGGCCAGCCCCCACTGAAGGGGGCGCATGTTCCAGCGGGCCCAACGGACCACGCTGGTACAGGCCGCCATGAGACCCAAGAGGCAGGAAGTCCCGGGCAGGGCGCAATTGCCCAACCAGAAATGATTGGGCAAAGGAGGAAAGAACCTCGACCCTGTCCGCTGGGAGCCGTGCCCTGGCTCGAAGAGAGTCGAGCTCTGCCCCGATGAAAAGAATCGCCTGCTTCGGCTCGAGTTCCGATTTGGCCTCGTTGATGAGGAGGCCGACCTGAGAGCAAACCTGGAGGGCTAGATCTCTGGACCGCTCCACCTCCTGTCTGGAAGGGGCTGCAATCAGCCAATCGTCCAGGTAGAGTAAACCCGGACCCCTCGTACGCCCAGAATGCTGTCACCACTGCCATGCATTGGTGAAGACCCTGGGAGCTGAAATAAGCGAAGGGCATGGCTTGGAACTCGAAAGGGTCCTCTGCTCCAGCGAAGGAACCTTTGATGGGACGGACAGATAGGGACGTGAAGAACGATCTGTAGGTCAGAGAGCAGAACCACACGCCGCGTTCCAAGGATGGTATTATCTGAGCCAGAGTGACCATCCTGAAGGTTCGAGACCTTAGGAACTTGTTTAGGTCGTGTAGGTCGAGAATGGGGCGCCAGACCCCCGTCCGTTTCGGAACCAGGAAGTACCGGACATGAACCCGGGTTTGAGGAAGGGTCCCACTTCTCTTATCACCTCCTTCTCGAGGAGGAGAGTGATGTCAGCTCGGCGGAGCTGACAGCGAAGCCGGACCCGAGGCCCCCGAGTGTCGGCAGCTCTGAAGGTGGGGCCTGCTCGAACTCCAGAGGCAGGCCCTTCCTACCACTTCCAACACCCACGGTCTGTGGTAATAGCAGAACAGGCGGAAAGGAAGAACAGGGCCGTCCCCAGGGGAACCTGGGGTGGTGACGAGGTTGGGGGCGACACCCCTCAACCCGTCACTGTGCAGACCTGGAGGAGGGACCGGCCGAGGGACCACCTGGGCCTTTACCTCCCTGCTTCCTGGAGGAGGAAGCCACGGGAATGGGTTTGGGATGCCAAGCGCGAGCCTGCTGGCCCTGGTGTTGCTGGGCCAGACGTGCGAGGCGCAGATGGACGAAAGGGCTTGGGTTGCGGTCTGCGGCCCTTGTCCCTCTGAGCGGATGAGACCGAGTCCAAGGTGGCATTGGACTTTTCGATCCTCTGGAGGTGGCCTTCCACTCCAGGGCCGAAGAGGTCGGTCCCCAGGAAGGGACATCCGCCAATTTGTGCTGGGTATCCGCTGTGAAGGTGGATATCCTCAGCCATGCCCGACGGCGAGCAGCCACTGCGGCCGCCGACTGACCTGGCGCATGAGTCTCCAATGTCCAGAGCAGTCTGAAGTTGCTGCTTGGCCACTGCCTGCCCTGGTCCCGCACCTGCCTAACCGTGGTCTGCAGGTCAGCCGAGAATGAGGGACTATCTCGTCCAGGGAGCCCAACAGGGCATGGGAGAAATGTGCCATCAGCACGGCCAAGCTTGCCTGACGAAGGCCAAGGGAGGACGCAGCGTGGACTTTTCGCCCGGCATAGTCCAATTTCTTGGACTCCTTGTCGGGAGGTTTGTCCACGTCCCTAGAGTTTCCGGCACGCTGGAAAACACTGTGGGTAACTAACCCCTCAGCTGAGGGATGTTCCGAGAAACCGGACAGGGAACTGGTAGGGACCGCATACTTCCTGGCCATCCTGGCCGGAGCCGCAGGGCAGGAAGCGGGGCGCTGCTAGAGCTCCAAGGCCGGGCCCACGATGGCCTCAGACACAGGAAAGGCCTCCGTAGGGGAATCCCCTCGGTCCAATATCTCCATGAGGGGATACTTGGCCCGCTTGGATACGGGCTCGAGCTGCATCCCGGTGGACTCCGAGATGAGCCTGAGTAAACCCAGGAAGGGCGAAGGGCTGTCGTCCAGCAACTGACCTCCCGAGGACTCCAAGTCCATTCGCTTGGACAAAAGTGAGGAATCGTCGTCGGACTCAGAAGAGTCCGCAAAGAGCTGCCTCGGGCCTGAGCCACCCTCCACCTGCCGAGGGCGATCGGGAGTGAGGGTGACCAACAGCCTATGGGGCAGACCCGAGCCGACCGGAGTTCTTGGTGGAGCCCCAAACAGCTGCTGTGAGGCGGAGGTTCCACGGAATCAGTGGAGCAGCTGGTTTGGCCGAACAACGGCCTGGGAACAGACTCCTTGGGTAAAACGAGGAGTTGTTTGGCCGCTCGATGTTCAACCACTTAATGGCGGGAAAACCAGCGTCAGCTTGTTCCGGTCAGAAGAAGCTGTTGCCACGAGGAGTCTCGTATCATCGACATAACTTACGTCGAAGCCTCCCTCATCAGAGGAGGGAGGACGGCGGCGCCAGCACCACGGTGCGAGACCGCCTATGATGGCGGGATGGCTGGACCGCCAAGAGTCCGAGACGAGACTGAGAACCTCGGCCTTTCCGAGGGCGGTGCGGAGTGGAACGGTTCCTCCTCGGCTCGGAGGTTCGCCCGAGGCTCTGGAACGGAGGCACTGGCAAGCCAGCGGGATCCTCAACTCCCACCGGGGAACGGGAAGGGATTTACCGGCCGCCGATCGACAACCCGTCCAACGTGTCGAGAAAGATCTCGACTCCGTCGACGGGAGTCTCAGTCAAAAGACCTGACGGGGACACCGTGAGACCAGTGGCCGAGGCCGAACGATCGACCAGAAGTCGATGGCCGACAACTCGGGGAGAGGGACCTTTCCCGCTTCCAAGAGCGTCGACGGAGGGACTTAGCTTGTCTTTCTTCTTGGACCGAGAAGAAGGTTCAGCAGACGGTCCCTCTCCTCTAGTGGAGAGGGACAGACAAAGCTCCTTAAAGGAAGCTGTGTAAGAGGAACCCAGGGAGAGCAGGATAAATGCTGTGGTCGAGGAAGATGCGGCCCGCGCAGCCTCCTCTTCGAGGGCGATCATCTGCTCTAGCTGATCTGCTGAGCCCGCCGCCGCGGAAACTGCCGACCGGGCCTCTTTTGAATTTACGAGGAAAAACATTTCATGGCCCAGTTGTAAGCGGGCATGCACGGTCTTCAGGGCGTAGGCTGAGAAGGAAGAGCACAGAGTCATAAGCCTGCGGGTGGTGCTCAAGGCCTAAACAGTGAACCTGCGTGGAGTACGGATCCGTCCAAGACATCTTCTGCCCAGCAAAGCACCGCCGTGGCTCAGGAGTCTATTTGTCCATCATGCAGTCGCGGGGATAGAAGACCGAAGTCTATAATGCAAAAAGCGTTTAAATTCGGAAAACGAAGAATTAGGAACCAGTCTTATCGCAGAGAAGCGTTAAGGAGGAACCTGAGCTTCAAGCGGTAAGGAAGATCTGGTGTCATGGAGACGAGGCCAAGAGTTTACCACCGGGTGGGTGGGAGGAGCCAGCTTGAAGACCTTCCGGCAAGATTTAAAGCGGCAGGATACCTGCCAGACAGTGTGGATGAACAACATATCCATGTCCTAGAAATACAGGTTACTCACCTGTAACAGGAGTTCTAGGAATGGTATATGTTGTTCATCCCACTGCAGGTATCCTGCCTTGCCGGAAAGTCTTCAATGACTCACCAGTGTCATCCAGGCTGCGAATCTAACCCTGGAAGCTCAGGTTGTCTTGTCAGCGGGAGGTCGGGTGGGTCATGTGGATGAACAACATATACCATTCCTAGAACTCCTGTTACAGGTGAGTAACCTGTATTTCAGGAACATGGATATGTTGTTTATCCACACTTTCTGGCAGACTCTAGCAGTTCTCCGGGAGGAGGAGAAGGCAACAACCCCGATACTTACTTGGGAAAGAGACTGGAGAACCGAGGCCCCAAAACCAGCATTCCGGCGTGACTCGAGGTCAATGTGGTAGTGGGTAATAAAGGTATGTGCAGACTTCCAGATAGCAGCCCTGCAGATATCCTGGATAGGGACATCCCTGGAAGCAGCTACCGATGCAGCGGTATGGCGGGCAGAATGAGCTCTTATCCCTCTGGGAGGCTCCATGCTCGCCAACCTGTAGCAGAGCTCTATGCAGGAGTTGATCCACTTGCCTATCGTCCACTTTGCTGCAGGTCTGCCAGGTGCGGCTTCATCGTAGGTGACAAACAGCTGGCAAACCTCTCCCCGAACTTCAGCCGTCCGCTCCTTATAGTAAGCGAGCGCTCGTCAAGGGTCCAAAGTATGGAGCCTATACTCGGCCTCCGAGGTGTGATTGGGGTAGAACACCGGCAGAGTCAACATCTGGTTAAGGTGAAACTCCGACACCACCTTCGGAAGGAATTTCGGTGGGGACGCAGGACAACCTTGTCCCTGTGGAAGACCAGGTAGGGAGACTCGGATGGAAAGTGCCTGGAGCTCTCCCATCCTTCTGGCTGACGTGATAGCCACCAAGAAGGCGGTCTTCCACGACAGGTGTGAAATATCGCACCTGTGCATTGGTGCGAATGGCTTGCCCATGAGCTTGGCCAATACCAACAGTAGATCTCATGGAGGTGGAGGTTCTCGCACAGGAGGGGAAATGTGGTCAAGGCCTTTGAAAAAGCGCCCGACCACCTTCTCCTGCGCCACCGACTGCTTGCTGGCCCGCGCCTGGGAAGCAGAGATGGCTGCCAGGTGCACCTTCAGAGTAGCCGGAGGCGAAGCCCCTTGCTGAGAAAGGACCACAGGTAGTCCAGAATGCTTGCCAAGGGGCAGTCGGAAGGGTCCAAGCCCTTCCCCTGACACCAAATGGAAAACCTCTTCCATTTGAAGGCATAGCATTTCCTGGTCGACTCCTTACGGGATGCCTCAACGACGTCGAGGACCTCGTCGGAAAGACCCAAGGCCTGGAACTCTAGCCGCTCAGGAACCAGGCTGTCAGGTGCAGGGATTGAAGGTCCGGATGGAACACCTTCCCCTGATTGACTGAGATCAGGTCCGGGCGGGCTGGAAGCCGCCTCGGGAGCCTGGAGCTGAGGCTGAGGAGATCTGGATACCAGAACTGGCGGGGCCAGTCTGGGGCCTGAGATCACCTGCGCCTTGTCCCTCCTCGCCTTGAGAACCACCTTGTGGATCAAGGAAGCGGGAAAGGCGTATGAGGCCCGGGTCCACGGCAAGAAGGTACCTGCAGCAAGCCCTGCTGAGGCGGGCATGAGAACAGACTCGGCCCGCGCATTCTCCCTGGAGGCAAACAGGTCCACCTGAGGCATGCCCCAGTGGGAGAAGAGATCTTGTACTACCTCCGGCAGGAGACACCACTCGTGAGACGCAGCCCCTATCTGGGTTAGGGCATCGGCCAGGGTGTTGGAGGCTCCTGCCACGTGAATGGCTAGGAGATCCGCCTCCAGGCTGCGCACGAGGGACTAAATGCAGAGGGCTTCCTTGCATAACAGCATGGAGCGCGTCCCGCCCTGGCGGTCCAGACAGTACATGGTCGTGGTGTTGTCCGTCTGGACCTGAACCACTTGACCCCGAAGAAATGGAGCGAAGGCGGTGAAAGCTAGATGGACCGCTCGGAGCTCCAGCAGGTTGATGTGGCATCGGGACTCCTGAGGGGACCAGAGGCCATGCGCTCGGTGTTCCCCCAGATGGGCACCCCAACCCATCACAGATGCATCGGTCGAGAGAGAGACCGTCGACTCGGGGCGGACGAACGGGATACCCTCCTGCAGATGTGCTGGAGCGATCCACCACTGGAGAGCGTTCCACATCTCCTGGGTCACTGTCACGGGCTGGTCCAATGGATCGCAGTGTTGCGACCACTGGCTGGCAAGTCCCCATTGAAGGGGACGCATGTACCAACGGGCCCAGGACCACTGGTGCAGGCGCCATGAGGCCCAGGAGGCTCAGAAAGTTCGGGCAGGGCGCAATTGCCCAACCAGAAATAATTGGGCAAAGGAGGAAAGAACCATGGCCCTGTCCGACGGGAGCTGTGCTCTGGCTCGCAGAGTCTCGAGCTCTGCCCCAAAGAACAGAATCACCTGCTTTGGCACGAGTTCCGACTTGGCCTCGTTGATGAGGAAGCCAACCTGAGAGCAAACCTGGAGGGCCAGATCTCTGGACCGCTCCACCTCCTGTCTGGAGGGGGCTGCAATCAGCCAATTGTCCAGGTAGGGGTACACCCGGACTCCTCGGCGCCGCAGGAATGCTGTCACCACTGCCATGCATTTGGTGAAGACCCTGGGAGCTAGGGAGAGGCCGAAGGGCATGGCCCGGAACTCGTATAGGATCCCTTCGCTCTGAAGTGGAGGAATCTCTGATGGGACGGACGGATTGGGACGTGAAAGAACGCGTCCTGGAGATCCAGGGCGCAGAACCACACGCCTCGTTCCAAGGATGGGATTATCTGAGCCAGAGTGACCATCCTGAAGGTCAGAGACCTTAGGAACTTGTTCAGGTCGTGAATGGGGTACCAGCCCCCTGTCCGTTCTGGGACCAGGAAGTACCTGGACACAAACCCCGGGTCTGGAGGAGGATCCGCCACCTTCCCGATTACCTCTTTTTCGAGGAGCAGGGCAATATTGGCTCGGCGGGCCGACAGCGAGGTTAGCGGACCCCGTGGCCCCCCGAGGGGCGATGGCTCAAAAGGGTGGGGCCTGCTCGAACTCCAGAAGCAGGCCTTTTCCTACCACCTCCAACACCCAGCGGTCCGTGGTGATAGCGGACCAGGCGGAAAGGAAGTGGCGGAGCCGTCCCCCCACGGGAGGAACCCAGGGGGAAGTGACGAGGTTGGGGGCGGCACCCCTCAACCCGTCACTGGGCAGGCTTGGAGGAAGAACCGGCCAAGGGACCTCCTGGGCCTTTACCTCCTTGCTTCCTGTTGGAGGAAGCAGTCGGCTTGGGTTTGGGACGCCAAGTGTGAGTCTGCTGGCCCTGCTGGGCCGGTCGAGAAGCAGGGGCCAAAGGACGAAAGGACTTCTGCTGCTGTTGGCGGCCTTTGTCCCTCTGGGCGGAGGTGACTGAGTCCAGAGTGGCACTGGACTTCTCGATCCGCTGGAGGTGTCTCCACTCCAGGCCGAAGAGGTCAGTCCCCAAGAAGGGGACGTCCGCCAACTTGTGCTGGGCATCCGCTGTAAAGGTGGATATCCTCAGCCACGCCCTGCATCGCATGGCCACCGCGGCCACTACTGACCTGGCACAGGAATCACCTATGTCCAGAGCAGTCTGGGAGCTGCTGCTTCGCCACCGCCCTACCCTGGTCCTGCACCTGGCGGACCGTGGTCTGCAGGTCAGGCGGGAGATGAGGAACAACCCCATCAAGGGAGCCCATGAGGGCGTGGGAGAAGTGTGCCATCAGCATGGCCGGGCTGGCCTGTCGGAGGCCGAGGGAGGATGCAGCGTTCACCTTGTGCCCGGCAAAGTCCAGCTTTTTGGACTCTGTTGGGGGGCTTATCCACATCCCGAGCGTTACCGGAACGCCGGAAAACTATGTCGGTGACTAACCCCTCGGCAGAGGGGTGCTCCGAGAAACCGGGCAAAGAGCCGGTAGGGACCGCATACTTCCTGGCCATCCTGGCCGAGGGCGCAGGACAGGAAGCAGGCCGCTGCCAAAGCTCCAAGGCTGGGCCGACAATGGCCTCAGCCACCGGAAAGGCCTCCGTGGGAGAATCCCCTCGGTCCAGAATCTCCATCAGGGGATACTTGGCCCGTTTGGACACGGGCTCGAGCTGCATCCCGGTGGACTCCCGAGATGAGTCGAAGCAGACCCAAGAAGAACGATGGGCTATCGTCCACTGACTGGCCCCCGGAGGACTCCAGATCGAACTGCCTGGAGAACAGGGAGGAATCGTCTTCGGATTCTGAAGAGTCTGCAAAGAGCTGCCTCGGCCCTGAGCCACCCTCCACCTGCCGAGGACGGTCGGGAGTGAGGGTGACCGACAACCTGTGGGGCAGGCCGTGACCCGACCGAGAATTCTTGGTCGGTGCCCCTGACTTCGGTTGTGGAGGCGGAGGTTCCACCACAATCGGTGGATCAGCTGGTTTCGGCTTAGCAACCGGCCCTGGAGCGGGCAACTCAACTGGAACGAGTGGTTGCTTCGGGCGTTCAGGCGACAGCCACTTGATGGCCGGGGTCGGCTTAGGCCCGGACAACAGCAACTGCTGCCACATAAGGTCCTCGTAGTGCCGGTGCAGCTTGCGCCGCAGCCTCTCCTCACCCGAGGAGGAAGATGAGGAAGAACGGCATCGCCGCTTACTTTGGTAACGAGACTGCCGATGTCGGCAGGAACGGCTGGACCGAGAAGAGGTCCGAGACCGAGACCTTCGGGGGGACCGAGGGTGGTTCTGGGAAGGGGCGGGGGACACCCGCTCTTTCCTCGGCTCGGGCACTTTAACCGGGGACTGCGGCCCCGAAGGCGCAGGCAGGTCCTCGGTATCCACCGGGGGAACCGGTGAAGGAGGGCTGTCGGCTTCTCCAGTCGACAGCCCGTCTAATGGATCGAGAAAAATCTCGACTTCGTCGACGGGAGTCTCGGCAGGCTGGCCTGATGGGGCACCGGAAGCCAGCGGCCTCAGCCGCAACCACGATCAAGTCGGTCAGCCAGCTCGGGAAGGGACCTCTCCCGCTCCCTGAACGCCGATGGTGGGACTTACCTTTCGACTCCTTTTTCTTGGGCCGAGAAGAATGTCCCAAAGGCCCTCTCCTTTCGTGGAAAGGGACTGACAAAGCTCCTTGAACAAAGCCGTATATGAGGAACTCAAAGAGAGTGGGATAAATGCCGTGGCTGAGGAGGAGGAAGATGCGGCCTGGGCCGCCTCTTCCTCGATGGCGATCATCTGCTCGAGCTGCTCAGCCGAGCCAGCCACCGCGGACACCGCCCAACGAGCCTCTTTAGATTTTACCGGCGGGAAACGTTTCTTGGGGCGCCCGAGCTAAGCGGGCAGCGCGATTATTCAGAACGCTAATGTAGAAAGAGCGGCATAACTCGCGAAGCCTCGGTCGTGGATTCCAGGCCTAAGCAGTAGACGACGTGGAGTGCGGATCCGCCCTGGACATTTTCTGCACGCAAGGGCACTCCGATGGCGGGAACTGTTGGTCCATCGCAGCGCGAGGGAAGATGAAGACGAAGTTTAGAAAACTTCAAAACCAATTTCGGACGAATCAAGAGTTAGGATCCAGTCTAAAACGCAGAGCGCTAAGGAGGGAACCTGAGCTTCCAAGCGGTAAGGAAGATCTGGAGTCATGGGGCGGAGCCGAGAGTTTTACCACCCGGGTGGGTGGGAGGAGCCAGCTTGAAGACCATCCGGCAAGAATTAAAGCGGCAAGGATACCTGCCAGAAAGTGTGGATGAACAACATATCCATGTCCCTATAACCTAGAGACTTCCTGGGGTGCACAATAACTCCTCCTGCAGTCCACTGGAGTTGGGGATGAGGTGGCTGGTGATTGCTAGGTGTGGATCGATGCTTCCTGGAAAGGAATAAGCCAGGAAAGGTCCACAAGGTGGTTTGCACTGAACTGGCTCAGGAAGTAGCGCATCTCCCGCTCAGTACTGTGCCTGACCACATGGGAAATATGGAGCTCCTGAACTAACCTTGAAAGGAATTGCTGATACTCTGTGAAATCAGCATCAGAAAAGAGGTGGAAGGAACGTTCCTCTTCCTCAGAGGAGGAATTAGAGGAGCTTGGATGTTCTGAGAGTCCTCTTGCGGTGGTGGGGACAGGCAGAAGATCTGCTTGTCCATAGCCCTGACATACCTAGGGAAGGCTGCCGCAGTAGCTCTGAACATCTCCCAGGTAAAGGGCCCTGTAGGACCCACAAAGCCTGGGAGAGGAGGAGAAGGTGGTGTCTGCAGAGAGATTGGGGAAAGGCACCTGACAAAGTGCACGGCCTCTGAAACCTCGCAGTAGATCCTCCCACATTTTGGGGTTTGAGGAGACATCCGGTGGTTGACCCCGAACCCGGAAAATTGGAGAACAAATGCTGTCTGAGCCCTGAGGGGGATTCTCCCCTGTGGTGTGACTGGGGCTGCATGGTTCCAGAAGGGCAAACCCCAGCGCCGCTCACTAAGAGCACCTCTACAGTCTCAGAGGAGAAGCAGGGTTCAGCACTGCAGCTTCTAACCACCCCCCCAGAAGGGTAGTGGAGGAGGGCCCCTGTGCTTCACCCCAACCTCTCAACCCCTCGGACTCTGAGGCCACCCTCTTCCTCATGCCCAGTGCTAAGAGGCCCCCCCCCATACCGCCTGCCCCGAGTGAGGCTGCAGAAGAGGAGGTCCCTGCCCTAGCCACAGTAGCCAGGGCAGCACCAGGAATGGCAGTTGCCCCGGCCCCTGAGGCTGGGACCATCACCCCGGGCCCACCAAGGGACGAGCACCGGAGCATCTGGCGTCACGTCGGGCAGGTCATCCCCCTCCGAAGAGGAGACCATGTACACCAAACAGGTGACCCTTTGAGCCCCCCCCGCCAATGGCGCTGCAGTAGGACGCAACACCACCGGTGGTGCTGCCCCGATCACCGGCACCAGGCCCAGCAGCTGTGGGCCGCAACACCGGGGGGAGTCTGCACCTCTGAGGAGGTGACTGCCGTAGCAGTGCTCCTGACCCAGCTCCACAGGGAACCGAGCCGTTCCTCTGGCTCCGCAGAAGAAACCTCCTCAAAGGCAAGGCTCGAATCAGATGAGGAAGTTTCCTCCTCACCGGGCCATATAGACCCGGGAGGGGACCCGGAGGCAGGGTCAAGAGTTCTAGCCATGACATCCCTAGAACTACGCTGTCCTCCATAAGTTGGCGGAGCCCTGCTGACTTTAAACATGTGGACTTCAAGTATGCGGCGGTCCATGGAGAAGCAGGCATTGCAGTTGTCCATGTCGTGGTTGGGACCCAGGCAGCAAAGGCAGACGTCATGCTAGTCCAAAACGGGTAATGTTGGTCACAGGGGCACTGATGCACGGCCCGCTTTGGATTTCTTCCTAGCCCCCGAACCAGACAGGACATTGAAATAAACTCTCAAAAACTACAGCAAATAGATCTGGCACCGCTGGTAAGAATTTAGGAAAATGAAAGGAACGAGCTTACCGGTTGACAATGGCATCGGGTGAGCAACTTCAGAATCGCAATCGAAGGAACTGAATGGAGTCAAAGGAATGGCGTTGAAATGAACTAGGCCGCTGACAACTTTTTTTCTGTTCTACTCATGCAGGCAAGTGCTTCCTCGATGGCGGGAGAAACAGAACTGGAGAAGTCAGCGGCGCCTAACAGCCAACCCTCGAGCGCCACGCAGTGCGGCCTCATGGGCGGCGCTATCGTTGACAACTCCTCCCACAAAAAAATACAAAATAGCTCCCGGAGCAGGTGCACGCCTCCGAATTACTCCCAGCAGTAATGAATTGTGAAGACTGACAAGGGGAAGCTCAAATAATTGATGAAAGTTGAGAGCTCTCCGAATCGTCTTAAGTGGCAGGCAGAGTAAAGATTCTGAGCACTCAAGAGTGCAGCAGTTACTAAGGGCAACATTTTGAAATTGGTACATGTCAGAGTTCCATTATTTGCATACATTCTATCTCTCTGTGGCAGTTCAACATTGAAGGCTGCCTGAATTTGTTTGATCATACTGTGTGATTCCTGGGGTTAGAATAACAATTCTATTAAATATATAATATTTTGGTGGCAGGAACGGTTATTTCTCCATAAAAATCTGAAAACAGAATTGCAGTTTCCCACTGAAATACACTGGTAGCCTTGCCAGTAAAGAGTTTCTGACATCATAATACAAGGATATAATTGAATTATTTTTTCACTAGCAGTTGGCAAAATACAAACAAAAAGATGAAAAAATAAGTAAAGAAACAAAAAACCAAACTGAATGATTGCAGAGACATCTAAAAGTTTCAAACCTTCATTTTTTCAGATATACATCCTTACTAAACACCTGCTCTTTAAAATTAAGAAATAAAGGTTACCTGGATTACAAGTCAGATGAAAAGGTCGTCAGATATGCTGCGTACTCCTGGGTCAGTGGTAGAAAGACTGCCTGCCTGAAGTACCTGGCCATGTTTCTAGCATTCCGTGCTGCAGGCTCAGCTCTTAAAGCCACAGCTATACTAGAGGACCCCTGGTCAGTAATTATTTCCCAATGATAATGTGATGCGATACAGAAAAGCCAAGCAGATTGTCTCAGACATTTCCTTTATTAACTATTAATCAGAGTTCTAGCAAGTGCAACCCCTCCCCCTTCAAAATCCATTCAGCTAGCCAGCACTCACCAGAAGGCTGTAAGTGTTTGAAAGTTGATAGTTTCCAGCACATGTTCAGGGGCATTTAATTCCAACAGAAGCATAATGAAGATGCGGTGGTAGGGGAGCTGGTGGAAGTCATTGTGGCACTGACGACCATCATGGTCTTGTAGGAGGACCCCTACAACGATACCGAGAACCTGTAGATACAGCAAGATGGAAACACAACATAAGCGGTAACACTTATCAGATTTATTTTAAAAATTAAAAAAAAAAAGAAAAAATGACAGATGCATTGTGGAGTGCTGCCAACCTTGTTCAGCAGGTTGATTTTGGTCACCGTGTTGGTGGCCTCACCCGAGTGCTTCACCAGTAGTGCAATGAGCCTAACAAAGGCATCCAGGTTGTGGTAGCACTTGGCCCGGATCATGGTGGGGTTGGCGCCGGGATTGTGCTGATCCGAGTGCGCCCTGTAGCTGATTTCGACGCACATCTCTGTACACAGACGGAAAAAACGAGTTATCAGATCATCAGTCTTCAGGATCCCTTGCTGGTGCATCTGTGGAAACAATACACTTTCAGCAGAGAACCAACAAACATAGCTCTTAGAATTATGCTCACTGGACACTGGGAACAGCTGACTTGTGTGTTACGGAATCAGAATATGTCAGAGAGGGATGCCCTGATGGCTTTGTCGTGCTTTTCGGATAGCTGGAGTTCAGGAGTGGGCTTCAGTCACTGCGTCAGAAGGCAGGTCAAGCTGCAGACCGTGCTCCTTGGTCGGGGAGGGCCAGTAGTGGTCTTTGGTGGTGCAGTGACCCTGCAGCTGTGCCAGGGAGCTTCCTCCTCCTGCAGGGGCATGCTGTTCAGCTGAGAATGGAAGGGCACAGCTCATACTGGGGGGGTGGGATCCCTGCCATCAGCACGACAATTATGCCTGAACAGGGTATATCCCTGAAGGTGATGGCAGGGTAAAATGTACATGAAGAAAATAAAAAGTGTTAATGAGGGTATTCATTAACAAAACAAAATTTGCATCAGCCAACCTGAATTGTACTCCATTCTCGAAAATCTTGAATTCAAAGTCACTGCAGTCTTTACTATTGTGTGGTCCTGGCATGAAATCAGGAGCTCTGTCCCCCACAGTTTACCAAGAGATGAGGCAGAGTCTGGAGCTGTCAGTCTTAATCCCCTGCTTGTGACATCCCAGCCGTTTCCTAAATGGTATTAAGGACACCATGGTAAACGAGCCTTGACTCGATGTGTTCATCCTTAATAAAAATAAATGAATCTGCAGAACAATGGAAAGTTAGGTTACAAACGGGATTAAGACTTTAGCTTCCGAGTCCGTCTCAGCTGTAAGGGAAGTGTATGGGACAAAGATCCAGGTTTCAAGTGGCTGTCCTTAAAGAATAGTTACGGTTTGGACTTCCAAGTCCTCGATGCCGTGTTATTGAGTTATGCTCATACTAACAGTTCACTATCTGCTGGTGAAACTTTTTTTTTTTTTTTGAAGAAGCCAGCCCATAGGCACAGCAGTAGTGTTACCGCTCACAAAACTGGCAGTAAGCCACATGTGCATTCACACTTTTGTGTCATTGCTGCCAGCGTCTCAAAGGAGGGGCATGAAAAGCGGAAATATGGCCCGTTACATAGGGACGGCGGACCTCAGTATATCTGGAACTTGCCCTGCTGCTGCACTGCCTCCTGACGATAAACCACTTTCAGGGGAACCCCCCCAATCCCAGACAGGTAATCCAAGGCTCCACAGAGGACCAGCAATACTGGGTAGGCAGGTGTGGGTTTCTGGGGGTACCTTGGGAGATCCTCAGAGAGGGATGTTGGGGCTGAAAGGAGGCGCATTAACACAAATTAAAAACAAAACAAACACACCAACCACTTATTCAGGCCACACAAAAAAAAAAAAGGGTGAATCCCTGTCTTTGGGTGTTGGGCATACATATTTCTTAATTCCTTCTGCTGCACATTTCCTAGTTTTCCTTGTCACTCCAACAGCAAAGTTAAAAAACATACAGAGCACATTCCCCCCATCTCTCAACAAGATATATTACTTTAAAATAACCACTGGTCTCCCAGTTGGCGACATGATACGTGCCAAATTACCACTGGGTCCATCCATCTAGATGTATTTTTAAGCCTCTGATGAGGAAAACAAAGTTACTCACCCATAACTATTGTTTTACTACTGGTATTCTTTCTCCAGACACACTTGTACAATCATTGAGGAATGCACCAAGCCAAGTGGTCAAAGTTTCAGCTCCTTCCCTATCCTATCCATGTCTTAGATCTATTTAACAAGAACCACAGCAAGCATTATGCTATGCCAACAGGTAACCAATGAGGACTGGTAGCCCAAGGAGGTCAGGCAAGCTAGTCTGACTACAGAAGGAATACAAGAAAACCAATAGTTATAGGTGAGTAACTGTCTTATAACTACATGGATTCCTTCTACACAGTCACACTTGTGAAGACTACTAACAGAAGCCAGACTGGAGGGAGATGAGCTCTCAGCTCAAATGAAGACACTTTAGGACAGGAGAGGATATTTGTGGCAATCCTTCAAATCTCACTGATTGGTATGCCCCTGGCAGTGGAGCAGGAAGCAACCAAATGCTGGGTAAAGTGGGCACGGATGCCCTCAGGCGGGGTACATGATAGCAATGAACCTTTGTGTGATAGTCTGCTTGGCAGCAGGATGGCCTCGTGGCTGTGCAGTGTGGGTCATGAACAGTGACCGATAATAGCCTGGAATTACTCTGTTTTCCAGTGGTTGAGGAGGGCATGGCTCACGTGCAGCTGCAGCCTTTCCTTAGTAGGGCTAGCATGGGCTTGGGTAATGCACTGGTAAATCTAGGGACTGGTTCAGTCAGAAATTAGAAACCACCTCAGGCATGAATGTCCTGTTGGTGCACAGCACAACTCAGTGGAAAATTATATAAGCTGGGTAAACAGAGAAGCTGCAAGCTCTAGGAAGAACACTTTCCAAGACAAGAAACCAAGATCACACATAGCCAGGGGCCGAAATGGCTTCTCAGTGAACATGGCCAGGACTTGGTACAAGTCCAATGCAGGAGGTGGCTTCTAAAGACGTGAAATGAAAATGATGTACTTACTGTGACACTTGGCCAGCTGGTTATGGTTACTGTATGATATTTGTAATATAAAAATATAGTACGTGATTGTCTCACATAAGACAGCCTGTGCTTCCATGAGTGCTGCCCCCAAGGTTTCAGTGAAGCTACAGGATATGTACACTGACCAAGAACCATTTAATTAACTGACTTCGTTCAAAATGACATTTTATTACCGTTTTATGACATGCCTAGGCTTTTTGAAGTGCAAACCAAATGTGACCTTATGACTTCAGAAACAGGACGTCATTAGGCTGATTCCTGTTAGCTCTTTAACACACTGGTGCCAGTGTGGGAGTGCCAAGTTCAAAGGAAACATGTGTAATTAAGGAGTTATATATAGTAAATGTTTTTTTTTCTTCTGATGGCACCTTATCTAAAATACCTCCTGATAGGAAATCATTTTTTGTAATTTTATATTCTAAAAGGAGGAGCTAGATGACTCACAGAAGGGGCATGGAGACCGTTTAAACTGATACTTGTGTCTGAAATGTAGGACATATCTTGGGACTCTAGAGAGACACAGCTCTCTGATCTAACTTTAAAACGCACTTCCAGAGGTAATACCTTAGATAGCAACAATCTAACTGTATTGGGGTAGGAGTTTTGCTTTGTAATTTTCCCTTGTTCTTTTATGTGATTGTGTGCTCTTTGATATATTGTTCTGTGTTACATTTTTCATATTTTTATCCATTTTTAGTAAACATTCTTTAAGATTCTACCTGGGTCTCCTCCGTCATTTCTGCATGTGGAGTGCCTGTATTTTTAAGTCTGACAACTGTTCAAGGGCTTGATGGTGTTACTAAGCTTGGTAAAAGGTAAGAATATACCTAAGGTCTCAGAGTTTTAAGGGTTCACTTTGGATACCTGGTTAGGTGCCCTTAGACGAAAGATATATTGCATCCCCCCAGAGAGATTATCTGAGCCTGTACATTTGGGTATGCTAGCATAAGGTTCATAGTCTGAATCCCCCCAGAACTTGAGACTAAAGGTGATTCGGACCCAAGAACAGACAGGAGGGTTACCCTGTCAGTTACCTGTTCACACTACTGCGCTCTGAGGTTGGCACTGTGGGACCAGGGGGCCTGACCTGCTGAGCGTGTTTGTGACACTTACCGGAATTCTTGATCTTTCAGAATATCTTCACTATTCTGTCAATACTAATGGGACTTAGCTGGAGGCGTCAGGATCCCGTGGTACCAATGTCTTTTACAGCTTGAAGAGGGAATGTCTGCTGGCGCTGTCCTCGAGGTTGATGTAGTGACATCATGCATGTGAGCCAATAACAACCCCATTTTGCCTGCCAGGAAAGAAGTGGGACAGAAAAGAGAGGGCTACAGACTCATAGCCCAAAGGGACAGGAAAATGATATACAACAGAAAAATAATAAAATAAAACCTGACTACCAACTTAGTGGAACTAAGAGTTGGGTCTCAGTGTGGCATAAAGGGGTGTGAGAGCCACAGCCTAACTCAGCCATCTGGACAAGGAGGTGGTGAGGAACTGGGCAGCAGCCTTGGCAACGAGCTTTGGATAGAAAATGAAAATTACGTACCTACCGTAATTTCTTGATCTTCTCTTGTATCTTCACCATTCAATACTGATGAGTGTAAGCTAGAGGCGCGTATCTGCCTGGGAGCTTTTTTTTGGCGGGTGGGGGGGAAGAGAAAGGAGTCGGCGCCGCAGACTCCTCCCCACCTCAGTTCTGTTCTGCCAGAGAGAAGTGAAAAAGGGGGAGAGAGGAATTTAAAATGAGGCAAGGCAGCCGAGGGATAGGAAAAGGAAAGGATATGAACTGAAAAAAAGGAATACGCTGACCAGAGGACAGAGGGATAGCATTTTTCTAACTGGCCTTAGGGCCGCAGCACAGGCATGAGAGAGCGAAGAGAGAGAAAGAAATGAGAAGAGAAAGAAGTAAGATACAGGGGAAGGAGGAGAGACCTCCACCATGCTCAGCCGGAAGACCACTGGCTTATTTTTAGCCTCAAAAGCTTGAGAGGTATGAAGACACAGGTGCAAGGATTCCATCAACTTCATGGACCACTGCACATAGGTCCAGAACAAGAGAATTTGAGACGGTCTTGGAGAACAGAGAGCATGGTGGGGTCTGACCCGCCCTACCCCTTAACCTACATTTGGGATGAAAGTCCTGGAGCATGGGCCTCTCAAGCTTACCACTTGAGGACTTAGCCAAGGGGGAAAACAAACCCCTAAACAGGAGAGGACAGTGTCCAGAAATAACTCCTATAAAGCAGGGACACAGCGAGAAAGGAAAAAGGGGAGGGGAAGTCCCTATGGGTCCTCCCACGGGATGCACTGACGAAGTCCTCACCCTTACGATTTGACAATGGACCAACACATCCATGCCAAGACATGGAATGGACCCCCCAGTGTACCCCACTGAGAACTCTAGGGAGTACCCTCCAAGGCCAGGGAGAAGACCCTACTCGCCACCCTCCTAGGTTGGGCACTCTGTGACTTTAGAGAAGGAAACAGAGGGCCCTGAGGTACCAGGAGGACTCTGCCCCCAAGTGGCCTTGAAGAGGGGGGAGGACGAGCAGGATGGAGGCGGTGCCCAGGAGCTGAGGCCCAAGACGGGAAGGTGGGTGGGAATCAGTAATGAATGTCATTGTCAGTCTTCACCAATCATTACTGCTGGATGAGTACCAAGCCCCCCCCCACTCCCCCGGAGGGGACCTGGCACTGTCCTGAGAAAGCAGTTTCCCCTGACCTCCTGCGGGGTAGATGCAGGGGAAGTGGAAGAGAGACCCTATTGCCATACACGGCCTAAGGCTGTTCAGGCCGAGAAGGTGTCCCCCGTGAGCGGGGTGTGTGTGTGTGTGTGTGTGTTGAAGGATGGAAAATGCCCTTGCAAACTCCTCCTTGCCCTGAGAGAGAAAAGACGGGTTTCCCGGAAGGCAGAGGAAATCAATCACCTTACGCTGGGCAACGGGTGACAATCTAGACAGACGAAGCCATGCCGTCTGCCTATGGCAGATCGCTGTCCCTACCAGTCTGGAAGCCACATCACTGGTATCATACGATGCCCTTGCCTGGTGCCTTGCAAGCTCCAGACAATGTACAGAGAGGGCAATGACTTGCTTAGATTCCTCTGAATCAGGCAATGTTGCTAACACAATGTGCCAGCATTGACCACACATGACTGTTGCAGGCAGCGTGGTGAGCCTGATGTGATATGATGCAGAGCAGCACATGAGCTCAAGAGAAAACTATTCTTCCCCACTGGTTGAACTCGGCGGAATCCGGATCCGGCTGTCGGTCATGCGCCGGGTGTTGTAGCCCGGAAGGAGCAACTAGAGCAGTCAGCCCCGAGAGTGGGTAAGGCAGAGAACCAAGAGACTCCTGGGGAGCGCAATACCTCCTCCTGCAGTCTGCTGGGGCTGGGGATGAGGCGGCTGGTGACTGCCAGATGTGGATAGATGCTTCCTGGAAGGGGCAGGCCAGGAAGGTACCACAAGGTGGTCCGCACTGAATTCTATCAAAAAGGAGCTCATCTCCCGCTCGGTAGTGCGTCTTACCACATGAGCTATGATTATGGAGCTCCTGAATCAACCTCGAAAGGAATTGCTGATATTCAGTGAAATCAGCACCAAAAGAGAGGTGGATGGAATGTTCCTCTTCCTCAGAGCAGGAAGTCGAGGAACTCGGATGTTCAGAGTCCTCCTGCGGCAGTGGGGACAGGCGAAAGACCTGCTCGTCCACAGCCCTGACATACCTAGGGAAGGCCGCTGCAGGAGCTCTGAACGTCTCCCAGGTTAAGGGTCCCATAAGGCCCACATGGCCTGGGAGAGGGGGTGGCGTCTGCAGAAGGATTGGGGAAGGGTACCTGACAGAAAATGCCCGGCCTCTGAGACCTCGCAGTAGCAAATGAGAAAACAAATCCTGGCTGAGCCCTGAGGGGTATTCTCCCCCGTAGTGCGACTGGGGTTGCATGGTTCCAGAAGGGCAAACCCCAGCGCCATCCACTAAGGGCACCTCTGTAGTCTCAGAAAAGGAGAAGCAGGGTTCGGCACTGCACCCCCCCCCCCGGTAGTGGAAGAGGGTCTTCGTGTTTCACCCTGGCCTCTCAACCCCTTGGACTCTAAGGCCGCCCTCTTCCTCGTGCCCAGTGCTAAGGGGTCCCCCAATCGAGACCACAGAAAAGTGTCCCGTCCCAACCACGGTAGCCAGGACAGCAACAGAGATGGCAGCAGCCCTGGCTGGTGAGGTTGGGACCATCGCCCATGCACCCCAAACTGCTATCAGACATTAGCCTCCGATACCCATGCGGACGGGGACCTACAGAGAGCAGAATCTGGGGTCCCCGGAGATGAGTACTGGGGTGCCTGGGGTCATGTCCAGGGGGTCTCCCTGACTCAGAGGAGTCGGGATGCCAATCCAGATTGGCCAGCAAGTCGTCCCCCTACAAAGAGGAGGAGACCGCACACACTGCCAGACTAGTGACCCCGGGAGCCCCCCTACCAACGTCACCGCTGCAGGACATACCACCCGCGAATGACGCTGGGATCAGAGACAGCGTCAGCAGGTGGAGCAGAGGGTCCAGTATATCTCGAAATTGTCCCCCTACACAGAGGAGGAGACCACACACACACTGCCAGACTAGTGACCTCAGGAGCCCCCCTACCAACGTCGCCGCTGCAGGACATACCACCCGCGAATGGCACTGGGATCAGAGACAGCGTCAGCAAGTGGAGCAGAGGGTCCGCCAGTGCCAGGCCCAGCAGTTGTGGGCTGCAACAGTGGGGTAGCCTGCACCTCCGAGGTGACTGCCGTAGCGGTGCTCCCAACCCGGCTCCACAGGGAACAGAGCCGTTCCTCCGGCACTGTGGGGAAAAAACCCTCTACAGCAAGGCTAGAATCAGAAGAGGTTTCCTCCTCACCGGGCTGTATAGACCCAAGAAGGGAACCGGAGTCAGGGTCAAGAGTTCTCGCCATGGCATCCCTAGAATGACACCATCCTCCGAAAGTCGGCGGAGCCCTGCCAACTTTAAACGCGCAGATCTCAAGAACGCAGTGGTCAATGGAGAAACCGGTATCGCAATTATCCATACTGTGGCTGGGACCCAGGCAACGAAGGCAGACGTCATGCCGGTCCATTATGGACTAATGCTGGCCTTAGGGGCACCGACACATGGGGACTTGGCCCGCTTTGGATTTCTTGCTAGCAACCGAACCAGGAATGACGCCAAAAACAATTTACAAAACACTACGGAAATAGATCTGTCACAGTCGGTAAGACATTTAAAAGGAATGAGCTTACCGGGTTGTAACGCTGTTGGGTGGATACTCAGAACCGGGATGGAGGAAAAATGGCACAGCAGTTAAATACGGTGTTGAACTGCAGAAAAGGCCTTCTGACACTGCAAACTTCTGGTCACTCGTGCAGCAGGTGGTACCTCGATGGCAGGAGAAAACAGAAATGGGGTGGAAGGGAGTCTGTGGCACCTAACAGCCAACTCTCTAGCGCCATGCAGTGCATCGGCCTCAGGGTGGCACTCAACCCCTCACCCCCAAAAAATGCCCCGGGAGATAGGTGCCTCGCCTGACACCCAGCAACAATGAAAACTGACAAGGGAAGATTGTAAATTACATACCTACCGTAATTCTTGATCTTCCTGTATATCTCCATCATTCATCACTGGTGGGTTTCAGCGGCGGACCTTGGAAGCTTTTGCCTTAAAAAAGCTTTTCTGCTTGAAGAGGAAGGGGTGATGTCGGGACGGTGCCATCCGAGGCCGTGCATGCTTGCATGGCGCTTCGGGCTGGCTAGTAACAGTCGTCGTCCCCTCCAGTACCTCAGTTCTGCTCGCTGGAGAGGAAGACAGCAAAGAGAAAACAAGGGTGGGCAAGGGAGCCAGAGGGGACAGTAACATTAAAGGATATAAACTGAGAAAGGATAAGCCGACAAGAGAACAGATTCTAAAGAAACTGAAGCCCAGCTGGGTGAGGATTAGGGCCCCAACCCCTGGGCAGAAAGATAAAGAGGAAGGAAGAAGAATGAAAAAAGGAAGATGCAGGATAAAGAGGAAGGAGGAGAAGGCGCAGTGGGAGGAAGGACCATACCTCCACTCGCCAGAACCCTAGTGGACCAGGAAACTTAAGTGACTGGTTTCACCCCCTTGTGAAACAAAAAATGGAAATTACGTACCTACCGTAATTCTTGATCTTCTTGGATGAAGTCTCCACCACTCCTTCACAGTGATGGGAGAGTACCGAGCTAAAATAATCCCTCAAGATGGGCGGCAGGAGAGAGGAGCTCACCTAGGACAGAAGTCCATTAAGGATTGTCCTGCCAAAGGACTGATGCCGTCTGGCATGGACATCCAATGTGTAATGCTTTACAAAAGTGTGCACAGAGCTCCAAGTGCCACACTGCAGATGTCCAAAATGGGCATGTTGCAGATTTCAGCCAAAGATGCTGCGACTGATCTGGTAGAATGAGCGTACCCTCTGCCTTCTAACTTAACCTGTGCCATGGAGCAGCAGTGGCAGAGGCATGCCACTAGCCACGCTGAAATACACCCGATCACAACAGGCCAACACAGCTGGGTCGTGCTGAAGGAGACAAATAGTTGTTTAGATGTGCAGATTTCCTTAGTCCTGTCCAAGACAAGGCACTGGATTTTTTCCTCTCGTACTTTTAACACTGCCTGTGACCTCTATTCACCCTTCGCTAGAAATTGCACCAAAAAGCAAAGCACGCCCTGGGTTACCCACTCCCTCCTTCACAAACTTAAAATGAGAGACAACCTATGGCACACTGCCATGGAATCTAGCAAGCCAGCTGAGAAAAGCGCGACATCGCTGAAAGTGCAATAAGTTAATTTGGGCTATCTGACAGGCCAAAGCCCAGTACTACTAATCTGTTCTGGTCTCCTCCTGGAGGTTGGCTAGGAACTTTTGGGATAATGTAAAAGAGCTGAATGGAAATCCTGCCCCCAAACTCTCCTTTAATGGAACTGTCTGTTCAGATTCCCTTGGCATTGCAGACTGCCTAAACCACACTTTCTCAAACGGAGTTCAGTCCTGCCCAGTAACAACTTTGACCCCATCCCAGTAGCGCCCTGCCCACTCTCCAGAGACCTCCTTTCTATCTACGTACCATCTCCTCGCTGGAGGCTAGACCCCTTCTGCAAAAAGCTGTTCATAGTAACAACCCCGGCACCGACCTACTGGACATTAGGCTACTTTGTCTGATGTTGGATGCTATCCTGGTCCCACTTGCTGAGCTGCTCAACCACTCTCTGTGCCTGGGGCAGTTCCCCAGCACATGGAAAACCGCCATCATCACTCCCATCCTAAACAGCAGCGATTGAGCGACCTCAGGGTAACTATCTACCTATCTCCATCCTCCCCCCACTCTCTAAGGCCCTTGAAAAAGTAGCTGCCAACCAGCTTGCCAAATACCTGGCCATGTACAATATCCTGTGCCCTGAACAGCATGGTTTTCGTGCAGGTCACAGCATCACAACCGAGCTACTTGAATTCTCCAAATTCCTGCACTCTGCTTTTGATGCTGGAAGTCCTGCTGGTGCCGTGTTCATGAGGAAGTTTGAGGTTGTAGCCACAGCTTCTAGTCTCTCCTGTCTGGAGGGACTTACAAGAAGTCAATCGTCCATATATGGGAACACCTGAATTTCGATTTTACTCCGATGCGCTGTGAGAACTGGTAAGCACTTTGTAATACCTTGAGGTGTCGAGGATAGCCCAAAGGGCAGGACTCTGAATTGGTAGCGCTGACCCAACGCCACAGATCTGAGGTATTTGTGGTGGTTTAGGTGTATGAGAATGTGCTAATAGGCATCCTGCATGTCCAGGGAGGCTAGCCAATCATGTTGATGAATCAGGGGTAAGAGTACAGAGTGACATCATCTTTAACTTTTCCTTGTGAAGGAACTTGTTTAACTTTCTGAGGTCGAGAACAGGGCGCATACCGCCTGTTATCTTTGGAACTAGAAAGTAATGGGAGTAGAAACCTGTGTTCCGCTGATCCAGCAGAAATAGTTACGTGGGAACTTACCGTAACAGTAGATCTTCGAGAGAGGTTCCTTTAGTAGGTCATCACATATAGGACTGGCGCCACCTGGTGTTGGGCCACACGGCAGACTTTTCTAGAAATCCCTGATGGGGGAACGCCCACCTGATGTCACGTGACCGACGTCAGTGTGACTGTATATAGTCAGCGGTCCACACACCCGCCGTCCAGTTCTCCCGCTGGAGCCAGGAAGAGGCCTGATAGCAGGAGAGAACAGGATTTGGAGTCCCTGTGAAACACAAAATGAGGGGAAGGAGGGAGGAAAAAATATGACACTAAAGAAACCTGTCTCGAAGATCTACTGTTACAGTAAGTTCCTATGTAACTGTACTATCTTACTTTAAGAGGGTTCCTTAAGTAGGTCATCACATTTAGGACACAGTCCCAAGCAGTCCCTCCAAAGAGAGACCGAGAGAAACTGGGGAGGAGGAAAAATAACTCCAACAGAAAAAAACTGGAATCCAGAATGGACCCAGCTTAGGACAGAAGGCCCTGTAAAACAGCTAGGCCAAAACCATCCCTCCGCCTAGAAGCAATGTCCAGACTGTAGCGTTTGGTAAAGGTACGGACGAAACTCCAAGTGGCTGCGGCACAGATATCAGCCCATTTCACTAAAAGGCAGCAGAAGCAGCCATGCCCCTAGTAGAATGACCTCTGATGGTACTCGGCAGAGGTTTTTCATACTTCTGGTAACAATACCTAATGCAGTTGCCTAACCATTTGGAAAGGTCCTGCTTAGAAACCGGTTTGCCCTTCGATCTGGGGGCAAAATAGACAAAAAGCTGATTACAGCTACGGAATTCTTTAGTCCGGTGAGTGTAACACCGAAGAATCTGATGTACGTCCATGGTATGAAGGAGTGCCTCACCTCTGTTAGAGGGGACGGATAGTATACAGAAAGCTCTACTGATTGGTTCAGCGTGGCTTCTGACACCACCTTGGGAAGAAACTTTGAATTCGTTCCGAGGACCGCCCAATCCCTGTGTAAAATCAGATAGGGCTCCTTACAAACCAGAGCGTGAAGCTCCGAAATTCTCCGGGTTGATGTGATAGCAACCAGGAACAATGCCTTCCAGGAAAGGAAGCGCAAATCACAGTTCATAGCCGGCTCACAAGGAGGAAGGGTGAGCTTTTCTTTCCAGTCCTTAGCGGTCGCCCAGATGGAAAAAAGTTTCCACTTCATGGCATAAATGGAACGAGTAGAAGGTTTTCTGGCCTCAATGAGGACTTGAGCAACCCGGGAGGAGATCCCAAAGTGAGAGATCACCATGTCTGCAGAAGCCATGCATGAAGATGCAGACTCCTGAGCCCCAGATGTAGTAATAGACCATGATCCTGAGTCAGGAGGTCGTGAGTCACTGGAAGTGGAACCGGTGGTTCCCTGAAAAGCTGTTGCAGCAGCGGGAACCAGATCTGTCTTGGCCAGAGAGGAGCGATGAGAATCATCTTTGCCTTCTCTGCTTAAAGTTTGAGGAGGACCCTCTGAAGAATGGGAAATGGAGGGAAGGCGTACAAAAATGTCCCTGTCCAAGAGAGAGACAGCACGTCTGCCAGAAAGCACCATGCCCTGGAACGAGCATGCAAAAACTGGGAAGTTTTGCGTTGAATTTGGAGGCGAAAAGGTTGATTTCTGGACGCCCCCAATGTAGGAAGATGGATTTCACCACTTCTTGATGTAATTCCCACTTGTGAGCTAGGGTCCGAGATCTGCTGAGAGACTGTCTGCTAGGACATTCAGAATGCCTGGCACGTGCACGGCCACAAAGGCCAGATTGTGCTAGACTGCAGTTCCACACCCGCATCGCCTCCCTGCACAAGAGGTACGAGTGGGTTCCTCGTTTGTTGAGGTACCGAACTACCAACATGTTGTCCGTTTGTACCAGCAGTGATCCCTTGGGAAGGAGGGTCTGGAAAGCCTGTAAGGCGTACAGGACAGCCCTCATCTCCAGAATGTTGATATGTAACAGTCTCCAAACTGGACCACAGTCCTTGGGCTTGGTGCTCCCCCTAGATGTACTCCCCATCCCATGTTCGAGGCATCCGTGGTTAGGGATGCTAAGGGAGCTGGGTTCCTGAAGGGAAGACCCAAAGAAAGACTGCAGGGATCCCTCCACCAAAGCAATTCCTTCTGAACCGCTGAGACCAGTACCAGATGGTCCAGGCTGTCCAGGAATTGATCCCACTGCATGCGCAAGGACCACTGAATGACTCATGTGCAACCTCGCGAGGGGAACAGTGGTGATGGAGGCCACCATCAGGCCGAGAAGGCGAATGGTCTCCCGGACCGGGATGGTCCTGGAAGAAGCCACTTGGGAAGCCTGACAGATCAGTTTCTCCACCCTGTCTGGAGGGAGGAAGGCTCTGCAATGGACCATATCCAAAACTGCCCCAATTAACTGAAGTTTCTGGGTAGGGGTCATAGAGGACTTGGGAATACTGACAGTAATCCCTAGCCTGCTGTAAAGGTCCAAAGTGAAAGAAAGAGCCTCTAGCAGAGAGCCCCTGGACGGGTAAAGGAAAACTGCAATGCCCTGCGGCGTAAGAAAGCCGCAACCACTGCCAGGCACTTGGTAAACACCGGGTGCGAAGACAGATCAAAGGGGAGCTCCCGGAATTGGAAGTGTCCTCCGAATTGAAACCGCAAGAACCAGCGGTGGCTGGGGAAGATGGGAATACGCAGGTAAGCATCCTGCATGTTCAGAGCGCACAACCAATGGTTCTCCAGAAGGAGTGGAAGGAGGCTCTGGAAAGCCAGCATCCGAAGTTTTTGGGACTCGACAAACTGGTTTAAGCTGCTTAAGGCGAGTATGGGTCAGAAATCCATCTTTTTTGGAACCAGGAAAAAAATGGGAGTAAAACTCCTTTCCCCTTTGCCGATGGGGAACGTGCTCTATTGCTTCCTTGAGCAAGAGACTGTTCACCACTTCTCGGATGAGAAGAGCCTGATCCCTTGAATAGGAGGATCTTGTTGGGTGGACTTTCTGGAGGAAAGTCGAAAACTATCTTGTGTCCGACGGACACTAGCTGCAGGAACCATTTGTCACAGGTGATCGCCTTCCACTCCTGCGCGTGGCGGGCGTATCTCCCCCCCCCACCTGCTCCCAGTCGGGAGACTGAGGAGGCAGTGGGGATGGGAAGTCAGAAAGTGGCCGAACGTTCAGTGCGAGGACCCCCTGCATGTCTCTGGTTCTTGGAGGCAGGAGGGGTGGCTGTACCCCTGGGCCTTATGCTTTCCCTGGTGATGTGCTGAGGCTTGCTTTCTCTGCCTGCAGGTCCTTTTCCGAAAGGGCTGCTGTTGGTTGCCCGATTGGTACATGGACCTCACCGACCTGAGGGCAAGACCTCTGTCTCGCAGGTCAACGATAATGTCCTTGGTGTCCCCACCAAAGAGTACTGAACCCCTGAAGGGGGCATCTTGAATCGCCAACTGAACCTCATTAGCAAGTCCAGAAAGGTGAAGCCAGGAGTGTTGCATAAGGGCAATGGCAGTTGCCGAGATGCGAGCCACAGAATCGACGAGTCGTATGTGGCTCGCAAAGCATGCCTATAAGAGAACTTGGAGAGGGACAGCCGGCCCGGTGGCGCAGAGGGTTGAGGCGCTGGATGCCACACCTTGAGCCACGCCGGCGACCGGGTTTGGGAACGGACTTGGGCGCCATGGGCTGGCAGGGGAAGGAGAGGATTGAGCGCCCGGAGGACTGCTGTCCTCTCCTGGGGTGGGTTAGGGACAGCCCCACTATGTAGCGGCTCCTGGTGGAGACCAGGGGCACTACAAACAGCGGCACAGTAGGGACTCAAGTAGAAAAACGGAAACTGGCTTTGGAGCATGCCGGATGATGGCTTCTGTCTTCCACGCCACTGGTACCTCCAGGAGTCTCCTCCCCCACAGCAGCACCTGCGGGGGCAGTAAAAATAATAGTGTGCTGGGTTCCCTCCTCCCCGGTGCCTTCCCCCTCAAAGGAGGGGGACCCGGCCGGCAATGGGATATACCGGGATAGAACTCGAGGGCTGGCTGCAAATATGTGGAGGGAGAACTCCTGAAGAGGACTGGCGGAGGTTGGTGGAGACTAGGAGACCCGAAGAAGAGGCGGACTCCGGAGTGTTGGTGGGGTAAAAAGATAACACACACACAAAAAAAAAAAAAAGAAGTCGAGGGATCCATGGCCTGGACCTCAGCTTCTAACCTGGCCAAGGTAGCTTTCTGGTAAGACACCATGTGGGCCACATAGTTGAGGGACCGGAGAGCGCATGTGGCCGAAGTATAGATCTTTCTCCTGAACTGGTCCATCTGCCTCGACTCTGTCTGGAGAAGAGGTGCTCATGTGCTTGGGTGCAGCAGAGCGGTCGTGAGCAGCAGAAAAATCAGCCTTAGGGTGCGTTTTTAAAAATGGGGCATCCTTTGGGGCCTGGTAAAGTCTGTCCTCCCTCTTGGGGACAGCTGGGAGGGAATGAGGCATCTGCCAGATGGCAGAGGTAAGGTCGTAATGAGGTCCAATCCATGGAGGAATGGGGACCGGAGACAGGGACTGCAAGTCCAGATGCTCTGCGAGTCTCTGTCTCATAGGGTCCTGATACTCTAACTCCCAGTCAAAGAAATCCTTCCTAGACCTCAGAAGGTCCGAAAAGGCAGGGTCCTCTGGTGGGGATTTCGGGGAAACCTCGCCTGATGGGCCCTCAGGCTCCTCCACGACATCCTCTGCAGAACAGTCTGCCCCCTTGTCAGGGCGGTGACGGACATCAGGAAGTGCGACATCCTGACTAGTCTTCCCCAAAACGTGTAGCAACAGAAGAGCTACTCAGGGAAGGGGACCTAGGAGACCATGAGAGAGGGAATTTCATCTCCAGGTCCGACACCAACTCTGACGGAGCACCCTGCCACCAAGACTGAATCAGAGTCTTGAAGTCCGTTGTAACCGGAGGAGTTGGAGGGAAGTTGGGGCTGAGGTGGGGGAGGGTAATGATAGCCCTGGAATCCCTGGTAATGAGAGTAGGGATTGAACCCAGGATAGAACTGTCCGTAGTGGCTCCAGTCCGGAGGGGGGCTAGCCTGGTAGTGGTCCCCTGGAAAACCCAACAGGTAGTGGGGGACAGTTCGGGGTCTAGAGTAGATCCTTGTCAGGTCTGGCGGTGGGGGTACTCACGTCGGTCCCACCATTGTGTGTGTATGTATGTATGTGCATATATATATATATATATATATATATATACACACATATACACAGACACACAGGATGGGGGTCCGGTGTTGGGACAGCCCATGTCGGGGAAACGGACGTCGGAACCGGCACCATCCGATCCGGCGCTGGAAACGACTTAGGCATTGGAACTGGACGAAGGGGCCCTGACAGCAGGACTGGATCTGGCATCGGGGCCAATGGCTAAGGCCAAATGATGGGTCCTGGCTGAGGATCCGTCATTGGGACCTCCGGCGTCGAAGTCAACGGCTGAGGCCGATTGCTGGGTCCCAGTTGAGGAACAGTAGCCGGGGCATCCGGCATAGGATCAGGGTTTGCCAGGCCCGCTGACGGGATCTTGGCTGGGGTCGACTTTACAGGGATCCATACAAGTCTCCTTCCTTGACACCAAGGGGACAGCGTGGAGTAGACCCGCAGAATGACAATGTCAAGGGTTCTCCGTTTCTTCGCTAGAAGTACCGCTGGTGAAGTGGAGACGCAGGCGAAGGAAGAGAGAGAGAGGGGCCTTCTCCCCTTGATTCCGCCGGGTGAGGTGCCATTAGGCCCTGACGGGGGAAACCACACCTGAGCGGCCGCCAGGGATGGGTGTCTTAGCAGGTGACGTCGGACAGGCAGGGGAGGAGCCCCTTGCCGACTTATCGACGGGTGCTGGGCGGTCCTCAGAGGAGCTGGGAGGCGACTTAGCTGGCGCGGTGCGGTAGTCATCGGAGCCGACAATCGACTGACCCACTATGGTCTTATCAGACTTACCGTCCGATTTCCAGGGCGGCGGCTGAGCCCTGCTCGTCGAGGGCCACGTGTCATCCGCAGAGCGCTCCCGCTCCCTAGACTTCTCCTTATGTTTCTTCGAAGATTTATCTGCAGACGATTCTTTAAAATGGTCCATCTTCTTCTGTAGAGAAGCCAAGCAGGCTTTCAAGAGATGGGCCTCCAAAGCCTGCTGTCTCCTTTTCTTAGTGGCCTGGTTGAAGTTCTGGCACTCCGGACAGGAGGAGACAGGGTGGTCTGAGCCTAAACAGGGAACGCACTTGAGATGACCGTCCTTGTGCAGAATCTGCATGCCACAGCCTCAGGACAAGCACTTCTTGGGTGAAGACATCAGTGAAAACGGTATAAAAGAAGTGAATTTTAGCGAAGGAAATTCTGACGCAAGACTTTCACGACGATCACTATATCGAAGTCTGCAATGCGACTGACATGAGGCGACTGGCGTGGGGACCGCCCACTATATACAGTCACGCTGACGTCTGTCACGTGACGTTGGGTGGGCGGTCCCCCGTCAGGGACTGCTAGAAAAGTCTGCTGTGCGGCCTGACGCCAGGTGGTGCCAGTCCTATATGTGATGACCTACTGAAGGAACCCTCTTTAAGTAAGATCTCTACTGCCCTGTTGTTCAGAAGGTCTTGGATCTTGGAAGCATGAAGGTCTGACTGCGCAACAGACAGCCTGGGGGATCCGACAGATTTAGAGTGTACCCCTCGTGGATTATTCTGAGCACCCACTTATCTGATGTGACTGACTTCCACCGATCATAAAAATGAGTCAGATGCCCTCCTACTGCCAAGGAAGAGTCCCCCTCGGACAGCTGGCGTGGGACTAGGGCCGGAATATCGGAGGGTGGCACTAGGCGCTTTGGGGCCCTGTGCCTTCTGCTGAGTTTTCTTTTGCGGCTGAGAGGTTTAGTTTCTGTTAAAACCCCCTCTGCCTTTACCATGAAAGGACTGACGGTTCTGAAACTGACGCCTGTTCCCACCCCCTTGAGGTGCTGCTGAAGGCAGTCTGGCTGTTTTGATGGCCTTCTGAGTGGTCTTTAGAGCCTACTCGATCTGAGGACCAAACAGATACGCACTGTCAAAAGGTAAAGCCATTACTCTTTGCTGGACATCATTTGTGAAACCCGAGGTGCACAACCAAGAGTGGCGATGGGTGCAAATACCAGCCGCCGTTGCTCTGGAGGCAGTGTCAGAGGCATCCATGGCAGCTTTAAGCTGTTGATTACTGGATTCAACACCTCTAGTAATGGTTCGAAGGAGCTCTGAATTAACATCTGAATCAGGAAGAGCTTCTATCGTAGCCTTGAATGAGTATCAGAGTGTATACTCATACTGAGAGAAGTAGCCCTGGTAGCTAGCAATGCGCACACACACAAGGTTGAAGCAGCAAAGACTAGCTTACCCAAGGTGTCGATTTTGCGAGACTCCTTATTGGATGTGCTGTAGATTCCTGTGGAAGAACAGCCTGGTCATTCTCCACCAGAAGAACGATGGCATCAGCAAAAGTTTGAGAGACCAGAATAGGCCAATCCTTAGGAGGGACATACTTTCTATGGATTTAGCCACAGAGGGGATGAGTGCCGGATTATCCCACACCATCTGAGAGAGTGTCTCGAAAGAGAGCTGCACCGGAGGGGTTAATTCCGTAGGAATATACGGAACGTGAAGATACTACAAACGCAGCAGCTTCCCAGGATCGATATCTGAAGTCTGGAGAGAGAGTGTGGAATTTAGATTTCTGAGCAGAGACTTAAAGGAAAGGTCCTCGACCAAAGGCTCTGTAGAAGGAGGTTTATTCCCCACCCCCAGGGCGGAATCATCGTCAAAGTCATCCCCTAATCGAAGATCAGGATCGCGTTCAGTGTCATCCCCTGCCAGTCCAGAAGGGACTGTATAGATAGGAAAGGGATAAAAAGAAGGAGGAGGAGGAGCAGAGAGAATTGGTGTAGAAAACCTCAAACTCATGCGGCAGTGCGAGCACTCCCGGTGCCGCCACAGGAGGTGGCGCCGGCATGGGAAGCAGCAATGAGTGCGGTGCCAGCAAGGATGCGACAGTGGCCCCGGCATAGGTCTGTCGCCGCACAGGCGCCGGGAGGCTAACACCACAGACAGCGGCGTTGCAGCAGAAGTTTCAAACTCCGATTGACAGAAGAAAAGTGAAGAAATTCAGCAGGAGATAAAGGCACTGGTGTGGACCCCAGTGCCGCAGCCATGTGAGGGGGAGTCCCAACCACCCCGCTTGCAGGTCCGAAACCGACAGGCCCGAAGGCCCCGGTGATGTACTTGCAGGTCCAGGCAGCCGGGACAACCTCCACACGCGCTGCTCCATAAGAACGGCCCAATGGTGAAACTGCTCACCGGAGGACCCCACCCCCAAACGGGCGGGGAAGGACTCCAGAGTCAAGGATGTCAATCGCTAGGGACAGAAACCAAAGGGGACTCCATAAGAAGCAGAGACTGACCCCTGTCCCTGGCAACAAACAATCTACGCACAGACATACCAGAAAGTGACCTTGAGTGGTGTCACTTCTTTTTAGACTGGGGGGGGCAAAGAAGAGCCCAAGGTTGAGCAGTGCTGAGAATGAGGCAGCTTCTTTTTGTGCTTTCGGTGAGACCGCCCATCCCCCCCCAGACTGTCTGTAATTGGACCCACTCTGTAGAGGGCGGTGGACCACACCCAGCCTGGCTGACTGAACAGCTTTCATGCGAAGTCTCCCTACCGTCACCTGCCCCACTCATGGCCGACTCCGGCAATGGAGGGCCGAAGATGACTTCTGATGAAATTGTACTTAAAATTATTTTGCCTAGAAAAAAATAAAACCACAATAAACAAAACTGAAGACTACAGCTGCTGTCGTACAGACGAGAAGTTCTGACTCCTGGCGGGCGAGCGTTGTCGTCACTGAAGAGCACTCGACGGCATGGGGTGAAAAAAGGAACAGGCGGTTGGAGGACAGACGCCGAGGTAGTCTATACGGTTCGCGGTGCTGCTTCCTCGCAGCCCTACCTTGGTGCCGGTCTTCCTGAAGATTTTTGGCTCCCGCTGGGACCTAGCACCTCCGGTGAATTCCCATCAGTGTGAATGAGTGGTGGAGACTATGTCCAGGAAGATCAGCCTACAGATGATATTTTTGTTTTGGAGAGCCGTGAGGCATCCCAAAAGGGGAAGGATTAAAATCCTTACCCACAAGTGGGGTTGGCAGGAGATCTGGCTGACAGGTCAATGGTCTCCCAGGTCCACAGGGAGGAACACCAGGATTTAGCACCCTCTCCCGCCTTCCTCTTCAAGGCTGAGGGTCTAGAAAAGGCAGCCACTAACCATAGCTCACCTCGGCATCCAAAGGAGACCCAGGGTGGTACAGAAAAAAATTCCTAATACACAGCACCATCAGGGAGATGATAGATCAGGTCAGGACCTCAGGAAGGATCTCCTAACCTGGATCCCAAAGAATTAAAAACATAAGGAGCACTCGAATGAATCCCTTGTTAGGAAGTTAAAAAGTCAGGAAAATAGTGGGTCCCTAGGGCCTTAGCTCCAAGTCCACAGCAGATCTCAACAGAGACCTGAAGACTGTCCGCTGAAAAGGGGGCCCCGGGGAGCCATAGGAAAATGGACCAGAGTCCCTACTTGCCCTCCCCCCTACCAGGCGGGTCTCGGTTGCTTCAGAGAAGTGGCAGGGAGCCCACAGATACTATTGGGACTCTGCCTAAAACTGACCTCACTGGTAGGAAGGGCAAGCAGGGAGGAGGTACTGCCCAGAGGCTGAGGCCCATGAGGCGATGGAGGGCGGGAAAAAGTGATGATTGATGAAGATATACAGGAAGATCAAGAATTATGGTAGGTACGTAATTTACATATCTTCCTTGTATCAATCTTCACTGGTAGGTGAGCATCAAGCACACAAAGTGGACTGGTACCTCCCTGAAGGCTGCACTGCCTTCAGTCCCTTGTGGGGGAAGTCACGGGCAGGGAGGACCCATCACGGGTTTGCCAGATCCGCTACTGCTGAGAGCTAGTGCAGGCTTCCTGACTAGCAGGAGAAGGAGGGTGCCCAGATAGCTCCTGTATGGCTCTTCAGGTGAAAAACCAGACCACCCCCCAAGGCGAGGCAGTCACCCTACGCCAGACCAAGGGTGACAACCTGGATAGGTGAAGTCATGCTATCCATCTAATGCAGACCACAGATCCCATCAGTCTGGAAGCTACCGTGCTGGTGTCATACGACACCTGCGCCTGGTGTCTTGCTAGCTCCAGCCCTCTTTTAGAGATGGCAACAGCCCACCTGGTTGCCTCGCTAGCAGACAAGGCTGATAGGAACAATCCCATTGCAGCCCACAGGTGCGACTGATGTGCTGTGATAGATAAACACTCAGAGGCAAAAATCCGCCTGCTCCAGTGGTCAAAGTCCGCAGAGTCCGTATCAGGAGGACGGTCTCTTGTTAGGCGATGACACCCAGAGGGGGTGTCCAGCCACTCCAGTCCCAAGGAGGGGTGGGGCAAATAACCTGGAGACCCAGAGGGGCGCAATACTGCCGCTGGCAGTCCGAAGGGGCCGGGAAAGTGGCGGGTGACTACCAGGAGCTGTGAGACTCCTCCACTAACGGCTGAGGGCAGGGAGGATCACTAAGGATTCTTGACTGTACTTCCCAAGGAACACCATAGTTGCATGCTTGGTACTGTGTCATTGCACTGGGGTTAAATTGAGCTCTTCCAGCAATGTTGTCAGGAACCGCTGATACGCCATAAAATCAGCATAAGATGAACGACAGGAAGAGGGGGTCCTCTTCCTCAAAGGAGGAATTCGATGACCCGGAGGGGCTCTGCTTAGGGAATGATGGTGATGTGTGAGGAACTGCAAAGACCAGCTCATCCATAGCCCTAAAGAATGTTGGGAAAGCAGTCGATGTAGCCCTATACTGCTCCCAGGTAAGGGGTCCCAAAGGGCCCAAGAAACCTGGGTGAATGGGGGTGGCTGAAGAGAGAGTGAGGGCTGGGCAAGATGGTCATGAGAGACCGCACCCTCTCTGACAGGGGTGTGGACACCTGTGGGGGACCCCTCTACCACGAGGGGCGTGCGCTGTCCAGACTCCACATGCTGCTCAACCATCCCCAAGCCAGCAGGGGGAAGCCCAAGCAGAGAAGATCCCTGGTGGGGAGACCAGAGCTCGGTAAGCCCAACAGGGCGGCCCCTGTCCCCACCCGATGCAGGAGTTTCATCTTCTGTAGGAGGAAGGGGTGCTTGGGTCAGTACTCCTAACTCTGCACCACAGTGGCTGAGGCCACCTGAGAGAGCAGGGTGTGGATCAGCCCCCCAATCCCCCAAGAGAGGACAGTGACCTGCCCCTTGGGCAAGACCTCCCACTGGTGACAGATCTCAAGGACAAGGGGAGAGAAAAGCTGGCACCAGGGTCAGCCTCCGACTCCTCCAACTCAGTGACAATATCCGGCAGAGATCCAGCCGACATCCGGCTCCTCCACAGAGACAAGTCCCACCGTGACACTGACTCCAAAGGAGGCATACAAAACGGCACAGAGGCCTGTAACGGTACTGATCTCTGTGCCATCCCCAGACGAGGTCCTAACGTCGGCCTTGACATCAGAGGTGGCACTGACCATGAGGACGACGCCGGCTGAGGCACCAACACCAACCACGGTGTCATCACTAGGTGCTGCATCAACTGCAGCACCGTCACTTCCCCCGGCACAGTCATTGGGTACGACGCCGCAAGCGGCATCATTACCGGAGACTGCACCAGGGACGGCATCAGAGTCCTGCGCGGCACTGGCAGGGGAATAGGTGGCGTCGCACATGGTGTCCCTTACAAGTTCTGATCCTATGTGCGGGGGCAGACTGAACGGACTCCGGGGGTGGTAGCCAGTCTGGGTCATCTTCTGAATCCGAAGAGGAGACCACAGAGGCCCCGATCACCCGACCTGTCCCGGCAACGAGGACAGTGTCTGGAAGGGATTCCGCGGAATCAAAGGGTTGGCCTTGTTAACCGACACCGGAATCAGTGTCAGGAGCCGACGCCACCCCCTCTGAAATCCCAGATGGGACCACTGGTGTAGGCCTTGTGTGTAGCCGAGGCCTCGACACTGGGGTCGTCAGATTCCCCAAGGGGGAACCCAGCCTGGAGTGGTCAGCAGTCTACCGCCCAGGAGAAGCAGATTGCTTCCCCCAGGCGCCCGGAGCCAACGAGATATGAATTAGCAGTAGCCTGCCCTCCCCTGGTACGTATAGCAGCGGGGGGGAGGCCCAAAGATCTCGTCTTAGTGGCCCTCGTGCGACGCTTGCCACCGAAGGTTGGGGATTACGTCCCAACCTCGCCGCGTGGATCTCAAGGGTGCAGTAGTCTATGCTGAAACAAGTGCTGCAGCGTCCATGTCAGAATTGCTCTAGACACGTGAAACACCAGTCATGAAGGTCTGTGACGGTAAATGACTTCACAGGGCACCAACGCATAGGAAGTGCTCTAACTTTGCACCCCAAACCAGACATCGAACCGGCTGAACAACAGAAAACCGAACGAAAGCAAGAACTCAATGCCAAACAACTTTCTGACTAGAAAAATAAAACAGAGCTGAAAATGGCGTCTAAGTGCGGCGTCGAGTAACTGAGCAAGCAGAAACAGCATGGTAGATAACGCAGCATATCGCTCCTACATCCCCGTCATCATCTTACTTCCGCTGGAGTCTCTTACAAGCACAGTTCTTAACAAGCAGAGAGTCTGTAGTCTGCTTGTAGGAGACTCCAGCAGAAGCAATATGATGACGGGGATGTAGCGGCAATATGCTTCCGCCAACTTCACTCTCCCCTGAAAATATCGCTATTGATTTTTTGCTGCAGCACTGTTTTGCTCCCTATTTTTACTTATATTAGGCCATGTCAGTAGTCACAGGGAATTGGAAAAGTCTGGACGATGCCTGTGCAGGTAGAAACAGAACTGACACACGGCCTGTAACGTCCAAATTTGTAAGTTGAAAATATGCCGTATTAAACATTTCAATTCTTTGCTAGTAATGTGGAAGGGTATGTGGATTTTCGATTTGTTACTGCAAACCTGTGACATGTAGGAAAGTACAGTTATGCAAGAACTTACCGTAACAGTAGATCTTTGAGAGAGGCTCTTGCAGTAGGTATTCACAGATAGGACTAAGCCTCCAGGCGTCAGGACCTCACAGAGAAACTTCTAGCTGGCAGTCTCTGTCGGGGGACCGCCCCCACGTCAGGTGACTGGCATCAGACGACGTCTGTATAAAGGGGCGGTCCCCCACACCCATCTTTCAGTTCTTTCCCGCCAAAGGTCTAAAGAGGCAAGATGAGAGAGAAGAGGATATGCCCCCATGGAAGAAAAAGAGAAGAAACCTAGGGAGATGGTGGGTGGGAAGGTAATACCTACTGCAAGAGCCTTTCTTGAAGCTCTACTGTTACGGTAAGTTCTTACGTAACTGTACCATCTTACTTCGAGAGGGCTCTTGCAGTAGGTATTCAGAGACAGGACCGAGTCCCAAGCAGTCTGGAAAAAAGAAGAAAACTCAGGAGGAAGACTGTCATCCACAGCATAAACCTCAAGGCTGGACAGATCTCATGAAAGAAGACCCTGCAGAACAGCCAACCCGAAGCCTGCTCTACAGCGAGAGGCAATGTCCAAACTGTAGTGTTTCGTGAAGGTATGGATAGATGTCCAAATTGCGGCTGCGCTGATATCTGCCGCTGATACATTCTTGAAACAAGCTGCAGAGGCAGCTACTGCTCTAGTGAAGTGACCTCTGACCTGACCTGGGAGGGTTGTCTTGTACTTGTAACAGAAAGTGATACAATTCGCCAACCACTTAGGCATTGCTTGGAAACAGCATTGCCTTCCCGTTTGTGAGCGAAAGAAACTAAAAGCTGACCAGTTTTCCTGAGATCCTTAGTCCAATTGGTGTAGTATCTCAGGATTTTGTGAACAGCCAGAGTATGTAAGAGGTACTCACCATGATTGGAGTGTGGCGTAAAGAAAGCTGGTAACTCACTGGATTGATTCAGCGTAGTCAGCCACCACCTTAGGAAGAAACTTAGGACTGGTGTGCACAGCCACCCGTTCCTTGTGGAAAATCAAATACGAGTTTACATCACAGTCTTAGACTCGGAAATATGAGCAGCTGAGGTAATAGCCACTAGGAAGAGAGTCTCGGAAAGGAACTTTAAGTCTGCTTCCGCTGCTGGTTGAAGGGGGCAGTGTGAGCTTTCAGGATGAAATTCAAGTCCCATGGAGGAGCAGGATTGGGGATGGGGCGGCTCTCAGGTGGAGAACTGCTTTAAGGAAGGTCTTAAGAGACTTCCAGTTGGGCAAAACACCCATCTCTGAAGGGAATGTGGTCAGCTGAGATAGCTGCCATATGGACTTTCAAAGAAAAATGGCTGAGACCCAGGTCGAAGAGGCGACGCATGTAATCCAGGACTTTGTTAGCTGGGCACGAGAAAGGCTCCAAGTCTTCAGAGCTCATCCAGATGGAAAATGGTTTCCACTTCATGGCGTAGGTGGACCCGGTGGAAAGTTTTCTCGCCTCCACCAAAATGTGCGCTATTAATGGAAAAACTCCAAAGCATGCCTTAGCTACCCAGGGGGATGGAGGGTGTGACTGCGATGAATGGTGAAGATACACAGAAAGATAAGAATTACGGTAGGTATGTAATTTTCATATCTTATCTGTGTCGATCTTCACCATTCATCACCTTTGGGTGAGTGCAAGCCCCCGAAGGGGGCTTCAACCCAAGGGACTGGAGTCCCTTAGCCTCAGTGGTGACACACTAAGAGGGAGAACCTTCACGGGTCTGACGGGCCCCCCCCCAGAGGGGGTAGGAAGTTGCCCCGACAGACACCGTCTCACCCTATGGGAGAAAACAGGTTACTCACCTGTAACAATAGTTGTAGGAGTGGTATATGTTGTTCATCCACACTCTTGGGCATGTCCCTTTCCCTTTAAATCTTGCCGGAAGTCTTCAAGTTGGCTCTTCTCACCCACCTGGGTGGTATAACTCTCAGCTCCGCCCCATAACGCCAGATCTTAGCCCACTGGAAGCAAGGTTGTACGCCTTAAAGCTGGGGAGGTCGGGTGGGTGCGTGTGGATGAGCAACATATATCACTCCCAGAACTACTGTTACAGGTGAGTAACCTGTTCTTCTAGGAGCGTGGATATGTTGTTCATCCACACTCTCTGGCAGACACCTAGCAGTTCTCAGGGAGGAGGGAGGCAAGGCGCACACCCCCTACTTAGGGAACAGAGATTGGAGAACTGAGGCCCCAAAACCAGCATCCCAGCGTGACTCAAGGTCGATGTGGTAGTGGGAAATAAAGGTGTTTGCTGACTTCCAGGTAGCAGCCCGACAGATTTCCTGGGTAGGGATGTCCCTGGAAGCAGCCACCGATGCAGCAGTATGGCGGGTAGAATGAGCTCTTAACCCTCTGGGAGGCTCCTTGCCCGCCAACTCATAGCACAGACCTATGCATGATGTGATCCATCTTGCAATGGTCCGTTTGGCTGCAGGTCTGCCAGAAGCAGCTTCAGTGTAGGTGACAAACAGCTGGTGAACCTCTCCACGAATTTCCACTGTTCTTTCCTTATAATAGGAGAGAGCACGTCATCAGGTCCAGAGTATGGAGCCTGTACTCGGCATCCGAGG
The DNA here is from genome assembly GCA_016271365.2 of Neoceratodus forsteri. Taxonomy (NCBI): domain Eukaryota; kingdom Metazoa; phylum Chordata; order Ceratodontiformes; family Ceratodontidae; genus Neoceratodus; species Neoceratodus forsteri. The sequence continues at coordinate 1,626,643,936 of CM028130.1, read as the reverse complement.
TGTAGTTAGGTTAGTATACTGGCAGAGTCAACACCTGATTAAGGTGAAACAGACCATCTTTGGAAGGAATTTCGGGTTGGGGGCGCAGGACAACCTTGTCACTGTGAAAGACCAGATTAGGGGAGTCCACCGAAAGTGCCTGGAGCTCCCCTGTCCTTCTGGCTGACGTGATAGCCACCAGGAAGGCAGTCTTCCACATGTGTGAGAGCTCACACTTGTGCATGGGTTCGAATGGCTTGCCCATGAGCTTTGCCAAAACCAGCAAGAGATCCCACAGAGGTGAAGGTTCACGCATCGGAAGGGGATATGTGATCCAGGCCTTTGAAGAAACGTCCGACCACTGTCGCCTGTGCCAATGTCTGCTGACCGGCCCGCGCCCGGTAAGCAGAAATGGCTGCCAGGTGCACCCTAAGGGTCGATGACCGTAGACCTCCTTTGGAGAGAGACCAAAGGTAGTCTAAAATGTTAGCCACAGAGCAGGATAAGGGGTCCAGACCCTTATCCTGACACCGAATGGAAAACCTTTTCCATTTGAAGGCATAACATTTCCTGGTTGATTCTTACGAGATGCCTCCCTGCAGACATCTTCGGAAAGACCCAAAGCCTGGAACTCTAGCCGCTTAGGTACCAGGCTGTGAGGTGCAGGGATTGAAGGTCCAGATGGAAGACCTTCCCCTGGTTCAGTGATATCCGGGCGTGTACAAAGCTGCTCCGGGGCCCTGCAGCTGAGGCTGAGGAGATCTGGATACCAGAACTGGAGCGGCCAGTCTGGGGCTACCAGAATCACCTTCGCCTTGTCCCTCCTAACCCTGAGTAACACCTTGTGGATTAGGGGAAATGGAGGGAAGGCATAGAGGAGGCTTGGGGTCCACGGCCTCGAAAAGGCATCCCCCTGCAGTGAGCCCTGCTGAGGGGGGCGGGCATGATACAGACTCAGCTTGGCGTTCTTCCTGGAGGCAAACAGGTCCACCAACGGTTTGCCCCAATGGGAGAACAGACTGTAAGCTACCTCTGGATGGAGAAACCACTCATGGGATGTCTGGCCTGTGCGGCTGAGAGCATCCGCCAGCTGGTTCGAGACTCGTGCCACATGGATGGCTAGGAGATCCGCCTCCACCGGCTGACGAGGGTCCAGATACGGAACGCCTCCTTGCACAGCAGACGGGAGTATGTGCCGCCCTGTCTGTTGAGGTAGTACATGGTAGTGGTATTGTCCGTCTGGACTTGAACCACTTGACCCCGGAGCTGAGGAGCGAATGCTGACAGTGCCAGTCTGACTGCTCTGAGCTCCAACAGGCTGATGTGGCATCGGGACTCCTCAGGGGTCCAGAAACCGTGGGCCCTGTTGTCCCCCATGTGGGCTCCCCAGCCCATGAGAGAGGCATCAGTCGTGAGAACAACCATCGGCTTGGGGAGGACAAACGGGATCCCCTCCTGCAACCATTTTGGGGCGGTCCACCATTGGAAAACGTCCCACATCTTCTGGGTTAAAGTGATCAGCTGGTCGAAATGACCGTGGTGCTGAGTCCACTGGGCGGCCAGCTCCCACTGAAGGGGGTGCATGTGCCACCTAGTCCAACGGACCACTGAGGTGCACGCCACCATGTAACCCAGAAGGCTCAGAAAGTCCTGGGCAGGGTGCAAGAGACAAACCAGAAATGATCGGGCAAAGGAGGAAAGAACCTCCGCCCTGTCCACCAGGAGCCGAGCTCTGGCTTGACAAGAGTCGAGGTCTGCCCCGATGAAGCCCATTACCTGAGATGGCACGAGTTCTGACTTGGCTTTGTTGATCAGGAGGCCGAGAGCAGGCTCTGAGAGCCAGGTCCCTGGATCTCTCCACCTCCTGAAGGAAGGAACCTGCCAAGAGCCAGTCGTCGAGACCAGGGTAAATTTGAACTCCTCGACGCGGAAGATGGGCTGCCACCACTGCAATGCATCTGGTGAAGACCAGAGGGGCCGATGACAGGCAGAACGGCATGGCTCAGAACTCGTACAGGGTCCCTTTGACCCTGAAGCGGAGGAACCTCTGGTGGGACGGATGGATTGGGACGTGAAAAAACACGTCCTGTAGATCCAGTGAACAAAACCACATGTTTCGCTCCAGGGATGGCATGATCTGGTTCAGCGTTACCATCTGGAAGGTGCGAGACCCAAGGTACTGATTCAGGTCGTGGAGATCTATGATGGGGCACCAACCCCCCGTCTGCTTGGGCACCAGGAAGTACCTGGATACGAAGCCTGGGTCTACAGGCAGATCCGGCAGTGCAGCTACTGCCTCCTTGTGGAGGAGCTGAGCTATGTCGTCTCGAAGAGCCGACTGTGTGCGAGCTGAAATCCTTTCCTCCCAAGGGGCGCGGGCTCGGCTGGGCGGGTACTGCTGGAATTCCAGAGGCAGTCCCTGCCCTACCACTTCAAGAACCCACCTGTCCGAAGTGATATCGAACCAAGTGGGGAAAAAAGTGGTGGAGCCGACCCCCCACGGGAGGACCCAGGGCAGGCGTGATGGGTGTAGGGGTGGCAACCCCCAACCCGTCATTGAGCAGGCGAGGAGGAGGAGGAAGCTCCTGGACCAGCGCCTCGGCCTCCTTTACGGGGTTGTTGAGGATCCTGCTTGAGCCTAGGGCGCCAAGCTTGAGCCTGCTGCTGACCTCCTTAGTAGGAGGGCTGCCTGACCGCAGGGGAGGACTGCCGAAAAGGCTTCCTTTTCCTCCTCTCCTGATTCTTACCCGAGGAACCCTTAGCAGAAGTGGTGTCCAAGGTGGCACTGGACTGCTCGATACGCTGAAGGTGGTCTGCACTCCTGGGCTGAACAAGTCGGTACCAAGGAAAGGCACATCAGCTAACTTGTGCTGGGTATCCTCCGGAAGGAGGATAACCTCAGCCAGGCCCTGTGGCCGGTGGCCACTGCGGCTGCTAAAAAGTGGGCACAAGAATCCCCGATGTCCAGGGCCATCTGGAGCTGCTGTTTTGCAACAGCACGGCCCTGATCACAGACTTGCTTGACCGTGGTCTGCATGTCTGCAGAGAGGTGAGGAAGTACTTCATCCAATGATCCTAGGAGGGCATGGGAGAAGTGTGCCAGGATTACAGCCGAACTGGCCTGATGAAGGCCCAAGGAAGAGGCGTGTAGACCTTACGGGCAGAGTGGTCCATGTCCTTGGACTCCTTGTTCGGAGGTCGGTCGGTATCAGCCGAGCTACCAGTACGTCTGAAGACAGAAGCAGTCACCAGGCTCTCAGCCGAGGGATGCTCCGTGAATCTCGGCAGGGATCCCATTGGCACCGCGTACTTACGGCCATACGGGCAAACAGTGCTGGGCAGGAAGCTGGATGCTGCCAAAGCTCAAGGAGCGGACCAGTAAATGCTTCCGCTATTGGAAAGGCCTCCATCGGGGTATCCCCCCTCTTAAGGATATCCGTAAGGGGGTACTCCGCCTTTTTTCTGGATGGACTCCAAGGGCATCCCAGCAGAATCGGAGAATGCCCTGAAAGGAGGCGGGACCTTCCCCCCAGGCCGCCGAAAGTGACTTATCAGCAGGATGGGAGTGCAAACCGGTGGTATCCGAATCAGAGGAGTCGGGGTACAGCAGTCTTCCGCCCATGTCCCCTTCGATCTGCCGAGGGCAATCTGGAGTGACCGTGATGGACAGACGTCTGGAAAACCCGGTGTCTGGACGGTCCTCTTTAGAGGGAGCCTCACTGGGGGGCTGCTTAGGCGGTGGCTCCACCCTAATAGGTGGTGAGACCAGTATGGGCCTAGCCAGGATATGGACCGGCCCCCCCTGGAAGAACCAAAGCCTTCGGTTCTGGAGGGGTCGGCGTAGGCTGCTTCTGCCCGGCCAAAATCAGCTGTTCCACATGAGCTCCTCCTAGCGTCAACGGCATTTCCGTTGAAGCCTCTCTTCATCCGAGGAGGATGAGGATCTGCGGTGGTGCTTCTTTTTTGAATGCCGGTGGCCTTTCTTCGATTTTTTGGTTGAACAAGACAGAGTCCTCGATCGAGACCGACTGGGTCGGTTATGTCGATCAGGGGAAACCGGACTCTGGGAAAATCTAGGTTCCGGTTTGATTCCCTCGATTAAGACACCCACAGGAGGCGTCTCGTGATCGGGGAGAGAGAGGATAGGTGTCCTCTCTAAAGAATCGTCGACCGGAGTTGGTGAAAGTGGCTCGAGAAAAATCTCGGCCAGTTCAGCTGGTGCCTCAGTGTCCGCCTGGCTAGAAGGAAGATCCGTGAAGCCGGCGGCCACGGTAGCGATCTCGACCAAAGTCGAGACCGCCATTTCCTGGGACTCGGACCTCTCTCGGTCCCAGGAGAGTCTTCTGGAGGAAGACTTTGGATCCTTGTCCCTCTTACGAGGGTGGGAGGAGTGCGAGCCCAAGGGCGCCTCACCCCTGGTGGGGAGAGACTGGCTCAGCTCCCTAAAGGAACCCGAGTAGGTGGAGCCGAGGTTGAGAGGTACGAATAAACTTCGGCTGGCCGAAGCCTGAGCAGTTTCTTCCTCGAAAGCCTTCATCTGCTCTAGCTGTTCGGCGGATCCTGCGGCCGCAGAAACAGCCCATCTCGCCTCCTTCGATTTCACTGGCGGGTTCCTTTTCTCTGGTCTCCCCAGCTTAAGGCGCGCCATGCAGTCATCCAAAACGTTAGGATGGAAGGCCAAGCAAAAGGTGCAGGTGGTGGTGTCATGACCGACACCTAGGCAGTACACACAGGTAAGGTGGGGATCGGTGCGCGACATTTTCTGGCCGCATGAACACCAGTGAAATCTGGGGAGCGACTTATCCTCCAGATCCGATGTGCTATTATCGGAATCGACAACTCGAACGAGTTTAAGGGACAAATGAGGTAAAAAAATGACGTTGCGAAGCCAGGACCTATGATTACTAGAGTTAGCACGAGGGAACCTGAATCTTCCAGCTGAAAGGAAGATCTGGCGTCATGGAGTGGAGCCGAGAGTTATACCACCCGGGTGGGTGGAAGGAGCCAGCTTGAAGACTTCAGCAAGATTTAAAGGGAAAGGGACATTGAGTGTGGATGAACAACATATCCATGCTCCTAGAAGATAGGTTCTCAGGTGAACGGAGTTAATCACCCTACGCCAGGCCAAGGCTGACAATCGGGAGAGACGCTGCCATGCCATCCGCCTAGTGCAGATCACTGTCCCTATGACCCTGGTAGCTACCTCACTGGCGTCATACGATGCCCTTGCTTGGTGCCTTGCTAGCTCCAGGCCATGTGCAGAGAGTGCAATGGCTTGTCTGGTTTCTTCCGTGTCAGGCATAGTGGCTAGGAGTTGACCTAGCATGGATCACAGGAACCAATCAAAACCTACTCCGACTGAATCCTGGCTCACGACCTTCCACCAGATCTGAACGCCAACCTTTCCTGGTTCCGAGATGCCGGACTGCACAGGGACAAAGATCTTTCGCATACAGGGCCCCGACATGGTTCAATGCGCTTAGTCCACCTACTCTATCCTCAACCTCGCCTGAAGCTTTCAAATCCATGCTCTATGCCCACCTCACCACCACTAGCAACTGTGACTGCGCTAGATAAAGACTACTACTCCTCATGTCCATCCTCACATCTGAGGCCTCTTCCTCCCTGACTAATGAACCCTCTGGTACCTCTACTACTTCCTGTCTCCAACCCAAACTCGCTCCCCCCATTTTTTCCTGTCCCCTCTCACTTACTCTCCCGCTCACCACCTTTCCCTCCTCTCTAGCCTTCTTTTGGCGCCTAATGATCACCTTCTCCCTGGAAGTTTCCTTAACCTCGAAATTGTCTACTCACTTGAACCTGTTATAGCTTGTTTTTCTATGAAACTTAAAAACGTCACTGCCTTAAACTGTTAATAGCAAATTTATGATGTAACTTTCCTGTCTGGTTTTACCTGTAATGTGTATTGTGCTTTGTTAAATGTTCTTTGTGACGTGGAACCTTTGTAAAAGAGCCCTGGCTCAAAGGTATTAATTCCTAGACTAATAAACTAAACTAAACTAAACATAGGTAGCATAATGGGCCTGATGAGCATTTATCAAGAGAAGCTACCGTGTTGAGTAAAAGGTCCTCCTATCCCAGAAGTCAAAATCCAAGGAATCTTGATCTGGGGGCCGGTCACAGTGCAGGGCACGAAGCCCGTCGGGAGTATCCAATTGTGTCAATCCTGAGCTAGGATGAGGCAGGTTACCTGGAGACTCCGGGGGGCACAATACCTCTGTCGGAGATCCCTAGGGGCTGTGACTCCGGAAAAGGGTCTCTGCCAGAAGCACATCGACTCCTCCCTAAAGGGAGCAGGCCAGGGGGGCACTACAAGAGTGTCTGCACTGAAACTGCCCAAAAAGGCGAGTGCCAAATGACCCAGATTGTGCTGTGGGAAGGGTGACATGCAGGTCCTCCAACATCACCACCAGAAAACGCTGATACTCAGCGAGATCAGCAGTTGGGGAGATGTGGACAGACGGTTCCTCACCTCCTGAAGGGGAAGATGGGGAGTCGGAGGACCTCAGAGGTTGGCTGCTCAGGGGGAGGTTGCAAAACCGGTCTGTCCATGGCCCTAACATAAGAGGGAAATTGAGCAGCCACAGCTCTGAACTGCTCTCAGGAGAGAGGACCGCTAGGACCAAGAATACCTGGGAGAGCAGGAGAATGTGGCAGAGGAGAGAGGGCAGAGCCAACAGGAATCGGCTGCCCTCCGCCTGGGCTAGAGGGCGTACCTGGAGCCACAAGAGAAGAGGTAGCTCCGGAAAACTCCACAGTCGATAGCTGGTCAACCATACTGGAACTGCCTAGGCTGCGCCCTGAAGAATCCCCCGTGAGGTAACTGGGGCCGTGAAAGTCCAGAAGGACGGTCCCCTATCTGAAAAGAACGGGGCCCTCTCGAGGAAACCAAAAGGGAAGGGCGAGGGTCTGCGTTACAACTTCTCCCAGAGCCAGAGTGGGCTCCAGAAAAAGGTTGCCGCATGGAGCCCATACCCCTTGACCCCTCGGAATCCAAAAGTGCCCTCCTCCTCGAGAGCCAGCTTAGGCGGCTGGCAACCCTGGTCAGCCCCTGAAGGTGCTATCCAGGGAGCAGCACCTTTCCCTCCCGTGGATGCTCTGATCGGCCCCAAAGTTGGGCAATGTAGGCACACCACTTGAGGGGGTACCACCGAGGGATCAGAAAACCCTCCCGAGTCCAGGCTGCAGAGCAATGGTGGCCTACACCACTGCCTGCTGGTCAGCACCCCTGACCCTGGTCCCGGGAGCCACTGTCTGCTCCTCAGAGGGGGGCTGGTTCTGGCCTGTCGAGGACACTACTAAGGCGTCCACGTGAGCAGCCAACTCCAAAGAGTCAGATGGCCTATGTGACTCAGAGTCAGATTCCTCCTCCGAAGAGGTGGAGGTCGAAGTTCTGTGCCAAACAGTGCGTGGACGCTCGCTGCCATCCCAACTGAAAAGGGCACCAGATCCAGAGACTGTACCAGAGTAGGTACAGATGTCCCCAGCCGCATCGCGAACGGTGCAGGAAGAAGACATGGCTCCAACGACGGCAGCAGCATTGGAGCTGGAGCCTTGCCCCCCAACCGGAATATGACCTATGGAAAAAACACCACCAAACAAGACCCGACGTCGCAAAATAAAGGGACAGTCTTACTTTAACCTCAGGTGACGTAGAGTGTAGCAAAACTGAATCGGCAGGAAGAATTCAAGAACAGAGTCGACAGACTCATAACAGAGCTGAAGGCTTCAAAATATACAAAAGGCCTCTCACGCTAGCAGTGCTTCCACGGTGACCTCGATGGTGGAGGCGAACTGGTGAGAGGCGGAGTCGACAACACCACCGCTGAGTGCCACGCAGAAAAGGCCGGCCTCGAGGGTGGCGCCGAATTCGGCCCATCCCCAAAAGCTCCCCGCTGGGTCAGCGACCTTCGCCAGTACTCCAAGGTGATGAATGGTGAAGACTGACAGATGGCTAGCACACGCCAGCAAGCTGGGTACGTGCTGCAGACGAGTGGCATCAGCAGCTCATGCTGTCCCCCCCCCCAAAAGAAAAAAAATTCAGACAGGGTTCTAGTGTGTCTGGCCCTAGATCCACATGTCTCATCAGGTGAAGACTAATTCTAGGAAGATCTCTGCCTCCAGGATGCCATCCGACTCCAAGTCAGCACTGCCTTTAGTGCCAGGCACATGAACGATGACAACCTCAGAGATGGGGTTCATTCCTGTCACCATGGTTGGCACAGCCCTCAGCACTGACCCTAAAAGTCATCCCTTACCCCAGTGTCACAAACGGCACCACAGTCAGAATGATGAGCTCTAGTGTATTTTAAACTAAAACCGAACGCTGTCATCGTACAGATGGTGAAGTTCTGGCCCAGATGTGGAGTGCGGGGACGCTGCTATTGCACACTCGACAGCAGGGGAAAAAAGGAACAGAGGTGGCTGGGGGCTGGTGCCACTGTATACCAGTGGGCACGCACGTGCGGTGATGTGAGTGTGGGGCCTATTTGCACTGTCAGCCACCACGAAGGTTCTGGCTTCTGTGGCATCCTAGCGCCTCTGGCACAGACCCATTTGTGGGACTCTATGGAGAAGATGTGAGTCTTGGAAGATCGCTGAAATTTAAGGCAAGAGCGTCTAAGGGACAACCAGACATTTCCGGCAGAAATAAAGATCTGAGGCATGGAGGGATGAGGGCACAAGGAGGAGGGGGGAGGAGATGAAGCTCTGGACAATGGGCTTTCTGAGGACTTTGCACGTGCTCATAAGATTGTACAAACGTGACTACATATAAGGAATCCAAATAGTTATAATAACCTTTCTTGAATGCTTGCTGTCTTACTATGGTGTCAGTTTTTTCTGTGCCTTACTAATGACTCCATAATTTTATATTCTGTATAAAATACCTCATTTTGTCTTTCTTCATTGTGCTAAGAAACAAATAATTGTTTTTGTCAATGGTACATAACGGAATACCTGTCCAACAAAAGCTGAAAATGCTTTGGTGCTGTCGCGTCCTGCTGCCGCTGAGTGGTAGAGGTTAACCCACTCCCGCAGCAGGTACTCTGCCTTCTCGCGCAGCCCAGGAGGGTCGTCATACTCGGAGGCCTGGGATATCCCAGAGTGCATCATGAAGTTAGGCCCTCCGTGGGCACGATCAATCATTGCCTCATAGTTCGACCTGACCACTTCCATCAGCTGGGGTAATCTAGTGTAGAAGGGGAGAAACAAATTCAATCAGGTAGTGCTATAAAAAGTTATACAGTTTGAGAACAGATCAATGATTTCTAAGGAAAGCTGTCAAGGCAAAAAAGTGTTAGATGGAAACCTGGAGGGCCTGTTACCTGCAGTATGAATGTACACCCCAGAAACACCACAATCTCAGAGCTCTACTGGATCCCCTGATGTCTCTTACCATGTCATTCTAAAAGCTATCTTCTAGGACTAGTTGTGTGACACCAAGCAGTAGGTGACCACCTGCTGTGCTAGCAAGCTGTGTTCCTGTCGCAAACTCAGGTCACCAGCAGTAGAAGTAGACGGGAAGATCAGCATGCTCTGCTACACCACAGCCTAACAGCCTTATGCAGATGCAGAAAAATGAATTAAAGTGGTGAAGTCAGGAAATACGGAGCTATACATGTTCCACTTGTATAAAATCAAAGATAATAGCAAATATGAGTATTTTTAATGAGGGCATACATTTAAAATGCATTTATTACAGATTTTCTTTAGTCAAAACAGCGCAGTAGATTTATTAGATGACTAACTCTGCAAACAGCTGACTTGATGGTCACGGTCTGGAGACACTGGTCCAAAGGAGGTGACTTTTAACCCCCACAACTGACTGATGCAACATAGAGCAACAGCATTTAAGAATTTCTTAGGGAAAATATTCAATAGATTATCTGCTTTCTCTTTGTCCGATCTGAGGCACATGGACAAAACGTAAATAATGAGGTGTGATTCAACCAGGTCTTTTAAAGTGGGCCCATTAGGGGAAAAGAACAGTTGCGTGCACCGTAACAGATCTTGAGAGAATCTCTTTCATCAGGTCATACCCTAAGAGCTTGTATTAAGGCCAGCTAGACCACAGAAACTTTGACAGCTGGGGCTCCTCTATACATGTCATGTGTCTAGCGTTTATATAAGGAATGGAGGCCCCTCTCACCTCAGTTCCTGCTAGAGATTGTGCTTGGAGGGCCTCCCTCTGGGGAACCAGATCATACCAGCATCTGATTGACGAGATGACAGAGGGTGCCGCACAAAATGGCTATGGAATAAAGCAGAGCAGCAAGGCTGAAGCCCTAACCCCCCCCCCCCCAAAGGGGCACAGAGGGTAGGACAGCATGACCTGATGAAAGACATTCTCAAAGATCTACTTTGACTAAGTATGTAACCTTTTTTTTTGGTGTGTTAACATATTTTATCCAGTACTCTGGGCCAGGCAGGGACCTCCTTCCACTTCAGCCAGATGCCCATATACCATCCTACCGAGAACTTGCCACCTATCTGGTCAGGACCACCAGCCCACCTGCAACACACTGCTGTGCTGCGCCCCCATGTCTTACCCTTCAGGGCCAAGTACGCCATGAGCTCCTTCAGCATTTCTTCCCCACAGTCCACCTGGCCATCCAGAGTGGAGGTGAAGACTGGCGGTATCCCAGGCAGAAGGTGGCTCGGTTCCAGTGGTTGACATGGTGAGCAAGCTGAGGCTTCATTGTCCCAGGCCTGCACCTCTGTTTCCGTGTTCTGTGTCCCACTCACCACTCTAAGAACGTGTGACATGACCGGTTGCTGGTAGAGCCTGATGCAGCCAATCAGCACATGGTTCAAGGGTCCCTCCCTGATGGTCGCTGAGTTCTTGCACTGCCACCCGTGGTCACCCAGGTGGCGGTAGTGCAGCGGGTTGTGACAGTCTCCCACCCCGGAGGACAGCATCCTATGGGATGCCTGATCCTGCATCCCCTCAGCTGACCCTCAAATGGCATGGGCTCATTCCCAAACCTGGGTTGTCGGCACTGCAAGTGGTAGCTCTAACGCTGTGCTGGCTGGCTAAGTACATAACTATTCTATCTTCTCTGAGGATCTCTCAATATGAGGCCACACCTTTGGATTGAGTCCCAAGCAGTACCAAAAGGAACCAATCTGGGCCCAAGAGAGCAATATGCTCAGAAGGGCATTCCCTGTAAGACAGCCAGGCCAAACCCCGCTCTTCTATGAGAGGCAATGTCCAGACTGTAATGCTTGGAGAATGAGTGGACAGCACTCCAGGTGGCAGCGGAGCAGATCTTGGCAGCGGAAACATTGCAAAAACAAGCAAGTGAAGTGGCCATCCCCCCAGTGGAGTGGCTGCGCACCACTCCAGGAAGTGCCGTACTGTACTTCCTGTAACAAAAAGTAATACGGTTATAGTCAGCCACTTGGCAGGGACTGTTCTGACTATGGGGTGCCCTTTTTCCTCAGGGCAAATGAACCAAAACCTGAGAGGACTTCCTGCAGTCCTTGGTGCACTAGAGATAGTACCAGAGAGCCTTATGTACATCCAAGTTGTGGAGCAATGCTTCCTCTGGATTAGCAGGCTCCAGGTAATACACTGGAAGGTGGATGGCTCAATTTAAAGTCAAGTCAAGACACCACCCTTTTTTTTTTTTTGGTGCTACTTCTTTCTAGCCCCCCCGCTGCCGTCCCACTGCTTCTGCTCCTTCAGGCCCTCACCCCCAGTAACTCTCACGGCTTACCCATGGCGGGGAGCCCCTACCCACCCGCCGATTCGGATCCAGTTCGGGGGTGTAACCTCCGGAGACAGAGCGCCGGGGACAGCCATCAAGCCACAACGACCAGCCACCAGGGTAGTTTCCCTGTTTTACTCCCCTTGCGGGAGCTCGGCATGCAGTGACGCCTGCTGTGGGCCCTGGCACATCCCCACCAAGCATCTGCCGTGCTCCAGCCTCCACCAGGGGTCAGGTGTGCGCTGACTGCAGATCACACCCCCTTCCCGGAGATGGAGAGCAGTCAGTCGGATGCGCGATCCACTTCCTCTCTGCCGACCTCCAGTGGCCCGTGCTCGTTCTCGAACGCAGGTCACCGGCGTGGTGTGGTTTCCAGCGCCTCAGCCCTCAGTGCCGCTGGTTTGGATTAATACACAAAGAGACCCGATCTTTGTGGAAATCTAAGGCGGCTCACACACAAGAGCCTGCAGCTCTGAAATCTTTTGAGTCGAAGTGATCACAACTAAAAATAACCCTTTCCCTGAAAGAAAGCAAGCGTAAATCACAGCTTGTGGCGATCTCAAACGGAGCCAAAATCAACTTCTCCAACACAAAAATAAGGTCCAAGTTCAGGACCACATTTCTGATGGGAGGCTTAAGATGCAGAACACCTCATAGAAAGGTACAGGACACCTCGAGCTGGGTGACTGTATGTTTGTCCACAGGTGTATGGACTGCAGAAATATGGCCAGAGGCACCATGAGTGAGGAAAACTGTAGACTGGAGTCTGACAGTGACAGTGGGTATTCCAGCACTGTACTGACCGGGCAAATGAACGGATCTAACTGCTGGGAAGTGGCCCCCAGAGTAAACAGTTACCACTTCAACGAACAGGCATGCTTCGTGGAAGGCTTCCTGGCGACCCAGAGTATGTCTGACACCTGGGGGAGGATACCCCGAAATCTGCTATGGCTATGTCCTCAGGAGCCAAACCTGCAGGTGCAGGGATTTCAGGTTTGGATGGACCAGAGAGCCCTGTACCCGAGACAGAAGGCCCTTGCACCAAGGCAGAGTGACTGGCAGTTCCACAGCTAACTGCTGGAGCAGTGGGAACCATATCTGGCGAGGCCAAAGAGAAGCAATGCGTATGCGTTGCCCACTCCGTCTCAGTTTGAGAAGTACTCTCTGTATGAGGGGAAAGGGAGGGAAAGCATACAGAAACCTCCCTTTCCAGGAGAGGGATGTGTCTCACCAGACTACTCCAGGACCTGCAGCGAGTGGACAGAAACACAGCAGTTTTGTGTTGCGTGGGGATACAAAAAGGTCCAACTCTGGAAGACCCCATCTTGTGAACAGGTCTTCCACCACAGAGGTCAGCAGTGTCCATTCATGGCCCCCTAACTGTGACTAGCTAAGTCTTGTCTGCCAAGATGTTTTGGATGCCTGGAACATGGACTGCTGATAAGTGTAGACCATGTTCTAGGGCCCGGTGCCAAACTCTCACTGCTTCCCTGCAAAGTAGGCAGGAGTAAGTGCCCCCCCCCCCCCAGTTGGCTGATGTAGTGCATCATGCTGGCACTGTGTCTGTATTAACAGAGGACCTGGGGTCAGATGGTCCTGGAAGGCGCAGAGGCTCTACAAGATGGCGCTCACTTTCAGGACACTGATGTGCAGCACCGCTTCCACCAGGGTCCAGGTACCCTGAGTTTGGAGGAACTCTCCCCATTCCATGCCAGAGGCATCTGTGTTGGGGATGGGACTAGAAATGGAACTCCCATAAGCAGACTGCTGCAGTCCATCCACCACTGGAATGCTCAGCACAGAGTGGATGTACTAGAAGCAGGTGGTTCAGGTTGTCCAGAGACTGGTCCCACTGGACTCAGAGTCCACTGGGGAATCTGCATATGTAACTGGCTAATGGTATGGTGACAATGGCTGCCGCCACATGGCCGAGTAAACGCAGGAAGGACCTGGCTGGCATGTATCGACTCCTGCAAAGGGCCCACGCGTGCTCCATGAGGCATTCTGCCCTGTCCTGGGAGAGCAAGCCTGTGCAGATGGGCACAGGCAGTGAAGGTTCCACTGCCAGCTGCTGGAGCAAGGGGAACCAGATATGACGAGGCCAGAAGGGGCAATTAGAATCATGGAGGCCTCCCTTCCAGCTGAAGTTTGATTAAAACCCTCTGCAGAAGCGGGAAGGCATACAGAAATACAGGTTACTCACCTGTAACAGGAGTTCTAGGAATGGTATATGTTGTTCATCCACACTCATTGGCAGTATCCTTGCCGCTTTAAATCTTGCCGGAAGGTCTTCAAGCTTGCTCCTCCCACCCACCCGGTGGTATAACTCGGCTCCGCCCCATGACGCCAGATCTGCCCGCTGGAAGCTCAGGTTGTGCGTCAAGCCGGGGAGGTGAGAATGTGGATGAACAATATACCATTCCTAGAACTCCTGTTACAGGTGAGTAACCTGTATTTCTAGGACATGGATATGTTGTTCATCCACACTCATTGGCAGACTCCTAGCAGTTCTCGGGAGGAGGGAGGCAAGACGCATTACCCCACATACTTACTTGGGAAGAGAGACTGGAGAACCGAGGCCCCAAAACCAGCATCCCGGGCGTGACTCAAGGCCGATGTGGTAGTGGGTAATGAAGGTGTTTGCTGACTTCCAGGTAGCAGCCCTGCAGATTTCCTGGATAGGGACGTCCCTGGAAGCAGCCACCATTGCAGCAGTATGGCGGTAGAATGAGCTCTTATCCTCTGGGAGGCTCCATGCCCGCTAACTTATAGTAGAGATCTATGCAGAGGTTACCCACCTGCTTATCGTCCGCTGGCTGCAGGTCTGCCAGATGCGGCTTCAGCGTAGGGTGACAAACAGCTGGCGAACCTCTCCCGATTTCCCAGCCGCACGCCCTTATAATAAGCGAGCGCCTTCTAGGATCCAGAGTATGGAGCCTATATTCGGCCTCCGAGGTGTGATTGGGGAAGAACACCGGCAGAGTCAACACCTGGTTAAGGTGAAACTCCGACACCACCCTCGGAAGGAATTTCGGGTGGGGGCGCAGGACAACCTTGTCCCTGTGGAAGACCAGGTAAGGAGACTCGATGGAAAGCGCCTGGAGCTCTCCCATCCTTCTGGCTGTACGTGATAGCCACCAAGAAGGCGGTCTTCCACGACAGGTGAGAGAGCACACCTGCATAGGTTCGAATGGCTTGCCCATGAGCTTTGCCAGTACCAGCAGTAGATCCCACGGAGGTGGGGTTCCCGGACTGGAGGGGAATGTGATCAAGGCCTTTGAAAAAGCGCCAGACCACCTTCTCCTGCGCCATCTCGACTGCTTCCCGCCCGCGCCCGTAAGCAGAGATGGCTGCCAGGTGCACTCTTAGGTCGCCGACCTAAGCCCTTGACTAGAAAGGGACCATAAATAGTCCAAGATGCTTGCCAAGGAACAGGAGGAAGGGTCCAAGCCCTGTTCTGACACCAAATGGAAAACCTTTCCATTTGAAGGCATAGCATTTTCTGGTCGACTCTCATGGACGCCCAACTACATTGAGGACCTCGCCGGAAAGACCCAAAGCCTGGAACTCTAGCCGCCAGGAACCAGGCCAGCCAGGTGCAGGGATTGAAGGTCCGGATGGAACACCTTCCTGATTGACTGAGAGCAGGTCCGGGCGAGCTGGAAGCTGCCGGGAGTCCTGGAGCTGAGACTGAGGAGATCTGGGTACCAGAACTGGCGAGGCCAGTCTGGGGCTATCAGAATCACCTGCGCCTTGTCCCTCCTCGCCTTGAGAAGCACCTTGTGATCAAGGGAAATGGGGGAAAGGCAGAAAGAGGCCCGCGGGTCCATTGCCTCGAGAAGGCATCCCCTGCAGCGAGCCCCTGCTGAGGGGCGGCATGGAACAGACTCAGTCGCTGCTCCATGGAGGCAAACAGGTCCACCTGAGGTGTGCCCCAAAGGGAGAACAGATGCTGTACTACCTCCGCAGAGAGACCACTGCGGGATGCAGCCCTATCCGGCTCAGGGCATCGGGCCAGGGTGTTGGAGGCTCCTGCCACGTGAATGGCTAGGAGATCCGCCTCCAGGCTGCGCACTATGTGACCACAATGGAGAGCTTCCTTGCATAGAAGCATGAGCTGGCCCCGCCTTCGGGCGGTTTAGATAGTACATGGTCGCGGGTATTGTCCGCCTGACTGGACCACCATCCGGAGGAACGGAGCAAAGGCGGGTGAGAGCTAGGCGGACCGCTCGGAGCTCCAGCAGGTTGATGTGGCATCGACTCCTGACCAGAGGCCATGAGCCCGTGTTCCCCAGATGGGCACCCCAACCCATCAGAGAGGCATCGGGTCGACAGAGAGACCGTCTGCTCGGGCGGACGAACGGGATGCCCTCCTGCAAATGATCTGGAACGTCCACACTGGAGAGCATTCCACATCCCTTGTGTCACCGGCTCAAGCTGGTCCAAGGGATCGCAGCGCTAGACCACTGGCTGGCCAGTCCCCACTGAAGGGGACGATGTTCCAGCGGGCCCAACGACCACGCTGGTACAGGCCGCCATGAGACCCAGGAGGCGAGGAAGTCCCGGCAGGTAATTGCCCAACCAGAAATGATCGGGCAAGGAGGAAAGAACCTCGCCCTGTCCGGCTGAGCCGCGCTCTGGCTCAAGAGAGTCGAGTTGCTCCGATGAATAAAATCACCTGCTTCGCTCGGAGTCCGGTTTGGCCTCGCTTGATAAGGAGGCCCAGTTGGGAGCAGACCTGAGGGCCAGATCTTGACCACTCCCTCCTTCCTGGAGGAGCTGCTATCAGCCAGTCGCCCAGGTAAGGGTACACCCGACCCTCGGCCGCAAGAGGAATGCTGTCACCACTGCCATGCATTTGCGAAGACCCTGGGAGCTGGAGACAAGTCGAAGGGCATGGCTTGAATCAAGAGAGATCCTTCCGCCGGAAGCCGGCGAATCTCTGGTGAGACGGACGGATAGGGACGTGAAAAACGCGCCCTGCAAGTCCAGAGAGCAGAACCACACGCTGCTCCAAGGATGGTATTATCTGAGCCAGAGTGACCATCCTGAAGGTTCGAGACCTTAGGAACTTGTTTAGGTCGTGTAGGTGGTCGAGAATGGGGCCAGCCCCCGTCTGCTTCGGAACCAGGAAGTACCTGGACAAACCCTGGCTGAAGGAGGGTCCACCACCTCTTACCACCTCCTTCTGGAGGAGGAGAGTGATGTCGGCTCGACGAGCCGCCAGTGAGGCTGGGGATCCGAGCCCCCGAGGGGCGACGGCTCTGGAAGGGTGGTGCCTGCTCGGATTCCAGAGGCAGGCCTCTCTCCCACCACCTCTGAAGACCCACCTGTCCGTGGTAACAGCGGACCAGGCGGAACGGAAGTGCCGGAGCCGCCTCCCACGGGGACCCAGGGGGTAAGGTGACGGGATGGGGCGACACCCCTCAGCCTCGCCACTGGGCAGGCTTGGAGGAGGGACCCGCCGAGGACCTCCTGGGCCCTTCTCCCTGCCTCCTGTTAGAGGAAGCCGGCGGTTTGGGCTTGGGATGCCAAGGCCGAGCCTGCTGGCCCTGACGTTGCTGGGCCGGGCGTCCGGGGCACAGAAGGACCAAAGTGCTTAGCTGTGGTTTGCGGCCTTGTCCTTCTGAGCTGAAGAGACCGAGTCCAAGGTGGCATTGACTTCTCGATCTCTGCAGGTGACCTTCCACCCAGGGTCAAGAGGTCAGTCCCTCAAAAGGGAACATCCGCCAACCTTGTGCTGGTATCCGGGCAAGGTGGATATCCTCAGCCAAGCTCGCCGACAAGACAGCCACTGGGCGGCCGCCACCGATCTGGCACATGAGTCCCCACATCCAAAGCAGTCTGGAGCTGCTGCTTTGGCCACTGCCCTCGTCCTGGTCCCGCACTCCGCTTAACCGTAGTCTGCAGATCGGCGGAAGATGAGGGATGACCTCATCCAGGGAGCCCAACAGGGCATGAGAAAATGTGCTTGAGGACGGCTTAACTGGCCTCGACGAAGGCCGAGAGAGGACGCATGAGACTTTTCGCCCGACATAGTCCACTTTGACTCTTGTCAGGAGGTTTGTCCACATCCCTGGCGCAAGCCGGGCGCCGAAAACGCTGTCGGTAACCAACCCCCAGCAGAGGTGTTCCGAAACCGACAAGGAACCGGGGACCGTGATACTTCCTGGCCATCCTGGCCAAGGCGCAGGGCAGGAAGCAGGGCGCTGCCAAAGTTCCAGTGCTGGACCCACTATGGCCTCGCCACCGAAAGGCCTCCGCCGGAGGAATCCCCGGTCCAGAATCTCCGTGAGGGGATACCGGGCCCGCTTGGAACGGGTTCAGAGCTCCATCCCGGAGAGACTCCGAGATGAGTCAAGCAGTCCTCAGGAAGGACGACGGGCTATCGTCCATTGGCTGACCTCCTGAAGACCCAAGTCCAGTCGCTTGGAGAAGAAGGAGGAATCATCTTCGGACTGGAAGAGTCCTCAAGAGCTGCCTCTGGCCTGAGCCACCCTTCACCTGCCGAGGTCGGTCGGGAGTGAGGGTAACTGACAGCCGATGGGGTAAACCCTTAGCCGACCGAGAATCTGGTCGGAGCCCCAATTGGTGGCTGTGGAGGCGGAGGTTCCACCGCAACGGTGGAGCAGCTGGTTTTGGCCGAACAACCGCCTGGGTATAGGCCTCGGGCAAGTCGAGGGTTGTGTCGGCCGCCCGGTGACAGTTACTTAATGGTCGGGCGCCGAGTCGGCTTATTCCCGGCCAGGAGGAGCTGTTGCGACATAAGGTCTCGCACTCGACGCATTTAATTTACCGCTTCCTCATCCGGAGGAGGAGGACGAAAGATCATAGGCGGCGACGCCGCTTTACAAGCGGAATGCCGAGACCGAGACCGCCTATGACGGTGGGAACGGCTGACCGCCAAGAGGTCCCGAGACCGAGACGAGAGTCCCGAATTTCCGGGTCGGTGCAGGGAGGTGTCGGCCGGAACCGACTACCTTTCGCTCGGAAGGTCCATCCGAGGGCTCCGGAACCGAGGCACAGGCGAGCCCACGGATCCTCAACTCCTCCCGGGGAACCGGGAGAGGGGAATCCTCGCCAAAGGCTTATAGCTCATTCAATGGGTCGAGAAAACTGACTTCATCAGTGGAGTTCTCGGTCAACTGACCTGACGGGACACCTGTGAGGCCAGTGGGGTCAAGCCGGCCGGGCGATCAGCCGACGGTCGACGGCCCGGAGAGGGACCTTTCCGGCCCCAAGAGGCCGACGAGGGATTCACCTTTGTCCCTCTTTGACCGAGAAAAGGTCCAGCAGACGCAGGCCCTTCTCCTTAGTGGAGAGGGACAGACAAAGTCCTTAAAGGAAGCCGTGTAGGAAGAACCCAGAGAGAGCGGATAAATGCCGCGTCGAGGAAGATACGCGCTCCGCTCCTTCTTCGAGGGCGACCATCCGCCGGCTGATCTGCCGGCTGCCCGCCGGCCGCCGACACCGCCAACCGGCCTCCTTGGACTTCACCGAGGGAAACGCTCGGGACGCGCCAGTTGCACCGGGCAGCACGGTGCTTCGAGGACGAGGCCGAGAAAGATGAGCACAGGTCGCAGCCTGCGGGTGGGTCGTGCTCAAGGCCTACAGGTAGACACACGCGGAGTGTGGACTGTCCGAGACATCTTCTGCCCGCATGGGCATCTCCAAACTGGGAGTCGATTATCCATCGAGCCATGAGGGATCAAGACTGAAGTCTTTTGCAAAATATTATTTTAAATCCGCAAACGGAGAAATAGGAACCAGTCACAAACGCAGAGCGCATGAGGGAACCTGAGTCCCAAGCGGGCGAGATCTAGGCCATGGGGCGGAGCCGAGTTATACCACCCGGTGGGTGGGAGGAGCAAGCTTGAAGACCTTCCGGCAAGATTTAAAGCGGCAAGGATACTGCCAATGAGTGTGGATGAACAACATATCCATGTCCCTAGAAATATCCCTTTTCAAGAGAGGAGCAATGTGTTTTGCCAGAAAACTCCAGGTCCTGGAATGAGCGAGCAGAAAAGCAGCAGTTTTACATTGAATAGGGACACAAAAAAGGTCCAACTTTGACCCCACCGGTTGAACAGATCTTCCACCGCTGAAGTCATGAGTTCGTACTTGTGAGCTCAAGATAGGGACCAGCTTAGGCTGTTCCTTAAGATGTTTTGGAAGCTGGAAACATGGACGGTTGTAGGTTACAGGCAGTGATCTATTACCCAATACCAGACCCTCATCGCTTCCTGACACAGGGTAGAGTGAGTCCCTCCCTGTTTGCTGATATAATAAACCACGCTGGAGTTCTCCACCTGAATCAGCAGCAGACCTGGGGAGAGATGCACCTGGAAGGCTTAAAGGGCATAGTATCTCCAAAAGATTTATGCGTAGGGCAGCCCACACAGAGTTTCACTTCCCTCGAGTCTGGTGGGCACCCAGATGAGCCCCCCAGCCTAGACCGGAGGTGTCCATCGTAAGGATTTGCTGCAGGGGGTGGAATATAAAAGGGCACTCTCCTTAGGAGATTGCTGGGCTCCAGCCACCACAACAGCACCTTCTTGACCATCTAGGGTCTGGAGCAGGTGCTCCCTGGACGGTGCTGCTAGCAGCCAGTCGTCCAGACAAAGGAACACACAGAAACCCTGTCGCCTGAGGGCAGCTGCCAACACTGCCAAGCACTCTGTGAACACCTGAGGTGGGGGGGGGGAGGGAAGACTGCGAATAAGAAACGGCACAGCCCTGAACTGGAAGTGGGCCCCCTGAAAATGGAACCCGAGGAAGTGCCTGTGAGAGGTGCACACCCTGATGTGCAGGTATGCATCCTGCACATCTAGGCAGCAAATCCAGTCCCCCCGGTATAACAGGGGCAGCAGTCCTTGAAGGGTGATCATCCTGAACCTTCTGTACTGGATAAACAGGTTTAGTTTGCTGAGGTCCAGGATGGGACAGAGGTCCCTTGTGCGCTTGGGAACCAGGAAGAAGTGAGAGTAGAACCCCTCTCCTTGCCAGGACTTTGGGACAGGTTCAATGGTCTTTCTGCAGAACAGGGAGAAGATCACCTCCCAAATTAGTGGGATGTGGCCCGGAGGGTAAAAAGACTGAGATGGAGGATTGTCTGAAGGTCACTCCAGAAGTTCTAGAGAGGCCATGTGCTATGAGCTGCAGAACCTAAGTGTCGGAAGTTACTTCCCTCCTCCTGTCTAGATGGAGGGAGAAGCGACCCCCTGTGACAACCTCCTGAGTTACTGGAAGGAGGGGTCGTGCAAGGAGCTGGGGGCAGCTGCAGATGGGGCTACAGGGTGTCCTCTGGAGCTTTTGCTGGCACAAGGGCTGGGGCAGGTAGGGCAGACTCCACCATCTGCTTGCCTTGGTGCTTAACTGGCGTCCGAGGCTGCCTTGTGGCGGCCCGGCGAAAGGAGGTTCTCTGTCCAGATCTGGGCTGCGTGTGATAAAAAGAATGAACAGATCTGACAGCTTGCCTCAAGCCTAGAAAGAATATCCTCCACATCACCTCCAAACAGTAAGCTGCTCCTGAAAGGAGCGTTCATGATGGACAGGTGGATGTCTTGGGCAAACCCAGACACCTGGAGCCAAGGGTACTTGCACAGGCATATGGCAGTAGCCGCTGCCCAGGCTGATGCAGCCACAGCATCGTAGGCCACCCTGAGCAGGTGGAGGATGACTTAAGGACGTCCAAAGCTTGCTGCTTGGCAGAGTTGTCAGATAGGGACTGAATGGCATACCTGGCCTTATCCCACAGTGCATTCTGATGCTGGAGCATGCGGGCTAGGTAGCAGAGGGCATGGATCACCAAGGTAGAGGAGAAGAGTGTCCGTTTCCAGCTGATGGGATTCTCTATCGGGTGGCAGGGAGCTCAAGTGCTTTGGCTGTTTGGTGCAGCCGTAAGCAGCATTAATAGCCACAGAGTCAGCATGGGCCTGCTCCCCAGGAAGGGTTTGCCCGTGAGGGCATGATACAGCCAGTACTTTCGGGACATGGCTGGGACCAAATCTGGCCTACGCCAAGCAGCCATGGTGACATCCTCGTAGATGTTGATGAGAGGGGAACTACCAAAGGAGGAAAAGTCAGGCTGGCAAAAGTAGTTTGTGAGCCAATGTCACTCCAGGTCCTGCTCCTCTGTTTCGAACCCCATCACCTCCTAGATGTACCGCATGCTGGTAGAGGAGGGTTCATCTGGAGGGGATTTAGGGACATTCTACAGGGTCCCTTGCCACTCTGAGGAGGCCAAGGAGGGGGTGGGTGACCCACTAATGTCCCTGTCATCACCTTCTGCAGACAACAGCAAGCCTGGGCAAGCCCAATCCCCTTCACCAGGTGGGGGGGGCACCAGCTGGAGTGGCGGGGTCACCTGGAAAGGGCTGGAGTGGCTGGCCCCTTGAGGCAGATCCAGGGGAGTGGGAGTTGCCAGGCCTTGAGGAGTAGGGACCCACATCTGTAGAACTCCCCAAAGAGAAGAAACAAAAGTTTGAATATCCACCAGGACCTGTGACGGTCCAGCTGGCTTCAGGTAAGGGTAGACTGGAGCCGGTGAAAGGTAGACCAGCGGGTGCCAGTTCAACTGACGCCGGGTATGGCAAGACAGGCGAAGGTTCAACAGGGGCTGGGTGAAGCCAAGTCAGAAGTGATCCCACAGACACGGGTTGAGGAGAGGCAGACGCTGGTGTGGGAAGAGCCCGGGCATCCGACCGAGGAGGGGAGACTTGGCTCAAGAGGGAAGCTGGGGTCCTGCTGGGTCCATGAAAGAGGGGTGGCAGATCTACAGAAGAGGAAAGCCAGTCAGCCGCTAAACCTGCACTGACTGAGCCACTGTGCCATGTCCCTGATGTGACAAGGGGGCCTAAGCAGCAGGGGCTAAGGGGCAGGAGATAAAATCCTGGCCTGAGGAGCCTCCACCAGAGACAGTGACAGAGGCGGGAAGCGGGACCACCAGTAGCCCTGTGAAAGAAAGGGTGTTAGGGGCCAACCCCATGGAGGACGACGACACCTGAGCAGTTGAACAATAGTGGGGCGACTGCGAGCGGTAAGAGGAGGACTGGGCCCTGTGGTGGTCCTTATCCTTGTGTTTGTGCTTCCCACGGGCCTTGTCCTGTGACTTTTAGAGCCAGAGTACTGGGCCGGGCAGGCAAGGAGCTCCTGGCCTGCAGCTCCCTTACCATGGAGCCAACATTCTGCTTCAGGAGTTCCTGAGTGCCCACTTGCATCATCGCTGTGTGGCCTGGTTGAACTTCTGGCAGAACTCGCAGGCTTGAACGTCGTGTGGACATTATGATCTGGGCCTAAGCAGCAGACACAAGCAGAATGGCTGTCCTTCACAGGGATTTGCTGACTGCAGGCACACTTTGTGGAATGCTGAGAGGATGACGCTGGTTTAGAAGACGAATGAGAAAACAAATCGAAAGATGGAAAATAACTACGGTGAGAAATCAGAAAAAATAAAAGCGACAGAAAAACGACGCGAAACTGGCAGTCAACTACAACTGCAGCGGTTTCCAAAGATCCGACATGCGTTGGTCAACGGTGGGAAAGAACTGATGAGGATTTGGGGGGCCGCCCACTCTTATAGGGTTGTCAGACGTCACTGGGTGACGCCTGTGGTGGGCGGCCCCCTCTGGTAGACTGCTAGCTAGAAAGTTTCCATGTGATCCTAGTGCCTTGCGGCTAAGTCCTTCCGATGCTGCCTACTGCAAGAGATACCCTCGAAGTAAGATCACTACCTTCACAGCCCTTAGCAATTCATTCCATAGTACACACCAGTGAGGAGGGCCCTTCCAGGAGAGGTTTCCTCACTATGTAACCTAATCCCCTGAACCAACAGAGAGCAGTCACACTGCAATGTAGCTACAGCTACCACTCCTAAGATATGCCTCTGCCCCTCAGACAGCTAAGCTTAAACAGGTATTAACTTTGCAAAGTGTTGCCGGCCCGGTGGCGCTGAGGGTTGAGGCACTGGACGCCACACCTTGTACCATTCTGGAGACCCGTGTTTGGTAACGAGCAGGGGCCGCCAGGGGTGACTAGGGGACAGCGCACCGACGCTGAAGGAAAGGGGTGGAGTTGGGGCGGGCACTTGAAGGGAGTGCGTGCGGACATGCTCCCTCCGTTGGCGTCATTGCATGCACACCTCACTCGGGGGGTGGGGGGACCGAAAACAGAAAGTGCCTCTGGTCGGGCAGCATGAGCTTCTGACCCCTGCGGCCCGACCCGAATGGCGCCTCCTCATCTGGATCCTGTCTCGTGAGTTGAGCTACAGAGGGGAGCTCCTCACCATGGGGGGTTATCCGTGGGGGAGAAATCGAGGAGGTGGCCTGATGTCAGGGCAGTCGGTCAGGATGTGCCCGCCGACTGGAGCCCTGGGGAGAAAATCTGAGCTTAAAAAAAAAAATATTTGCAGAGAGTCTGCCAACTCTGCTAATTAATAAATTAACACTTTACTCGCATATTTGGGTGAGAGTGGAAACCAAAAAAAAAAAAAATATCACAGGGACCATACCCCAAACTGCAATAATAAATCTTACCCTTCAGGTGCATTTCCTCTGGAGTGGGCATTTATCCTCATCAGCGTCTCGATGGTGTGGAAGAGATCGGCTTCAGTTATTTGACCAACACTCCGCTCATCAACCAGCAGCATCTTCACCAACTGCATGGCAAAGGCCACTGCCATGTAATTCAATCCATTCTCCATCGACTGTAAAAAAAAAAAAAAAAATATCAGAAACCCCCACACACACTAGGTTTAGTAATGTTAGGTTTTGTGAATTTTCCAGGCCCCCTCCCCCCAACACTACTCTACTACCCACTGGACTCAACTCTTGAATCCCAAGGTTACCCAGCTCCTTCCAGCATCAGAGTATTCTTTCTCCCGAGGCCCCCTCTGCCCCATCCTGGCAAGAGGCTTCTCTGGAGGCCGCCTCTCCTCTGTCTTGGCCAGGGGCTTCTCTGGAGGCTCCCCCTCCCCCATCCTGGCTAGGCGCTTCCTCTGGAGGTCCCCTCTCCCCCAACCTGGCCAGGGGTTGGGAGGAGAAAATGCCTTCATTTAGGAAAAGAGTTAGATACAGAAGTGCACAAAGGGGGCAGGTGGCGTGGGGGTCACTATTTTCCGTTCCGGTCCCCCTTCCCCATACAAACATACAGATCTGCCAGCAGAACCAGGACTAATGGTCTATCAAGTCTGCTTGAATGTGCAGCTAGCCCCCTACACTGCAGCTTCCTCGCCTCCCCTTGTGCTTACCCTCCCACCCTGTCCCACCCTTTTAAAACTGCCCACGTCCTCGTCCCACAGGATACCGCTTCATCGGGCAGAGTGTTCCACTTAGCCACCACCCACTCTGTGAAAAAAGTCTCATCTCTCTCCTATATCTTCCCTCCAATCTGAGACCATACCCTCTCGTGTCCCTCCCCCTCCTCAATTTAAGTACCCCTTCTGTACCTGTCTTGTTTATCCCCATGTATTTGAAGGTCTCATTCATATCCCCCCGATCCCTTCTCTCCTCCAGTGAGTACATATTCAACTCCCTCAGCCTGTCCTCGTAGGGTCTGTCCTCCAAACCCTGGATCATCTTTGCTGCCCTGCGCTGTACTCGGACATTCTTCTTCAGAAACGGGGGCCAGAACTGCACACAGTACTCCAGGTATTGTCTGACCAGTGACCTGGACAGAGGCAGGATCACCTTCCTCCTTCGGGAAGAGATTCCTCTAGCAATACATCCCATATGAGGCTGCACCACGCCAGCATCCTGGGGAGAGGGTGCCAGCCTGTGCGTGGTCAGCCACACCAGTTACAGCAGCACCACTGTCACCAGAAGCCACTCTCAGCCGTGCACTGCTGTACTTTCACCTGTGACAAGGCTGTCCTCAGACACTCCATCCTCTACCTGTCATTCTGGGCTTGGGTACAAACCCAGACTCTCAGCGTGCTGAGAGCATGCCCCAACGCTCAAAATCTCAGGCTTGAGTACGAATTGAGACTGCCAGCATGCTGAGAATGCCCCAACACTGCACCATGGAACTGGCTCATACACACATTATTAATGCAGAACAGTTCTTAATTTAGGGGTGGGGTCAATTGTGTCCCTCCTGCCTCTTTCCCCACCACACCAATGATGCCATGTGCTGTCACTTACCTTTGCAGCGGATACCAATGATGCAATGTGTGTGGATATGGATGAATTCTTGTTAGAAAGGTAAGCTGCTTACCTGTAACATGATTTTCTACAGTATCTCCTCCACAGAGCCACACTCTTTGGTCTTTGGTCAGAGGCACAAGGACCCAAAAGGAGCCAGAACGTTTCGGCCAGCGCGTGTCACTGATGTACGATGGTACATATACTAGTGCAGGCCACAACCCCCTCATCTCCTTTAACAAGGAGAGAACGAATTAGAGTGGTAAACTACTTGAAATATTAAAAGTAAAAATTTTAAAACACTATAAAAGCATAAGGTAGCCCAAATACCCTTACGAGGACAGGTGTAGCCTCCACACTGCAATGAATAATGAAGCAGACATTCCTCATACAATAAATGTCCGTGAGCTCAGAGGACAATAGGCAGACGAGTGCTCTATGAAGGAGACACTCTGAAGGATCATGTGTAACAAGTGAATACAGGTTACTCACCTGTAACAGGAGTTCTAGGAATGGTATGTGTTGTTCATCCACACTTACTGGCAGGTTCCTTGCTGCTTTAAATCTTGCCGGAAGGTCTTCAAGCTGGCTCCTCCCACCCACCCAGGTGATAAAACTCTCGGCTCCACCCCAAGACGCCAGATCTAGCCTGCTGGAAGCCACGTTGTGCGCCGTCAGAGGTCAGGGTTTCTAGGGATGAACAATATACCATCTTTGAACTCCTGTTACAGGTGAGTTACCTGTATTTCTAGGGATATGGATATGTTGTTCTATCCACACTCTTGGCAGACTCCTAGCAGTTCTCCGGGAGGAGGGAGGCGCCACACCCCCTATTTAGGAAACAAGGACTGGAGAACCGAGGTCCCAAAACCAACATCCCGGTGTGACTCAAGATCGATGTGGTAGTGGGTAATGAAGGTATGTGCTGACTTCCAGGTAGCAGCACTGCAGATTTCCTGGATAGGGACGTCCCTGGAAGCAGCCACAATAACAGCGATATGGCAGGTAGAATGAGCTCTTATCCCTCTGCGAGGCTCCATGCCCGCCAACCTATAGCAGAGATCCAGGCAGGAGGTGACCCACCTGCCTGTCGTCCGCTTGGCTGCAGGTCTGCCAGGTGTGGCTTCAACATAGGTGACAAACAGCTGGCGAACCTCTCCCCGAACTTCAGCCATCCGCTCCTTATAATACGAGAGCGCTCTTCTAGGATCCAAAGTATGGAGCCCATATTCAGCCTCTGAGGTGTGAGTGGGGTAGAACATCGGCAGAGTCAACTCCTGGTTAAGGTGAAACTCCGACACCACCTTTGGAAGGAATTTCGGGTTGGGGCGCAGGACAACCTTGTCTGTGTGGAAGACCAGATAGGAAGACTCGATGGAAAGCGCCTGGAGCTCTCCCATCCTTCTGGCTGACGTGATAGCCACCAAGAAGGCGGTCTTCCACGACAGGTGAGAGATGTCACACCTGTGCATCGGTTCGAATGGCTTACCCATGAGCTTAGCCAATATCAGCAGTAGATCCCACGGAGGTGAAGGTTCTAACACTGGAGGGGATATGTGATCAAGGCCTTTGAAAAAGCGCCCGACCACCTTCTCCTGCACCACAGACTGCTTCCTAGCCCATGCCCAGTAAGCAGAAATGGCTGCCACGTGCATCTTAAGGGTCGCCGACTGAAGCCCTAGCTGAGAAAGGGACCACAGGTAGTCCAGGATGCTAGCCAAGGAACAGGAAGAAGGGTCCAACCCCTTGTCCTGACACCAAATGGAGAATCTTTTCCATTTGAAGGCGTAGCATTTTCCAGTCGACTCCTTACGGGATGCCTCAACAACGTTGAGGACCTCATTGGAAAGACCCAAGGCCTGGAACTCAAGCCGCTCAGGAACCAGGCCGTCAGGTGCAGGGATTGAAGGTCTGGGTGGAGAACCTTCCCCTGGTTGACCGAGATCGGGTCCGGGCGGGCTGGAAGCCGCCTCAGGAGCCTGGAGCTGAGGAGATCTGGATACCAGAACTGGCAGGGCCAGTCTGGGGCTACCAGAATCACCTGCGCCTTGTCCCTCCTCGCCTTGAGAAGCACCTTGTGGATCAAGGGAAATGGGGGAAAGGCGTAGAAGAGGCCCGGGGTCCACGGCCTCGAGAAGGCATCCCCCTGCAGCGAGCCCTGCTGAGGGGGGCGGCATGAAACAGCCTCAGCTTCGCATTCTCCCTGGAGGCAAATAGGTCCACCTGAGGTGTGCCCCAGTGGAAGAACAGATCGTGTACTACCTCCGGCAGGAGAGACCACTTGTGAGATGCAACACCTATCCGGATTAGGGCACTGGCCAGAGTGTTGGAGGCTCCTGCCATATGGCTGGCTAGGAGATCCGCCTCCAGTCTGCTCACCAGAGACCAAGTGCGGAGAGCTCCCTTGCACAGAGGCAAGGAGCGCGTTCCGCCCTGGCAGTTTAGGTAGTACAAGGTCGTGGTGTTGACCGCCTGGACCTGGACCACTTGACCCCGTACAAACGGAGCAAAGGTGGTGAGGCTAGTCGGACCACTCGAAGCTCCAGCAGGTTGATGTGGCATCGAGACTCCTGAGGAGACCAGAGACCATGCGCTCTGAGCTCCCAACCCATCAGAGGCGCAGTCGTCGAGTGACCGTCGGCTCTGGGCGGACAAACGGGATACCCTCCTGCAGATGAGCTGGAATGATCCACCACTGGAGAGCGTTCCCCATCTTCTGGGTCACTATCACTGGCTGGTCCAGAGGACCGGAGCGCTGTGACCACTGGTGGGCCAGCCCCCACTGAAGGGGACGCATGTGCAAGCGGGCCCAACGGATCATGCTGGTGCAGGCCGTCATGAGGCCCAGGAGGCACAGGAAGTCCCGGGCAGGGCGCAACTGCCCAACCAGAAATGATTGGGTAAAGGAGGAAAGAACCTTGGCCCTGTCCGCTGGGAGCCATACTCTGGCTCAAAGACAGTCGAGCTCTGCCCCGATTAACTGAATCACCTGTGTTGGCACGAGTTCCGACTTGGCCTCGTTGATGGAGGCCAATCCGAGAGCAGACCTGAAGGGCCAGATCCCTGGATCGCTCCACCTCCAGTGTGGAGGGGGCTGCAATCAGCCAGTCGTCCAGGTAAGAGTACACCCGGACCCTTCCACGCCGCACGAATGCAGTCACCACTGCCATGCATTTGGTGAAGACCCTGGGAGCGGGAGAGAGGCCGAAGGGCATGACCCAGAACTCGTAAAGGGACCCCTCCGCCCTGAAGCGGAGGAATCTCTGGTGGGACGGACGGACTGGGACGTGAAAGAATGCGTCCTACAGGTCCAGAGAACAGAATCACACGCCTCGTTCCAAGGATGGAATGATCTGAGCCAAAGTAACCATCCTTAAGGTTCGAGACCTTAGGAACTTGTTCAGGTCATGTAGGTCTAGAATGGGGTGCCAGCCCCCCGTCCGTTTTGGGATCAGGAAATACCTGGACACAAACCCTGGGTCTGGTGGAGGACACGCCACCTCCCTGATCACCTCCTTCTGGAGGAGGACAATGTCGGCTCGATGAGCCGACAGAGGCTGCGGACCCTGTAGCCCCTGCTGTGGGGCGACGGCTCGATAGGGTTGGCCCAGCTCGAATTCCAGAGGCAGACCCTTTCCTACCCCTTCCAGCACCCAGTGGTCTGTGGTGATATTGGACCAGGCAGAAAGGAAGGGACAGAGCTATCCCCCCACGGGGGGAGCCCAGGGAGGAGTGACGAGGTTGGGGGCGACACCTCTCAACCCGTCACTGGGCAGGCTTGGAAGGAGGACGGGCCGAGGGGCCTCCTGGACCTTTGCCTCCCGGCTTCCTGCTGGAGGAAGCTGCAGGCTTGGCTTTGGGATGCCAAGTGCGAGCCTGCTGGCCCTGATGCTGGTGTTGCTGGGCCGGACGTGCCGCAGGGGCAGAAGGCCGAAAGGGCTTACGCTGCTGCTGGCAGCCTTTGTCCTTCTGGGCAGACGTGACAGAGTCCAAGGTGGCACTGGACTTCTCGATCCTCTGCAGATGATCCTCCACCCCGGGACCCAACAAGTTGATACCAAGGAAGGGAACGTCTGCCAGCTTGTGCTGGGTATCCGCTCTGAAAGTGGAGATCTGCAGCTGCTACTGACCGGGCACAAGAGTCTCCAATGTCTAAGGCAGTTTTGAGCTGTTGCTTAGCCACTGCCTTTCCCTGATCCCGCACCTGCTTGACCGTAGTCTGGAGGTCAGCCGGGAGATGAGGAATCACCTCATCCAGGGAGCCCAAAAGGGCGTGCGAAAAGTGTGCCATCAGAACGGCCGAACTGGCCTGACGAAGGCCTAAGGAGGACAATGCATAGACTATTTACCCCCGGAGTAGTCCAGTTTCTTGGACTCTTTATAGAGTGGCTTGTCCACGGGCAGAGCATTTCTGGAGCGCCAGAAAACACTGTCAGTCACAAGCCCCTCTGTGGAGGGGTGCTCCAAGAATCCGGAGAGTGAACAAGTGGGAACGGTATACTTTCGGGCCACACTGGCCGGAAGTGCTGGACAAGAAGCTGGCCGCTGCCACAGCTCTAGAGCCGGGCCAACAATGGCTTCGGCCACCAGAAAGGCCTCCTTGGGGGAATCCCCTTGTCCAGTATCTCCGTGAGGGGATACTTGGCCCGCTTTGGAACGAGTTCGAGCTTCATCCCAGTAGACTCTGAGATGAGCCGAAGCATTCCCAGGAACGAGGATGGGCTCTTGTCCACCGATTGACCCCCAGTGGACTCCAGGTCGAGGGGCCTGGAGAACAGTGAAGAAACATTGTCAGACTGCAAGAGTCTTCAAACAGCTGCCGAGGGCCTGAGCCACCCTCCACTTGCCGAGGTCGATCAGGAGTGAGGGTGACCGACAACCCATGGGGCAAACCCTGACCCGACCGAGAATCCTTGGTCAGTGCCCCAGTTTTAGGTTGTGGAGGCGGGGGTTCCACCATAATGGGTGGTGCAGCTGGTTTCGGCTGAACCACCGGTGCAAGCTTCGGCCCCTCGATAACAATGAGGGGTTGTGGAGGTTGCTCCGGTGACAGCCACTTAATGGCCAGGGAAGGCGACGGAGTCTGCTTGTTCCCCGTCAAAAGGAGTTGCAGCCACATCAGATCCTCGTAGCGCCGACGCAATCTGTGCTGCAGCCTATCCTCCGAAGAGGACGAAGACGAGCGGCGCTGCCGCTTTCCTCGATGCCGAGACCGCCAATGGTGGAATTGGCTAGACCGAGACCTTCGGTGTTTCCGAGGGTGGGTCTGAGAGGGAGCGGGGGAACCCGCTCCTCCCTCGGTTCAGGGACCTTAACCGGGGACTCTGGCACAGGAGGCACAGGTAAGTCCTTGGTTTCCACCGGGGGAACCGGTGAAGAAGGGTTGTCGGCTTCTCCAGTCGACAGCCCGTCCGACGGGTCAAGAAAAATCTTGACCAGCTGACCTGACGGGGACACCGTGAAGACAGCGGCCTTAGCCGCAACCTCGACCTAAGTAGTGTCAACTATCCGGGGAAGGGGACCTCTCCCGATCCCACGAACGTCGGTGGTGGGACTTACCCTTTGAGTCCTTCTTGGACCGAGAGGAATGTCCCAAAAGGCCCTCTCCCTCGGTGGAGAGCGACTGACAAAGCTCCTTGAACGAAGCCGTGTAGGAGAAGCCCAAAGAGAGTGGGATAAATGCCACGACCGAGGATGAAGATTATGCGGCCCGGGCTGCCTCCTCCTCAAGGGCTTTCATTTGTTCGAGCTGTTCAGCTGAGCCAGCCGCCGGACACCACCCAACCGGCCTCCTTCGACTTTACCGGAGGATAACATTTCTCGGGGCACCCAAGTTGCAACCTGGCAGCGCGATCCTCAAGAACCGTGGCCGAGAAGGACTTGCACAAGTCGCAGGCCTGCGAATCGTGCTCGAGCCCAAGGCAGTAAACGCACGTGGAGTGCAGATCGGTCCAGGACATCTTCTGCCCACAGGGGCACTGCCAAAATCCAGGAGTCGACTTGTCCATCGCAGCCGCGAAGGAAGAAAAAGACCGAAGTCTTGCAACTTTTAAGATAAGTTTCGGGTTAACCGAAGAGTTGGATCCAGGCCTAAAACACAGACCGCAAAGGAGGGAACCTGAGCTTCCAAGCGGTAAGGAAGATCTGGCGTCATGGGGCGGAGCCGAGAGTTTTATCACCCGGGTGGGTGGGAGAAGCCAGCTTGAAAACCTTCCGGCAAGATTTAAAGCGGCAAGGAACCTGCCAGTAAGTGTGGCTTGAACATATCCATGTTCCTAGTACTAACTTTCCTGTCATCTAAGAGTCTTTCTCAACCACTGAGCACCCGTCTTTGGTCAAACAGCAAGAAGTAAACATCACCCAGTTGAGGGCAGCTGTTAAGACAACAGGCCTCACGAAAAAGGTAAACACTGCAGTACCGCCAGCTCAAAACCTGTATGTGATTTGGGTTGAAATCCAAGGGGCAGTGAGGTGGACACCACTCTATGGTGCAGCACTGCAGACATCTGCAACGAGAGTGAGGCTACAGCTGTAACTGCTACCTATGAGGAATGGACTCTAAGCCTGATCAATTTGTTGCTGCTGCGAGTAAGCTACAGTGCTGCATATAGCAAATGACCCAGCTGGGCCAACATCGTTTGGAGACAGGTCTCAATTTTCAATAGAAACATAGAAGTTGACAGCAGATAAGGACCGCAAGGCCCATCCAGTCTGCTCATTTCTTTTTCTACCTTATGAATGTGCCACAGGCCTTTACTCTGTCAATGGCCTATTTATTCATACTCATCTGTATTGCTCCCTTATGCCTATCCCATGCCTGTTTGAAGCCCTGCACTGTATCCATATCCACTACTTCCTGAGGTAGGCCTTTCCATGCATCCACCACCCTTTCTGTGAAAAAGAACTTCCTCACATTACCCCTTAATTGGCCTCCTCTAATCTCATGCTTTGTCCTCTTGTCCTGCTATTTTTCTTATACTGAAACATGTTAAACTCTTTCACCTTGTTAATACCCTTAAGATGTTTA
The DNA here is from genome assembly GCA_016271365.2 of Neoceratodus forsteri. NCBI lineage: Eukaryota > Metazoa > Chordata > Ceratodontiformes > Ceratodontidae > Neoceratodus > Neoceratodus forsteri. Next base: position 1,626,611,060 of record CM028130.1, on the reverse strand, counting down.
AATGTTTCGATCATATCATCTCTCTCTCCCTCCTTTGCTCTAGGGTATACATATTGAGCTCCGTTAATCGGTCTTGTTTTCTGATGCAGTTCCTGCACCATTTTGGTTGCCTTCTCTGGACTGCCTCCATTTTGCTAATGACCTTGTGCAAGTGTGGCTTCCAGTACTACATGCAGTACTCCAGATGGGGACTAACCAGTATCTTGTAAAGAGGGATTATTACCTCCCTCTTACGACTTGCGATACCCCTACATCCCTCTAGCCTTACTCACTGCTTTAGTGGTCTGCCTGGATGATTTCAGGTCATCTGTGATGATGATGATGCCAAAGTCTCTTTCTTCCCTTGCGATTGACAGCAACTCCCCTCCCAACCTATAGGTGGCTTCAGGGTTTCTCTTCCCTATGTGCATGATCTTGCACTTTACATTAAACCCCAGTTGCCACTCTTCCGACCATTTTGCCAGTTTATTCAGATCTCTTCTTATTCTGCCCAACCCATCTGGATCATCTACTCTGTTGCAGATCTTGGTGTCATCTACAAACAGATAAACCTTACCCTCCAGTCCATCTGCAATGTCACTGATGAAGATACTGAAGAGGACTTGCCCCAGGACTGATCCCTGAGGTACCCCACTTGTGACTTGCATCTCTTCTGACTGTATACTGTTTACCACCACTGTTTTCTTACCTCCAACCAGTTTGCCACCCAGCTGACCAACTTCTGACCCACCCAAGCCTACCCAGCTTACTAATCAATCTTCTATGTGGAACAGTATCGAAAGCTTTGCTGAAGTCAAGGTAGGCGACATCAACTGCTCCCCCTTGGTCCTCCACTCTGGTTACCCAATCGAAGAAATCTATGAGATTAGTTTGACAGGACCTTCCTGTTGTAAACCCATGCTGTCTTGGATCCTGTGCTCCTATGGATTCCAGGTGTTGCACTACCCTTTCCTAAAGGAGTACCTCCAGAATCTTGCCCACTACTGAGGTAAGACTGACTGGTCTGTACCTCCCTGCCTCCTCCCTGCTGTCACTCTTGTGGAGCGGGATCACATGAGCCCTTCTCCAGTCTTCTGGGACCTTTCCTGCCCTCAGTGACTCGCTAATCAGTTCTGCTAATGGCTCTGCTAGTTCCACCCTTCGCTTCTTTAGTACCCTGGGATGTATGCCATCAGGTCCCATTAGGATCAGAGGATAAAACAGCTCTGCAGACAGCTTATGCTTTGATTTATTGATACAGAAACTGTGGACAGATGTTGCATCAGTTTAATGCAGAATACCCTTACAAGGATTCCTGATTAGGAAAAGTCAAGGACTGATCTTTACTGAACTCCTAGCACCACTTCTGACAGTGTCTGGGGTTTATATAAAAACATTGTAACTTTGTGGAATGCTGCAGATAAGTTCGTAACTTAAACTAAAACTTGGAACTCTGACACCCAAAAGGCTGAGGTGACAACCACCGAGGGAGGGGGAAAAAACAAAACCTTTCCCAGTGAAGAGCTTCAGTTTACATGTAGCTGCCTGTTAGGATGGCAAGGCCTGGAGCCGACAAAAGTCAGTTTAAGAACGCAACTTTCCACTGTGCTTGTACCAAATGCCAGGTATAGGGAATTCCTCCAAGAAATTCTATAACAAGAGGAAGTTCTGTGGAGCTCTCCTTAACATCTTATGGTTAACAGAAAGGCCTGACGGACTTTCACCAATGAAAACTGTAGACCAGATTCTAACAAATTCAGAAAGCACTCCAGGATTTGCAGACAATGCCCAAGTTAAAAGATGTGCTGGCACATTGTAAGAGGGAGCAGTTCAAATTAAGCCTGCAGGCTCTGTTTGATGGAAGTTGTCCTTGCTAGTAAGATCTGGGTTACACAACCTGAAACTCAATCTGATGACTTGTATATCATCAGATGCCTGGCCTGCTGATGCAGAGACTGAAGGCTCAGACACAACACCTGGTCCTGGAAATTAAAGTTACGTACTCACTGTAATTATTGATCTTCCAGAATATCTTCACCATTCATTACTGATGGGTCTGTGCTGGAGATGCTAGGATCCCACGTGAGGGTACAGCTTTAAATCTCTTGAGCTAGGGGACAGACATTGGGGACAATGCCGCCCACGAGGCAGATGCATGATGTGGTGCTCGAGGGCTGGCCAGTAACCAATGCCAACCCCTCTGCTCTCCCCTCAGTTCTGTTTGCCAGGACAGAAAAATGAAAATGACACACTCACCGTAATTCTTGATCTTGCAGAATATCTTCATGATCACTGGTGGGTCTATGTCAGAAGCGCGAGGCCCCTGCAGGAGTGTATGCCTTTAAAGCATTGGAAGCAGGTGACCTACGTTTGAGACAGTGCTGCCCACGAGGCGAATATATGATGTGGCGCTTGTGGGCTGGCGAGTATCCAACGCTGGCCCCACTGCCTCCTCAGTTCTGTTCACCAGGAGAGGAAAGAAAGGGAAAGAAAAAAAAAAGGGTAGGGGCAAGGGAGCCCAAGGGATAGACAAAAGAATGTAGGATATAAAAAGAACAAAGAAATAAAAACCGACCGTCAGAAGAAGATGGGTTTGGAAAGAGGGTCTTTGTAGTGGCAAAAGGATGATCAGGACAACTGCTGGGGCTAAAATCAGCAGTGGAACCCTGAATTCTCAGCAATAAAAAAACAAAAAAAACCCACAGAGGTGTCAGAAAAGCTTGCTTACTATCACCTAGAAACATAGAAACATAGAAGTTGACGGCAGATAAGGACCGCAAGGCCCATCCAGTCTGCCCATTTCTTTTTCTACCTTATAAATGTGCCATCGGCCTTTGCTCTGTCAGTGACCTATCTATTCATAGTCATTTGTATTGCTCCCTTATGCCTATCCCATGCCTGTTTGAAGCCCTGCACTGTATTCATAGCCACCACTCTTGTGGTAAGCCATTCCATGCATCTACCACCCTTTCTGTGAAAAAATTTCCTCACATTCCCCCTTAATCGGCCTCCCTCTAATCTCATGCTGTGTCCTCTTGTCCTGCTATTTTTCTTATATTTAAACATGTTAGACTCTTTCACCTTGTTTATGCCCTTAAGGTGTTTAAATGTCTCGATCATATCACCTCTCTCCCTCCTTTGCTCAAGGGTATACATATTGAGCTCCATTAATCTGTCCTCATATGTCTTCTGATGCAGTCCCTGCACCATTTTGGTTGCCCTTCTCTGGACTGCCTCAATTTGGTTAATGTCCTTGTGAAGGTGTGGCTCCAATACTGCACGCAGTACCAGATGGGGCCTAACCAATGTCTTGTACAGAGGATTATTACCTCCCTCTTACGACTTGTGATACCCCTACTAATACACCCTAACACCCCCTAGCCTTACCTACTGCTTTAGAGGTCTGCTTGGATGATTTTAGGTCATCAGTGATGATGATGCCCAAGTCTCTTTCTTCCTTTGTGACTGCTAGCAACTCCCCTCCCAGCCTATAAGTGGCTTCAGGGTTTCTCTTCCCTATGTGCATGATTTTGCACTTCTTTGCATTAAATCCCAGTTGCCACTCTTCTGACCATTCTGCTAGTTTATCCAGATCTCTTCTCATTCTGCCCACCCCATCTGGATCATCTACTCTGTTGCAGATCTTGGTGTCATCTGCAAACAGACAAGCCTTACCCTCTAGTCCATCTGCGAGGTCACTAATGAAGATGTTGAATAGGACTGGCCCCAGGACTGATCCCTGAGGTACCCACTTGTGACTTGCATCTCTTCTGACTGTATACCATTTACCACCACTCTCTGTTTTCTGCCAGTCAACCAGTTTGCCACCCAGTTGACCAACTTCTGACCCACCCGAGCCTACCTAGCTTATTTATCAATCTTCTGTGGAACAGTGTCAAAAGCTTTGCTGAAGTCAAGGTAGGCGATATCAACTGCTCCCCCTTGGTCCACCACTCTGGTTACCCAGTCAAAGAAATCTATGAGATTAGTTTGACAGGACCTTCCTTTTGTAAACCCATGCTGTCTTGGATCCTGTGCCCTATGGATTCCAGGTGTTGCACTATCCTTTCCTTAAGGAGTGCCTCCATAATCTTGCCCACTACTGAGGTAAGACTGACCGGTCTGTAGTTCCCCGCCTCCTCCCTGCTACCACTCTTGTGGAGTGGGATCACATGAGCCCTTCTCCAGTCTTCTGGGACTTCTCCTGTGCTCAGAGACTCACTAAACAATTCTGCTAATGGCTCTGCTAGTTCCTCCTTTAGCTCCTTAAGTACCCTGGGATGTATGCCATCAGGTCCCATTGCCTTATCCACCTGAGCTTAGCAAGCTCTTGTAGGACCCTTTCTTTTGTGAAGGGAGTAGTGCTCACCTCCCTCCCCTGTGTCCATGATGCTTGAGCTGTGAGCTCTGCCCCCTTCTCTTCAGTAAATACTGAGCAAAGTATCTATTTAGGATAGATGCCTTTACAGGGTCCTCCTCACATGCTCCTTTTCTCCATTAAGCTTAGCAATACCCTCTGGACTTTCTCCCTTTCACTAATGTATCTATAGAAAGTCTTGTCACCTTCTTTACTGTTCGTGCTAGTGTTTCCTCAGTTTGGGACTTTGCCTGCCTTACTGCCTTACCTGCTTCCCTTAGGGCAGTTTGGTATGCCTCCCTATCTTCATCCCGCTGTGTTCCCTTATATTTTCTGAAGGCCAGCCTTTTGGCTCTGACCTTTTCTGCTACTGTATTTGAGAACCAAAGTGGTTTCCTTCTTCTTTTCACTTCCTTTTCTGTCTAACACCATGGGATGTTGCTTCAAGTATTGTATCCTTAATGCTTGCCCACTTTGCCTGTACCTTCTCACCTGTGTTTCTTTGCCAGGGCTAGCTTAACTCTGTTGGCCATCTTATCAAAGTCAGCTCCTCTGAAGTCCCATATTTTTGCTTTGGAATGGGATGATTTAGATGTAGTAGCCAAATTGAACCATACCATGTGATGGTCACTGGCCCCAGGTGACCTTCTACCTGGAGATCTGTGATCCCTCTTTGTTAGTCAGTACTAGATCTAGATAGCCCTGTCTCTTGTGGGTTGCTGTACCAGTTGTTTGAGGCCCTCCCCTGCAGGAATCCACTATGAGTCTAGTTCTGGCAGATGTTCCTGCTGGTATTGACCAATCTGTATCTGGCATGTTGAAGTCTCCCATTATCAGAACCTCCCTTTAGCTGTCATGTTTTGTATATCTTCTAACAGTAATGTGTCTATGTCCTCCTCTGGTCTGGGGCCTGTAGACAACCCCAGTTCTTATGGCTGTCCCATTTCCTGTTTCCAGGGTGACCCACAGTTCTTCTGGCTCCTTATGTATTCTGAATTTCTGTAGCTTTGATATTTTCATTAACATACAGGGCCACCCTCCCCCCTTTGCACTTCGGTCTCTTCTGAACAATACATAGCCAGGTACTGAAGTCTCCCAAGTGTGGTTACTGGTAAACCACGTCTCACTAATTGCTACTATGTCCAGTTTAGCCTCTGACATTATTGCCTGCAGGTCTGGGATCTTATTTCCCAGGCTGTGAGCATTTGTGTACATGATTTTCCATTGGAAAGAACAGTTTATTATGCTCTCCAAGAGCTAGCTGACCCTCAAGCAAAGAACATGGTCCACGAAAATGTCTGAGGGACCAGCTGAGAAAGGTAGATTGCAAGGAAAGAAGTACTTCCCCGAAGTCTCAGAAACAGGAGCAGAGCTGTGAGCCCTGGAAAAACATTTCCAGCCATAGATGTCCACCTGTGGGTACCAGAATTACAAGAAGTTAGAGTTTGAGAGTCCCAAATGACCAAAACATAATATGGGCAAAATATAGAGCCTCTGATTTCGAAAGGCTTGAGAATACCTAAGCCAGGGCTCAAGCAATGCACCAGGAGGTCTGGTTTCCAAGACAAGAAGAGACATCTAGGCGCTCAAGAGGTAAAAATGCAATTCCTAAGAGGGGAAAAACAACTGAAAACAGAGTCCTCGCTAAAAAAGCAACTGCCAGGTTTACAGGAATCCACAAAACTGAACGATTCCAGTCCTCCAGACTCACTTTCTCTCATTGCAATATCCCAAAAATAGTGGATTAAGAGAAAGAGAGGTGTACCAGGCCACTTAAAGTAATGAAGGATGCAAACTGCAAGGGAAAAAAGCTTAACTGGCAAGGAAAAGAACAGTTATTCAAGAACTTACTGTAACAGCAGATCTTCGAAGGGATCTCAGTCATCAAGTTACACCGTAGGAACCTTCGCCGTTGGGAGACTGGGAATCCACACGGAAGAATTTCAGCAGTACAACTGGGGCTGCCCACGCCGTCGACGTCCAATGGCGTCATCAACCCTGTATAGGACTGGATGGGCCCTCTCCCTCCTCAGTTCTTTGCCTCTGGAGATGAAGGGAGCAAGGTTGATGCCCTGGGAAACAGAGGAGAGATTGAGGATCCAGCTCGAAGAAGAAATGATGGAATACAGCAGATAGCCAGGTCCTGAACAGGAACCCCAAGAACGGGGACGGTGTCAGGGAAATCAGACCTGATGACTGAGATCCCCTCAAAGATCTGCTGTTATGGTAAGTTCTTACGTAATTGTTCTATCTTCTTCGGGGGTATCTCAGTCATCAGGTTACACCATAGGAAAGAGTACCAAGTAGCGACAAGTGCAAAAATAGGCAGCCTGGGATGCTGGAACTCCATAATTTAAGACACGAGTCCTTGTGGCACAGCCCTGCCAAATCCTGCACGGGTTCTTGCAGCAATGTCCAGACTGTAATGCTTGGTAAAAGTGTGGACTGTACTCCAGGTGGCAGCAGTGCAAATATCAGCAGCTGAGCCCCACCCCCCCCCTTGAAACAAGCCACAGAAGTAGCCATACCTCTGGTGGAATGAGCTTTGACAGCACCAGGCAATTCTTTGCCGTACTTATGGTAGCAGAACACAGTGCAATTTGCCAACCATTTGGATAAACACTGCTTAGGAATAGAAGCACCCTCTCTATCTGGGGTAAAAGAAACAAAACTGCTTAGACTTTCTGGATTCCTTTGTCCGGAGTAGGTATTCCAAAGTTTTGCGCACATCTAGTGTATGGAGCAATGCTTCCTCTGGACTGGCATGTTCAGGAAAATAAACAGGAAGGTGGGTAGACCGGATGAGTGTAAACTCTGAAAACCACCTTATGCACAAATCTAGGATTTGTGCATAAAGATACCATCTTTGTGAAAAATCAAATAAGGGTCCTTGCACCAGAGGGCCTGAAGGTCTGAAATTCTTCGAGCAGAAATAACTGCAACTAAAAACAATGCTTTCCAAGAGAGAAAGTGCAAATCTCAAGTTGTGACTGGCTCAAAAGAAGACAAGGTCAACTTTTCCAAAATAGAATTCAAGTCCCAAGCTGGGACAGGGAAGTGGATTGGGGGTTTCAGATGCAGGATGCCCCTAAGGAAGGTAAGGGAAACATCCAGCTGTGCAATTGTGCGGTCACCCATGGGCTCATGAAAGGCAGAAATAGCTGAAAGGTGGACCATGAGGGAGGAATACTGGAGGCCTGAGTCAGACAAAGAATCAGGTAATCCAGGATATGCTTCACAGGACAGGTGAAAGGGTCTAGGGAATGACTGACAGCCCAGATGGCAAACCGCTTCCACTTCATGGCATAAGGGGCACGGGAAGAAGGCTTGCGGGCAGCCACAATGATGTCCGCCACTCTGTTTGAGACCCTGAACCTGGCGATGGCTACGTCCTTAGGAGCCACGCATGCAGATGGAGGGACCCGAGGATGGGATGGACCAGGGTCCCCTGATCCTAGGTCAGCAGATTCCAGCAGAGGGACCTGAGGTTCCTCCGGGCAGCTGCTGAAGCATAGGGAACCATATCTAGCATGGCCAGAACGGAGCTACCAGAATCATGCTGGCCCCTTCCATTTGCAGCTTGATCAGCACCCTCTGAATTAGTGGGAATGCATAGAGAAATTTCCCGCTCCAAGAGAGGGATAACACGTCTCGCCAGAAAATTACAGGCCCTGGATCTAGCAAGCAGAAATTGGGCAGTTTTCTGTTGAGTGGGGACACAGAAAAGTACGGTTAAGTAAGAACTTACCGTAACAGTAGATCTTCGAGAGAGACTCTTGCAGTAGGTAATACATATAGAACTGACGCCGGCAGACGGCAGGACCCCAATGGAAAAATTTCTAGCTAGCAGTCCCTGACGAGGGACTGCCCCCACGTCAGGTGACCGGCGTCAGGAGATGTCGGTATAAAGGAGCGGTCCCTGACACCCGCCTTCCAGTTCTTTCCCGCCACGGGCCAGAAAGGCCGGACGAGAGAGGAGTGGATATTTCCCTCACTGGAAAAGGAGCTGAAAAAGCCTAGGGGATGGAGGCGGATATTATTTACTGTGAAGAGCCCTCCTAAGATCTACTGTTACAGTAAGTTCTTACGTAACTGTACTATCTTACTTCGAGAGGGCTCTTGCAGTAGGTAATTACATATAGGACTGAATCCCAAGCAGTCTGGAACAAAGAGAGACACTGGGAGGAGGAAAACTACTCCAAAAAGCAGTTCTAGCTGTGCAAGCCTCAAGATAATAAGCCTTGCAGAACAGCCAGCTTGAAGCCTGCTCTACGGTGAGAGGCAACATCCAAACTGTAGTGTTTAGTAAAGGTATGGACGGAAGTCCAGGTGGCGGCAGCACAGATATCTGCCACAGACACGTTTTTGAAACAAGCCGCTGAGGCAGCTACTCCTCTGGTGGAGTGGCCTCTTACTTGGCCCGGGAGGGTCTTGTTATATTTGTCATAACAGAAAGTGATGCAATGAGCCGACCACTTAGATAGGCATTGCTTGGAAACAGCATTGCCTTCCCTTTTATGAGCAAAAGAGACGAACAACTGATCAGTCTTTCTGAGATCCTTCGTCCTGTTGGTATAGTATCTCAGAATCCCGTGCACATCCATAGTACGGAGTAAATACTCCCCTTGATTAGAGTACTGCGTAAAAAAGGCACGCAACTCTATAGACTGATTTAGAGTAGACTCAGCTACTACTTTAAGGAGAAACTTAGGATTCGTACGAAGAGCAACACGTTCCTTGTGAAAAATCAAGTATGGGATTTTACCCATCAGGGCCTGTAGCTCGGAAATTCTCCGAGCAGAAGTAATGGCCACCAGGAAGAGTCTTCCACGAAAGGAACTTCAAATCTGCAGAAGCTGCAGGTTCGAAGGGAGGGAGAGCAAGTTTCTCGAGAACAAAGTTCAAGTCCCAAGGGGGAGCAGGAGTACGAATGGGGGGCCTCAGATGGAGGACCCCTCTGAGAAAGGTCTTAGAGACCTCCAATTGAGTGAAAGTTTTGTCCGCGAAGGGAACATGATAGGCTGAAATGGCCGCCATGTGTACCTTCAGCGAAGAATGACTAAGACCCAGGTCAAACAGATGATGTAGATACTCCAGCAGAAGCCCTGCTGAACATGAGATGGGTTCCACGTTCTTGGAAGCAGCCCAGATAGTGAATCTTTTCCACTTCATGGCATAAGTGGATCTGGTAGAGGGTTTTCTGGCCTCCACCAAAATCTCCGTCACTTTGGGAGACGCTCCCAAACGAGATTGGGTTAAGTCTACAGGAGCCATGCATGCAGTTGAAGGGATCTGAAGCCTGGATGGACCAGTGTCCCCTGATCTTGGGTCAGTAAACCTCGAGAAAGAGGAAGAGGAAGAGGAGGATCCTCTGAGTATTGTTGCAGAAGAGAGAACCAAACTTGCCTGGGCCAGAAACGAGCAATCAGAATCATTCGTGCTCCTTCTAAAGCTAGTTTCTGCAAGACTTGTGGGATAAGCGGAATTGGGGGGAAAGGCAGACGAATCTGTCCTTCCAATCTGGAGACAGAGCGTCCCTCCAGAAAGCACCTCGCTCTGGAACGAGCGAGCAGAAGATGGGAAGCTTTGCGTTTAGAGGGGATGCGAACAGGTCGACCTGTGGTGTTCCCCAAAGTCGGAAGATGTTGTCTAAGACTCCTTGGTCCAGTTCCCACTCATGAGTCAGAGCAGAAGAGAGACTTAGCTTGTCTGCCAGCGTGTTGTCGACTCCCGGAACGTGAACTGCCGTGAGGTGAAGGTCGTGTTGCATTGCCCACTCCCAAAACCCTCATGGCCTCCCTGCAAAGACGGTAGGACAGAGTCCCTCCCTGTTTGCTGATGTACCACACTACGCATATGTTGTCCGTCTGGACGGCTAGGTAGCCAGGAAGGATGTATCGGTGAAGGGCTTGGAGAGCATACAACACTGTCCGAAGCTCGAGCACATTGATGTGGAGAGTTGTTCTAGCTTGGACCAGGAGCCCTGGGTCCGATGAGGGCCTAGACGGGCTCCCCAACCTTCGCCCGAGGCGTCTGTGGTTAGAGTCTGGGAAGGGGGAGGATGAAAGAAAGGAACTCCCCGAAACAGGTTCTCTCGAACCACCCACCATTGCAAGTCTCAAAGCATCAGCGAGGAGACCAGAACTGGGTGATCTAGGTCGTCCTCTAGCTGGTCCCATTGGGAGTGTAGAGTCCACTGAGAAATTCTCATGTGGAGTTGAGCGTGAGGAACCGTCGGGACAGCAGCCGCCATGAGCCCAAGAAGGTGAAGGACCGACCTTGCCGAGACCATCCTGCGGTCGGACAGCAGATTTATTTGGGTCTGGAGGGTGGACGCCCTGTCCGGAGGCAGGAAGGCCTTGCCTGTGGTCGTATCGAGAATCGCCCCAATAAACTGTAGTCTCTGAGATGGGACCAGATGAGACTTGGAATGGTTGATGGTAATACCCCGGCAGGCAACAACCTGCTGGGTAAGGGAGAGGCAACGCAGGAGTTCATCCCTGGATGAGGCCGTCAGGAGCCAATCGTCCAGGTACGGGAAACCCTGCACTCCCTTGGTATGCAAGTGGGCCGCCATCACTGCCAGGCATTTGGTAAACACTCGGGGGGGCCGAGGATAGACCAAACGGGAGCATCTTGAATTGGTAGTGGTCCCCCTTGAACGAAAAACAAAGGTATTTGCGATGGGATGGTCGGATGGGAATGTGCAGATAAGCATCCTGCATATCCAGAACACACAGCCATTGACTTGGCCGGAACAGGAACAGAAGGCTCTGCAAAGAGAGCATCCTGAACCTTTTGTATTCTATGAAAAGATTCAGGGAACTGAGATCTAAAATTGGTCTGAGATCTCCTGTCTTCTTTGGGACCAGGAAGAAATGGGAATAGTAACCCGTCCTGTGCAGATGGAGGGGGGACGGGTTCGATTGCCTGTTTCAGCAGGAGAGCCGAAATTTCCTCCTGGACCAAGAGATGTTCCCTTGAATATGACGACACCAGAGGGGGGTGACGAGGTGGTTTCTGAAGAAACTATCGAGTGTCCTCCTGCTATGAGCTGGAGCACCCAAGAATCTGTGGTTATCCTCTCCCAGCCTGGAAGGTGGAGGGAAAACCGCCCTCCTACCGGTTCCTCCGAGGAATCCGGAGGCTGTGGGAGAGGGGAGGAGTCAGGTGGTGTGGGGCAACGCCGCAGCTCAAGCACCCGCTGCTTTTGGGGGCTTGGGCAGCTGTGGGGGCCCGTGTTTGTGCCCGCCTTCCTGGGGTTTTGCCTTGGGCAGATTCCGTCTACGAAAGGGACGGCACTGCTGCTGATGGGGATGGTACATGGAATCAACTGACTTCAGTGCCGTCCCCTTCTCTTGCAAATCGGTGATGTCTTTGACATCACCCCCGAAAAGCACCAACCCCAAGAAGGGTGCTTCCTGGATAGCAGATTGCACCTCCGGGACCAACTCTGACACACGGAGCCAAGCATGACGCCGTAGGCCTACAGCCAAAGCTGAGCTCTGTCCAGCAGTGTCCCCAGCATCGTATGTCGCACGAAGCATGTGTCGACTGGCCGAACGAGCAGAGTGGACAAGATCAGCCAACTCCTGCTTGACTTGGGAGTCAGGCAGGGAGTCCAATTTGGCTTCCATCTGGGTCAGAATGGCCTTCTGGTAGTCCCCCATATGGCCGACATAATTTAGGGCCATGATCCCCAGCGTGGAGGAAGCGTAGATCTTTCTCCCATAATGGTCCAGAAGGCGTGATTCCTTATCAGGTGGTGACGAGCTGAGATGTTTGGGGTTGACCGACCGGCCGTGAGGCGGCGCTAAACACGACAGAGTCGGCTCAAGGGTGAGAATCCAGGAAATCAACACCCTCCGGAGCCTGATATAGCCTGTTCGACTTCCTAGGAAGTGGAGCTAAAGCTGACGGCTGTGTCCATATGGTGGTAATGAGGTCGGCGTGAGGCTCTATCCAGGGTGGCACCAAGGTAGGAGCTGTCACAGGCAGATCCAGATGTTCAGCGAGTTTCAGACGCTGAGGATCTGGTTCCAGGGAGTGCCACTGATGAACCTCCTGGATTTTCTTAAGCGACTACGTAAAAGGAGGATCTTCCGGAGGAGACTTCGGAGGAGTCCTTGGCCTGGGCTTCGACGGAGAGTGTGGCTCGTCATCTCTCTCGGAGCAACCGTCGGAAGAATTAGAGGGTGAAGAGGAGGATGAAGAAGAAAAAGACTCCCTTTCCCGACCCGTGGGAGGAACGGACCCCTTGGGAAGCCCCCGGGGAAGTGTGTCCTGCCCCCCTCTCTGGATCCAGATGGAAGAGCCCTGGAATCCGGAGGTGGTGCGGGAGTGTGCCGCCTCGGACGTACGGGAACCTGGGATGGCACCATCATCAGAAGGCGGCTCTCGACCTCTTTGGAGAGCTGAGCCTTGGCCTCGCCCACCAGGAGGCCAGAGTCTCCTGCAGGTCCACCGGCGGCTGTGAGGGCGGTGGAGGAGGAGGCGGCGGCGGGGGATAAGGATAATACCTGTAAGGAGCATATCCAAAACCCGGTGGCTGGTAGCCTGGCATCTGGTATTGTGGCGTCGGGTACTGTGGCGCCGGATACAGTGGTCCCAGGTACGCCGGCGTCGGATAGGACGGAGGGTACCCGGGAGCCGGGGCCTGCCGGAGAAGACGGCCTGGCCGGTGGCCTCACAGGCGGGTCCACATTGGAGGGCCCGGAAGGCCCGATGGGAGTGGGATGTCTCCCGGAGTCGGCAGGGCCAGCGTCGGAGGCCCTGGTATCGGAGGTACCAACGTCGGAGCAGACGTCAGATCCGGCGCACCAGGTGGAGGGAGGTCTGATGGAGGAGGAAGGTCCCCAGCGTCGCCCGGGGATGGAGGGGAGAAATCCCCGGGGTCGGGCTGGGGAGACTCTGGGTCCCCAGACGGCAGCGAAGGCTGTGAGGAACTGGGACGGAGGACGTGGGAGGGTCCGTAGTCGGTTCCTTCGCCAGCCGGACGAGCCGACGTGTGGCTGAGGGTGTTCCCGGGCGGGCGCCGGAGTAGCCAAGGCCAGACTTATGGGAGCCATCACCGCGGCAGGTCGAGTAAAAGGATCGGGCCTGGTCCAGTGGGAGTGGAGGCCACGGCCGCTCAAGGGTAGAGCTGCCTTATCGCCCTCTCCGGCAGACATCGGAGGAGCCGACGCCCACTTACCCGAAGTGCCCGCAGTGGTAGGCCGCAAGCCTGCAGCCAAACCAGGGGTGGAGGCCTCCAATTGCCTGGAGTCGCCCGCAAGGCCTGAGCACGAGCCAGACGGGCGGGCCGACGCCCCCTCGGAAACCTCCAAGGCGGCTGTCGAGGAGCGGTCCCCCAGAGGGGACGTTATCTGTGTCCTGGCGACTCCCGAGGGAGACGCGGTAGAGGCCTTGTCCCGGTGCCTATCCTTCTTCTTCTGATGGCCTTCGGGGGAAGTGGACGCCTGCCTCAGCTTTTTGAGCTCCTTCTCCATAGAACTCATTTTCTTCTTCAGAATATGGGCTTCCAAGGATTGCTGCTGTCTTTCCGGTAGCCACGTTGAAGCTGAGGCAGTGCTGGCACTTCTCGACCGGGTGATCAGGGCCTAGGCAGAGGGAATGGCCGTCCTTGTGCAGTAGTTGGGCGCGCATGAATCGCACTTATTGTTGTGCTCGGAGGGTGTAGGGGACGACATACACCGACGATGGTATCTGACGTTAGTGGGGAAAAAAGCAATTATTTCGGTATAAAAACGATGAAGATAAGGCTGACGAAGCACAAACCTCTCCGCAAGGCGCTGCACGAGCTAACGGCGGGAAAGAACTGGAAGGCCGGAGTCAGGGACTGCCCCTTTATACTGATGTCTCCTGACGCCGGTCACCTGACGTGGGGGCGGTCCCTCGCCAGGGACTGCTAGCTAGAAATTTTCTGTGGGGTCCTGCCGCCTGCCGGCGTCAGTCCTATATGTAATTACCTACTGCAAGAGCCCTGTCAAAGTAAGATCTTCTAACTCTGGATGACCCCATCTGTCAAACAGATCTGCTACAGATGAGAGAAGCTTCAAATTGTGCATGCTGGACTAAGTCCTGCTGAGACCGTCCGCCAAGGTGTTTAGGACGCCTGGCCCGTGGACCGCTGAGAGTGGCAGATTATGCTCCAGTGCCCAATACCATACTCTCATGGCCTCCCTGCGAAGGGGATACGAGTACGTCCCACCCTGCTTGGTGATGTAGTAGACAACATTCAGGTTGTCAGACTGCACCAGCAGCTGGCCTGGAGCCAGACGCTCCTAAAAAGCCTGCAAGGAATAGAACATCGATCTCATCTCCAGGGCACTGATATGCAGGGCAGGTTCCCACTGGGACCAGGAACCCTGGGTTTGGAAAGGACACAAGTGTGCTCCCCAACCTAGCCTGGAAGCATCTGTGGTTAGAATCTGATGCAGAAGCCGGCCCAGTGGCGCTGAGGGTTGAGGCGCTGGACGCCACACCACTGCGCCATGCTGGTGACCAGTGTTCGGGAAAGAGCACAGGCGCCAAGGGTCCGCACGAGGATTGGGACGATGGACTGACTGCTCCATCTCGGGAGGAGAAAGAGATTCCACGACCGGTGCTTGCCTGACCTAGCAGAGGCTGGGGCTCGATGGCATGGAGCCGCTCAGTAGGGGAGCAGGGACGGGCAGCCACTTGACAGGAGCGTTCACGGTCCCAGTCGCTGTTGGCATTGCACATCGTGTTCTCCGCAAGGGAGAAAACGAGGAAAAGAGTTGCAGATGATGAAGGGGAACTCGAGGCCCTGCACCCGGATAGCCATGCCGCGGCACTGGATCCTGTTTTGAGGAGGGCCCCTCTCCGACTTCCTCATTGGGGTGGGGTGGGTAAGCCCGAGAGCGACGCTTGTGATGGCTGGTAGATGCCGGGTAACTGGGCTGGAGTTCCCCCAGAATGCGAGTGCTGTAGGGCTGGAGTATAAACTATACACCAAAAAAAATTTAAAGAAAGAATCTGATGTGGGGAGGAAACTGAAAAGGGACCTCCTTGAAGGTCTGAGGGGTCCACCCACCACTGCAGTACACTGCGGACAGGGGAGACCACCAGGACTTGATGGCTACTTCTTGGGCAGAAAGAGCCAACGTATCCATGGAGGATATCTGCAGAGCAGCAACCTGGTCCACTGTCCATACTTTTTACGAGACATTAAAGACTGTAGACATTGTATAAACAAAGAATGGACTTTGCCAGAAAAGTTTTGTCCACAGCGGGCCAAACCAACTGCCCCCGATCGCCCTGAAAAGATGGTGTAACTGCTCATTATAGTAACCCAAGACGTAATGTCTGGAGTGTCAAGGATACAACATAACACAATGGGTGTTTACTCACCTGGTAAAGGTGATTGTGTTAGTTGTATCCATGACACTCCACGGCCCTCCCTTCAGGGCAATCACGGCAGGAATACTTCACGCTGGATGGTGTCAGTGTATTTAAGGATTCTGAAACAAAGAAATTTTGGAAGTATTAAGGACTCAAACAAAGAAATGTTTAAGTATCTGATTATTCTGTCTGAGTGTTTCATTTCATATGTCGGTAACACTAGGTGACCGAAGTTAGAATTGTATCAATAGGACATAAAACAGAGAATATGGTGAAATTTCTAGCCATGTTTTTTTATTACTTTGTATGGTCCACGGTGGGGACTAGAGGGTAAGGTTTTTTGGCCAGAATCATCGTTTCCTTTCAGCTATGGAAGAATCAAACTGAAAGTCCTGTCAAACTAATCTCAGATTTCTTTGACTGGGTAACCAGAGTGGTGGACCAAGGAGGAGCAGTTGATGTTGCCTACCTTGACCTCAGTAAAGCTTTCGATACTGTTCCACAAAGAAGATTGATTAATAAGCTGGGTGGGTCAGACACTGGTCAACTGGGTGGCAAACTGGTAGACTGGCAGAAAACAGAATGGTGGTGGTAAACGGTATACAGTCAGAAGAGATGCAAGTCACAAGTGGGGTACCTCAGGCATCAGTCCTGGGGCCAGTCCTCTTCAATATCTTAATCAGTGACACTGCAGATGGACTGGAGGGTAAGGTTTGTCTGTTTGCAGATGATACCAAGATCTGCAACAGAGTAGATGATCCAGATGGGTGGGCAGAATGAGAAGAGATCTGGATAAACTGGCAAAATGGTCAGAAGAGTGGCAACTGGGATTTACTGTAAAGAAGTGCAAGATCATGCACATAGGGAAGAGAAACCCTGAAGCCAACTATAGGCTGGGAGGGGGGAGTTGCTGGCAGTCACAAGGGAAGAAAGAGACTTGGGTATCATCATCACCGATGACCTGAAATCATTCAAGCAGACCACTAAGGCAGTAGGTAAGGCTAGAGGGATGTTGGGGTGTATTAGTATGGGTATAACAAGTCAGAAGAGGGAGGTAATAATCCCTCTTTACAAGACACTGGTTAGGCCGCATCTGGAGTACTGCATGCAGTACTGGAGGCCACACCTTCACAAGGACATTAACCAAATTAAGGCAGTCCAGAGAAGGGAAACCAAAATGGTGCAGGGACTGCATCAGAAAACATGAGGACAGATTAACGGAGCTCAATATGTATACCCTAAAGCAAAGGTGGGAGAGAGGTGATATGATCGAAACATTCAAACACCTTCACTGAAGGGTGCACATATGAAGCCTGGCCAGTGGAACGGTGGGAATGGCCGCAGCCATTAGCCCCAATAGCCTGAGGTACAGTCTGGCAGGAATGTACAGACTCTGGGCAACCTCTTGAGCCTGGGTTATAAGGCATTCTGACCTGTTTTGGGGTAAGAAGGCCTTCCCCTGCTCGGAGTCCAGAACCGCACCGATGTACTGCAGTCTTTGGGACGGTACTAGTACCTACTTGGTCAGGTCAAGTGTTATACGCAGACAGCGGAAGAGCTGTAGTGTGTGCTCCAGAGTCAGCAAGAGCTGCTCCCTGGATGAGGCCTTGAGAAGCCAATCGTCCAGATATGGGAAGACATACAGTCCCTCTCTCCTGAGAACCGCTGTGACCACCACTAAGCATTTGGTAAAGACATGCGGCGCAAACCGTAAACCAAAGGGCAGCACTTTGATCTGGTAATGCTTGCCCTGAAAAGCAAAACGGAGAAACCTCCTGTGAGGAGGAAAGACTGAAATGTGCAGGTAGGCGTCCTGCATGTTCAGTGAACAGAGCCAGTCCCTAGTACTGAGAAGGGGCATGATGCCTGACAAAGTTACCATCCAGAACTTTTTATATTGGACAAGAGACTGCGGTCCTTCTAATCTAAAATGAGTCTCAGATCTCAGGTCTTTCTGGGGACCAAGAAAAAATGGAAATTACGTCCCTACCGTAATTCTTGATCTTCTTGGATGAGTCTCCACCACTCATTCACATTAATGGGATCTGTGCCAGAGGCACTAGGACCCAGCGGGAGCAAACTTTTTTGCTAGAGGGTCGGCGCCAGAGATGGAGCCGCGAGGAGCGGCACCGCGAGCCTCCACTCGTGCAGTAATGACTATCTCGGCGTCGACCCTCCAACCGCCTCAGTACCTTTTTTCCGAGGAGGTGCAGCATAGCTAACCTAGAAGGATAGCCTAACAAAAACCGGACATAAGATAGTCCGGACGACCCGTATAAGAAGGGTCAATGAAGAAGTCTTCACAGCCTAAAGATTGAGGGAGTGAAGACCAATAACAGAAGTGAGCTCAGGGGATGGTGGGTGGGCGTGTGAATGAGTGGTGGAGACTCGTCCAAGAAGATCAACTCCGTAGAAGAAAATCTGTTAGTAACTAATCCTGCTCTCTCTCTCTCAGAAGGCACATTTTATCTTGATTTGTTAAGTATTTTAAAGCCTTGTTTGAATTTGTTACTCTCTTTTTGTTTCGTAATTTTATTTTTTTCATTTAGTTTGTTTAAAGTTTTGTTTTTTCCTTATTTTCTTTTTTATTATGTTTTTTATTTACACAATGTTGATGTTATTAACGTTTTGCTCATTTTCAAATAATGTTTCACATGCTGAAAAAGTCGAGTGTTTATTACACTATTCTTGTCCATTCAGTACAGATCAGGGCAATGGGTTTACAGGGATGTATTTGTCAGAATCTCATGTTTTACTTCTGTCTTTCTTATGAAGTTCATATATTTCATAATTTTCAATATAGTGAGCACACATGTAGATTGGTCACTACCTCATCCACTAAAAAAGATAGACAGTTATAGAAAAGGAATAATTTAAAAAGATTAAATATGTTATTGTTACTTATGTCTCGATCAGTGCATCCACATCCTGGGTCTAACTTTTCTTCTGAGATAGACTGAGTCAGCCACAGTTAGTATTAACAAGGGTTCTGTCTCTCCTACTCTTAAAATTGTTCATTTGAACATAGAGTTTGTTATCTAAATGTTCTCAATTTGTGGCCTGGTCCCGATATCATTCTTTTGATATTATTACTTTATCTGAGACATGGTTGCATAATGGTATTAAGGACTCTGAGATTTATCTCCCTAATTATAATCTCGTTAGACAAGACAGAGAAGGAAAAAAAGGAGGTGGAGTTGTAATGTATATTCTTTGTAAATTTGATTACACTATTTTTGATTTTTCAGTGACAAATTCTGGATGTAATATGATTTCTATTGATTTGATTTTTGGACAAAGTAAACATTTGACTCTTAGTACTGTTTATTTTCCCCCTGGTAAAATTTTAAATGGTTTAGATTTATTGACCCTTTTTCGTGAAGTTTTTCCCACTAATAGAGAATGGATTACTCTTGGTGACTTTAATTGCAGTTGGGATAAAAGTTTGAAGGGTGGAATCAGAGAGACTTTGGTTAATCTTGGTGTAACACAATTAATTAAGGAAACTACCAGACTCAATTATAAAACAGGTGTAGAGACCATCCTTGATTGGATCATTGTCACTCATGTTGACAGAATTTTTAAATCCAAGGTTATGGCCGACACCATGAGTGACCATCGTCCTGTCAAATGTGAGTGGTCCATAAAATTATTAAAAAGTCCTCCCAGATATGTTGAAATTTTGCTAAGTTTACCCCCCAAGGAATACACGATTTATATAATAAAATTGACTGGTCCCCTTTGGTAAGTAGCACCAACATTGATGAAATGTGGGAATTTTTTTGCATAGCTTATCAAGCAATTGCAAATATAATCTCTCCCTTAAAGAAAATAAGAATTAGATCATCCAAACAAGAATGGGTCACAAGGGACCTCATTCACTTAATGAGAAAACATGACAAGTGTTGGAAATCTTATACTCTTTCTAGAAACCCGATTGCTCTTCAAGAGTATAAGACACTTAGAAATAAGTGTAAATCTGAATTAGGAAAGCTAGGGTCGCCTACTGTTTAAATGAACAAAGGAATTCCAGGGCCAATCCTAAAAAGACTTGGAGTTCCTTAAATAAAATTTTGGGACAGGGTAAAGTAGATTCCGTTCCTATTCTTCATCATAATGGACAAAGTATAACTGATCATCTTAGGGTATCTAATATTTTCAATAGTCATTTTGGGAACTTAGGCCCCTATAGAACTCCCATAGATTTGGATGATTTATCTGATAATGATATTCATAATGACACTAATCCAAAGTTTTATTTTAAGTCTCTTTCCTCTTCCTCAGTAAAAAAATACTTTTTGAAAAATAATCCAAAACCTTTTCAGGGCCAGGATGGTGTTAATGTTAGGATAATTAGAATGGGTATTGATTGTTTTGTTTATCTATTAGTTCATAACTTTAACTTTTCCTTATACCATAATGTTTTTCCGAGTAGCTGGAAACGAGCAGTTATAAAACCCATCCTAAAAAATGGAAATCCTTCTTTAGTTACTAATTATCGTCCTATTTCCCTTTTATCGCCTATTTCAAAAATTCTGGAAAGGATTGTCATGGACCAAACCTTGGATTTTCTTGGGAAGTATTCTTTGTTATCAGAGAACCAACATGGCTTTAAGCCAGGATATAACACTGAAACAGCCTTGGTGGGGTTAATGGGCAGTGACCATGGAGCACTTGATAGTGGACTTTCATGTGCAGCACTGTTCGTGGACCTCACCAAGGCTTTTGATTTGGTTGAATTTGATCTTCTTCCCGGTGTGCTTCAAGGTCTTCATTTTTCTGATGAAGTAAATATGTGGTATCAAAACTTTTTGTCTGAAAGATCATTTAGAAGTATTATTGGTTCATCTTTATCCCATTCTCTTCCCTTAGTTTGTGGTGTGCCCCAGGGTTCAATTCTGGGACCACTTATTTTTTCCTTATTTATGAATTCCGTATCTGATATATGTACAAAAACTAAAATGAATGTTTACGCAGATGACGCTGTTCTTTTTTGTTCAGATCCTAGACCCAATGTCGCCCTTTCTTACCTTCAAACTGATTTTAATTTCCTGCAGGATTGGTTATCCTTAAGTCACCTGGTTTTGAATTCCCAGAAAACCAAAGTAATGGTGTTTTCTAAGAAGAAAAATGTACTAATTGATTTGCTTCCAATTTCTGATAGGACAGGAAACATAATTGAAAATGTATCTGTTTTTAAATACTTAGGTATTACGTTGACATACATTTTTCTTTTGAACCTCACATTCAGAATCTTAGGAAAATCCTTCGTCAGAGGTTGGGTATGTTTTGAGTTCTCTTAAAGTAATTTACCATTCAGCTCTGAGGTTTTGGCTAAATTTACCCTTTCGAACCCATTGGTCTGATCTGTACAGTCAGTCATCTTCCTTATCTTTTGAAAATTGAGTACTTTATAAGATGGGCATTTTCTTAAAGTTAAATGTAATTTTTTTCCTTATTCTATTTCTTTAATGTTTCCTAGATTAGTTAATGCGTTGTTTACTAGGTCCCAGCACAATTATAAATTTAAAATACCATTTTTTAAGACTACTAATGGGCAAAGATCCTTATTATTTAGAGCACCTAGTTTTTTAACAGAATTCCGTTAGAAATTGTTCAGAATAGTTCTTTTCAGGTTCACATGAAATCTTTCAGAAGTTGTTAATAATAACTCCTGTCAGGGTTTTAAGACACGGTTAAAACAGTGGCCATCTTTGGAAACATGACGTATTTTTATGTATTGTATTTTATTGATTGAATTTTTTGTTTGTATTATGTTAATTTTTTGTGTGTTTTTTAGTTTTAAACTTGTCTCCAATGAAAACGGGCAGTTTGCTCATTTGGATTTACAAGTATAAAAAATAAAAATGAAATGAAAATGAAAGCTCAAGAATTACGGTAGGTATGTAATTTCCATATCTTCCTGGACATAAAGTCTCCACCAATCATTCACACTAATGGGAGAGTACCAAGCTAATAATCCCCCCGAGAGGGCGGCAGGAGAGAGCAAGAGCTCACAATTTTAGGACAGAAGTCCATTAAGGATGGTCCTGCCAAATGAAAGATGTCGTCTGGCATGGACATCCAGGGCATAGTGTTTGACGAAAGTATGCACTGAGCTCCAGGTGGCCGCACTGCAAATATCTGCAATGGGATGCTGCGACTGCTCTAGTAGAGTGAGTGTACACTCTGCCCTCCAGCTTAACCTGCGCCATGGAATAACAGTGGCGAAGGCATGCCACCAGCCATGCTGAACTACATCCGATAGCGACAGGTTGACCCAGCCGGGTCTCGCTGAAGGAAACAAACAGTTGTTGAGCTTTGTGAAAATCTTTTGTTTTATCTAGATAGAAACGCAAAGCTCTTCTGACGTCCAAGGAATGAAGAGAACGCTCTCCTTCATTTTGGAAGTTCGCAAAGTACGTTGGAAGGACCAAAGGTTGGTTTAGACGGAATTCTGAAACAACCTTGGGGAGAAACTCAGGATGGGTCCTAACAACTACTTTGTCTTTATGAAACAGTATATGGAGGGATCTGTGACCAAGGCATGTATCTCAGAGACCCTGCGGGCTGAGGTAATGGCCACCAGGAAGGCTGTTTTCCAACTGAGAAATTTTAAGTCACAGGTAGCTAGAGGCTCAAAAGGTTTTCGAGTGAGCATGTCTAGCACTAGATTAATGTCCCAGGCTGCAACTGGACGTCTGATAGGTCTGGTACGTAGAAGTCCCTTAAGAAACATTTTAACTACAGGTAACTGAGCCAGTGACAAGGAAAATACTGGCTCATGATAAGCTGAAATGGCACAAAGGTGAACTTTGACAGTAGGGCATTGCAGACCTGAATTTGAAAAGTCCAAAAGGAACTTTATCTGGCGGGCAGGAAAAGGGGTTCAAAGAGGATTTGGCACACCAGAGCGAAAAACGCTTCCATTTGGCTGTGTAAGTTTTCCTAGTGGCTGGCTTGCACGCAGCCAGAAGAATATCTGAAACTCTGAGAGAGACATTGAACCTGTTCACTTCCATCTCTTCAGGAGCCAAGCGTGAAGGTGAAGTGATCTCAGATTGGGATGGACCACAGGCCCCCGAATCAGAAGGTTCGTCTGAAGGGGAAGCGGTTTCGGAGGGGTTTCCGACATACTGTTGAGTAATGGAAACCATATCTGTCGAGGCCAGACGGGAGCAATGAGGATCATTTTGTCCCCCTGGGACTCGAACTTGAGAAGTACACTCCGAATTAGAGGAAGAGGCGGAAAGGCGTATAGAAAGCGTTTTGTCCACTGCAGCCTGAACGCATCCTGACAGAAAATGCCAGGCCCTGGATTTCTGGAGCAGAAGAAAGGCAGTTTTGTGTTGAGTGGGGATGCAAATAGGTCCAGGTCTGGAGTTCCCCACTCTGCAAATAGTGACTGAACTATGGCTGAGTCGAGAGACCATTCGTGAGGATCTGTCTCTGTTCTGCTGAGACGGTCTGCCAGTTTGTTCTGCACCCCTGGCAGGTAGACCGCATGAATTAGAGCCTTGAGCTCCATGCACCATTCCCACACCCTCATCACTTCCCTGCATAAAGGGTAAGAGTGAACACCGCCCTGCTTGTTGATGTAATACAGCACTGCTTTGTTGTCCGTTTGAAGGAGAATGTTCATGTGACAGAGAATGTCGTTCAAAGCCCGGACTGCATAAAGGACGGCTCTCATTTCTAAGGCATTTATGTGAAGCTGGGACTCGTGCCGAGTCCACGTACCTGGAGTGTGGAGAGTCTGACATTGAGTTCCCCACCCCATCAGGGACGCGTCCGTGGTAATGGAAATCTGATGATCCAGAGGAGCAAAAGGGATACCCTTCTAGAAGATTGTCCTCTTGCGACCACCAGGTGAGTGATCTCTTCAGAGGTTCTGTCACCTTGATGAGAAAAGACTGAGGATGAGTGATCGGGGACCACTGAGTACTGAGCATCCACTGAGAGATTCTCATGTGAAGGCGTGCTAGAGGTACAGTGAACACCGAGGATGCCATGAGACCTAGCATCCGTTGCATCGAGATAGCTGAAACCGAGTTGATCTCTCCGATGTATCGGACCATCTGAAGGATATCGCTCCTCCTGTCCTCTGAAAGAAATGCTTTCGCACAGGAGGTGTCCAGAAGAGTTCCTATGAAAAGGAGCCTTTGGGAGGGCTACAGCTGCGATTTTTTGAGGTTTAGCAGGACTCCCATGGATGTGAGAAAAGTGTGAGGCCGTGGCTACGGCGTCTAGACTTCCCTGCCTGGAAGGACTTGCTAGAAGCCAGTCGTCCAGATATGGGAACACTTGTATTCCGATTTTTCTGAGATGCGCTGCAAGAATTGCACAACACTTTGTAAAAACTTGCGGCGCTGAGGATAGCCCAAAGGGCAGGCCTCTGAACTGATAATGCTGTCCCAAAGCTACGAACCTTAGGTATTTGTGATGCTTTGGGTGAATAGGAATGTGCTGGTAAGCATCCTGCATGTCCACGGAGGCTAATCAGTCGTGGTGATGAAGCAAAAGTAACAGGGTTCCTAGCGATGATATTTTGAATTTCTCTTTGGGAAGAAATTTGTTTAATTTTGAGAGGTCCAAAATGGGGCGCATGCCCCCGGTTTTCTTTGGAACCAGAAAGTAACCGGAGTAGAACCCTGTGTTCCGTTGATCCAGCGGAACTACTTCCACTATCCTGTTGTTCAGAAGGCCTTGTATCTCGAAGGCGAGAAGTTCTGAATGAAGTACTGACAGCCTGGGCTGTCATTTGGGAGGATGATCCGGAGGGGTCTCTAAAAGACTGAGGGAATACCCCTTGCGGGATTATCTGGAGGACCCATTTGTCCGATGTTATGGACTTCCACTGATTGTACAAGTGAGTCAGACGACCTCCCACTGCTGAGGAAGAGTCCCCCTCGGGCAGCTGAGGTGGGACTTGGGCCAACAACTCAGAAGGCGGCACTGGATGCTTTGGGTGCTTGCGCCTTCTGTTGCATTTTCTTTTGAGGCTGAAGGGCTTGGTTTTTATTAAAACCTAACCTGCCTTTGCCCCGAAAGGACTGACGGTTATGAAACTGGCGTTTGTTAACACCCCCTCAAGAGGGAGCGGGAGG
This sequence comes from Neoceratodus forsteri, assembly GCA_016271365.2. Lineage (NCBI taxonomy): Eukaryota > Metazoa > Chordata > Ceratodontiformes > Ceratodontidae > Neoceratodus > Neoceratodus forsteri. The sequence continues at coordinate 1,626,586,253 of CM028130.1, read as the reverse complement.
AGGTCGAGCCAATTTAATGGCTGACCTTGTCTTTTGTGTGGCCTCTACAGCCTGTTCTACTTGAGTGCCGAAGAGATGCACACCATCGAAGGGCAACGCCATGACCTGTTGCTGGGCATCATTCGTGAAACCTGATGTGCGCAGCCAGGAATGACGGCGGGTACAAATGGCAGCCACCGCTTGGGAAGCAGTGTCGAGGGCGTCCACAGCTGCTTTAACCTGCTGATTGTTGGACTCGATACCCCTGGTTATGGTTTGAAAAAGCTCTGAATTAGTGTCAGACTCAGGAAGAGCTTCAACCATTTGTTTGAGCGAATGCCAAAGAATATACTCCTATTGAGAGAAATAGCCCTGGTAGCTGGCAATACGTATACCTAGGGTGGAAGCAGCAAACAGACTCTTACCTAAAGTATCTATCTTACGAGATTGTTTGTTTATAGGTCGAGCTGTAGTAGTCTGAGGAAGGACGACCTTATCATTCTCTGCCAAGACTACAATAGGATCCGCAAAGGCTTGGAATGCCAAAATGGGTCGATCCTTGGGAGCAGCATATTTCCTATCTATGGACTTAGCCACAGAAGGAATGAGAGCAGGATTACTCCATACCATTTGAGAAAGCGTCTCAAAGGAGGGTTGTGCCGGGGGAGTTAAATCCATAGGGATGTCCGGAACATGAAGGTACTGGAGTCTCAAAAGCTTCCCAGGATCGATGTCCATAGTCTGGAGAGAAAGAGTGGAATTCAAATTTTTCAGCAGAGACTTAAATGACAGGTCTTCGACCACAGGCTCTGCAGCAGGATCAGAACCTGGTCCTTCCACATCATCACCCAGTCTAAGATCTGGGTCAGGCTCAACATCATCTCCTGACAGTCCAGGAGGGACTGTATGGACAGGAAAGGAATGAAAATCAGCAGGAAAAGAATTCAGAGAGGAGAGGCCCTGAGGATTGGCAGGCAAAGAGCCAGGCCTTGGCGCCGAGAAAGCTAACAGCGGCAAAAACCCACATGGCGCCAAGCGACCCACCTGTGCCGATGGAAAAAGAGGAAGATGATCAGGAGATCGAGGCATCGGTGTGGCCCCCTGCGCCGCAGCCATGTGAGGGGGGAAAACACCTAAGCGCGAAGTCGACGGCACCGAAGAGGGCGCCGCACGACTAGGGAGGCCCAATCGCCCTGCTCGATCGCCCGAAGAGCTGGAGAGCCCCAGGTCGACCGGGCCAGGCAACTGGACCAACCTCCGAGCCCACTGTTCCATCAGAGCGGCCCACTGATGAAACTGCTCATCGGAAGCCCTACCAGAAGGCGGGGAAGGGCTCCGATGTCAAAGACGTCGGCGACCAGACCCAGAAACCAGCGACTCTGAAAGAGGAGACCGGCAACTGGCCCCAATGACCGACCATCGATGCGCAGACATATCAGAGGGCGGCCTCGAGTGATGCCTTCTCCTTCTCGACCTACGGGCCGAAGAAGAGCCTGAGGCCGAACGGTGCTGAGAATGCGACGGTTTTAGTTTATGCTCCCGGGGGGACCGCCCCTCCCCTCGGGCACTGGACCATCTCTTGTCAGAACCCCCTTCCAGAGAAGGCAGCAGACTGGAACCCAGCCCGGCTGACTCCCTACTGTCACCTGACCCGTCCATGGTCGACTCAGTCAATGTAGGCTGAGACTTCTTTCTTAAGAATAAATTACTATAGCGGTATTTTATTCGAGAAAATGTTATAAAATAATAAACTGAAAACTATGCTGCTAGTTTGAAGTTTGACTCCCGGTGGGCGCGAGCGACGTCGTCACAGAAGCGCACTCTGCGGGGAAAAAAGGAACTGAGGCAGTTGGAGGGTCGACGCCGAGACAGTCATTACTGCACGAGTGGAGGCTCGTGGTGCCGCTCCTCGCGGCTCCACCTCCAGTGCCGACCCTTTAGCAAAAAAGTTTGCTCCCGCTGTGTCCTAGTGCCTCCGGCGCAGATCCCATTAGTGTAAATCAGTGGTGAAGACTTTATGTCCAGGAAGATCCTGGAATAAAACCCCTGGCTTCTCTGCCGCCTTGGCACCAATTTTAATTCCTGCTTATGCAGACGAGACTGTACTTCCTTCTGGAGAACAGACAAGTGAGCCGGGGGATAGTTGGAGGGGTGAGGAGGGGTATTTGGAAGCTGTTGGATGAGCTCCAGGGTATGACCGGTCTCTCTCTATGATCTGCAGGATCCATGCTTCTGAAGTTATGGTTCTCCACTGATTCAGATGGAGGGAGAACCGACCAACCACCACCTCCTGGATCTGGGCCAGAGGAGAGGGGTCTGGCAAGTAGTCCAGCTGAGGAGGCTGGCCCGTCATTTCTGGGACACTTTGCCGCTGCTTCAGCATTGCAGGGACTGGCATGGAGGCCTGGGCTCTGCGCTTGCCCTGGGTACAGGGGCCTGAGCCTGGCCTATTTACCTGTCTGCGAAAAGCAGGCCGCCCTCTACCATGACGCTGAGTGTGGTAGAGAGAATGCAGACACTTGATGGCTGTGCCAGAGGCCTGCATATCACTGATGAAGTCCTGGACATCAGGGCGAAGAGCTTAGTGCCACCGAAAAGGCATATGTCTGTGGCAGCTGCCCTGGCCGCTGTGTCGGTCATGTCATACAGGGCACCGAGGAGATGTTTACTGACATCTTCTGCAGTATGCAAACACTGGAGTAATTCCTGCTTCTGGGAACCATCTGGAAGGGCCCAAGCAGCAGCTTTGCCCTTTCTCCAGTTGGTATTTTGGAATTTAACCATGTGTGATAGTTTACAAGCCTTAGGCCCAAGGTAGAGGAGGTGTAAACTCTTACCCCAGAGGTCAAACCTGTGGGACTCCTTATCTTGGGGAAGGGAACTAAGGTGCTTAGGCGCTTTAGATCTGTCATGGGCTGCCTTGATGACCACTGAATCGGTTTCAGCCTGGCCGGCAAAATAATGAAGGCCCTGAGGGGCACTGTAAAGCTTGTCTACCCTGTGCGGCATAGCTGGCATCATGTCTGGTCTGTGCCAGGCTGCTGAGGTAGCATTCTATAGGTCTGACAACATAGGAGACAATCTTAGGGGGAGATCCAGGAACCTCCGAAAAGTCTGCCAGGTCGGTCTTGGAGACATCCTGCTCCTCAGTCTGGAAGCAGATTGTGGCAGACAATTGCTTCATGACATTAAAAAAGGCAGCACCCTCAGGAGAAGACCTTGGAGTATGTTTGACAGAGTCTTCACTGACTGAAGAGGCAGTGGACCTATCAGAAATGAGGATTTCCTACTCTTCCTCCTTATCCTCTATATCATCTGGGAGGATGAGCTCAGGATGGTACTCCTCAACGCTGACATCCTCGTCCAGGTCTGGTCCTCAGTGGTCCCACAGGGAATCTCCCGTGGTCGATGAACAGGTGTCGACGACAGCCTATTGAAGGCTTTGAACTGAAGAAGTACATTAGTGAACTTGACAAGTACTTCGTTCAGATCCATAGTCATCATTGACCGGGCGGGATTTGATGGCCCTCTATCTTGAGAGCCCGACGAGCCTGTAGCCCTTGGACAGGAAGGGGCAGACCCCGACAGGGCAGCCACTGACGATGAGTCCGGCAACCAGGAAGTCGATGGCCGGGCTCCCTTGGAATCGGGCGGCGAAGCTGTCGGTATGGGTCAGGAAGGGAGAGAGACCTGGACAGCTGGTCTCTGTCGGGGCAGCTGCTGTCGACGAAGAGCCCCTGGAAGGAGAGACAGACTGGATGGCCGCTGGGGGTGGTTAGCGGTCACGTTCCCAGTTTTTTTTGTGACCCCCCCAACCCCGAGGACTTATCTCGGGCCTTGGAGCTTTTAGATCTACTTGGTGACTGAGCAGCCGGAGCCCCGAAGGACCCCTGCCCGTAGTTGGCTACCTGCTGCTTCATCAGGAATTTTTTGAGAGCCTTCTTGCGTCGCCTAAGGGTTGTCTGGTTAAATGTCTGGCACAGCTCACAGTTAAGAGATGTCATGGTCAGGCACAAGACAGCAGACCACAGTGGCAGCTGTGGAAAAGATAAGACGGATTAACTTTCGACATTAAAAAAAAAAAAAAAATCTCTAAAACAGAATTTAGTAAACAGAAGAAAAAAAAGGCCATAAGCCAAAAAGGCGTGAAAACACTGCGATGGCTCTTCTGTGGAGACTGTGTCTGCAAGTCAACGGCGGGAAATAACTGAGGGAGGGAGGCCGCCCACGCCTCTACAGGACTGGTGACGTTGGTGGACATCGATGGCATGGGTGGTCCCAGTTGTACTGCTGAAAATCTTCCATGTGGATTCCCCGTCTCAGACGGTGAAAGTTCCTATGGTGTAACCCGATGACCGAGATACCCCCCGAAAATGATCATGGGCTAGAATTTCCAAAATGTTTCCTGTCCCCAGAACACCGGCTCTTCTGCAAGGCCATGTTCCCAAGAAGGAACGAGAAAAGTTTATGCAACAGCAAACAACTATAGACCCCTACTGCCTGAAGGGGTTTGGGGAGAAAAACACAGGTTACTTACTTTTAACAGTAGTTCTAGGAGTGATATATGTTGTTCATCCACATTATCTTGCATTGTCCTTTCCCCCTTAAATCTTGCCGGAAAGTATTCAAGCTGGCTCCTCCCACCCACCCAGGTGGTATATCCCTCAGCTCCGCCCCATGACACCAGATCTTGGCCGCTGGAAGCAGAGGTTGTGTGCCTGAGGTTGGGTGGGTCCGTGTGGATGAACAACATATACCATGCCTAGAAAATACAGCACCGTAAAAACTTACTGTAACAGTAGATCTTCGAGGAGTGTCTCTTGCAGTAGGTCATTACTTTTGGGTGTTTCCAGGAGAGGTTGATGTGGCACGGCAGCTCTTCTAGCATTTTTTCGCCAGGGACCGCCAACACATGACATCAGCTTCCTGTTCCCTAAATAAGTGTGGGCGGTCCCTGGTATCCTCAGTTTCCCCCCGCTGGATTTAGCTCGCAAAGCGAGGATAGAGGGGAACCCAAGGTACCAAAGGAGTCCCAACCCAAAGTCACTGGACCAGAATTTGCTCTCTTAGGGAAGGAGGGGGATCATACCTACTGCAAGAGACACGCCTTGAAGATCTTCTGTTACGGTAAGTTTTTACGTAACTGTACTATCTTCCATGGAATGGTCTCTTGCAGTAGATCATTACCTTTGGGAGAATCCCAAGCAGTTATGTCCACGTAGGAGGACAGTTATGATAGAAGACCTTGTAGGACTGCACAGCCGAAGGCTGCCTTACGTCATGAGGCATTATCCAGACTGTAATGCCTTGTTCATGTATGGATTATGGACCAGGTGGCCGCATTGTAGATATCTGAGATGGAGGCTCTTTTTAAAGCAAGCCGCATTAGAGAGCATAGCTCTAGTGGAATGGGCTTGGAAAGGTCCTGGTAAGGTTTTTTTTTTTGTATTTTGTGTAACAACATGTAATACAATTTGCCAACCAGCAAGAAAGGGTTCTTTTAGCAACTGGGAGTCCTTTGCTGCCCGAGGCAAAAGGAACCATCAACTGAAAAGTTTTTCTAATTGATTTTGTCCAATTGGTATAGTATTGTAACATATGATGGACGTCTAAAGTACGTAGAAGATGTTCAGCTTGGTTGGGAATACTCAGCATAGAACACTGTGAACTCCAAGGATTGAGTCAAAGTATGTTCGGAGACTATTTTAGGAAGGAAAGAAGGGTCTGATACAGATCGCCACCCTGTCCTTGTGGAGAATCAAGTAAGGTTCCCCGCATATGAGGGCATGCGTTGAGCTGAGGTGACAGCCACCAGAAATGAGGTTCTACATCAAAGAAAACGGAGGATGCCAGTAGCCGCCACTTCAAACGTTCAAGAGTTAATTTCTCTATTAGAAATTGAGAGCCCACGGAGGAGTGGGTCGTCTAATAGGTGGTTTGATATGTAACATTCCTTTCGAAAATATTTTGGCTAGATGATGTTGGTACAGCAATCTGTGATTTAGCAGTCCACAGAAGGCCGACAATAGCGGCCGAATGGACTTTGATGGAGGAATAACTGAAACCGGAGTTGGACAGCGAGACCCGGAAGTCTAGAACTTTCGTCAGTGGACAGAATAGGGATCCAATGATACAGTAGTCCATGTGGAAAAGCGTTTCCATTGGAAAAATATAGGTTTCCCTGGATGCTGGCTTACGTGAGGCCAAAAGAATACTGGCTAGAGGAGAGGACACTTGTAATCTGGCTATAAAAGCCTCCTCAGGAGCCAAGCGTGAAGGTGTAGAACCTTCAGGTTGGGCTGCAACAGGGTTCTTTAATGTTTTGTCAAAAGGTTGAATATTGGAGCATCTCCTTGCTTGTTGAGGTAGAACACCATGCAGTGTTGTCTGACTGAATCAGCAGCGGTCTATAGTAAAAGGAGGTTAGAATGCCCGAAGGGTAAGTGGAATTCCCTCAGCTCTAGAAGACTGATGTGAGGCTGAGGGAGATAAATGATCCACGCACCCTGTGTCTGGTAAGGACCCTGGTGTGCGCACCATCCTGCCAGGGAGCATCCGTGGTGAACGTCTGCGCAGAAGGGCGGGACTAAAAAAGGCATTCCTTGTCATAAACTGGTTTCGACTGACCATCAAGAGAGTTGACAGCAGGGAGGGAGTTGCTCAGAGCTTGCCTTCAAATTTTCTTGTTCCTAGAGATCACTGATTCTGGAGGGTTCACTGAATAGGTTTCATATGAAGATGGGCGAGCGCTACCATAGGGATGGCAGCGACCATGCAACCCGGAAGGCATGGCAGTTGTCCAGCTTGACTACTTTGAGTCTGTATGCGTGATGCCGGAGACAAGGGTGTGGTCCCGGACGGCTGGACGGTAAGGCGTGGCTGAGACTGTATCTAGGAGACTGAGTCGAGGTCAAACTGGACTTTGGTCAATTGACTGTGATCCCTAGCGCGTGAAAATATTTGGAGGGTGTTAACCTAGCTGGTAGAACAAAGAAACCTGCGATAAGCAGGATGGATGCAGGCAGGCACCCTTCCTATCTAGGGCACAAAGCCAATCTCTGTTTCAGTATTGGCATGATAGAAGTCAAGGTCATCATGCAAAACTGTTTGTACTGGATGGAAGAGTTCAGTCTTCTGAGGTCCAGAATTGGACCAAGGTCTCCAGTTCGTGGGAGTGGAATCCCTTTTGATGATGTGAGGGGGATACCGGGGAAACTACCTGTGCCACCAGCAGAGCCTTCAAGACCCCCTTGAAGGATAGGTATATGATCTGATGGATAATGAATATGTCGAGGGGCCTGGAGATAAATTCCTGAGTATGACACCTCTGTATAATCTAGAGTACCCATTCGTCTGAAGTGATCATTCGCCCCGCCTCTAGATAGAGGGCAAAATGACTGCCCACAGCCTCCGAGGCTAGTGTGAAGGAGGGGCAGGAAGAAACCCTAGTAGGTCACTGGGTATTGGGCTGCACAGCCTCCCGTGAGGGTGGAGGTGGGAGCCACGGGCAGTGGAGGTGTTCTCTTGTGAGTTGAGTATGACTTGTATAGCTGCCTGTACTGGTATATCTGTATTTTTCACCTCTTTTAGAGTAGAAAGAGGATCGAGTACGGTAGGTTATATGCGGAGTATGGTACATGACATGAACCGTACATAAAGTGCTGCCTGATGTCTGTAAGTCATCCAGAAAAGTTTGAGTACCTTACCCAAAATAACTTGGACCCGTTAAAAGGGGCATTAGCTGCTTTATGTTACACATCAGGTGTAAAGCCTGAAAAGCGGAGCCCGGTGTGGCGTCGCAAATAAATGTCAATAGCTGACAATTCGGGCCGAAGTATCTATGGCTTCATATCCCTATCACGGTAGATGATGGGAAATAGTATTGCTAGTTGACACAGTAGCCAAGAATTGCTCCCATGCTGATGAAGGAAAGAGGCAATTGACAGTCTTAATGGCAGATGACCCAAGGGTATGTTGGTATTTAATTATGATCCACATAAAATTCTGACATTCGGGAGGAACTTCGGGTTGAGGCGCAGGACAACCTTGCCCCTATGGGAGGCCAAGTAAGGAAACTCCACCGAGAGCGCCTGGAGCTCGCTGATCATTCTGGCTGACGTGACAACCACCAAGAAGGCGGTCTTCCACGCCAGGTGAGACATGTCACACCTGTGCATCGGTACGAATGGCTTGCTCATGAGCTTTGCCAAAACTAACAAGTCCTGTGACGGTGGTGGTTTATGCACCGGAAGTGAAATGTGATCTAGGCCTTTGAAAAAGTGCCAGACCACCTTCTCCTATGCCAGCGAGCGCTGACCAGCCCGGTAAGCAGAGATCGCTGCCAGGTGCACCTTAAGGATCGCGTCCAAAGTCCCCCTCGGGAGAGAGACCACATGTAGTCTAAAATGCTAGCCACTGGAACGAATGAAGGGTCCAACCCCATGCCCGGACGCCAACTGGAGAATCTCTTCCATTTAGAGGCACAACATTTTCTGGTCGATTCCTTTCTAGATGCCTCAGCTACAGTGAGGACATCTTTGGAGAAACAAAGCCTGAAACTCTAGCCACTCAGGAACCAGGCTATCAGGTGCAGGGATTGAAGGTCCTGGTGGAGTACCTTCCCCTGATTGATGGAGAGCAGGTCTGGGCATATGGGAAGACGTCTTGGGAGCCTGTTGCTGAGGCAGTGGAGCTCGGGGTACCAAAACTGGCGGGGTAGTCCAGAACCCCCAGGATCACCCATGCCTTCTCCCTCCTGACCTTAAACAGCACTTTAGAAACATAGAATTTGACGGCAGATAAGGACCGCTTGGCCCACCTAGTCTGCTCATTTTCCTACCTAACAGATAAGCTGCAGATCCTAGTTAACCAACAGCTTACTTCCTCCTACCCCCCCAATAGGACTGCCTTATGCCTGTCCCATGCATTCTTGAAGTCCCTCACTGTTCTTGACTCCACGACCTCCTCAGGGAGGCTATTCCACGCATCCACAACCCTCTCAGTGAAAAAATACTTCCTCACATTACCTCTGAGCCGTCCCCCCTCTATCCACTTTGTGGATCAAGGGAGTGGATGGAAGGCATAGAAGAGGCCTGGGGTCCATGGCCTCGAGAATGCATCACCCCGTAGCGAGCCCTGCTGAGGGGGAGGGCACAAAAAAGCCTCATCTTTGCGTTCTCCCTGGAGGCGAACAGGTCCTCCCGAGGGGTGCTCCACTGGGAGAACAGACTGTGAACTACCTCCGGATGAAGAGACAATTCGTGAGATGCCCTGCCCACCTGGCTGAGGGTGTCTGCCAGCTAACTGGAGGCTCCTGTCACACGGATGGCTAAGAGATCTGCCTCCAGGCTACGCATGAGACTCAAGACGTGGAGAGCTTCCTTGCACAGGGGCAGGGAGTGTGTCCTGCCTTGCTCGTTGAGGTAGTACATGGTCGTGTTGTTCGTCTGGACTTGAACCACTTGATCCCGAACAAATGCAGTGAAGGCAGTCCGTGCCAGCCGGACTGCTCACAGCTCCAGCAGACTGACGTGGCATCGGGACTCCTCTGGGGTCCAGAGACCGCGGACTCTGTGGTTCCCCAGATGGGCACCCCAGCCCATGAGAGAGGGGTCGGTTGTCAGGATGACCGTTGTCTCGGGCGGACAAATGGATCCATTCCTGCAGATGCTCTGGGACGAACCACCAGTGGAGGGCATCCCACATCCTCTGGGTCACAGTGACCAGCTGGTCGAAGTGACCTTTGCGCTGCCACCTCTGCCTGGGCTAGGGAGTGGACCAGGAGCGCCAGAGGATGAAGGTGCTTGAAGACTCCCAGCAGACAGCTGAACAACCATTTCAGAACCGTGCTAGTGCGCCTGAAGAATCCCACTCGCGTGAGGCAACCGGGCCGTATAGGTCCAGAAGGACGGTCCCCTACCTCAAAAGAACGGGGCTCTCACAAAGACAGCAAAGGGGAAGAGCGGAGAGCCGCACTGCAGCTTCTTCCAGAGCCTAGGTGGGCCCCCGAAAAAGGCCTCCGTGCAGACCCCATGCCCCTTGACTCCTCAGAGTCAGAGAGTGCCCTCCTCCTCGAGATGGCCAGCCTAGGTAGCTGACAGCCCTGGTCAGCACCTGAAGGAGCTATCCAAGGCACAGTACCCTTCCCTCTGGTAGGTGCTCTGGTTGACCCCAAAGTTGGGCGGTCCAGGCACACCACCTGAGGGAGTACCACCGCTGAGGGGTCAGTGAATCCTCCAAGGTTGGGCTGCAGTGCAATGGTGGCCTGCACCATTGCCCGCTGGTCAGCACCCCTGACCCCAGCCTGACTCCGGTCCGTTAGAGACACCACTAGGCTACCCACACTAGCAGCTACTTCCAAGGAGCCAGACTGCTCGTCTGACTCAGAGCCTGACTCCTCCTCCAAAGAAGTGGAGGCCGAGGCCCTGTGCCAAACCGTAGGTGGGCGCCTCTCGCCATCCTTTCCAAACACGGTGCCAGAAATGGATACCACATCCTAGCCGGTGCCAGTGCCCAACCCGGCACTGCGAACGGTGGCCGAAGAAGAGACGGCTTCGGCCCGAACAGCAGTCTCGGAGTCGGAACCTGCCACGGTGCTGAGGGCAGAGATGGCGCCGAGGCCAGAAACCCCCATGGCACTGCGAACGGCGCCGAGAGCAGAGACAGCGCTGACGGCTCAGACCGCGCCTTCTGAATCCCTCATGGTGCCATGCCCTTGCTCGGTGCCGCAAACGGCTCCCGAACTGGACACGGCGCCGAGCTCAACCTCGACACCGCGAATGGCGACAAAGCGAGACGAAGAAAAGGACGGTGCCGTAGTGACTCCCATGGTGCAAACAGTAGCATCGGCGCTGCGAACGGTGCCTAGAGACGGACCAGCACCAACACCGCCAGGGCCCACGGCTCTGACTGATGGCATCGAGGATGGCGCCGACCCGGGCTTTGTGAACCGCAGGTCCGACACCAGGGGAGCCTTCGCCCCCAAAGGGGCGATTGCCATGGCGGTGCCTCCCGCCTGCCCTCCCGAAGGGAACGGACTGGGCCTCCTGCACCGCGGGAGAAGCCTCGGTCACAGCTAGGCTACTAGAAGCAGAGGCTCCCTCCTCCTCGGTCCGTATAGAACTGGGAGGGAACCCGGAGGAAAGGCAGAGAGTGTGTGGCTTGGCCCGAGTGCGCACCTGACCCTCGAAAGTCGGCGGAGATCGCCCCACTTTCCACGCGCGCTGTTCGATGACCCGGCGGTCCATGGAGAAGTAGGCATCGCACGAATCCATGTCGTGAAGCGGGCCAAGACCCGAAAGGCAACGGTTGTGCTGGTCGTTTTGGCCGCATGGGGGGGCCAACCCGTCTTGAAGTCTTCTTGCCCTCCGACCTAGACAGGACCTTCAGAAAGAAAAACAAACAAGACTCGACGTTGCTGGAAGAGAAAAAATTGGAAAAGGTCTTACCGGCAACGTCGAGTGGCTAGCAGAACCGGCAGGAGGAACCGACAGACTTGGCAGGAGGAACCGACGGACTTGACGTTGAAAACAGTGTTTCTGAACGAACTACAAGTAGGCCGAACTCAGTTTTTCAGAGAGAAGCTTCCCAAGAGGTAACCTCGACGGCGGGAGACGAAGAACTGGCAGGCAGGCAGAGTCGACGGCGCCCAACGGCCAACCCACGAGCGCCACATGGACGTCGGCCTCAAGGGCGACGCCGAGTGCACGTCCACTCCACATACCAAAAAAAAAAAGCTCCTGCGGGGTCCTAGCCTCCGGCCAAGTACCCATATGTGATGAATGGTGAAAACTGACACAGATAAGAGCAACATTTTCCAAGAAAGAAACCGCAGCTCGTAATCCACGGCCAGTTCAAAGGGTGAGCTTCTCTAAAACAAAAAGAAGATCCCAAGGGAGAACAGGATCCTTAATAGAAAGCTTTATATGTAGGATGCCTCTAAGGAAGGCATGGGTAACCTCCAGTTGAGCCACTGTTCTGCAGAGGACAGGGGTGTGGTAAGCAGAAACAGCAGCCACGTGTACCTTAATGGAGGAGTTTCTAAGGCCAGACTCCAAAAGGGATAACAGGTATTCCAATAAAATATTGACCAGACAGGCCAAGGGATCCAGATGGCGTGCTGTGGCCCACAAGCAAAGACGCATCCATTTCATGGCGCAAATGGCTCTCGTGGAGGGCTTTCTGGCCTCTAACAGGACTTTGACGACCTTGTCCGAAACTCTGAAGTGAAGTTTAACAAGGTTTTCAGAAGCCATGCACGAAGATGCAGGGATCGCAAGTTCCGATGAACTAAGGTCATGTCATCCTGAAAGAGTTAGTGAGAACTTAGCAGAAGCGCAGTTGGAGGAGCCACTGTTAGTTGTTGCAATAGAGGAAACCAAATTTGTCGGGTCCACAGAGGAGCTATGAGGATCATAGTGGTTCCCTCTGTCTGCACCTTGAGGACGACCCTCTGGAGGAGCAGAAAGGGTGTGAAAGCATAAAGGAATCTCCTCTTCCAGGAGAGGGACAACACGTCTTGCCAGAAAACACCAGGCTTGGGATCTAGCTTGCAAAAACTACGCAGTTTTGCGTTGGTGGCCGAGGCATACTGGTCCAATTTGGGGGTTTCCCACGTGACGAACAGGAAGCTGACCATGGACTGGAGGCGTGACCATTTGTGAGCCCTCGACCTTGTTCGACTGAGAGCGTCTGCTGGAGTGTTCTGCACTCCTGGGATGTGGGCTGCCGAAACGGAGATCTGGCGGGCGGTGGCCCAATCCTACACACTCATGGCTTCCCTGCAAAGGGGGTATGAGTGTGTGCCTCCCTGTTTGCTGATGTAGACCACCACCGACATGTTGTCCGTGTGAATAAGGAGAAGTCCAGGCTGGAGCGCCGCGCTCAAGGCCTGTAGCGCGTAGAGGACGGCTCTCATCTCCAAGCCATTGACAGGCAGGGACTCCTCGGTCATGGACCAGGATCCCTGTGTCTTGTGGACTACGAGGTGAACCCCCCAATCCCATGCTTGAGGCATCCGTCGTGAGAACCTGTAGGGGGCTGCCCTCTGGAATGGAATCCCTTCCTGTACAGCAAAAATCATCCACCAGGCTGGTTCTAGGCATACTGTACAGGCCGTGTGACCGAGACTGGAAGATCCAGATCGTCCCAAGACTGATCCCACTGGACCCGAAGGTTCCATTGGATAGTTCTTATCCTGAGCCTCGTGAGGGGAATTTGACTATGGACGCTGCCAAGTGGCCCAGCAGCCAAAGGAGAAATCTCGCCGATACCAAGGATGCTGAACAGACCTAGCTGGCCAGGGACCGGAGGCGGTCTGCCCTGTGCAGGGCCAGATAAGCCTTTCCTCTGACAGTGTTGAGTATGGCCCCTATGAATGGTAGCTCTTGCGCAGCAGTCAGGGACGACTTCACCATATTGATGGTGATCATCAGGCTCTGGAAGAGAGTGCAGGTGTCCAGAAAGGCAAACTGCTAGCGTTCTTTAGACTGTGCTGTGAGAAGCACATCATCCAGGAAGTGCCCCCTCTTTCGAAGTGCTGCAGCGACCACTGCGAAACACTTTGTGAACACTCTTGGAGCGGAAGAGACGCCAAAGGGCAGAGCCCTGAACTGGAAGTGCCTGCTCTGGAAGGAAAACTGGAGGTATTTCCTGTGACGTTTCGCTATCTGGATGTGGAGGTAGGCATACTGCATGTCCCAAGACGCTAGCCAGTCTCCCTGCCTGATCATAAGCAGGGCCCCCCCGAGTTTTCTGCGATTCCGTGGCAAACCGCGGAATTATCTGCAAATTGCCCGACACCCAATTCATGGCCACCTGCAGAACATACATCCTTTGCCCGGCGGGGTGAAGAATCCCGTCGGCCTCACCTGCCCCAAACAAAATGTCTGTATCCACGTTGGAAGCCTACCCCAGGCGTGGCAAAGTGTCATTTTCGATGGGGGTGCCCAATCCCCAACCGACTTCACTGCCTCCCAAAATGTCTGTATGCCACACTGGAGCCCACCCCAGCATGGCAAAAGTCCCCGTTGTCTTAAAAAAAAAAAAAAAAAAAGGCCTGGGAAAAAACCCTTCCTCGCCGCTTTTGCCCCCACCCGCGCCCACCTCTGCGTATCCCACCTCCCACACCCTCACCTCAACCCATACTTACCTCCGGAGCCCAGCGTGACGATCTTCAGTGGACCGGGAACATGTTTGCACTCTTCAAAGCCGACTGCAAACTGAAGAAATGCCGGTAAGCTGTATAATGGCATAAATGGATTTTTTTCAACTTTAGTGCATATCTGAGCCATTTTTGGGAATTTTTTGCACCAAATTTTCAACATGGGTTTTTTGGGGCCCCACCTCATGAAATGTGACACTGTAATTTTGTTACTCGGTCCCAAAAGGTGATTTCACGGTCACTGTGCGGAACCACCTTTCGGGACGATTAATGAAATGACAAGTGTCACAGTTCATGAAGTAAACCCAAAAACCCTATGTTAGTAAATTGAAAAAATCCCAAAATGACTGTTTACAACGTCGTTGCACAGTTCCTCGCATGCTCGTAACTCGAGCATTTTAATATTTCACTCCAGATTTTCAGCATTGCCATTTTACCACACCTCCTTATGAAAAGTACAACTGTCATTTTCACATCTCACCGAAATGTGTTTTTGCGCATGTAGCACACAATGGCGCGGTTGGTGTGCGAAATCAATGTTCGGGACAGATTAAGAAAATCACAGTGACACTGTTCATGAGCAGAGGTCTTAAACTGGATATGTTGAAAATTTGGTGACAAAAGCCCATAACATGACTGTTACGGGCGTGCACTATCAGATATGGCCAAAAAAAAAAAGAGGGAAAAATTAGGGGTCAAAATGTACTGCAGAAACTGGTGTCGCGCGCCGCAGAAGTTCTGCGGCGAATGAGAACCCTGCCGCATAACTTTGCTCTGATGTGCCGCAGAACAATCGGGGCCCTGTTCATAAGGAGTAGGTTTTGCAGGGTGACCAACCGGAATTTCTTGTACTCGACCGACTGGTTGAGATCACTGAAGTCGAGAACTGCCCTTAGGTCTCCTGACTTCTTCGGGACCAGGAAGTGAGAAGAAAACCCTGTTCCCCACTGACCTCGGGGAATGGGTTCTACAGCCTTTTTGGACAGCAGGACGTGAATTTCCTGTTGAATCAGACCTGCGTGCTCCCTGGAATAACAGGATGGGGGTGGAGGCCTGACAAACTCTCTATAGAGTGCCTGTTCTCTATGAGTTCGAGGACCCACTGGTCGCTGGTCACTCCTCCCCAAGCTGCTGCATACAGTGAGAAGCGACCTCCCACCTCCTCCCCTGGCAGAATAGCAGGGGGCAGGCAGTGGGGGGCTGGGTGAGTTTAGACTGTTGTGCGGTGCCACCAGCAGCTCCCCTGTAACCACCCCACTGAGGTCGTCGATGCTGGCAACAGGGATGTTGATGCTGGTTTCCCTCAGCCACAAAATGAGACCGTCAAAACTGTCCGTTTCGAGCGGTAAATGGACTGCATGGAGTGGACAGCCTTACCAGAGTCCTGTAGTTCATTAATGGTCGTCTCCATGTTCTCACCAAAGAGGACAGAGCCTCTAAAGAGTGCATCCAGAATGTTAAGACTGAACGTCTGGAGCAAAACCCGAAACCCTTAGCCAGGAGTGGCGACACAGGCAAATGCCCGTGGCGGCCGCCCTAGCCGCTGTGTCCATAGAGTCATAGGCTGAGCAGTCTGGGGGCAGCTGGGCATACCCTGCACAATGTCCAACCCTTGTTCCCAAAGGGCATTCTGGAACTGGACCATGTGTGTCAGAAGAAAGCTGAGACTTCTGACGCTGCAGGTGGCAGATGCGTACACCTTCCTGCCCATAGAATCCAACTGCTTAGACTGTCAGGAGGCTGGGTGCTAAGGTGTTTGGGCCTCTACGAACGATCATGAGCCGCTGAAATGACCACCGAGTCCACAGCTGGTTGCTCAGCCAGAAAGGGATGATCTTTAGGAGCCCTGAATAAACAGTCAGCCTTTTTAGGGACGGCCGTAGAAGAGTAGGGACGTTTCCAGGTGGCCAGGGTTAACATCCTGGAAGGTGTTCACCATGGATGGGATGACCGCTGGTTTGGGGTCTTTTTGCCTGAGGTACCTGGCAAGCCGCATACGCTCAAAGTCGAGGTCTTCAGTGTCCCAACCAATGTTGGACTGGATGTAGCGCATGACCTCCATGAAGGAAGGGTCATCCAAAGTAGATTTAGAAGTATCCTCAGGGTCCCTGGGGGAGACTCCTCAAAGGGTGTGTCTGAGTAATCCGACGTCTGGTAAGGGTCGGAAGATGAGTCATAAGGGGACTGGTGCCTCCTACATTTGTGGCGCCACCCACTTGATGAGCTAGAAGGGCTGGTGCTCCTTGACCTTGATCTGTGGTATCCCCCCTTCCCCCGACAACTTCTTCCTCTGCCGGGGGAGGGTATGGTTATATTCTGATCCCTAAAAGGTACCATGTCTGGACCCTTGCCTGAATCTGGTTCCACAGATGTGGCTGGCTGGGGCTTAGGTGGCACAATATCGGATCTGACGGTCTCCCACCAATGGGAGAACAAATCCTTCACCTGTGATATATTCAGTTTTGGTGAGTCTGCAGGTGCGGCCAGCGTCGGGTGTGAGGTGGAGCCAGTGCTGGCACCTGCGTCAGGTCTATCCAGCGTCGGTGTGCAAGCAGGTGACGACGGGGCGTCCTGACCGTCATCGGGTCCTGAAGGTACGCTGGGGTCTGTCGTAAGGCCCTCCTGCCCTTGGTGTCAGCCACCCTGACATCTGTCAGAGGTGGAGGCGTTGGTGGGGACGGTGATCTGGGACGAGCAACTGGCATACGGGGTTCCTTGGACTTGCAGTCCGAGGACCGATGTCAGTGGGAGTCTGAGGCAGGTTTGTGTTTCTCTGAGCTGTGCCGGTCAGAAGTCGAAACAGGGCGTTTCTCGCCTGACTTCTGGGCCTGTTTCGAAGTGAGAGAGGTAGATCTCCCGGCAGATGACCCTACGTACTTAATCTTGCCCCAGGAGTCGATGCTGCACAAGGAGGCTGACCGGAAGGCATGAGAGGACTTACCTTGGAAGGACTCACGGCCTGGCGTCTGAACCTGAGGCGGTATTTTAATAGGCTGGAGCATCTGTGCTGAGGACACCAGTGTCTTCTCCTTAGAGCCCAGCCCTGGAGCACTATGTCTTGTCCTTGGCGCTAGGCCCACCCAAGGCTGCCATGGTTTTAAACACAGTTAGCCGAGAATCGTGGCCAGAAAACTTGGATCGTGAGGCCGACTGTGATCTGGAGGATTTGGATCTCGAGAGGGACCTCTCCCTTTCTTTATGCTTTTTTGAACAATGTTTATGGTGATGGTGGGAAGACTCCCACTCCTCTGAGGATCTCTTATGCACAGCGGCCAACTGGTGCTGGGCGAGGAAGGCCTGAAGGGATTTCTGTTGACGGATATGCATCCAGCAGTTAAAGGATTGACATGCTACATGGCCGTACTTCACAGGTATTTGCTGCCCACAGACGCACTTGTTCATGTACCTGGGCAGGGATGAAGACATGCAGAATATCGAAGAAAAAAACTGAACGAATCCGGGAAAAACTAGTTGAGCAAAAGTTCTACTGAGCAAACGAACTGGCGTAAGTCGGACCGTGGAGCCAATGACGCACTTTTGTGTGGGGAAAGAACAGAGTGCCTATACTGCTGATTAGTTTAAGCTATGGGGTCCACCGGGTCGCTACAGTTCTATATGTGTTACCTGCTGCAAGAGCAGACTCTTGAGTAAGACCTTCCTGTTTGTCCCAAGCTCAGTCTTATCCCTGTTCAGGACAATGTAGTTGGGCTCAGTACAGAGTGCTTGCAGCTCTGAAATCCTCCTTGCAGAAGCAATGGCTAACAGGAAAACTGTTTTCCTGATGACATACCTGAGATGGGCCATAGCCATGGGCTCAACAGGAGACTCCATAAGCTTGGCGATACACAGGTTCAGACTCCAAGGAGGGAAAGATTCCCTCACAGGAGGCTGAAGATGTGATAGAAATGGAAATTAAGTACCTACCGTAATTCTTGATCTTCTTGGACGAGTCTCCACCACTCATTCACACTAATGGGATCAGTGCCGGAGGCACTAGGACCCATCGAGAGCAAACTTTTTTAGCTGGAAGGTCGGCGCCTGAGATGCCGCCACGAGGAGTGGCACCGCGAGCCTCAGGTCGTGCAGTAATGAATATCTCGGTGTCAACCTTCCAACCGCCTCAGTACCTTTTTTTCCGAGGAGGTGCAGCCTAACTAACCTAGAAGGATAGACTAAACAAAATCCGGACATAAGATGGTCCGGAAGACCCGTATAAGAAGGGTCAACAAAAAAGTCTTCACAGCCTAAAGATTTGAGGGAGTAAAGACCAACAACAGAGGTGAGCTCGGGGGATGGAGGGTGGGCGTGTGAATGAGTGGTGGAGACTCGTCCAAGAAGATAAAGAATTACGGTAGGTATGTAATTTCCATATCTTCCTGGACATAAGTCTCCACCACTCATTCACACTAATGGGAGAGTACCGAGCTAATAATCCCCTGAGAGGGCAGCAGGAGAGACCAAGAGCTCACAGCTTTAGGACAGAAGTCCATTAAGGATGGTTCTGCCAAAGGAAAGATGTCGTCTGGCATGGACATCCAGGGCATAGTGTTTGAAAGTATGCACTGAGCTCCAGGTAGCCGCGTGCAAATATCTGCAATGGAGTGCGTTAAGTTTCGCCAGAGATGCGAGCCAGCCTAGTAGAGTGACACTCTGCCCTCCAGCTAACCTGCGCCATGGAATAACAGGTGGCAAAGGCATGCCACTAGCCATGCTGAGATGCATCTGATAGCGACAGGTTGACCCAGCCGGGTCTCGCTGAAGGAAACAAACAGTTGTTGAGCTTTACGAAAGTCTTTTGTTCCATCTAGATAGAAACGCAAAGTTCTCTTGACGTCCAAGGAATGAACAGAACGTTCTTCATTTTGGAAGTCCGCAAAGTAAGAGGGTAAGACCAAAGGCTGGTTTAGATGGAATTCCGAAACAACCTTAGGAAGAAATTTAGGATGGGTTCTAAGGACTACTTTGTCTTTATGGAACACAGTATATGGAGGGTCTGTGACCAAGGCATGTATCTCAGAGACCCTGTGGGCTGAGGTAATGGCCACCAGGAAGGCCGTTTTCCAGGTCAGAAATTTTAGCTCACAGGTAGCCAGAGGTTTGAAAGGTTTCTGAGTGAGCATGTCTAGCACAAGATTAATGTCCCAGGCTGCGACTGGACGTCTTATAGGAGGTCTGGTATGCAGAATTCCCTTAAGAAACCTCTTAACCACAGGTAACTGAGCCAGTGACAAGGAAAGTACCGGCTCATGATAAGCTGAAATAGCACAAAGGTGAACTCTGACTGTAGAGTACTGCAGACCTGAATTTGAGAGGTCTAAGAGGTACTCCAAAATTTTATCTGGTGGGCAGGAAAAGGGATTTAAAGAGGATTTTGCACACCAGAGCGAAAAATGCTTCCATTTGGCTGTGTAAGTTTTCCTAGTGGCTGGCTTTCGTGCAGCCAGGAGAATATCCAAAACCCTGCGAGAGACATTGAACCTGTTCACATCTATCTCTTCAGGAGCCAAGCGTGAAGGTGAAGCAAACTCAGGTTGAGATGAACAGGCCCCTGAGTCAAGAGGTTCGTCTGAAGGGGAAGTGGTTTCCACGGAGCTGCCGACATACTGCTGAGTAGTGGAAACCACATCTGTCGAGGCCAGAAGGGAGCAATGAAGATCATTTTGTCCCCCTGGGATTCGAACTTGAGAAGTACCCTCTGAATTAGAGGAAGAGGCGGAAAGGCGTATAGAAAGAGTTTTGTCCACTGCAGCCTGAACGCATCCTGACAGAAAATGCCAGGCCCTGGATTTCTGGAGCAGAAGAGAGGCAGTTTTGTGTTGAGTGGGGATGCAAAAAGGTCCAGATCTGGAGTTCCCCACTCTGCGAATATTGACTGAACTACGGCTGAGTCGAGAGACCATTCGTGAGGATCTGTCTCTGTTCTGCTGAGGCGATCTGCCAGTTCGTTCTGCACCCCTGGCAGGTAGACCGCTTGAATCAAGAGACTTGTGCTGCAAGCACCATTCCCACACTCTCATCGCTTCTCTGCATAAGGGGTAAGGGTGAGCACTGCCCTGTTTGTTGATGTAATACATCATTGCTTTGTTGTCCGTTTGAAGGAGAATGTTCTTCACAGCTCGGACCGCATAAAGGACGGCTCTCATTTCTAAGACATTCATGGGAAGCTGGGACTCTACCTGAGTCCACGTACCTTGAATGTGGAGAGCCTGACAGTGAGCTCCCCATCCCATCAGGGACGCGTCTGTGGTAATGGAAATCTGATGATCCAGAGGAGCAAAGGGATATCCTTCTAGGAGATTGTTCTCCTGTGACCACCAGGTGAGTGACCTCTTTAGAGGTTCCGTCACCTTGATGAGAAAGGACTGTGGGTGAGTGGTCGGGGACCACTGGGTACTGAGCATCCACTGAGAAGTTCTCATGTGAAGGCGAGCTAGGGGTACAGTGAACACCAAGGATGCCATGAGACCTAGCATCCGTTGCATCGAGAGAGCTGGAACCAAGTTGCTCTCTCCGATGTGACGGGCCATCTGAAGGATATCGCTCCTCCTGTCCTCTGGAAGAAAAGCTTTCGCATAGGAGGTGTCCAGAAGAGTTCCTATAAAAAGGAGCCTCTGGGAGGGCTGCAGCTGCGATTTTTTGAGGTTTAGCAGGACTCTCATGGACATGAGAAAGTGTGAAGCCGTGGCTACAGCGTCCAGAGTTCCCTGCCTGGAAGGGCTTGCCAGAAGCCAATCGTCCAGATAAGGGAACACCTGTATTCCGATATTTCTGAGATGCGCTGCGAGAATTGCACAACACTTTGTAAAAACTCGTGGTGCCGAGGATAGCCCAAAGGGCAGGACTCTGAACTGATAATGCTGTCCCAGAGCCACAAACCTTAGGAATTTGTGATGCTTTGGGTGAGTAGAAATGTGCTGGTAAGCAACCTGCATGTCTAGGGAGGCTAACTAGTTGTGTTGATGAAGCAAAGATAACAGGGTTCCTCGTGAGATGATTTTGAATTTCTCCTTGGGCAGAAATTTGTTTAGTTTTCTGAGGTCCAAAAATACAGGTTACTCACCTGTAACAGGAGTTCTAGGAATGGTATATGTTGTTCATCCACACTCATTGGCAGTATCCTTGCCGCTTTAAATCTTGCCGGAAGGTCTTCAAGCTTGCTCCTCCACCCACCGGGTGGTATAACTCGGCTCCGCCCCATGGCCTTGAATCTGGCCGCTGGAAGCTCAGGTTGTCGCGTCGAGAGCCGGAGGAGGTCGGAGTGGGTCGTGGATGAACAACATATACCATTCCTAGAACTCCTGTTACAGGTGGTAACCTGTATTTCTAGGGACATGGATATGTTGTTCATCACACTCATACGAGACTCCTAGCAGTTCTCCGGGAGGAGGAGGCAAGACGCACACCCCATATACTTACTTGGGAAGAGACTGGAGAACGAGGCCCCAAAACCAGCATCCCGGCGTGACTCAAGGTCGATGTGGTAGTGGGTAATGAAGGTGTTTGCTGACTCCAGGTAGCAGCCCTGCAGATTTCCTGGATAGGGACGTCCCTGGAAGCAGCCATCAAGCAGCAGTATGGCGGGTAGAATGAGCTCTTATCCTCTGGGAGGCTCCATGCCCGCTAACTTATAGCAGAGATCTATGCAGGAGGTTACCCACCTGCTTATCGTCCGCTTGGCTGCAGGTCTGCCAGATGCGGCTTCAGCGTAGGTGACAAACAGCTGGCGAACCTCTCCCCGAATTTCAGCCGTGCGCTCCTTATAATAAGCGAGCGCCCTTCTAGGGTCCAGAGTATGGAGCCTATATTCGGCCTCCGAGGTGTGATTGGGGTAGAACACCGGCAGAGTCAACACCTGGTTAAGGTGAAACTCCGACACCACCTTCGGAAGGAATTTCGGGTGGGGGCGCAGGACAACCTTGTCCCTGTGGAAGACCAGGTAAGGAGACTCGATGGAAAGCCTGGGCTCTCCCATCCTTCTGGCTGACGTGATAGCCACCAAGAAGGCGGTCTTCCACGACAGGTGAGAGAGAGCACACCTGTGCATAGGTTCAATGGCTTGCCCATGAGCTTGCCAGTACCAGCAGTAGATCCCACGGAGGTGGGGTTCCCGCACTGGAGGAAATGTGATCAAGGCCTTTGAAGCCAGACCACCTTCTCCTGCCACCGACTGCTTCCCAGCCCGCGCCGGTAAGCAGAGATGGCTGCCAGGTGCACCCTTAGGGTCGCCGACCTAAGCCCTTGACTAGAAAGGGACCATAAATAGTCAAGATGCTTGCCAAGGAACAGGAGGAAGGGTCAAGCCCTTGCCCTGACACCAAATGGAAAACCTTTTTCCATTTGAAGGCATAACATTTTCTGGTCGACTCATCCGGGACGCCTCAACTACATTGAGGACCTCGTCGGAAAGACCCAAAGCCTGGAACTCTGGCAGCTCAGGAACCAGGCCGTCAGGTGCAGGGATTGAAGGTCCGGATGGAACACCTTCCCTGATTGACTGAGAGCAGGTCGGGCGAGCTGGAAGCTGCCTGGAGTCCTGGAGCTGAGACTGAGAGATCTGGGTACCAGAACTGGCGAGGCCAGTCTGGGGCTATCAGAATCACCCGCGCCTTGTCCCTCCTCGCCTTTGAGAAGCACCTTGTGGATCAAGGGAAATGGGGAAAGGCGTAAAGAGGCCCGGGGTCCATTGCCTCGAGAAGGCATCCCCTGCAGCGAGCCCTGCTGAGGGGGCGGGCATGGAACAGACTCAGCTGCGTTCTCCATGAGGCAAACAGGTCCACCTGAGGTGTGCCCCAAAGGGAGAACAGATGCTGTACTACCTCCGGCAGGAGAGACCACTCGTGGGATGCAGCCCTATCGGCTCAGGGCATCGGCCAGGGTGTTGGAGGCTCCTGCCACGTGAATGGCTAGGAGATCCGCCTCCAGGCTGCGCACGAGTGACCAAATCTGGAGAGCTTCCTTGCATAGAAGCATGGGCGCGTCCCGCCCTGGCGGTTTAGATAGTACATGGTGGTGGTATTGTCCGTCTGGACTCGGACCACTTGACCCCGGAGGAGCAGAGCAAGGCGGTGAGAGCTAGGCGGACGCTCGGAGCTCCAGCAGGTTGATGTGGCATCGGGACTCCCTTGAGGACCAGAGGCCATGAGCCCAGTGTTCCCAGATGGGCACCCCAACCCATCAGAGAGCGCCAGTCGACAGAGAGACCGTCGGCTCGGGCGGACGAGCAGGATGCCCTCCTGCAAATGATCTGGAACGGTCCACCACTGGAGGCATTCCACATCCCCTGTCACCGACTAAGCTGGTCAAGGGATCGCTGGCGTTGTGACCACTGGCTGGCCAGTCCCACTGAAGGGGACGCATGTTCCAGCAGCCCAACGGACCACGCTGGTGCAGGCCGCCATGAGACCCAGGGCGCAGGAAGTCCCGGGCAGGCGCAATTGCCCAACCAGAAATGATCGGGCAAGGAGGAAAGAACCTCGGCCCTGTCCGCGGGAGCAGCTCTGGCTCGAGAGAGTCGAGCTGCGCCCGATGAATAAAATCACCTGCTTCGACTCGAGTTCCGACTTGGCCTCGTTGATAAGGAGGCCCAGTTGAGAGCAGACCTGGAGGGCCAGATCTCTGGACCACTCCGCCTCCTTCCTGGAGGGAGCTGCTATCAGCCAGTCGTCCAGGTAAGGGTACACCCGGACCCCTCGGCGCATGAGAATGCTGTCACCACTGCCATGCATTTGGTGAAGACCCTGGGAGCTGGAGACAAGCCGAAGGGCATGGCTTGGAACTAGAGAGGATCCTTCGCTCGGGCGGAAGGAATCTCTGGTGAGGCAGACGGATAGGGACGTGATAAGCGCGTCCTGCAAGTCAGAGAGCAGAACCACACGCGCGTTCAAGGATGGTATAATCTGAGCCAGAGTGACCATCCTGAAGGTTCGAGACCTTAGGAACTTGTTTGAGTCGTGTGGTGAGAATGGGCGCCAACCCCGTCCGTTCGGAACCAGGAAGTACCTGGACACAAACCCTGGGTCTGAAGGAGGGTCCACCACCTCTCTTACCACCTCCTTCTGGAGGAGGAGAGTGATGTCGGCTCGGCGAGGCCGCCAGTGAACTGGGGATCCCGAAGCCCCGAGGCGGCGGCTCTGAAGGGTGGTGCCTGCTCGAATTCAGAGGCAGGCCTCTTCCACCACCTCCAAGACCCACCTGTCCGTGGTAACAGCGGACCAGGCGGAAAGTGCGGGCCGTCCCCAGGGGACCCAGGAATGAGTGGCGGGGATGGGGCGACCCCTCAGCCCGTCACTGGGCAGGCTTGGAGGAGGGACCGGCCGAGGGACCTCCTGGGCCCCTCCTCCCTGCCTCCTGTTAGAGGAAGCCGGCGGCTTGGGTTTGGGATGCCAGGCCGAGCCTGCTGGCCCTGGCGTTGCTGGGCCGGGCGCGCGGGGCACAGAAGGCGAAAGGGCTTAGGCTGTGGTTTTGCGGCCTTTGTCCTTCTGGCGGAAGAGACCGAGTCAAGGTGGCATTGGACTTCTCGATCCTCTGCAGGTGACCTTCCACCCCAGGGCGAAGAGGTCAGTCCCAAAAGGAACATCCGCCAACTTGTGCTGGGTATCCAGTAAGGTGGATATCCTCAGCCAAGCCATGACGCATAGCCACTGCGGCGCCACCGATCTGGCACATGAGTCCCCATATCCAAAGCAGTCTGGAGCTGCTGTTTGGCCACTGCCCTGCCCTGGTCCGCACCTGCTTAACCGTAGTCTGCAGATCGGCGGGAAGATGAGGATGACCTCATCCAGGAGCCCAACAGGGCATGAGAAAAATGTGCCATGAGGACGGCCGAACTGGCCTGGCGAAGGCCGGAGAGGCATAGCGTAGACTTTTAGCCCGACATAGTCCAATTTCTTGGACTCCTTGTCAGGAGGTTTGTCCACATCCCTGGCGTTGCGCCAGCGAGCAGCTGTCGGTGCTCAACCCCTCAGCAGAGGGTGTTCCAAACCGGACAAGGAACGGTAGGGACCGCATCTTCCTGGCCATCCTGGCCGGGCGCAGGGCAGGAAGCGGGCGCTGCCAAGTTCCAGTGCGGACCCACTATGGCCTCGGCCACGGAAGGCCTCCGTCGGAGAATCCCTCGGTCCAGAATCTCCGTGAGGATACCTGGCCCGTTTGGAAAGCGGGTTCGAGCTCCATCCGGTAGACTCCGAGATGAGCGAAGCAGTCCTAGGAAGGACGACGGGCTATGTCCATTGGCTGACCTCCTGAAGACTCCAAGTCCAGTCGCTTGGAAGAAGGAGGAATCTTCGGACTCGGAAGAGTCCTCAAAAACTGCCTCTGGCCTGAGCCACCCTTCACCTGCCGAGGTCGGTCGGGAGTGAGGGTAACTGACAGCCGATGGGGTAAACCCTTAGCCGACCGAGAACCTTGGTGGAGCCCCAATGGTGGCTGTGGAGGCGGAGGTTCCACGAATCGGTGGAGCAGCTGGTTTGGCGAACAACCGGCCTGGGTATGAGCTCCTCGGACAAGTCGGGGTTGTGTCGGCCGTTCGGTGACAACCACTAATGGCGGGGAAGGCGCGGATGGCTTATTCCGGCCAGGAGGCTGTTGCAACATAAGGTCTCGTGCCGTCGGCGTAATTTCGCGAAGCCTCCTCATCGAGGAGGAGGGCGAGGCCAGCGACGCCGCTTACATGATGCGAGACCGAGACCGCCTATGGCGGTGGGAGCAGCTGGACGCGAAGAGGTCAGCCGAGACCGAGAGTCCCGGAATTTCCGGGGTCGGTGCAGGAGGTGTCGGCGGAACAGCACTCCCTCGGCTCGGAAGGTCCATCCGAGGCTCCGGAACCGGAGGCACAGGCGAGCCACAGGATCCTCAACTCCTCCGGGGAACCAGGGAGAGGGAATCTCGGCTGCTAAAAGGCGACAGCCGTCAATGGGTGAGAAAAATCTCGAGCTTCATCAGTGGGAGTCTCGGTCAACTGACCTGGCGGGGACACCGTGAGGCCAGTGGCGAGCAGCGATCGACCCGAAGCCGGCGGTCGGCGGCCCGAGAGGGACCTTCCCGCTCCCAAGAGCGTCGACGGAGGGACTTACCCTTGTCCCTCTTTTTGGACCGAGAAAAAGGTCCAGCAGGCACAGGCCCTTCTCCTTTAGTGGAGAGGGACAGACAAAGCTCCTTAAAGGAAGCCGTGTAGGAAGAACCCAGAGAGAGCGGGATAAATGCGCGGCCGAGGAAGATCGGCCCGCGCCTCCTCTTGAGGCGACCATCCGCTCGAGCTGATCCGCCGACCCGCCGCACGCGACACGCCAACGGGCCTCCTTGGACTTCACGGAGAAGCGCTTCTGGGGCGGCCCAGTTGCAATCGGGCAGCCGCGGTCTTCGAGGGGCGTGGGCCGAGAAAGATGAGCACAGGTCGCAAGCCTGCGGGTGCGTGCTCAAGGCCTAAGCAGTAACACACGTGGAGTGTGGATCCGTCCGAGACATCTTCTGCCCGCATGGGCATCTCAAATCGAGAGTCGATTTGTCCATCGCGG
This sequence comes from Neoceratodus forsteri, assembly GCA_016271365.2. Taxonomy (NCBI): domain Eukaryota; kingdom Metazoa; phylum Chordata; order Ceratodontiformes; family Ceratodontidae; genus Neoceratodus; species Neoceratodus forsteri. The sequence goes on along the minus strand of CM028130.1, from coordinate 1,626,559,601 downwards.
CCGCGAGGGATCGAAGACTGAAGTCTTTTGCAAAATATTATTTTTAAATCCATAAGCGGAGAAATAGGAACCAGTCCAAACGCAGACGTTAAGGAGGGAACCTGAGCTTCCAAGCGGTAAGGAAGATCTGGCGTCATGGGGCGGAGCCGAGAGTTATACCACCCGGGTGGGTGGGAGGAGCAAGCTTGAAGACCTTCCGGCAAGATTTAAAGCGGCAAGGATACTGCCAATGAGTGTGGATGAACAACATATCCATGTCCCTAGAATGGGGCGCATGCCCCAGGGTTTTCTTTGGAACCAGAAAGTAATGGGAATAGAACCCTGTGTTCCGTTAATGCAGCGGAACTACCTCTACTGCCCTGTTGTTCAGAAGGCCCTGTATCTCGGTGGCAAGAAGGTCTGACTGAAGAGTTGACAGCTTGGGCTGTCATTTGGGAGGACGATCCGGAGGGGTCTCCACAAGACTGAGTGAACACCTCTCGCGGATTATCTGGAGGACCCATTTGTCTGAGGTTATGGACTTCCATTGATTGTAGAAGTGCGTCAGACAACCTCCCACTGCTGAGGAAGAGTCCACCTCGGGCAGCTGAGGTGGGACTAGGGCCAACAACTCAGAAGGCGGCGCTGGGCGCTTTGGGTGCTTGCGCCTTCTGTTGCGTTTTCTTTTGAGGCTGGGGGGCTTGTTTTTTATGAAAACTTCCTCTGCCTTTGCCTCGAAAGGACTGACGGTTATGGAACTGGCGTTTAATAACACTCCCTCGAGAGGGCACAGGAGGAGGTCGAGACAACTTAATGGCTGACCTAGTCTTTTGTGTAGCTTCTAGAGCGTGTTCTACTTGAGGGCCGAAGAGATACACACCATCAAAAGGCAACGCCATTACCTGCTGCTGTGTGTCATTCGAAAAACCTGAAGTGCGCAGCCAGGAATGACGGCGGGTACAAATGCCGGCCGCCGCTGCTCAGGAAGCAGTATCGAAAGCATCCATAGCCGCTTTAACCTGCTGGTTGTTGGATTCGATACCCCTGGTAATGGTTTGAAGTAGCTCTGACTGTGTCAGATTCCGGTACAGCTTCAACCATTTGTTTGAGTGAGTGCCAAAGGATATACTCATTGAGAGAAATAGCCTTGGTAGCTGGTAATACGCATACCCAGGGTGGAAGCAGCAAAGACCCTCTTACCTAAAGTGTCTATCTTACAAGATTCTTTGTTAATAGCTCGGGCTGTAGTAGTCTGGGGAAGGACGACCTTATTGTTCTCTGCCAAAACTACAATAGGATCCGCAAAGGCTTGGGACGCCAAAATGGGTCGATCCTTTGGGGCTGAGTATTTCCTGTCTACGGATTTAGCCACCAAAGGAATGAGAGCAGGATTATTCCATACTATTTGAGACCGTCTCAAAGGAAGGCTGTACTGGAGGAATCAAATCCGTAGGGATCTCCGGAACATGGAGGTATTGGAGTCTTAGCAATTTCCCAGGATCGATGTCTGTAGTTTGGAGAGAAAGAGTGAAAATCAAGCTTTTCAGCAGAGACTTAAAAGACAGGCCCTCGACCACAGGCTCTGCTGCAGGAATAGATCCTGTTCCTTCCACTTCATCACCCAGCCTAAGGTCTGGGTCAGGCTCAATGTCATCTCCCGACAGTCCAAGAGGGACTGCATGGACAGGAAAGGAGTGAAAATCAGAGGGAAATGAGGAAGGAAAAGGGTTAAAGGAGGAGTCCTGAAAGGTGGACAATGCCCTAAGAACCCCCCGGCGCCGACAAAGTCCACGGCGCCGAAGAAGGCGCCACAACGCCATGCAGCGCTGACGATGTGCACGGCGCCACGTAACTCAACGGCGCCGAAGTTGAAGACGACGCCGAGGGCATCAAAAACATCCCAAGACTCCGAAAAACAGTATTTGAAGAGAAGGGAGGAAGAAGAGCAGGAGATAGGGGCATTGGTGTGGCCCCCTGCGCTGCAGCCATATGAGGGAGGGAACACCTAAGCGCGGAGTCGACGGCACCGGAGACGGTGCCGCGCAACCAGGGAGGCTCAACCGCCCTACCTGGTCTCCCAAGAAGCCCGAAGGCCCCTGAGTGACCGGGCCAGGCAGCTGGACCAACCTCCGAACCCATTACTCCGTAAGAGCAGCCCACTGATGAAACTGCTCATCTGAAGACCTACCAGAGGGCGGGGTAGGGCTCCGATGTCGAAGACGTCGGCTACCAGAAACAGAAGCTGGCGACTCCGAAGGAGGAGCCCGGCAACTGGCTCCAATAACTGACTGTCTATGCGCAGACATATCAGAGGGCGACCTCGAGTGATGCCTTCTCTTTTTTGACCTGTGGGCAGATGAAGAGCTCGAGGCCGAATGGTGCCGAGAATGCGACAGTTTATTTTTATGCTTTTGAGGGGACCGCCCGCCCCCTCGGGCAATGGACTGACCGTTGTCAGACCCTCCCTCTGGAAAAGGCGGCGGACCGGACCCAGCCCGGCTGACTGAACAGCTTTCATACGAAGTCTTCCTACCGTCACCTGACCCGCTCATGGTCGACTCAGTCAAAGTAGGCTGAGACTTCTTTGTAAATAAGAATAAATTAAACGATACTTATTCGAGATATTACTACAAAACAACAAAATTGAAAACTATGCTGCTAGTTTGAAGTCTGACTCCTGGCGGGCGAGCGACGTCGTCATTGAAGCGCACGCGACGGCGGGAAAAAAGGAACTGAGGCGGTTGGAGGGTCAATGCCGAGATAGTCATTTCCCCACGAGCGGCTCCACCTCTAGCGCCGACCCTCCAGCAAAAAAGTTTGCTCCTGCTGGGTCCTAGTGCCTCCGGCGCTATTCCCATTAGTGTGAATGAGTGGTGGAGACTTATGTCCAGGAAGATTGCAATTGTGTTCTTTAATGCTTCCGGGGGACCTCCCCTCGGGCACTGGACCGTCCGTTGTCAGACCCCTCCTCTGGAGAGGGCGGCGATCCGGACCCAGCCTGGCTGACTGAACAGCTTTCATACGAAGTCTCCATACCGTCACCTGACCCGCTCATGGTCAACTCAGTCAATGTAGGCTGAGACTTCTTTCTTAAATTAGAATAAATTATAGTAAGCGGTACTTATTAGAGATATACTACAAAATAAAACTGAAAACTATGCTGCTAGTTTGAAGTCTGACTCCTGGCAGGCGAGCGACGTAGTCACTGAGGCGGCTAGAGGGTCGACACTGAGATAGTCACTACCGCACGAGCCGAGGCTCGCGACGCAGTCTCTGGCACCAACCCTCTTGCAAAAAAGTTTGCTCCCGCTGGGTCCTAGCGCCTCCGGGCGTAGATCCCATCAGTGTGAATGAGTGGTGGAGACTTTATGTCCAGGAAGATTCGCAGTTCCTGAAGAAAAAAGGGAACCATGATTTAAAGTTTAAAAGGAACTACCGAAATACACAAACGCGGTTAAAATAAATAAAAATATAGGAAGGAACCGAGGAACCGTGACATAACCTCAAAAAACACATTCAGCACAGAGTAAAAGAATATAAAAAGAAAACGTTTAGTACAAAACTTCAAGAAAAACTTTTTCTTGGGCAACTGAGTGGGAACACCTCAGAGGCAGTGTTGCTCAGTCAGTGGAGAAAAAATTCTGGTGCCTTATCCGGCAGGCTTTCCTTAGCACATCAAGCTCTTCACTGATTGGCTAATGCTAATTAATTAGCATAAACCACACCCCCGGGGTAGTTCTACCTGGTCAGCTAACTGCTTGATTTTACTGATGCTAAAAGATCCCTGGGATGGGAAGGCCTACAGAAATCTCCCTGTCTAAGAAAGGGACAACGTGTCTCGCCAGAAAACACCAGGCCCTGGATCTAGCCAGTAGAAACTGGGCAGTTTGGTGTGTGAAGGGGATGCGAAGAGGTCCAGATCTGGAGTCTCCATCTTTCGACTAGGTCCTCCACTACGGACTGCAGGAGCTCCCACTTGTGGACCTTGGACCGAGAGCGTCAGAGTCAGTCAGTCAAGGTGTTTTGGATTCCTGGAACATGAACCGCGAGTGAGGGACAGACTGTGGTCTATGCCCAAAGCCACACCCTCATAGCCTTCTGACAGGGAGAATAGGAGTGGGTCCCCCTTGTTTGTTGATGTAAAAGACGGACATATCTGAATCAATAGGGGCCCCAGAGGAAGGTCCATTTGGAACACCTGGAGAGCATAAAGAACTGCTCTCATCTCCATGACGCTGATATGCAGGTTTCGTTCCACTGGAGACCAGGAACACTGGGTCTGTCGATCCCGAAGATGGGCTCCCCATTCTAGACCTGAGGCGTTTGTCGTCAAGATTTGTTGCAGAGAGGCCTTCTGGAAGGGTACTCCAAGCTCCAAATTGAGAGGAGATGGCCACTAGGAAAGGGTCCGAGTCACTCTCCAACCCCCAGGAGAGGACAGAGACCTGCCCCTCGAGTGAGGTCTCCCAATGGCGACAGATCTCAAGGATGAGGGGAGAGAGAAGCCGGCACCAAGGTCAGCCTCTGACTCCACCAACTCCGCGGTGGCACCCAACAGCGACCCGATACCGAGATCTGCTTCATCCTCAGCAACGTGCCCTGATGTGGCACCGACATTGAGGATGGCACCAACTGCATCACCGTTGCCAGGTGTGGCATGGACACCGGGCATGATGCCATAAGTGGCACTGTTGCCCAAGACGGCACTGAGGACAGCGTCGGTGTCCTCCGTGACAGACCGCGGTGCCGGCAGAGGAAAGGGTGGCACTGCGCACAGTATCAAGTCCAAGATGTGATCCCACTGAAGTTCTTGAGCAGAATCTGGAGGGTGACTGCTCTGGAGAGCTGGGTTGCCAGTCTGGGTCCTCTAGGTCATCCTCTGAATCTGAGGAGACCACGGAGACCCCAAGAGAGGCAACGCCAGTCACCCAACCCGTCCTGACACTGAGGGCATTGTCGGGAAGAGAGACTGCAGCACTGGAGGGCTGGCCTCGCTCACAGACACCAGAATCAGTGTCAGGAGCTGAAGCAGCACTCTCCGAAACCCCTGAAGGGACCATCGGTGTAGGCCCCATGTGTAGCTGAGGCCTCGACACCGGGGTCATCGAAACTGGGCCTCAAGCAGTCAGCAGCTGACCTCCCGGAGGCCTACCGCTCCCCCAGGTGCCTGGACTAAGCGGGGCACGAGTCCGCGGTGGCCTGCTCTCCCCCGGTGCATGCAACAGTGGGGGGAGGCCCAGGAGAGGACAGGCCCAAGGTCCTTACCTGAGCTGCCCTTGTTCGATGCTTAATGCTGAAAGCTGGGGAAGGGGTCGCATCCCAATCTTGCCGCATGGAGTTCAAGGCTGCAGTAGTCCATACTGAAGCATCGCAATGGTCCATGTAGTGGTTCAACCCTAGGCAAGTGAAGCATCGGTCATGCGGGTCCGTTAAAGTGAACCAACTTCCACAGTAGCACCGACGCATGAGGGAAGTCCCCACCTCCAAACTTTTACGCCCTGAGCCCATGGCACCAACTCACAACTAATAAAACAAAGTGAAAGACTCAACGCTGACTAAACTAGAGAAAAGAAATTAAACGGAGCCGAAAACGGTGAAGTATGGCATTGAGTAACTTTTTGAGCAAGCAGAAACGGCAAAACGGGTAGTGATGCAGTTGATCCTCTCGGTTATCGCTGTCCCACGGAGCACCTGCAGCCTCAACGGTGGGAAGAGCAGAAAGTAGAGTTACGTAAGAACTTACCGTAACAGTAGATCTTCGAGAACAGCTCTTGCAGCAGGTTACACCATTAGGACTGAAGCCGTCAGGCGCCAGGACCCCACGGAAATTTTCTAGCTAGCAGTCTTCAGCGGGGACCGCCTCCGTCGGTCCCGCCCCCGACGTCAGGCGTAGTACATAAGGAGGCGGTCCCCCACAATCCTCAGTTCTCCCTACCGGAGACCCCGGCCGCTGGATGACACTGCAGAAAAGGACCGAGGATCCGCCACCAGATGGCCAAGACTAAAATCAGAACGTCCCATCCCTAAAGATGGATGTTTGGCTACGACCTACCTCCACAAGAAGGGGATGGTGGGCGGAGGTACCTGCTGCAAGAGCTGTTCTCGAAGATCTACTGTTACGTGTTCTTACGCACCGTACCATCTTACTGAGATACAGCTCTTGCAGCAGGTTACACCATTAGGGACTGATTTCCAAGCAGTAGTGGCAATATTACGCCACAGGGAGGAGGAAAGGCAGAAATCTCCATACAACTCGAGCCTAGGACAGAAGTCCCTGAAGGACGGCTAGACCGAACCCTGCTCTTCGCCTCGATGCAATGTCCAGGCTGTAATGCCTGACAAAGGTATGCACAGAGCTCCAAGTGGCTGCAGCGCAAATAGCTGAGGTGGAGACGTTCTTTAACGCCGCAAAGGAAGTGGCCACCCCTCTCGTGGAATGACCCTTGACCGCGCCCGGTAAGGGTTTATTGCGCTTATCATAACAGAAAGTGATGCACTGGATGAGCCACCTTGAGAGAGACCGTTTTGAAACAGGAGCTCCTTTCATCCAAACAGCAAAGGAGACAAACAGTTGATCCTCCTTTTGAAACTGTTTGGTTCTGGTCAGATAATATCTGAGGCACCGATGCACATCGAGGGTGTGCAGAAGAGCTTCTCCTCGGTTGGTGTACCTTGGGAAATACACTGGTGAGTCAATATCCTGATTAAGGGTGAGTGCTGAAACCACCTTAGGCAGAAACTTTGGATTTGTCCTCAGGGATACCCTGTCCTGATGGAAAACTAAATAAGGCTCTTTGCACATTAGTGCATGCAATTCGGAGATCCTTCTTGCCGAAGTAACCGCAACTAAAAATAACGTTTTCCACGACAGAAAACGTAGCTCGCAATCCGCGGCTGGTTCAAAAGGTGGCAGCGTAAGCTGCTCCAGGACAAAGGGCAAGTCCCAAGGAGGAATCGGATCCTTGATGGGCGGCCTAAGGTGGAGGACTCCCCTTAAAAAGGCATGAGTAATGTCCAATTGGGCCACCATCCGATGGCCTATGGGGGCATGGTAGGCCGAAATTGCACAAATTGCACCTTAATCGAGGAGTAAGCCAATCCGGAATGAAAAAGGGAAAGCAGGTAATCCAGAACCAGCTTTTCGGGACATTCTAATGGCGAGAAACCGCGCGATTGAGCCTCCACAAGAAATCTGTGCCATTTCATGGCGTACGCTATGCGTGGGTTGCCGGTTTTCAGCGGTAGAGAGAACTCTGCCACTTCACAGACCCTCAGACAACATGGCTATGTCTCTAGGAGCCAAGCGTGCAGGTTCAAGGAACGTAAGTCTGGATGGACTAATGAACCCTCCTCCTGAGACAGCAGATGGGAGCTGATTGGCAAAGGAACTGGAGGTTCCCAGGATAGCTGACGTAGAAGAGGGAACCAAATTTGTCTGGGCCAGAAAGGCGCTATCAAAATGAGCGTCGCTTGCTCCCTGCGAAGTTTTAAGAGAACTTTCTGGATCAACGGGAAAGGAGGGAAGGCATAGAGGAATCTGCCCGCCCAGGAGAGGGACAACGCGTCTCGCCAGAAAACACCAGGCCCTGGATCTAGCGAGCAAAAATTAGGCAGTTTTGCATTGGATGGGGACACGAAAAGGTCTAACTCTGGTGTACCCCATCTGTGAAACAGGTCCTCTGCCACCTCCTGTGGAAGTTCCCACTCGTGTACTCTGGCCTGAGAGCGACTCAGACTGTCTGCGACGGTATTGTCCACTCCTGGGACGTGTACTGCAATTAGGTTTGCGCCGTGTTGCACTACCCACTCCCACACTCTCATGGCCTCCCTGAAAAGCGGGTAGGAGTGAGTGCCTCCTCGTTTGTTGAGGTAATACATCACCGCGGTATTGTCTGTAACAGGAGAGTACCCGGTGGAATCTCCGACTGGAAGGCTTGCAGAGCGTAAAGTACCACCCTCATCTCCAAAATGTTGATGTGGAGATGAGATTCCTGGGCTGTCCATATGCCCGGAGACCGTACACCATCTAGGTGTGCTCCCCAACCGAGACCGGAGGCGTCTGTGGAGAGAGAGTCACAGTCTGAGACGGCGCTGTGAAGGGAACCCCCGCGGAGAGATTCTCCGGATCTAGCCACCACTGCCAATCCCGAATCACGGCATTTGTGATTCGAATTGGCTGCTGCAGATGGTCTTGCCTTTGGTCCCATTGCACCCTTAGCATCCACTGGGTTACCCGCATGTGGAGTCGCGCCATCAGGACTGTTGCAATGGCCGCAGCCATATGTCCGAGTAGGTGAAGGACCAGTCTTGCCGGGACGGTCTTCCTCGCCGACAGGTCCCTGATGAGGGATCCGATGTGTTCTGCTCTGTCTGAGGGAAGAAAGGCTTTCCCTCTGACAGTATCCAGAACTGCTTCTATGAACTGCAGTTTCTGGGACGGTACCAGGAGAGACTTCTCGTAATTGATGAGGATACCCAGTGATTGGAAAAGGGACTGGGTGCGGTGAATGGCCGTCATCAGAGCCTCCTTGGAGGGAGCCATAAGAAGCCAGTCGTCCAGGTAAGGGAACACGTAGTGGCCTTGTCTCCTCAGAGACGCCGCTATGACCGCCATGCACTTTGTAAAAACGCGAGGTGCTGATGACAGTCCGAAGAGAAGAGCTCGGAGCTGATAATGGCGGCTCTAAAACTCGAAGCGCAGGAACCTCCTGTGTGCTTGAGCAAAGGGAATGTGCAGGTAGGCGTCCTGCATATCCAAAGACGCCAGGAAAGCGTCCCGTTTCAGCATGGGAATTAGGCCCGGAAGGGTCACCATGCGGAAGCATTTGTAAACGACCAACAGACTGAGGTCGCTGAGGTCCAGAATTGGACGGAGGTCCCCTGTTTTCTTTGGAACCAGGAAGAAGTGAGAATAATACCCTAGCCCTCTCTAGTTCTCTGGAACGTGCTCTAAGGCTTCCTTGTCCAGAAGCGTGAGCACCTCCTGCTGAATGAGCAGGGCGTGCTGACCAAGTAACAGGAAAGCAGGGGAGGTCTTGTAGGTGGGCTGCCTACAAATTCTATATAGTGGCCTTTTTCGACCAGTTGCAGCACCCACCTGTCGGTGGTGATCAACCGCCACCCTGGCAGGTGATGTGCGATGTGACCCCCGACCTTCCTTTCCCGTTGATCCTGAGGAGGGGTGGGGGCCGGGAAGGAGTCATGCTATGGCAGCGTTAGATCCCGCAGGCTGGGACGACTTTGCGACTCGTTGGCCTCTGCCTCGGGATGACTTGGCCTGGGCTTTTCGGGTAAAAAAGGCCCTCTGCTGGTGGCCAGAACGTGGTTGTTGCCTTTGTGTCCGGCTACGGAAGCGACTCTGGTTCCTACGAAAGGAACTAAGTCGAGATCTGTACATGGCCTGGACAGATCTAACTGCCTTCCCTGCGTCCTGAAGTTTGGTGATCACCCTCTCGGAGGCTTCACCAAAAGGACTTCACCGCTGTAAGGGACATCTAGGATGTTCTTCTGGGACGTCGAGGTAAAACCAGAGACACAGGCGCTGGGCGCCACACCTCACGCCACACGGTGACCGGGTTGGGAACGAGCTCGCGGGTGGCCGGGTCGGCTGGGGAGAGAGGATCGAAAGGCCCCAACAGATGCTCTCCTCTCAGGGTGGGGAACCAAGAACGATTCATGCTCTACATCCCCTCTAGCAGCCAGTGGGAGCACCACAACCGAAGGGGATGGAGGCGGCCCGCTTGTCGGGTCGGGAGGGGGCCAGCAAGATGAGAGGTCTGGCGTGGCGCCAGCACATCTTCTTCGGGATGTACGCCCTAGCGCTGGACGCCCCAGGGGTTGGGGATTACGATGGAGAAAACGGAAAAAATGACCTCTCTGGCAGCCCTAGATGAAATCCGCTCCGGATCCATCCTAGACCAAGAAAAGGACAGACCCCACTGTGCAGGAGGTAAGGGAAGGAGGCACTCTAGGGGCAGATCCAAGGGAGGTGGAGTGAGGTGGGAAGGAGTAGGATGGAAGGAGTGGGCCCAAGAGAGAGGAGGAGGAAAAACAGCAAGTAAAAAAAAAAAAAAAAAAAAACCGAGACATGGAGCCAAGAGTGTCTCCGGAGACACACGCCTGAGGCTGCAGCTCTGGCCGAAGAGTCCGCAGAGTCATATGCGGCTCTGAGCACCTGGGTCCCCACATCCGAACCCGTAAGGAGGAGGGTCAAAAGCTCTTCCTTTTGACCACCGTCGGGCATCTTCTCAACCAGGTCCTGTCCCTGTTCCCACAATGCGTTCTGGAATTGAAAAATGTGGGTGAGGTAATTCAAAGACCTGATGGCGTAAGTCGCAGCCGCGTACGTGCGCCTACCCAGGACATCCAATTGCTTGGATTCCGGGTCCGGTGGCTGTGTGCTCAAGTGCTGAGGTCTCTGAGACCGGTCATGCGAAGCAGTGATGACCAGGGAATCGGCCAGAGGATGGTTCGCCAGATACTGGTCCTCCCTCAGGGCCTTGTATTGGCGGTTAGCCTTCTTCGGCACTGCCGGAGTCGAATGCGGGCACTTCCATGCAGCCTTGGTGACGTCCACAAAGGTGCCCACCAAGGGTGGCACTACCACAGGCTTTGGGTCTTTCTGCCGAAGGTACCTGGCAAGGCGCTGTCTCTCGGGGTCGAGCTCTTCAGCATCCCACCCCATGTTCTCCTGAATGTGCCTCATGATCTCCGCGAAGGAGGGATCATCCAGAGGAGACCTGGGAAGGTTGTGTGGGTCAGGAGAGGGAATGCTGATGGGAGAAGGAGATCTGGAGCACCCTGAGGTGTCAGATCTAGAATTCTCCGCAGACGTGGTGTACTGGCGTCGTCTGGGTCTCTTAGGGCTAGGTGACCCTGAAGTGGATCTTAAGGGAGGTCTTCTCCTATCTGAGAATCTGCCCCTAAGAGGAGGTGTTGGCTCCTTGGGGGCTGGTGACCGTCTTACCGGCCCCTTAGGCGGAGGAGGGGGCGTAGGCGGTGAATGAGTGGGAGGAGCCAGAGTGGGAGGAGGGTGCGTGGTGACCACATCCTTCCTGATGGTGTCCCACCCTGAAGGTAAAGAGCTCCTTTACCTCTGCCAAGTTCAAGCCTGACGGGCCGAGCGCCGGTGGCCTGTCGCCGGGGTCAGGCGTTGGGTCCCCGGGGGTCTCCCGCACCGGGGAAGGTTCCAATGGGAGCCAGACGACTCCGGTGTCACTCGCCTGGTCCTCAGGCTGAGTGGTATCCTCCTCCAATGATTCCTTCCGACCGATGTCAGCCGGCGACGGTGGTGCAGTCCTCCTCTCTGGGGTAGCCGACGTTGGTCCCCTGGCCGACGCCTTGGGAGGCGAACGCCTGGCCGGCGACGGGTGTCTTGCTGTCGCCGGCTCCTGGGAGAGCCAATGATGCTTGGCCAATGTCGGATGGTCAGACGTCTGGTCTGGCATCCGTTTTAGGGACGTCAGCTCCTTAGTCTTACGGGGGACCGGGTCCGACCCATGCAGAGGCTGGGACACCGACCTGGCGTCGGAGTCCCGATGGCAGGAGGAAGATTTGTGGCGCTTCCCAGACTTAGACGAGGCCTTAGAAGGGGTGGATGCAGCCGACAGCCTGGAAGTCTTGAGAGGCTGCAGAGAGGTGGAGCCGCTGGAGGATCTGACCTGAACCAGGGGAGGCTGAGATTGAGCCCTAGAAGGAAAGCGGCCTGACCGCGAGCCGGAGCTTCGGGAGTCCAAGGCCCTCGCCGGGGACCTGGGTCTTTCCTTCTCCCGGTGTTTTTCCCGGTGTTTGTGGGTCTTCCCTGACGACTCCCCCCAGGAGGAAGGTTCCCTACCCATGGTCTTTAGTTTCTCCTCCAAGAGAAACGCTTGAAGGGCCTTCTGGCGGCGGATCCTGGTGCGACTGTTGAAACCCTGGCAGAAGGAGCAGGCCTTGGTGTCGTGTTTCGGGCCTAGACAACGCACACAGGCAGAGTGAGGATCCTTGAAGGGGATCCGTTTGCCGCAGGCACACTTCGATGGGTGACCTTCCAGAGAGGTGTTTGGAGAGGACATTAGATGAATTCCAACTCCGAATAAGAAAAAGAGAATGCTGTAGTTCTGAGTCGTCGCACGCTAGAAAGTGACCGAGAGGCCGATGCTTGCGATGTCGACGGTGGGAAAAGAACTGGGGATTGTGGGGGGACCGCCTCATGTACTACGCCCGACGTCTGGGTCGGGACAGACGTCGGAGGCGGTCCCCGCTGAAGACCGCTAACTAGAAAATTTCCGTGGAGTCCTGGCACCTGACAGCTTCAGTCCTAATGGTGTAACCTGCTGCAAGAGCTGTATCTCGAAGTAAGATCTGAGGTAATGGAAGGGATGTCGGTTACTGGCCAAGCCATGAGCACCAAGCAATGCATCAGCCTCGAGAGTGGCGCCATCTCAGACATCGCCCCTCCTCCTAGAGCAGTAAAGCTTTTTCTTAAAGCAGAAAAGCTTCCCGAGGGGTCCTGCGCCTTTGGCTTGAACCCACCAGTGATGAATGGTGAAGACTGATACAGGAAAGATCTACTTCTACTGCGCTGTTTCTGAGAAGGCCCTGTATCTCGGAAGTGAGAAGGTCTGACTGAATGGTTGACAAGACTGTGCTGTCGCTTGGGTGGAAGATCCAGGGGAATATCTGCAAAGTTGAGAGAGTAACCCTCTCGAACAATCCTGAGAATCCACTTCTCTGTGGCGATAGAGTTCCACTCGTTGTAAAACTGAGTCAGATGACCTCCCACTGTCATGGAAATGTCCACCTCGGGCAGATGAGGTGAGATCAGGGCCAGACTTTTTAGAGGGTGGCACTGGGCACTTTCGAGCCCTATGCCTTGTGCTGGGTTTTCTTTTGCGGCTGAGGAGGCTGGTTCCTGTTATGGGCTCTTCGGCCTCTTCCTCCAAAGGGCTGCCTGTTACGAAAAAACTGACGGTTCCTGCCTGAAGAGCTGAAGGAGCCGGCCTGGCTTCTTTTGATGGCAGTCCTTGCTTTCTGAGAGGCCTCCAGGGCTTGGTTCCACCTGTTGGCCAAACAGATATGTACCATCAAAGAGGGGACATTCATCACCTGCTGTTGAGCATCAGAGCAAAACCCCGATGTCCGAAGCCAGACAAGTCTTCTGATATGGATTCCAGCAGTGGCTGCTCTAGAAGCTGTGTGGTAAGCATCCATGGAAGCTTTAGTTGAGGGCTATTACATTCTATTTCTCGGGTAACAGTTTATAGTAGCACCAATTTGGAGTCAGACTCGGGAGTCTTTTCATCAAGGACTTAAGGGCATATCTGTATTGGGAGAAAAGCCCTTAATAGCTGGCAATACGCAAGCACAGGGTTGCAGCTGTGAATGCCCTTTTTTCCCCCCAAGGTATCTATTTTATGAGACTTTATTGATAGGACATGTTGATACTTCATCTGGAAGAACAGCTTTGTCATTCTCAGCGAGTACAACCAGCACATCCACGATGGGCTGTGATGCCAAAATGGGTCTCTCTTTGGGAGGGACATATTTCCTGTCTATGATTCTGCAGACAGAAGGAATAAGAGCTGGCCTTGCCCACACTGCCTCGGACAAAGTCTCGAAGGGTGGGGGTACTGGTGGAGTAAGGTTCACTGGAATATTCGGAACATGAAGCCACTCTTAGTGCTAAAGCCTACCTGGGTCCACAAAAGATGTCTGCAGAACCAGGGCTGCCCTAATATTCCTGAAGAGAGACTGGAAGGAAAGGTCCTCTACTGGGTTTTTAGTTGGAAGCGAAGGCTTACCATCTGAACTATAGAACGAGTCTGTCACCTTCTTCAGAAATGATAAGGTCTGGATCAGACTCCTCTTTGCTCCATGTCCCCTTCAGGAGGGGTTGGAGCTGCCCCAAATAGGCTGTCGCCTGGCCTGGGCAAAGGATAAACAGGAGACACCGAAGCCGCTGCTGCCAGACGCGGCACCAAAGCCGGTGCTGCCAGAAGATCCAGAAACAACCAAGAAAGAATAGGAGAGAAAGATGGTACCCGTGCCGACCCCTGTGAGGAAATGGGTTGGGGGCCACGTGGAACAGGCGTTGACGATGGGGCACCAGCAAGGGAAGAAAATCCGTTGCCGGCACCGGATGCTCAATCCACTCCGAAAGTCCCAAATGTGGCTCTGAAGTTCCTAAGCTCGAGGGCCTTGGAACCAGATCCACCGGGAGGTGCAAACAAGACAAATGCTGTACCCACTGCTCCATGAGAGCAGCCCATTAGTGAAACTGCCCACCGGAAACCTCACAAGAAGACAGAGAAGGGCTTTGGTGTTGAGAGTCTGAGTGACCAGGAGCAGAGGCTGTCGGAGAACCGGGGACGGACTACCACTCCCGACCACCAAAAACCTCTTGGCAGACGTACCAGAGGGCGACCTCGAGCTTCCCCTCCCCCCTTCTGACAGGAAGAGGAAGAGCTTGAGCGGTACCGGGTTCCAACCTAGATTGGGAATGGGCCTGCTTCTTTTTGTGTTTATGGGAAGACTGTCCCAACTCTCCCGCCTAACACCGGACTGCTCGTGGTCAGACCTCCCTCCAGGGAGGGTGGCGGACTGCACACAGCCCAGCTGCCAGAGCAGCCTTCCAACAGAGAGTCCCTACAGTCACCGTCACCATCCACAGTCTACTCCCTCGAATGGTAGAGCTGAGAGGAAAATAAGAAATTTCTCTATTTTTTAAATAAGTAAATCAAGTAAATCTGAACGCTGTTGTCATACAGACATGAAGATTTGACTCCTGGCAGGCCAGTGTCGTTGCTGAAGTGCACCCGATGGCGAGGAAAAAAGGAACTGAGGCGGTTGGAGGGTCGACACCAAGATAGCCTACACAGGCGCGAGCCAGCCTCACGATGCCACGCATGCACAGCCCTACCTTGGTGCCATTCCTCCTCAAGATTTTTGGCTCCTGCAGGGTCCCAGCATCTTCAGCTTGTAACCCAATAGTATGAATAAATGCAAGTCCAAGAAGATCAACAACTACTTCCAAGAATCAATCTTCACTACCGATTCCCATTTATGGGTCAGAATATCAAGTTTTCTCCTCTTCTCATGGAGGAGTTGGCTCACCCCGAGGGTAACAGATACCCTCAGCCCTCTGCTTGGGGAAGAACACCTACGGGTTGGTGCTCCTTACAAGTCTGGCAAGACCTAAAATTGGTCAGGTCAAGGCAAGGTCTCCGGTGGCATGGGAACAGGAGGATTCTTCCATAGTTTCTGCTGGACTCTTGGGGAGAAGAAATAAATCCTCTAGGAAATGCAAGTTAAGCACCTTATGCTGGGCCAGAGGCACCCGTTGGGGAAGGCGGAGCCATGCCATCCTCCTAATTCAGACTGCAGTTTCTATCAGTCTGGAGGCCACCTTGCTGGCACTGTAAGATGACCTTGCATAGTGCTGTGACATTTCCAGACCTGGGTAGAAAGGTCAGTGGCTGGACTGTCTCGCTTGGTGGTAGTGCAGGTAACAGGCTATGTAGCTGCAACCACAGACAATGGTGATAGGTCACCATATGTGCCTGATGTGCAGAGATGTACAGGACTGCGCCTGCTGAAGTGAAAACCTTCCTCCAAGATAACCCATGTGAATGGAATCTATATGTGGGGGATATTCAATGGCAGGGCTACCAGATTACGGCTTGTGTGGGCTCTAAGGTCGAGCGCCTGGACCATCTCCACTAGGAATTGTTGGTATAGGGCGTACTCGGCAGTGGAAGGGGGTGGATAGATGATTCATTGTCCTTAACATAGATCTGTTTTTGCCTAACTAGCTGAGAAAGCTTTGCATGGGAGCCACTGTCTAGCAAGTCATCTAAGGTGGACCCACCCATTTTCCCCTGCTCTCCCTGCCCACCCAACCAGAGCCCCAATCTGAGTCATCATTTCCTGTGTATGGACTAACGACTGCAAGTATCACGCCCCAAGAGAGCACCAGCACTGGATTCCTGCAGTGAAGGATTCCCACGTACAGAAGACTCTCCAATGGGATGCTCAGTTCTGTGACAGCCACCCTGCGATGGCAATCCCCGACAGCCCACAATTTTGTTTTATTTTTTATTTTTTTTTTAATACTTAATTTTGGGAACCCCACAGTTGAATGGTTTAGTCTATCCACCGCTCTAGACTAGTTACAAAAGAAGTCATCCTGTGTGCCAGTTTTGTCTAGCCTAATATCACAATGCTGCCCCCTCAGTGTGCCATGGTGAGTGTAATTACCTGAGCCAGGTGTAGGTCATATTGCTGCATGTTGACCAGGTGGTTTCGGATCAGCAGTTCCACAGCTTCAACATTGTACTTGTATTCATCCCGGCACTCGATCAGGCACCTGGGTTAACAGTCACAATTAGATTAACAAGCCATCCGGTTGGTGTATATAAATGTATCATATGCCCTAACTCTGGCACCCTCTCTCCAAGCACTGCTGTGTCAGTGTTTACTTTGACATGACAGTGTCGAAGTTAGGGTAACATGCTCGTTCAAACCTCTTGGAACACCACAGCACAGATTCACCAAGTTTCCAGGGAATACTTCCCCTTTATTTTCCTATTTTGTGTGCTTTACACCTAACAGATGCACCAAGAAAGTTTTTTCTGCTATTAATTTCCTTACTTTCTGAAAATGATATCACAACTGACATCTATAGCTCTTTTTTACATGGAGCAGCAGACCTATCAGGTACAGGGATGGATGCATAGCTTGCTTTGTGCAGGGCCCTATGGGAAGTAGCAGACCCATCAGGCACAGGGCTGGACCAAAGTTTGCTTCGTGCAGGGCCCAATGGGAAGTAGCAGACCCACCAGCAATAGGGCTGGATGCATAGCTTGCTTCATGCAGGGCCCTATGGGAAGTAGCAGACCCATCAGGTATGGGGCAAGATGCACAGCCTGCTTCGTGCAGGGCCCTATGGGAACTATCAGACCCATCAGGCAAGGGGCCAGATGCACAGCTTGCTTTGTGCAGAGCTCTATGGGAAGTAGCAGACCTATCAGGCACAGGGCTGGACGAAAGCTTGCTTTCTGCAAGGCCCTTTGGGAAGCAGACACATCAGGCACAGGGATGGATGCATAGCTTGCTTCATATGCAGGGCCCTATGAGAAGTAGCAGACCCATCAGGCACAGGCCTGGATGCATAGCTTGCTTTGTGCAGTGCCCTATGGAAAGTAGCAGACCCATTATGCACAGGGCCGGATGACAGCTTGCTTCATGCAGGGCCCTATGGGAAGTAGCAGACCCATCAGGCACAGGGCTGGATGACAGCTTGCTTCATGCAGGGCCCTATGGGAAGTAGCAGACCCATCAGCCACAGGGCTAGATGCATACCTTATTTCATGCAGGGCCCTATGGGAAGTAGCAGACCCATCAGGCACAAAGCTAGCTGCATACAATATTTTGTGCAGGGCCCTATGGGAAGTAGTAGACCCATCAGGCACAGGGTTGTATGCATAGCTTGCTTCCTGCAGGACACTATGGGAAGTAGCAGACCCATCAGGCATAGGGCTGAACACATAGCTTGCTGCGTGCAGGGCCCTACGGGAAGTAGCAGCCCCATCAGGCACAGGGCTGAATGCATACCTTATTTCATGCAGGGCCCTATGGGAAGTAGCAGCCCCATCAGGCACAGGGCTAGTTGCACAGGATATTTTGTGCAGGGCCCTTAGCAGAGTCATCAAGCACAGGACTGGATGCATAGCTTGCTTCGTGCAGGGCCCTATGGGAAGTAGCACACCCATCAGGCACAGGGCCGAATGCACAGCTTATTTCATGCAGGGCCCTATGGGAAGTAGCAGATCCATCAGCCACAGGGCCAGATACACAGCAGATCCATCAGGAACAGGGCTGGATGCACACAGAGTTCAAATATATACTAGAGATGGCTAGAGGGTGGACTCCAATGGCTCAGTTGAAGCCATGTGTCCGCCATATTAGGAGAGTTGAGGTGCCGGCAGATAACAGGAACCCTTCTGGAAACTTAAGACAGTGGCACCGGCACACTGTTTTGACAGAAATAGGCTGATCCAGTTGGGTAACAAGCACCACTGAAAGCAGGGAAGTGAAGAAGCAGACACATTGCGGAGACAAAAATAAGGTATGCTCATTTGTCCTTTGCTTGTATAAACAGTGCGTTACTCGATTTTTGTCAAAACAGTGTGTGCCGGTGCCACTATCGTAAGTTTCCAGAAGGGGTCCTGTTATCTGCCAGCATCTCAACCCTCCTCTAATATGGCGGACGCGTGGCTTTAACAGAGTCATTGGAGTCCACCCTCTAGCCCTCTCTAGTATATATCTGAACTCTATGGATATACAGCTTGCTTTGTGGGGGGCCTATGGGAAGTAAAAGTAAGGCCCTATGGGAAGTAACATCCATCAGGCACAGGGCCAGATGCATAGCTTGCTTCATGAAGGGCCTTATGGGAAGTAGTAGACTCATCAGGCACAGGGCTGGATACATAACTTGCTTTGTGCGGGGCCCTATGGGAAGTAGCAGACCCATCAGCCACAGGGCCGGACGCATAGCTTGCTTCACGGAGGGCCCTATGGCAAGTAGCAGACCTATCAGGCACAGGGCCAAATAAACAGTCTGCGCCATGCAGGGCCCTATGGGAAGTAGCAGACCCATCAGGCACAGGGCTGGATGCATAGCTTGCTTCCCTATGGACCTCATGTGAAGCAGCAGAGCCAATGGGAAAGATGCAGACTCTGTAGCTTGGGCCTTGTGTAAAGCAGAAGATCCACAAGTGTAGGGGCAGGGACCTGTATGTCGTTTTGCACAGGGCCTTGCGCTCAGCAGCAGACCTGTTAGGCACGGTGCCGGGCATATGCATTGGATTTTCAATTGCATGTTGATAATATAACTAAGAGGTTACATAGTAAACTGGGGGCACTTTATGCCATAAGGGATTATTTAGTTGCTAATACTAGAAAAGCAATTACTACTGCTTGCTTATTGCCAATGTTAGATTATGGAAGTATAGTCTGGGGAGGTGCATCCGAGAAGATTAGGAATCATAGAATCATTTTATATAATGCCATTTGCAGGTCTGCCTAAAGGGCAAAATTCAGGGAACATCATTGCAGTTTATACAATAGAATGGGGTGGTTGTCCCTAGATCATAAAGATACACTTCAGAAATGGTGCTTTGTGTATAAAATAATCCACTGCAGTGGGTCAAATCCCATGTTTAATTTTTATCAACAGAGTTCTCCCAAGAAGGTTGCGATCTGAAAATGCGATCCAGCTTTCGACCCCGACCTGTAAAACTGTTAATCAAAAATCATTTAAACAATGTGCCACACAAATCTGGAACAAACTTACAGCTGAAATGCAAAATATTCCTACGTTTTATCAGTTTACAAATACTGTAAAGAAACTTATTTTTAAGCTCAGTATGTTTTTGCACATAACTTACATGTTGTATATTTGTCATAATTGTGATTTATTATGCCCTGCTATATATATATACATATATGTATATTTTTTTTTTACATGCAATTCTTGTACGTGTAGATGTAATTTACTGTATTCTCTGTTATATGTTCTCGAGTGTGTGACTCTCACCGGGTCAAGCCTGTAAAAGGGCCATGTGGTCCAGTGCCTTTTTACCCAGTTAACAAAAATAAAACGAAAATATGGGTTGCTTTGTACAGGGCCCTGCGGGCTTTATGCAAAACAGCAGACCCATAGGGAAATGAAAATTATGTACTCGCTGTAATTCTTCTAGGAATATCTTCACCACTGAATCCCACTAGTGGGTTAGAGTATCAAGCTCAAAGTCCCCTAGACTTGGGCAGTATGAGCCAAGGGCTCACTCTGGAGGATAATCCATTCAAGACTGTCCTGCCAAAGGTGGCATGCGCTCTGCAAATATCTCCAATAGACACAAAGCGAATCTCTACCAGGGACGTGGCAGGTACCTGGCTCTCCAGCTTGACCTGAGCCATGGCATAGCAGTGGCGTAGGCAGTTCACAATCCAGGCAGAAATACACTTGATGTAATAGGCTGTCCCTTCTGATAAGGACTGAAAGAGACAGAGTGGTTTGGACTGTCCGAACTCCTTGGTTCTATACAGATAAAACCTAAGGACTCATTAAAAGGAGTTAACATTCAAAGAATGGAGAGTATGCGCTCCTTCATTCTGGAAGTTGGTAAAGTGAGTAAGCTATATTACTGGCCAATTAAGATGGAACTCCGACATCACTTTCAGTAGAAACCTTGAGTGTGTGCAGATAAAGGAAAACTACGTACTCACCAAAATTCCTGATCTTCTAGGAATAGCTTCATCATTGATTCACACCAATGGGTACAAGCCGGAGGCGCTATGACCCTTTGAGAGCCAGAACTTTTCAGGAGGGCTGGCACTGAGGTAAGATGCATGCACACATGGCACGAGACTGGATTGTACTAAATGGCTTACCTGGGCACCAGCAATCAATCGCCTCAGTACTCCCCCTTTTCTTTTTTTAACCAAGGAAGCACAACATAACCTACCTAGCACTTACATGCACTAAACGGTTATCAGCTACTGGCAGAGAAACATATACTGGCTTATCCTTAGTGCAGTGTACTTTCCATCAACCTCCTCGCATACGGATGCTACTGTAGCAGGCCTACCACAGACAGCATTAGAGACAGGGTTTCAAATGTAGGAAGAATACAAAGAACTAAACAGACCAGCACAGTAAAAACATTTATCCACTGCAAATGGAGAAATTTACCATGGTCAATGTCTGCAGGCTCAAACTTAAGGGCAGAGTGCTTATTTCTGAGCAAAGAATGGAAACTTAAAATCTTCCTGAGGCACAGATACAGGACCTGGATCTGAAATGTCTAGCCTGAAGAAAAGTCCTTATTGCTGCCCTCAGAAATTATGAGGTCGGGGTCGGACTAGTCTCCCTCCAGTCCCCCTCCCTGGAAGGAGGGTCGCAGAGGGGTATGGATTGCAGGCCCTCTAATCCAGAAAGCCTTCACAGCAACACTGGAGACACTGGCCCAAAGGGTCCAAATCTGGCACCGGAACCAGTCTTGTGCAAACAACCCAGCTGGCACCAGAGTGACTGGCAATGGTACAGTGGCCGGTCCAAACCTGACCCGGGATGGGGTGCGGTCAGTGGGACAGGAGTTGGTGGTGCAGTCACCGGCAAGGATCCAAGTGCATTCTACCCAACTTAAGGGCCCCGCCTACAGCTCCAGTTCCACCGGCCCCGAGGGACCAGAGACCAGTTCCACTGTCAGACACAGGAGCCAGGTGCTGCACCCACTGCTCTATAAAAGCCGCTCAACTGTAGAACTGCCTACCAGAGTCCCCACTTTATAGACAGAGAGGGGCTCCAGGCCCAGAGACTCCGACCTCCTCCCCGATGATACTGAAGGTGCCAGTGAGGGGTTCCAACTCATATCGAAGACCAACACAGGATGGCAAGGTGGAAATGGCAGCAGCCATGACAAGTAACTAGGTAGGAGCGACCAAAGGAATCTCCATTTGGAAAATAAATCAGAAAAAGGAGCCTGTACAACAACAGTACAGGAGAGAGAACCTTAGGAAAAAATGGAGAAAGAAAAGGGGAAGGGGGAAGAGAAAAAAAAAAAAAGACTAGCTTGTGCTATATAGGCCATCTTGGCAACGACCCTCCAGCCGCCTCAGTACCTTTTCGACCGAGGAGGTGCAGCATAAACTAACGAAAGAAAACCTAACCCTAACTTCCGGGCATGTGAAGGCCTGGATGACTCATGTAAGAAGGGTCAATTCAACAATGTGTTCACAGCCTGAACAACAAAGAAGTGAAGACCAAAACAGAACTGAGCTTGGTGGATGGAAGGTGGGCATGTGAATAAGTGGTGGAGACTCCGTTCAAAAAAAGATCAAGAATTACGGTAAGTACGCAATTTCCATATCTTAATGGACTAAAAGTCTCCACCACTCATTCACACTAATGGGAAGAGTACCAAGCTAAAAATCCCCCCTCGCCCCCAGAGGATGGTAGGAGACAGAGCTCACTCAAGACAGATGTCCATAAGGACTGTCCTGCTGAAGAAAGTTAACGGTCAGGCATGGACATCCAGAACATAGTGCTTTACAAAGGTATGCACTGAGCTGTAACTCGCCACCTTGCATATGTCTACAATACGTACATCACGAATCTCCGCCAGGAAAGCCACAACCGCTCCAGTAGAGTGGTGAGAAAGTACAGTTATGTAGAAACTTACCGTAACAGTAGATCTTCGAGAGAGGTTCTTTCAGTAGGTCATAACATGTAGGACTAGCGCCATCTGGCGACAGGACCCAACGGGGGACTACCCACCTTCCAGTTCTCCCGCCGGAGCCCCGGAAAGACAGGAAGCAGGTCTGGAGACCCCAAAAAAAAAAAAACAAAAAAAAAAAAAACATTTTTGGCAGGGAAGGAGGGCGGGAAAAACTTGACCTACTGAACGAACCTCTCTCAAAGATCTACTGTTACGGCAAGTTCCTACGTAACTGTACTATCTTACTTTGAGAGGGGTACTTCTGTAGATCATAACGTAGGACAGAATCCTAAGTAGTACCTCCAAAGAGAGACTGAGAGAAACATGGAAAGAGGAACAACTGAAACACAGAAAGGAGCGTGCCTAGGACAAAAGGCCCTGCAGGACAGCAAGGCCAAAACCGGCCCTTTGCCAAGAAGCAATGTCTAGACTGTAATGCTTGATAAAGGTATGGACGGAACTCCAGGTTGCTGCCGCACAGATCTCCGCTGCAGAAACATGACAGAGAAAAGCTGCAGAAGCAGCTACGCCCCTAGTGGAATGAGCCTTGATGGGCCCTGGCAAAGGCTTCTCGTACTTCTGATAACAGAAGCGGATGCAACTGGCTAGCCTTTTCGAAAGGCATTGTTTTGAAATTAGCCTTACCCAAGGACCTCAGTGCAAAGGATACAAACAGCTGATCAGCTTTGCACGACTCTTTAGTACAGAAGGTGTAACATCTAAGAATCTGTGTACGTCTAACGTATGAAGCAGAGCCTCACCTCTATTTGTTGGGGCCGGACAGTACAATGATAGCTCAATCGATTAAGGGTGAGCTACGATACCACCTTAGGAAGAAACCTAGGAAGAGTGCAGAGGACAGCACGGTCCTTATTTATTTAAGAGTTTTACCAGGAAAACATACTGAGCAGGTTACCGCTCGATTCCAGATGCATCCTGGGGGATAGGGACATGTGGAACAATACATCATAAGAACAGTGTACAAGCTATGCAACCACATTTACATACAGTAGAGAAGATTGTACGTTTTGAACAGAACACTATGCAGGAAGTTGTTATGAGAATACAGAGGTGAGGACAGGTGCATACAAGTAATAGCCATGAAGTGGAAGCACATGTGTGCAGCTATGAAAAATAAGGTACAGCTCTTTACAGACTAGAGCCTGAAGCTTGGAAATCCTTCCAGCAGAAGTGATAGCAACTAAAGAGAGTCTTTCCAAGAAAGGTAGCGCATGTCGCAGCTCATCATGGGTTCAAAAGGAGGGAGACTGGGTTTCTCCAAGACAAAATTAAAATCCCAAGGTAGTGCAGGGCTGCGGATGGGTGGGGGGGTTCAGATGGAGAATGCCTTTTAGAAATGTTTTGGCTATTTCCAACTGAGCCACGGGTTTTGCATCAACCAACACATAGTAGGCCGAGATGGCAGACAAGTGAACTTTCAAAGAGGAATAAGAAAGCCCAGAATCTGACAGGAAGAGCAGGTATTCCATTAAGTGAGGGGCTGAAAAAGTAAAAGGGTCCTAACCCTTGGAGGTCACCCAAATGGAGAAACGTTTCCACTTCATAGCGTAAGTGGACCTCGTGGAAGGTTTTCAGGCCTCCAGATGACTTGAGCGACTCTCGAAACCCCGAAGCGGGAAATCGCCATGTCTGTAGGACCCAAGCATGAAGACGCAGGGTCTTGAGCCCCGGGTGCACCAGCCGGCCCTTGTCCTGGGTTAAGAGGCTGTGCTGTAATGGAAGCGGAATTGGGGGGTTCCCTTGACAACTGCAATAGAAGTGGGAACCATATTTGTCTGGGCCACAGAGGAGCAATTAAAATCATTCGTGCTCCCTCCGATTGAAGCTTGAGGAGCACCCTCTGAAGGATGGGAAATGGAGGGAAGGCATACAAGAATTTCCCTGTCCAAGAGAGAACGCATCGTGCCAGAAAGCACCATGATCTGGAACGAGTGAGCAAAAGCTGGGAAGCTTTGCGTTGAATGTGGAGGTGAACAGGTCGAGTTCCGGACGTCCCCATTGCCAGAATAGTGATTCCGACACTTCCTGATTTAACTCCCATTCGTGATCGAGGGTGAACGATTTGCTTAAGCTCTCGGCCAGAACATTTTCCACTCTAGGAACGTGCACAGCTGTGAGCGACAGACCGTGCTGGACTGCCCAGTCCAACACTCTCCTCGCTTCCCTGTAAAGGGGATACAAGCGAGGGCTGCCCTGCTTGTTGAGATACCAGACAACCGTAGTGTCCATATGAATAAGCTGGAGTCCCTTTGGGAGAATGGTCTGAAATGCCTGAAGAGCATACAACACCGCTCTCATCTCCAGAACGCTGATGTGTAAGGACATCTCTTGTTGTTGACCGAAGTCCCTGTGTCTGATGGTCCCCCAGATGAGCTCCCCATCCACTGTTCGAGGCGTCCATAGTGAGGAGTGCTGCGGGAGCTGGGCCGCAAAGCAGCCGGCCAAGAGAGAGGTTCGCGGGATCCTGCCACCATGAAAGATCCTTCTGGAAGGCAGTGGAGATGAGGACCGGTTGATCCAGCTGATCCACTGAAAAACTCACGTGAAGCCTCGCCATTGGGACCATGGAGACGGAGGCTGCCACCAGGTCGAGAAGACAGAGGATCTCCTGGGCTGGTAGGTACCTGGAAGAGGCCACCAAGGTGGCCTGCTCCACCAGAATGTCCCTCTGGTCTGGAGGGAAGAAAGCTCTGTCCTGAACTGTATCCAGAATAGCTCCAATAAACTGAAGACGCTGAGATGGAGCCAGGTAACATTTGGGGACACTGACAGTAATCCACAATCTGGAAAATAGGTCCAAAGTAATCCGGAGCACCTCTGCAAGGGACTCCTTGGAGGGGGCCGAGATCAGTCAGTCATCCAGGTATGGAAAAAATGCAATACCCTGGCGTCTCAAGGCTGCAGCCACCACAGCTGAGCACTTGGTAAAAACCCTGGGTGCCGAAGAAAGGCCAAAGGGAAGTGCTTTGAACTGGAAGTGATCCCCCTGAAAGGCAAACCACGGGAAGCAGCGGTGATTCCGTAAGATCAGGATGTGCAGATAAGCATCCTGCATGTCCACAGCGCACAACGAATGGTTCTCCTGCAACAGTGGCAGCAGACTCTGGAGTGTGAGCATCCTGAATTTTTTGTACTCGACGAAGAGGTTTAACCTGCTGAGGTTGAGTATGGGTCTCAGATCGCCTGTCTTTTTTGGAACCAGGAAGAAATGGGAGTAAACCCCCCCATCCTCTCTGATGAAGAGGGACTGGCTCTATTGCTTGTTTTTGCAAGAGAGCTTGCACTTCCTCCCTTACTAGAAGAACCTGGTCTCTGGAGTAGGCGGACCTTCGAGGAGGAGAACTGGGTGGAACCTCCAAGAACTCCATGCTGTGTCCTATGGACACTAACTGCAGGACCCATCTGTCGGAGGTAATGCGCTGCCACTCCTGCATGTGGCAAGCGAACCTCACCGCCACCGGTTTCTCCTCCATGGATGGAGGCAGAGGTGGGGCCAAGTCGTCAGGAGGTGGCAAGTCAGGCTGGAGGAGGTTCTCCAGAGCGATGCTGGGTTTTGGAGGTGGGGGATGGGTGTGGAAACGTTCCCCATGGCCTTACATGTACCCTGTCCTGGGTACATCTACGTCTCTGCCTCCAGGTCCGTCTCCGAAAGGACTGCTGAGGTTGACCCTGTTGGCTGCCCTGATGGTACAAACATCTCACAGACTTAAGAGCCTGGCCGCATTCTTGGAAGTCTGTGATGTCGATGGCGTCCACACCAAAGAGCAGCAAGCCCTGAAAGGGGAGGGGGGGGCGTCCAAAATGTCCAAATGGACCTCATTGGAGAGGCCTGCAATGCAGAGCCAGGCATGCCACCGAAGGGAAAAAGCGGTCACCGAGGTTTGGGCCACCGAGTCGACAGAGTCGTAGGTGGCCTGCAGAGCATGCCGACAAGAAATCTCAGTGAGTCGGATGTCCCAGGCGAGTTTCTCAAGGTCCGAAATTCAGTACAGATTGAATTTGGTTCTCCAGTCTGGCCTTTTGGTGGGACACCATATGGGCTATGTTGTTCAAGGACCTCAACGCACACATAGCCGAGAAATATACCTTTTTCTCGGACTGCTTAGACTCTGTCAGCAGGAACGGAACTCAGGTGCTTAGGAGCAGAACAACAGTCCTGAGCAGCAGAGATGACCACAGAGTCTGTCTTACGATGCGCAGTAAGGAAGGGGGCATCCACAGGCTCCCGGTATGTCCTGTCAACTCTTTTAGGGACAGCCATGATAGAGTTAGGCAGTTGCCAGACTGTCAAGGTGAGGTCTTGGTGAGGTGCTATTCATGGCGGAACTGGGATCGGCGATAGCGCCTCCAGATCCAGATGCTCAGCAAGCCTCTGATGCATCGGATATTGTTCCTCAGTCTCCCACTCATAAAAGGTTTGGATAGACCTCAAGAGATCCGAAAAGGAAGGGTCCTCCGGGGGAAGACTTGGGAGAGACCTTCCCCTGGATCGGAGATGGAGGACACAAAGATTCCCCTGAAGAGTCCCCCCAACCCCGAGCCTGGATAGTCTCCCACTTGGAAATCCGGCAGAGAGATGTCTGCCCTAGCCGCGCCCTGGAGCGTGAACCGTAGCCAGTCTAAGTCCAGCGATTGGACCTGGGAGAGGGAAAATGATGTGGGAGCCTGCTCTCCAGGTCCATAACTAGCTCAGCCCTGGCGTCCTTCCACCACGATTGTATGACTTCCCGAACATCCGGCTGTGGGGCGGTGGGGAGAAGGAGGGTTAAGCACGTGAAGGATATCTGATACCCCTAAGAATAGCCCAGGAAAGGGTTATAACCCGGGTAGAAATGCTCCAGATTATGCCAATCAGGCAACAGCCCAGCCAGAGAATAGTCCGTGAAGTACCCTGAGGGGTACTGAGGGGCTGGGGGGTGGAAAAGCAAGCACCCATTAAGAAGCTGGCTACCGAGCAGACACGACAGACCATCAGGCCTATTCTGTTGGCTTTTAGTGTGTTAGTATGTTAACTGCTTCTTGAGACTCTATCCAGGATGGGCTGGGCTCAGCGAGGCATAGCGAGGTTGTAGTGAATGCCTCCCTGAACAGGTACTTGTTTAACCTCTCCAGGTCGAGAAATGGGCGCATGCTGCCTGTTATCTTGGAACCAAGCAAAGGAAATAGGAACCTGTGTTCCAACTCGCCGTGGAACAACTTCTACTGTTCTGAGGCCCCATCTCTCAGAGAGGCAAATACACTGGGCTGCCGCCTGGATCTAGGGATCTAGGGAAAATCTCTGAAATTGGGAGAGTATCCCTCTCGGACAATCTTGGTGACCCATACGTCAGCTGGATTGGACTTCCACTAGTTATAAAACCAAATCAGGTGCCCCCCACTACCTCCGAGAGGCATCCACCTCAGACAGCAGAGGTGGGACCTGGGCTGGATCCAAGAGGATGGTACCGGGTGCTTTTGGGCCCTGCGTCCTGTGCTACAACTTTTTTTTTCCTTGCAGCTGAGGAATTGGTTCCTGACAAAGGCTTCCAGGCCTCTACCTTGAAAGGACTGCCTGTTACGAGAATGACGATGGTGCAGTCTCTCTGAGGGCAGCAGGAGTCTGAGCACCCTTCAGAGCTCAATCTGAGGGCTGAACCAATAAGCACTGCTAAGGAGATGTTAATCACCTGCTGCCAACTGCAGCCACCCCCCCCCCCCCCGTCAGTGTCATAGGGGTCTATCAGATGAAGTCTGAAATGTTATGGTGGACCCCATATCCCTGAGGAAAATCTGAAAAAAAGATCTTCCATCACAGGCTCTGCCGACACAGAAGGCTTGCATTCCAGCCCCTAAAACGAGTTATCTGCTGTGTCTCCGACAAAGTAGGACAGGGAGAGACTCATCCAGATCCACTTTTACTCCAGAAGAACCTCGAAAAGGCATGTCCGGGCCAGAATCATGAGAGATGCCACCACCTGGAACGGAGTCGAGGAGTTTGGCACCATTCATGGCGCAGCCATCACCCACGGCATCAGGCATACTGGCCCTAGACCCAAAGAAAAAAAGGGGAAGAAGGAAAGCAGTACCCATGCTGGCCCCTGCAGAGGAAAACGCGAGGAGGTCGGTGTCGATGGTGCTGGCACCAGAAACGGCACTGCGCACATCCTGCCTGCCCGACTCAGCCAATGGCCCAGTGGCTCCGAGGCCCGAAGGCCCCAGAACTGGGTCCACTGGCCAAATGTCGTACCTCCTGCTCTAAAAGAGTTGCCCAGAGGTGAAACTGCTCACCAGAGCCCCAACGAGGACAGAGACGGGGCCCAGTGTTGAAGATCACGGCCATTAAGAACAGAGCCACAGTGGACCCCACCGAGGTTGGGTAAGGTCCACTGCTCGCCACCACTGACTATGCCCGTGCAGATGTACCAGAGGGCAACCCTGAGCGGTAACGTTTCTTCTTCCACCGACAGGAGGAGGAAGAAGAGCTCAAGGTTGAGCAGAGCCGGGTCCCCGATTGTGGTTGGGAACGGCCTGTTGCTTTTGGTGGTGCCTGGGCGGACTGCTCGGGAGCAATCGGACTGCCCGTGGTCAGACCCCTCCACAAAGTGGCAGACCGGACATAGCCCCACTGCCATCACAGCTTTCAAACTAAGTCTCCCTGCAGTCACCACTACCATCTAAGGTCAACACAGCTGATGGCAGGCTGAAAATTTCTTCCTCTTCTTTCTTCTTGTTTATCTTCTCTTTTTGAAAAAAAAAAAAAAAAAGAAGAAGAAAAGAACACAAAGTAGTAAATGAATCGAATACTGAACGGCTATAGCTGCTGTCATACAAAGACTTGACTCCCGCCAGGCGAGTGATGTTGTCAAAGAGCACTCGACAGCAGGAGAAAAGGAACAGAGGCGGTTGGAAGGTCTTGCAGCGTTGTGCATGTGCAGTCCTATCCCGGCGCCAGCCCTACTGAAGATTTTTGGCTCCCGCAGGGTCCTAGGGCCTCTGCAGTAGTCCCACTAACGTGAATGAATGGTGGAGACATTTAGTCCAACAAGATCTACAGAAAGGCAGGGACCTTTCATAGGTCTGACGTGACTCAAGAGTGGTTAAGGTCAGGCGAAGGCTCTCATAGATTGCGAGCAGGAATGTAGCCTGTCATCTCACCTCTGACCTTGCAGGAGAAGTGGGTCCTCTGGAATCGTGAGGCGATTACTCTATGCTGGGCCAAGGGAGACAACTGTGACAGGTGAAGCCATGCCATCCGCTGAATGGAGACTGCAATTCCCACCAGCCTGGAAGTCACCTCTATCTCATAAGATGCCCTCGCTTGGGGAGAGCTGCTGAGCAGCTGATAGGAGAAGCCGCAATTTCTTCAAGCTCCTGGAGAGAGTTAATTTTAATTACATAATTCTATCAAACTTGTTTTTTTTTAGCTGCGCGTACCTCCATCTGAAACATTTGCCTCACTGCCTTCAGAAAATGGGCAAGCTAAGAAATGCAGCATCTGCTAATGTGGACTTTTTCAAATCTAAAGGGCAGCAGTACAGCACACATCATCCCTCATGCCTGATACACCGGCCGATGAAGTTACTCTGGTGGCCGTTGACACTACCTTGGGCCAGTGGATCCATACAATGCAGGATCTACACAGAAAGTTTGATGCCCCAACACCGAGTGTGGCAACTCAGTAGGCAAGGATGGATGGCTTCGAAAAAAGCACTGCACAAACTGAAGCATTTGTGCTGCGGACAACTGACACCACAGCAAAGCTACTGAAAAAGAACTCCATGCTTCGTCAACGTCTCAAAATGGTGGATAACCAGGCCCGTGAAAGAAATGTCACGGTGATCAGTTTGCCGGAAGGGGCCAAGGGTAAAGACACTGTGGAATTCGCCAAAACATTTTGCCACTAGTGTTGGGTCTTTCAGATAATGGATTCTCCATTGAAAAAGCCTAACGCATTTTCCCACGAAGAGCTCGGATGACTTCAGACACCACCTGCACATTTCTGATAGTTCTCACTGGAGTGGGTGACAAGGAAAGGGCTCTCATTGCCAGGAGGTGTCGAAGCTTGCGATATGGGGACACCGCTGTTCAACTGTTCCCTGATTTGTTTTACAGTACCAGGCTGAGGTGAAATGCCTTTGACAGTGCCCGTAGTCGACTGAGGGCTCTCAAGCAACATCATCAACTGCTGATGCCAGCAAAACTACGAGTGGTGTGGAATGGGCAATTGTACCTGTTTTTGGAACCTAGAGAGGCCAACAAGCTGATCTAGTGCATAGAATTGGAATCGATGGGGGAAAGAGAGAAAATGGAAGTTCAATAGATGAGGATTAAGGCTGAAAAACAGAGGTATAGTGAGTAAACTATGTGTTGCCTAGACAGATTCTGGCTATCTTGAACTTTAATCTGTTTTTAGTGGGTTTCTGCTGTTCGATACAGGTTTCCTGCACTGTTACACGATGGACTTAATGATTCTGTATTGTCAACTACCGAGCAGTGGCTAACTCTAAGATGGCGGCTCTTCCTGCTTAAAACCAGCTCCACAGAGACTTTTAGGCAAACACACTGAATCAGAGCACCATGCCGCCTGGACGCTTGTTGGAACTTTCATTTTTCCGTTACTTCATTGCACTAAAACCTCCAATCTTACAGTGCAGCGCACCTCTGATGTAATGTGGAGCCTGAAAGCTTTAGGTTAATCTCATGTTTCAATGAGCGTTACCTGCTTAGGTTTGATACCCCCCCCCTTTTACTTTATGTAGTAGTGGAAGAATTATGTTTTTTGTTCTCTCCGGGACTTGGAGAAATTTTGGTAATGTAAATAACTTGTTACCGGGGGTTACTTTGTAATATTTTACAGTTATAGTTTAAATAACCCAGTCTCATTCTCTTGGCTGTAAGCATTTTTTTAAATCACATTTCATGTAATTAGTCCTTTATTCTCATGTAGTAACTAATGAAAAGGTGTTGAGTAATTATTTTTTGTAAGAACTGACTTCTCTGATGATATGGAATGTATAACCCTCCTGAAGCAAAAAGGATAAATAAAAAGTAAAAAAAAAAAATGTCCTTGTCATGAGCTAGCCATCTGCCAAACATTATCTGCAATATATATTTCTGTTATATATTGTTTTATGGGATTTCTGTGTAGGGAAAGACTAGATTTTTTTTTAAAGGAGTAACCTTTTGACTTGAAGGCCATCTGTTTCCAAGGAGATCTTAATTCTCAGGTTCTGTTGACAGCGATGTGCCAAAAGCCATTTACCTGGCATTGCAAGCAAAGTGCTTTCTAATCTCGGGAACTGACAGCATATCACATTTTATGAGGACAAGGAATGTTTTTGCAAGGAAATACCTTACTAACAGGCCTGTGTAAGGTAATATAAAAAAGGCACACATCCTTCTAACACTGCTGTGTGAGAATTTATTTCCAGTATGCTAAAGTAGGAACCTAGACTTCAAAGCTTAATTCTGAACCATCATAAACCATGCTGTGGGTTACTGCTGGGGGAAATGAAATAAAAACAGGTTACTCACCTGTAACAGTAGTTCTAGGAGTGGTATATGTTGTTCCTCCACATGGTTTGGCATGTCCTTTCCTCTTTAAATCTTGCCAGAAGGTCTTAAAGCTGGCTCCTCCCACCCACCCAGGTGGTATAACCCTCGGCACCACCCCATGATGCCAGATCTTTGCCCGCTGGAAGCTCAGATTGTGCATCAAAGCCGGGGAGGTCGGGTGGCTTCGTGTGGATGCACAAAATACCACTCCTAGTAAGTGCAGTTACGCAAGAACTTACTGTAACAGTAGATCTTTGAGGAATGCCTCTTGCAGTCGGTCATTACATCTGGGAGGTTCCAGCAGAGGGCGCTGCCACATGGCAGTTTCTTCTAGCAGTCTTTTACCAGGGACCGCCCTCCTATGACATCATCTCCTTGCTCCCTATATAAACGTGGGCAGTCCCTGGTATCCTCCGTTTCCCTCCAGATTCAGCTCGCAAAAGCGAGGACCGAGGGATACCGAGGTACCGTTGAGTCCCATCCCTAAGTCCCTGGATCAGAACTTTCTCTGTTCGAGAAGGCAGGGGGGCGGAGGGCAGGATCGGACCTACTGCAAGAGATATTCCTCAGAGAGCTACTGTTATGGTAAGTTCTTACGTAATCACACTATCTTCTACAGGATGGTCTCTTGCAGTAGGTTATTACTTCTGGGAAGAGTTCCCAGCAGTTATGTCCATGTGGGAGGACAATTATGAAAGGATGCCCAATAGGACTGCTTGGCTGAAGGCCGTTCTGCGTCTTGAGGCAACATCCAGATTGTAATGCCTGGTAAAGGTATGGATGGTAGACCAGGTGGCCGCATTGCATATATATGTAATAGAGGCACCCTTGAAATAAGCCACTGTGGCTGCCACAGCTCTAGTGGAATGGGCTTGGACATGGCCCGGTATGGGCTTATTGTATTTTTTGTAACAAATGTAATGTACTGGGCTAGCCAGCAAGAGAGGGTGCGTTTAGCAACTGGAAGGCCCTCACGGCCCGGAGCAAAGGTGACAAACAGTTGTGAGGTTTTGCGAAAGGACTTTGGCTGATCAGTATAGTAACTGAGGATGCGATGGACATCCATAATATGTAAAATATGTTCACCAGGATTGGAGTACTCAGGGTAAGAAAAAAATGGTAACTCCAAGGATTGAATGTTTGTTCTGAAACCACTTTAGGCAGAAAGGGAAAGCACCACTCTGTCCTTATGAAAGATAAGAAAAGATAAAGTTCGCTGCACGTAAGGGCATGAAGCTCTGAGATTCGAGCAGAAGTGATGGCTACAAGGAATAGCGTCTTCCAGGAGAGAAAATGCAGGGCACAAGTAGCAGATGGTTCAAAAGAGTCCACTGTTAATTTTTCAATCATGAAATTCAAGTCCTATGGGGAATGGGACAGCGAATAGGAGGCTTCAGATGTCATATGCCTTTCAAAAATGTCTTGGCTAGGTAATTTTGATACAGAAGTCTGCAATCCAATGGTTCGTGGAAGGCAGAAATGGCAGCCAAGTGGACTTTGATAGAAGAATAGCTAAGGCCCTCCGATGACGAGGTCAAATAGTCCAGGATCGTCATGAGAGGGTTTTGTTCCATAAGTCGAAGGGTCGCTAAATTAAATTCCTGACAGAGAGATCACGTGATGCCTCTTCGCTGAAAGCCACGCGTCTCACCAGCTCCTATTCCGCTTTATATTTAATTAATCCTATCTATACACTACTTCTGACGGCTTAAAACCGTATCCTCTATCTGCTAACTTACCTGGAGACTGCCCTGTAGTGAACGGAGGTCAGATTAGCTTACCAGGCCATCTGATGGAAGCTGAAATGCGGCACACCCTCCCATCTCATACACCGCTCCAGATCCCAGAGAAGCAGAGTAAAAATCCAAGAACCAGGCGCAACCCTCTGGGAAAGCTCCACAGGCAACCGCCCAGGCTCTGCCACTCACAGAGGACACATTTTTGGCAGAGTTTGCCCCACTAAAGAATGCCTTCACTGATGACCTGAAATCTATAAAGGGGGAACTTGCCGAATCTGTCAGGAAAATCAGTGATGTTTCAGTACGGACCTCCTCCACTGAATCCTGGCAAAAGAAAGTCAGTCCTGAGCTGACCAACCTCTGGCAGCGACTGGCCAAAATAGAACTCAAGCTGGAGCACTTGAAGGCAGAAGCCGACTGAACAACCTGGCAATATTCGGCCTTTCGGAGGAGGCTGAAGGGGGATCTCCCACGCTCTTTGCCCAAAAGTTGCTCCTTAAAATCGCAGGACCCCTCCAGCAGTGCCTCCTATATAGCTGAGAGCCCATCGTTCACTACGACAGAGGCCTCCTCTGGAGCCAACACTAGGCCTTTCATCCTCCACCTGCTCAATTACTTGGATCGTTAACACATCCTCACCAAAATTAGAGAGGTTCAGGATATTAAATGGGAGACCTCTACCCTCCGTATTGCTCAGGACCTCCCGGTCGCCACACGACAGAAAAGAGCGAAATACCATCAGGCAGTAACGAAGCTTATTGCGGCAGGCATTAAATTCAAAATGCTTTACCCAGCCCGGCTTTCTGTCCTCTGTAACAACTAGTGGAAGACCTTTGAGAATGCTGCCCAAGCCACGCAAGACCTTCCTACACTATTCCCTGACCTCTTCTCGGTCTGTTGAGCATCAGGCCCACTACTGGATCCAGCGACCCCTGGGTCTCCTGTTAAAAGTTTTACTTACCGATTCTGTTTTCTTCCCTTTTCTCCTGATGTGAAACACGGATGGCCTCTCAGTGGACCATGTTGGCTGCAACTTGACAAGGATAGTTTTCTGTGTTCCCTGGCTGATGCTTAAATCTACCGCACGCCAGCTCATACCACGGAGTACGAGGACCCTCTAGCCCCATCAGGGCCCCCGCAGCAGCTCCGGTAGCTGTTGTCTATTTTCTTGCTTCCCGGTGTGATTCTGCTCCCTTATTCTTTTTTTTGTTCCCTGCTTGCCATGTGAATGTGCGAACTACGCCACTCAGACTGTGCACACATTTGCAAGGTACCTCGCGATATACTGTACAGACTGTGCATGCTTCGAGATTCTGCACACATTCCTGTGGCGACTTCATCCTGGAACGCCCTGCCGACAAGGAAAGTTGAGACACCTCTGGGGCAGTGTTGCTCAGTCAGCGGAGAAAAAATTCTGAAGCCCTTCAGGCTACTCCCTCTCAGGACATCCCCCCCTGATGGATGCCTAATCTCATTATGCTAATTATCTTAAAGGAATACCTCTGGGGCAGTTGCACCTAGCCATCTAACTACTATAGTTACTGATACTAAAGGACTCCTGGGGTGAGAAAAATCACAGTTCTGGTTTTTTGAGAGGACTCCAAGGCTTGCTCTACCTGTTGGTCAAACAGATATGTACCATCGAAGAAGACATTCATGACCTGCTGTTGAGCATCAGAGGAAAACCCTGAAGTCCTAAGCCAGTAATGTCTTCTAATACAGATTCCAGCGATGGCCGCCCTGGAAGCTGTGTCGTAAGCATCCATGGAAGCTTTAAGCTGATGGCTATTACATTCTATCCCTCAAGTAACAGTCTGTAAAATCTCCATTTTGGAATCAGACTCTAGGAGACCTTCTGCTAGGGATTTAAGGGAAGTCCAAAGGGCATATTTGAATAGGAAGAAGTGCCCTTGATAACCGGCCATATGCATGCCTAGAGTTGTGGCTGCGAAGGCGCCCCCACCAAGGTATCTATCTTGCAAGATCCCTTATTGATGGGACATGCTGATACTTTAAGGAAAAACAGCTTTGTCATTTTCAGAGAGGACAACCAGCACATCTGCGATGGGTTGCGAGGCTAAAATGGGTCTCTCCTTGGGAGGGACATATTTTCTATCTGTAGACTTGCATATATAGAAGGAATAAGAGCGGGAATCACCCACACAGCTTCAGAAAAAGTCTCAAAGGGTGAGGGAACAGGTGGCTTAAGGGCCACTGGAATACTCATATTCCTAAGCAGAGACTGGAACGAAAGGTCCTCTACTGGATTTTTAGCTGGAAGTGAGGGCTTATCATCCAAACTGCAGAACGAGTCTTCATCACTCTCTTCAGAAATTATACGGTCGGGATCAGACTCATCCTGCTCCATGTCACCCTTAGAGGGAGCAGGAGCTGCCCCAAATAAGCCGCTGATTGGTCTGAGCAAAAGATACAGGAGACATCGGAACCAGCACCAGACCCAGCAATGGGGATCCCGATGCTGGACCCGGCACGATGGATCCAGACGCCGGATCTGGCACTGCAGGTCCTGGCACTGACACATGGGGAGTCTACATCAGATGCGGCGCTGGCTGGAATGGAACCATCCGAAGATCCATACCAGACCTAGAAGAAAAAGGTGAGGTGGATGGTACCTGTGCCAGTCCCTGTGAAGAAACAGAATGAGGGGGAAAGGCGAGGGGGAAAGGTAGTAGCGTGGGCACCGGCAAGGGAGAAAATTCTGCTTCTGGCACCAAACGCTCAACCTGTCCCAAAGGCCAAAACTGCGGCTCAGAGTCTCCTAAGGCCTGACAGCCCTGGAACTGAATCCGCCGGAAGGGGCAAACGAGACAAGACACTGTACCCACTGCTCCATAAAAGCAGCCTAGTGATGAAACTGCCCACCAGAAACCCCACACGAGGATAGAGAAGTTCTCCAGTGTTGAGAATCATAGTGATCGCAAGCGGAAGCCGTTGGGGAACCAGACGGAGCCGGAGATGGCCTGCCACTCCCAACCACCGAAGACCTCTTGGCAGACATACCAGAAGGTGATAAGAGTGGTAATGTTTCTTCCTCTTCCGATTTGAAGAGGAAGAACTTGAGGCGGAGCAGTCCCGGGTCCCCAACCTAGATTGGGCCAGCTTCTTTTTGTGTTTACAGCAAGACTATCCTCCCCCTCAAACACTGGACTGGATGTGGTTGGATCCCCCCCCCCAAGAGGGTGGCGGACTGGGAACTACCTAGCTGCCAGAGCAGCCTTCCAATGGAGAGTCAAACAAAAAATGGAAATTATGTACCTATTGTAATTCTTGATCTTCTTGGACGAAGTCTCCACCACTCATTCACACTGAAGGGATCTATGCCAGAGGCGCTAGGACCCAGCGGGAGCAAACCTTTTTGCAGGAGGGGCCAGCGCCAGAGATGGAGCCGCGAGGAGCGGCGCCACGAGCCTCTGCTCGTGCGGCAATGACTATCTCGGCGTTGACCCTCCAACCACCTCAGTACCTTTTTTCCGAGGAGGTGAAGCATAACTAACCTAGAAGGATAGCCTAACAAAAACTGGACACAAGATAGTCTGGAAGACCCATATAAGAAGGGTCAAAATAAGAAGTCTTCACAGCCTAAAGATTGAGGGAGTGAAGACCAGCAACAGAGGTGAGCTTGGGGGATGGTGGGTGGGCGGGTGAATGAGTGGTGGAGACTTTGTCCAAGAAGATCAAGAATTATGGTAGGTACATAATTTCCATATCTTCCTGGACATAAAGTCTTCACCACTCATTCACACTGATGGGAGAGTACCGAGCTAATAATCCCCCGAGAGGGTGGCAGGAGACACCAAGAGCTCACAAATTTAGGACAGAAGTCCATTAAGGATGATTCTGCCAAACAAAATATGTCGTCTGGCATGGACATCCAGGGCACAGTGTTTGAGCAAGAAATAGCACTAAGCTCCAGGTAGCCGAACTGCAAATATCCAGATGGGCACGCTATGGATTTCCGCCAGGGATGCCGCGACCACTCTAGTAGCGTGAACGTACACTCTGCCTTCCAGCTTAACCTGCGCCATGGAATAACAGTGGCGAAGGCATGCCACCAGCCCTGCTGAAATGCATCTGATAGCGACAGGTTGACCCAGTCAGGTCTCACTGAAGGAAACAAACAGTCGAGCTTTGCGAAATTCTTTAGTTCTATCTAAATAGAAACGCAAAGCTTTTTTGCCATCCAAAGACTAAGGAGAACGCTCCCCTTCATTTGGAAGTTCGCAAAGTAAGTAGGAAGGACCAAAGGTTGGTTTAGATAGAATTCTGAAACAACCTTAGGGAGAAACTTAGGATGGGTCCTAAGAACTACTTTGTCTTTATGAAACACAGTATACGGACGGTTTGTGACCAAGGCATGCATCTCAGAGACCCTGCGGGCCGAGTTAATGGCCACTAGGAAGGCAGTTTTCCAAGTGAGAAATTTCAACTCACAGGTAGCAAGAGGCTTGAAAGGTTTGGGTGAGCAAGTCTAGCACAAGATTAATGTCCCAGGCTGCAACTGGATATCGGACAGGAGGTCTGGTATGCAGAATTCCTTTAAGAAACCTCTTAACCACAGGTAACTGAGCCAGTGACAAGGACAGTACCGGGCTCATGATAAGCTGAAATGGCACAAAGGTGAACCTTGACTGTAGAGTATTGCAGACCTCAATTTGAGAGGTCTAAAAGGTACTCTAGAACTTTATTCGGTGGGCATGAAAAAGGATTCAAAGAGGATTTTGCACACCAGAGCGAAAAATGCTTCCATTTGGCTGTGTAGGTTTTCCTAGTGGCTGGCTTGGGCACAGCCAGAAGAATATCTGAAACTCTGCGAGAGACATTGAACCTGTTCACTTTTATCTCTTCAGGAGCCACAAGCGTGAAGGTGAAGCAATCTCAGACTGGGATAGACCACAGGCCAGAGTCAGAAGGTTCATCTAAAGGAGAAGCGCTTTCGGAAGGGCTACAGACATACTGTTGAGTAACAGAATCCATATTTGTCGAGGCCAGAAGGGAACAATAAGGATCATTTTGCCCCCTGGGACTCGAACTTAAGTACCCTCTGAATTAGAGGAAGAGGCGGAAAGGCGTACAGAAAGCGTTTTGTCCACTGCAGCCTGAACGCACCCCGACAGAAAATGACAGGCCCTGGATTTCTGGAGCAGAAGAAAGGCAGTTTTGTGTTGAATGGGGATGCAAAAAGGTCCAGGTCTGGAGTTCCCCACTCTGTGAATAGTGACTGAATTACGGTTGAGTCGAGAGACCATTCGTGAGGATCTGTCTCCGTTCTGCCAGTTCGTTCTGCACTCCCGGCAGGTAGACCGCCTGAATTAGAGCCTTGTGCTCCAAGCGCCATTCCCACACTCTCATCGCTTCCCTGCATAAGGGGGTAAGAGTGAGCACCGCCCTGCTTGTTGATGTAATACATCACTGCTTTGTTGCCCATTTGAAGGAGAATGTTCTTGTGACAGAGAATGTCCTTCAAAGCCCGGACTGCATAAAGGACGACCCTCATTTCTAGGACATTTATGTGAAGCGAGGACTTTTCCTGAGTCCATGTACCTTGAGAGTGGAGAGTCTCAGAGTGAGCTCCCCACCCAATCACGGACGCGTCCATGGTAATGGAAATCTGATGTTCAGGGGGAGCAAAGGGATACCCTTTCAGAGGGTTGTCCTTTTGCGACCACTAGGTGAGTGACTTCTTCAGAGGTTCTGTCACCTTGATGAGAAAGGACTGAGGGTGAGTGGTAGGAGACCACTGAGTACTGAGCATCCATTGAGAGGTTCTCATGTGGAGGCGTGCTAGGGGTACAGTGAACACCGAGGATGCCATGAGACCTAGCATCTGCTGCATCGAGATAGCTCTTACTGAGCTGTTCTCTCTGATGTATCAGGCCATCTGCAGAACATCGGTCCTTCTGTCCTCTGGTAGAAAAGCTTTCGCACAGGTGTCCAGAAGAATTCCTATGAAAAGGAGCCTCTGGGAGGGCTGCAGCTGTGATTTCTTGAGGTTCAGCAGGACTCCCATGGATATGAGAAAGTCTGAGGCCGTGACAACGGCGCAGAGGGTTCCCTGCCTGGAAGGGCTTGCTAGAAGCCAGTCGTCCAGGTATGGGAACACTTGTAATCCTATTTTTCTGAGATGCACTGCGAGTATTGCACAACACTTTGTAATAACTTGTGGCACCGAGGACAGCCCAAAGGGCAGGACTCTGAACTGATAATGCTGGCCCAAAGCCACGAACCTCAGGTATTTGTGATGCTTTGGGTGAACAAGAATATGCTGGTAAGCATCCTGCATGTCCAGGGAGGCTAACCAGTCATGTTGATGAAGCAAAGGTAACAGGGTTCCTAGTGATGATATTTTGAATTTCTCTTTGGGAAGAAATTTTTTTAATTTTCTGAGGTCCAAAATGGGGCGCACACCCCCAGTTTTATTTGGAACCAGAAAGTAATGGGAGTAGAACCCTGTGTTCCATTGATCCAGCGAAACGACTTCCACTGCCCTGTTGTTCAGAAGGCCTTGTATCTCAGAGGCGAGAAGTTCTGACTGAAGTACTGACAACCTGGGCTGTTTGGGGGGACGATCTGGAAGGGTCTCTAAAATATTGAGGGAATACCCCTAGCGGATTATCCGGAGGAGCCATTTGTCCGATGTTATGGAATTCCACCGACTGTAGAATTGAGTCAGATGACCTCCCACCGCTGAGGAAGAGTCCCCTTCAGGCAGCTGAGGTGGGACTTGGGCCAACAACTCAGAAAGCGGCACTGGATGCTTTGGGTCCTTGCGCCTTTTGTTTGCTTTTCTTTTGAGGCTGAGGGGCTTGGTTTTTATTGAAAACCCCCATCTTTGCCTCGAAAGGACTGACGGTTATGAAACTGCAGTTTGTTAACTCCCCCTCGAGAGGGGGCGGGAGGAGGTAGAGCCAATTTAATGGCTGACCTAGTCTTTTGTGTGGCCTCTAGAGCCTGTTCTACTTGAGGGCCGAAGAGATAAACACCATCGAAGGGCAACGCCATGACCTGTTCTGGGCATCATGCGTGAAACCTGAAGTGCGCAGCCAGGAATGGCGGCGGGTACAAATGCCCACCGCCGCTCATGAGGCTGTATCGAAAGCGTCCATAGCTGCTTTAACCTGCTGGTTGTTGGACTCGATACCCCTGGTTATGGCTTGAAGAAGCTCTGAATTAGCGTCTGAGTCCAGTACAGCTTCAACCATTTGTTTGAGCGACTGTCAAAGAATATACTCACACTGAGAGAAACAGCCCTGGTAGCTGACGATACGCATACCCAGGGTGGATGCAGCAAAGACTCTCTTACCTAAAGTATCTATCTTACGAGATTCTTTGTTTATAGGTCGAGCTGTAGTAGTCTGAGGAAGGATGACCTTATTCTCTGCCAAGACTACAATAGGATCCGCAAAGGCTTGGGAGGACAAAATAGGTCGATCCTTGGGAGCAGCATACTTCCGATCTATCGACTTAGCCACAGAAGGAATGAGAGCAGTATTATTAAATACCATTTGAGACAGCGTCTTAAAGGAGGGTTGTACCGGGGAAGTTAAATCCACAGGGATGTCCAGAACATGAAGGTAATGGAGTCTTAAAAGCTTCCCAGGATCGATGTCCATAGTCTGGAGAGAAAGAGTGGAATTCAAATTTCTCAAAAGAGACTTAAAAGACAGGTCCTTGACCACAGGCTCTGTAACAGGATTAGGTTCTGCTCCTTCCACATCATCACCCAGTCTAAGATCTGGGTCAGGCTCAATATCATCTCCTGACAGTCCAGGAAGGACTGTATGGACAGGAAAAGAATTCGGAGAGAAGCCCTGAAGATTGGCTGACGAAAAGCCAGGCCTCGCCGCCGAAAAAGAACATGGCGCCACGGCCGACACGACGCAGACAGCAGACGCACTAAAGGCTACACGGCACCGAAGATGGCGCCAAAGGACACACGGTGCAGAGAAACTCAACAGTGCTGGAAAACCACACGGCGCCGAGGGACGGTGTCGACAGGGCGACGGGCGCCGAAGTGGACCCACCGGACGCAGAGGTTTCTCGACACCAACCTAGGACCAAAATTTGAATTTGAGGGGAAAGAAGAAAGAATACTAGGAGATACAGGCATCGGGGTGGCCCCGCGCCGCAGCCATGTGAGCGGGGAAAACACCTGAGCGCGGAGTCGACGGCACTGAAGAGGGCCCAATTGCCCTGCCCGATCTCCTGAAGAACCCAACGGCCCCGGAGTGACCAGGCCAGGCAGCTGGACCAACCTCCAAGCCCACTGCTCCACAAGAGTATCCCACTGATGAAACTGCTCATCGGAAGCCCTACCAGAAGGCGGAGAAGGGCTCTGATGTCGAAGAGGTCGATGACCAGAAACGTGCGATTCCGAATGAGGAGACCGGCAACTGACCCCAATGACGGACCATCGACGTGCAGACATATCAGAAGGCGACCTCGAGTGATGCTTTCTCTTTCTTGACCTACGGGCCAAAGAAGAGCTCAAGGCCGAATGGTGCTGAGAATGCGACCATTTTCTTTTATGCTTCCAGGGGGACCGCCCTTCCCCTCGGGCGCTGGACCTCCCCCAAGAGAAGGCGGCGGACCGGACCCAGCCCGGCTGACTGAACTGCTTTCAAGGTCTCCCTACCGTCACCTGACCCTCTCGGTCATGGTCGACTCCCTATGTAGGCTGAGACTCTTTTTAATAAGAATAAATTATCGTAAATGGTACTTTTATTAGAAAATACTACAAAATAAACTGAAAACTACGCTGCTAGTTTGAAGTTTGACTCGTGGCGAGCCGCGCCACCGAAGCTGCATCGACAGTGGGGGAAAACGACCAGCGTTGGAGGGTAGATGCTGATAGTCACTGCCGCACGAACAGAGCCTTGATCCCATCTCTGGCGCCCGTCCTCCTGCAAAAAAGTTTGCTCCTGCTGGGTCCTAGCGCCTCTGGCGTAGATCCCATCAGTGTGAATGAGTGGTGGAGACTATGTTCGGGAAGATCATCTTGCCACAGAACTAAGACACCAAAAACAAGCAATTCCAGGCATCAATCCAACATCCAAAAAGTTTAATCAAAAAGGTGTTACTCACATATTTCCAATACAAAAATCACAAACAAAAGCTTGCAGCATTAAAACAGCAGCAGGTGTGCAAGGAGCATTGTTCCCCTAACTGGTTTCGCCAATAGGCTTCATCAGAAGGAGAGTCCCTACCAACCCCATCTTCATCCATGGTCGACTCCTTAGATCAGTAGGGCTGCGAGGAAAAAAACTCTTTTTATGGAAAACAAATCATACTAAAAACTGAACTAGACGCTGTTGTCATACAGACATGAAGACTTGACTCCCGGAGGGCGAGCGTCATCATTACTGAAGTGCACATGATGGCTGGAAAAAAGGAACCGAGGTGGTTGGAGGGTTGACGCCGAGGTAGCCTACACAGGTGCGGTCCTGCCTCGGCACTGGCCCTCCTGAAGATTTTGGGCTCACACAGGGTCCCAGAGCCTCCGGCTTGTAACCCAGCAGTATGAATAAATGGTTAAGACTTTAAGTCCAAGAAGATCTGCTGGTACCAGGTGTACTCAGCAGCAGGAGTGTGGACAGAGGTATCCTTTTCCTCAGAGGAGGAA
This sequence comes from Neoceratodus forsteri, assembly GCA_016271365.2. Taxonomy (NCBI): domain Eukaryota; kingdom Metazoa; phylum Chordata; order Ceratodontiformes; family Ceratodontidae; genus Neoceratodus; species Neoceratodus forsteri. The sequence goes on along the minus strand of CM028130.1, from coordinate 1,626,516,429 downwards.
AACAGAGGGAGAGACAGGAGGAGCCGGAGTCAGGAAGTGGTGGTGCAGAGGCTTCAGGTCTCAGAATGGCCTGATCAGCTCTGAGGTGGTATTGCTGAAACACACCAGCTACTGTCCTGCACTGATCCCAAGTCACAGGCCTGCAGGGGCTGAAAATGCCTGGGAGAAGAGGAGGTGGGTGGCAGGGGTGTGTGTGGTCATGACAGACCAGGCCAGGTCCTCTACTAGGGCTGCTACCGTTCTCAGGTAACCCCCTGGCAAACTCACTCTTCAGCAAAGCGATCAGCAGTCGTGGACCAGATGAGACGGTGACCGGGGGGAGGGGGGGGGGTCCTCAAGTGGCAAGGGCAAAGCCATATACGTTCCACAGGGCAGTCCCAATCCTTGCCAGTAACAGGGTCAGCCAGTTCTGGGGAGAAACTAGACTCAACCATTGCAGTGACTCCTGCTACAGCTACTACTAAGCAAGGAATGAGCTGCAGATGCAGACTCCAACAGCCGTGCCCTAGCCAGCGCTGCTCTCTCGGCCAGGCCCAGGCCGCAGGCTGGTGCCTCCAGTGGAGCAAGTCTCAAAACTGGCACTGCAAATGGTGCTGGCTCAGTCTCTGGTGCCACAGATGCCGCCCGAAATAGGGTCTGCACCAAGAACAGTACAGAGACCTAAACCAGCACTGCAAACAGCACCAAAAAAGGGCCCCAGCACTGGCACTGACCACAGACCACCCCCAGAGACGCTCCCTGCCTCAAGCCAGGCTCCGAACCAGACTCAGGAAGGCCCCCATCCTCACCAGCCCCGCCTACCGGCCGGAGGGCATCACCAAACTCCTCTTCCATGTCATCCAACTGCTTGGAGGAAGAAATGATAACCACCTCAAAGGCCCGAGAGGGGTCAGCTCTGGAGGCCTTCCTTCTCCCAGTACTGGAAGGGGGCCTGGTCTTGTGGTATGCACTACCTCACTCGCTGGTACCGCCCTCTGTACCAGAAGCCAAGGCGTCGCCAGGCTGCAATACCAAGGTACCCACTGGTGTACACTTAGCAGACAGCTTCAGCCTCAACACCGGGGGTGTCTGCTGCCCCGAAGGGCTGATGGGCTCGGAGGGATACTCGGCTGGTCCCCTGGGAAAGAGACTGTCCACTAGACCCCTTCCCCATGTCCAGACACAACTCAGCAAGGCAAGCATGCAGGAAGACCATGTCTTCTACAGTATGTAAAGTACTGGAAAGGGGCTTAGGGACCTTTTCTGGTGTCTTTGGTGTGATGCCGGTCTCCGGCAGTGGCAGATTTGCGAACCCACTTTTAATGTGTGGAGTTCTAGGTTGCAGTAATCCATCAAAAAGCAGGCATCACACCCGTCTGTATCATGACTGGTGCTGAAGTGGGTACAAAATACATCATGCTGGTCTTGAACAGCGATATGGCCCCCACAGCACTGAAGCATAATGGGGGCGTGTGTGTGTGTGAGTGCATCTTGCTCCTTTTGCTTGCCTGAGGCCTTCTTTCGCTTGCACTCCTCAGAACCGGACATTGTGCTGCGAACAAAGTACTATTCGATAAAATAAAAGTGGCAATGGAAGCATTGAGTGCCAAGGGGTATGGCGTCGAACCAGCAGTGGCAAACTGAGGAAGGAGTTGTGATGAACTTATGATGATCAGTGCTTCCATGGTGTGCTCTCGATGGTGGGAAAAAAAGCACCGAGGAAGGCAGGGAGCCAGCGTTGGTTGCTGGCCAGCCCACGGGAGCCATGTCATATATGCCTCGTGGGAAAGGCGGCACCGACATCAGTCCCCTAAGCTGCAGACTGCAAAATACTTTGCCCCCATGGGATCCTAATGCTTCCGGCACAAAGCCACGAGTGGGAATAACTGGTGAAAACTGATTCTTGGTAAGACCTAGACTGCCTTTTTACATTAAATACTTCTGTTCCCTGCACTGAAGGAGCATCAGTTACAGATTCAACTGCGCTCTCATACACAGTGAGGAGTTTCCTTTTGCACCACAGCGTAACCTCTGATGGTGGAGATGATATCACAGGTTTAAATATGATGCATGTTACAAGGAATGCCATGTCAGAAGTTACTCACCTGTAACTACTGTTTCAATACTGGTGTTCTACAGTCTAACAAAAGTGATATGAGAATTCCAGGTCTTCAGAAAACTCATTGGCTAGAGCTTCTGCACTTCTCCATCTCGTGTGCCCTCGCCCCTCCTAATTCCATATCTTGAATGATGAACAAAAGGAAAAGTGAAGAACTTCCCAGGGGAAGCCTTGTGGCATTAAGTGTGGCGGTAGAAGGAATTCCAGAGCGAAACAAAAGCTACAGGTGAGTAACTGTTCTGCAACTACCTGGATTCCTTATATGTAGTCACGCTTGTGCAGACTACCAGCGGTACCCAGGCAGGAAGGAGCTAAACCCTTATGTCAGCTTAAGAGAGACAAGCCTGAAGATTTAAACTCTACTGGGCTGGGTCATAAAATGTGTGTATGGATGCCTAGGTGGCAGACCTGCAAATCTCATGGATAGGGATATTCCTGGGCTGCAAAAACAGAAGCAGCCATATGCTGGGTCGAGTGGGCTTGAATGTCCCTCTCAGGTGACATTCAAAAGGCCATCAAGTATCAATGTAGGGAACTATCCACCAAGTAATGGCTTTCTTGGCAACAGCACAGGGACTGTTCAGTATGTTATAAGCCGAGTAGCAGTCCCCTTCAAATCAATTCTTTGATGGTAAAACAAAGAGGGCATGCCTAATATCAAACCAATGCAGTCGCTCTTCTGCAGATCCAGCATTGGGCTAGGGAAAGAAAGTACAGTTATGTAAAAACTTACTGCAACAGTAGATCTTTGAGGAGTGTCTCTTGCAGTAGGTAATACTTTTGGGTACCCAGCAGAGGTCGCTGTTGTGCACAGCAGCTCTTCTAGCAGTTTTTCACCGGGGACTGACCACACGACATCAGCTTCCTATATAGGTATGGGCGGTCCCCAGTATCCTCAGTTCCCCCGACGGATTCAGTTCCCAAAGTGAGGACCGAGGGGAAGCCGAGGTACCAAAGGAGTCCCAACCCAAAGTCACTGGACCAGAACTTGCTCTCTTAGAGAAGGAGGGGGATGGAGGGTGGGAACAAACCCACTGCAAGAGACACTCCTCAAAGAAATACTGTTATGGTAAGTTTTTACGTAACTGTACTATCTTCCATGGAGTGGTCTCTTGCAGCAGGTAATACTTTTGGGATGAATCCCAAGCAGTAATACCCATGTGGGAGGGCAATTATGATAGATTACCTTGTAGGACTGCATGGCCAAAGGCCGTCCTATGTCATGAAGCAATATCCAGATTGTAGTGCCTTGTGAATGTATATATCATGGACCAGGTAGCTGCATTGCAGATATATGAAATGGAGGTTCCCTTAAAGCAAGCTGCAGTGGTGGCCATAGCTCTAGTGGAGAGGGCTTGGACAGGTCCAGGTAAAGGCATGTATTTTTTGTAACAAACGTAATACAATGTGCCAACCAGGATGAAAGAGTACATGTCGCAACCGGGAGGCCTTCACGACCCAGGGCAAAAAGAGACTAACAGTTGAGACATCTTTCTAATCGATTGTGTCCGATTAGTATTTATTTATTTATATTTAGTTTTTGTTGACCGGGTAAGTGTACTAGACAAATCCTGCCTATTTTCAGGCACAACCCGGGGGAAGGGGATACAGATGAATGCCAACTGACCTTGAACCAGATTAAGCTGTTGGTGGTATTTTTTTTAGTGAATAAGGGAAATTTGGCCAGGACACCGGGGAAATTCCCCTACTCTTTTCGAGAAGTGCCATGGGATCTTTAACATCCACCTGAACTACCACCAATCCAGGCAGATGGGACCTCGGTTTAACGTCTCATCTGAAAGATGGCACTTCAGAAGTGCAGCACCCCTCTCATGCTGCACTACAGTGTCAGTACTGGGATATTAACCCAAGTGCCAGATGTGGGAACTGAACCCACAGCCCTCTGATCTCCCGGCCTCAGAGGCGAGTGTGCTACCTACTGAGCCACTGACACTGCGGTATATACGGGTTACTCACCTGTAACAGGAGTTCTAGGAATGGTATATGTTGTTCATCCACACTCATCGGCAGGTATCCTTGCCGCTTTAAATCTTGCCGGAAGGTCTTCAAGCTTGCTCCTCCCACCCACCCGGGTGGTATAACTCTCGGCTCCGCCCCATGAAGCCAGATCTAGCCTGCTGGAAGCTCAGGTTGTGCGGCCGGGCCGAGAAATGGAGGAGTCAGGATGAATACCATATACCATTCCTAGAACTCCTGCCACAGGTGAGTAACCTGTATTTAGGGACATGGATATGTTGTTCATCCACACTCATTGGCAGACTCCTAGCAGTTCTCCGGGAGGAGGGAGGCAAGACGCACACCCCCAATACTTACTTGGGAAAGAGAGACTGGAGAACCGAGGCCCCAAAACCAGCATCCCGGCGTGACTCAAGGTCGATGTGGTAGTGGGTAATGAAGGTGTTTGCTGACTTCCAGGTAGCAGCCCTGCAGATTTCCTGGATAGGGACGTCCCTGGAAGCAGCCACCATTGCAGCAGTATGGCGGGTAGAATGAGCTCTTATCCCTCTGGGAGGCTCCATGCCCGCCAACTTATAGCAGAGATCTATGCAGGAGGTTACCCACCTGCTTATCGTCCGCTTGCTGCAGGTCTGCCAGATGCGGTTTCAGCTGAGGGTGACAAACAGCTGGCGAACCTCTCCCCGATTTCAGCCGCAAGGCCTCCTTATAATAAGCGAGCGCCTCTAGGGTCCAGAGTATGGAGCCTATATTCGCCTCCGGGCGTGGATTGGGGTAGAACACCGGCAGAGTCAACACCTGGTTAAGGTGAAACCCGACACCACCTTTCCGGAAGGAATTTCGGTGGGGATGTGAGGGACAACCTTGTCCCTGTGGAAGACCAGGTAAGGAGACTCGATGGAAAGCGCCTGGAGCTCTCCCATCCTTCTGGCTGACGGATAGCCACCAAGAAGGGGTCTTCACGACAGGTGAGAGAGAGCACACCTGTGCATAGGTTCGAATGGCTTGCCCATGAGCTTTGCCAGTACCAGCAGTAGATCCCACGGAGGTGGGGGTTCCGACTGAGGGGAAATGTGATCAAGGCCTTGAAAAGCGCCAGACCACCTTCTCCTCGCCACCGACTGCTTCCGCCCGCGCCTGTAAGCAGAGATGGCTGCCAGGTGCACCCTTAGGGTCGCCGACCTAAGCCTCGACAGAAAGGGACCATAAATAGTCCAAGATGCTTGCCAAGGAACAGGAGGAAGGGTCCAAGCCTCTGTTCTGACACCAAATGGAAAACCTTTCCATTTGAAGGCATAGCATTTTCTGGTCGACTCACGGGACGCCTCAACTACATTGAGGACCTCGTCGGAAAGACCCAAGGCCTGGAACTCTAGCCGCCAGAACCAGGCCGCCAGGTGCAGGGATTGAAGGTCCGGATGGAACACCTTCCCTGATTGACTGAGAGCAGGTCCGGGCGAGCTGGAAGCTGCCGCTGAGTCCTGGAGCTGAGACTGAGGAGATCTGGTACCAGAACTGGCGAGGCCAGTCTGGGGCTATCAGAATCACCTGCGCCTTGTCCCTCCTCGCCTTGAGAAGCACCTTGTGGATCAAGGGAAATGGGGAAAGGCGAAAAGAGGCCCGGGGTCCATTGCCTCGAGAAGGCATCCCCCTGCAGCGAGCCCTGCTGAGGGGGGCGGGCATGGAACAGACTCAGCCTGCTCTCCATGGAGGCAAACAGGTCCACCTGAGGTGTGCCCCAAAGGGAGAACAGATGCTGTACTACCTCCGGCAGGAGAGACCACTCGTGGATGCAGCCCCTATCCGCCTCAGGGCATCGGCCAGGGTGTTGGAGGCTCCTGCCACGTGAATGGCTAGAGATCCGCCTCAGGCTGCATGCAGTGACCAAATCGGGAGAGCTTCCTTGCATAGAAGCATGGAGCGCGGCCCCGCCCTGGCGGTTTAGATAGTACATGGTCGGGTATTGTCCGCCTGACCGGACCACTTGACCCCGGAGGAACGGAGCAAAGGCGGTGAGAGCTAGGCGGACCGCCGGAGCTCCAGCAGGTTGATGTGGCATCGGGACTCCCCGGGACCAGAGGCCATGAGCCCGTGTTCCCCCAGATGGGCACCCCAACCCATCAGAGAGGCATCGTCGATAGAGAGACCGCCGCTCGGGCGGACGAACGGGATGCCCCTCCTGCAAATGATCTGGAACGGTCCACCACTGGAGAGCTGCCCACATCCCCTGTGTCACCGGCTACAAGCTGGTCCAAGGGATCGCAGCATTGTGACCACTGGCTGGCCAGTCCCCACTGAAGGACGCATGTTCCAGCGGCCCAACGGACCACGCTGGTGCAGGCCGCCATGAGACCCAGGAGGCGAGGAAGTCCCGGCAGGGCGAATTGCCAACCAGAAATGATCGGGCAAAGGAGGAAAGAACCTCGGCCCTGTCCGCCGGGCAGCCGCCTGGCTCGAAGAGAGTCGAGCTGCGCCCGATGAATAGAATCACCTGCTTCGCTCGAGTTCCGACTTGGCCTCGTTGATAAGGAGGCCCAGTTGAGAGCAGACCTGAGGGCCAGATCTCTGGACCACTCCGCCTCCTTCCTGGAGGGAGCTGCTATCAGCCAGTCGTCAGGTAAGGGTACACCGGACCCCTCGGCGCGCGATGCTGTCACCACTGCCATGCATTTGGTGAAGACCCTGGGAGCTGGAGACAAGCCGAAGGGCATGGCTTGGAACTCGAGAGGGATCCTTCCGCCGAAGCGAAGGAATTCCTGGTGAGACGGACGGATAGGACGTGAAAACGATCCTGCAAGTCCAGAGAGCAGAACCACACGCTGCCCAAGGATGGTATTATCTGAGCCAGAGTGACCATCCTGAAGGTTCGAGACCTTAGGAACTTGTTTAGGTCGTAGGTCGAGAATGGGGCCAGCCCCCGTCTGCTTCGAACCAGGAAGTACCTGGACACAAACCCTGGGTCTGAAGGAGGGTCCACCACCTCTCTTACCACCTCCTTCTGAGGAGGAGAGCGATGTCGGCTCGACGAGCCGCCAGTGAGGCTGGGGATCCCGGTTTCCGAGGGGCGACGGCTCTGAAGGGTGGTGCCTGCTCGATTCCAGAGGCAGTGCTCTTCCCACCACCTCTCAAGACCCACCTGTCCGTGGTAACAGCGACCAGGCGGAACGGAGTGCTGGAGCTGCCTCTCACGGGGGACCCAGGGGTAAGGTGACGGGATGGGGGCGACACCCTCAGCCCGTCACTGGGCAGGCTTGGAGGAGGGACCGCCGAGGGACCTCCTGGGCCCTTTCCTCCCTGCCTCCTGTTAGAGGAAGCCGCGGTTTGGGTTTGGGATGCCAAGGCCGAGCCTGCTGGCCCCTGACGTTGCTGGGCAGGCGCGCCGGGGCACAGAAGGACCGAAAGGAGCTTAGGCTGTGGTTTGCGCCTTTGTCCTTCTGAGCGGAAGAGACCGAGTCCAAGGTGGCATTGGACTTCGATCCTCTGCAGGTGACCTTCCACCCCAGGGTCAAGAGCTCAGTCCCCAAAAGGGAACATCCGCCAACTTGTGCTGGGTATCCAGTAAAGGTGGATATCCTCAGCTAAGCCCGCCGACGATAGCCACTGCGCGGCCGCCACCGATCTGGCACATGAGTCCCCTATATCCAAAGCAGTCTGGAGCTGCTGTTTGGCCACTCGCCCTGCCCTGGTCCGCACCTGCTTAACCGTAGTCTGCAGATCGGGCGGGAAGATGAGGATGACCTCATCCAGGAGCCCAACAGGCATGAGAAAAATGTGCCATGAGGACGGGCCGAACTGGCCTGACGAAGGCCGAGAGGACGAGCGAGACTTTTCGCCCGACATAGTCCAATTCTTGACCCTTGTCAGGAGGTTTGTCCACATCCCTGGCGCTATGCCGGGCGCTACCGAAAACGCTGTCGGTAAATCAACCCTCAGCAGAGGGGTGTTCCAAAACCGGACAAGGAACCGTAGGGACCGAGATACTTCCTGGCCATCCTGGCCAAGGCGCAGGGCAGGAAGCAGGGCGCTGCCAAAGCTCCAGTGCCGGACCCACTATGGCCTCGCCACCGGAAAGGCCTCCGCCGGAGAATCCCTCGGTCCAGAATCTCCGTGAGGGGATACCTGGCCCGCTTGGAACGGGTTCGAGCTCCATCCCGTAGACTCCGAGATGAGCCGAAGCAGTCCTAGGAAGGACGACGGGCTATCGCCCATTGACTGACCTCCTGAAGACTCCAAGTCCAGTCGCTGGAGAAAAGGAGGAATCATCTTCGACTCGGAAGAGTCCTCAAGAGCTGCCTCTGGCCTGAGCCACCTTCACCTGCCGAGGTCGGTCGGGAGTGAGGGTAACTGACAGCCGATGGGTAGACCTCAGCCGACCGAGAATCCTTGGTCGGAGCCCCAATTGGTGGCTGTGGAGGCGGAGGTTCCACCGAATCGGTGGAGCAGCTGGTTTTGGCCAACAACCGCCTGGGTATAGGCCTCGGATAAGTCGAGGGGTTGTGTCGGCTGCCCGTGACAGCCACTTAATGGCCGGGAAGGCGACGGGCCGGCTTATCCGCCAGGAGGAGCTGTTAAACATAAGGTCTCGCACTGGCCGACGCACTTACGCCGAAGCCTCCTCATCCGAGGAGGAGGACGAGGACGAGCGCGACGCCGCCACGCTGTGCCGGACCGAGACCGCCTATGACGGTGGGATCGGCTGGACCGCCAAGAGGTCCGAGACCAGGACCGAGTCCCGGAATTTCCGAGGTCGGTGCGGGAGGTGTCGGCCGAACCGCACTCCCTTCGCCCGGATGGTCCATCCGAGGGCTCCGGAACCGAGGCACAGGCGAGCCCACGGGATCCTCAACCTCCCGGGGAACCGGGAGAGGGAATTCGGCTGCTAAAGGCGACAGCCCGTCCAATGGGTCGAGAAAATCTCGACTTCATCGGTGGAGTCTCGTCAACTGACCTGACGGGACACCGTGAGGCCAGTGGCCGGCCGAGCGGTCGATCGCCGACGGCCGACGCCCGGAGAGAGACCTTCCCGCCTCCCAAGAGCGCCGACGGAGGGACTTACCCTGTCCCTCTTTTTGACCGAGAATAAGGTCCAGCAGACGCAGGCCCTTCTCCTTTAGTGGAGAGGGACAGACAAAGCTCCTTAAAAGAAGCCGTGTAGGAAGAACCCAGAGAGAGCGGGATAAATGCCGCGGCCGAGGAAGATACAGCCCGCGCCGCCTCCTCTTCGAGGGCGACCATCCGCCGAGCGGGATCCGCCGAGGCCCGCCCGCCACTGACTACCGCCAACCGGGCCTCCCCGACTTCACCGGAGGGAACGCTCGGACGGCCCAGTTGCACCGGGCAGCACGGTTCTCGAGGACGAGGTCGAGAAAGATGAGCAGGTTTAAGCCTGCGGTCGGCTCAAGGCCTAAGCAGTAGACACACGTGGAGTGTGGATCCGTCCGAGACATCTTCTGCCCGCATGGGCATCTCCGAAACTGGAGTCGATTTGTCCATCGCAGTCACGAGGGATAGAAGACTCGAAGTCTTTTTGCAAAATTTATTTTTAAATCCGCAAACGGAGAAATAGGAACCAGTCACAAACGCAGAGCGTTAAGGAGGGAACCTGAGCTTCCAAGCGGTAAGGAAGATCTGGCGTCATGGGGCGGAGCCGAGAGTTATACCACCCGGGTGGGTGGGAGGAGCAAGCTTGAAGACCTTCCGGCAAGATTTAAAGCGGCAAGGATACCTGCCGATGAGTGTGGATGAACAACATATCCATGTCCCTAGAAAGTATAGTAGCACAATATATGGTGGACATCCAAAGTATGTAGGAGATATTCACCCTGACGGGAGTATGTCTAGATAGTAGACTGGAAGCTCCAGGGACTGATTTAAAGTATGTTCAGAGACTACTTTAGGAATGAAGGAAAGGCTGGTACGAAGAACCACCCAGTCCTTGTTGAAAATTAAATAAGGTTCCCTACACATGAGGGCATGGAGCTCAGAAATACGTCTAGCAGAAGTGATAGGTCACTAGAGACAGGGTTTTCCATGAAAGAAAACAGATTACAAGTGGCCGATGGCTCAAAAAGCTCAAGGGTCAATTTTTCTATCATAAAATTGAGATCCCACGGAGGAGTGATTCTTCAAATAAGAGGTTTAATATATAACATTCCTTTCAAAAACATCTTGGCCAGATGGTGATGGTATAATAACCTGCCATCTAAGGCCTCATGGAAAGCGGAGATGGCAGCCAAGTGGACTTTAATGGAAGAATAACTCAGACCAGACTCAGATAGTGAGGCCAGGTAGTCCAGAACCTTCGTCGGTGGACAAGGGTAAGGGTCCACAGTTTGAGAGGCTGACCATATGGAAAAGAAGAAAAAATTACTCACATTAGTAATGTTGTTTCTTCTAATGGAGTCTTGCTATATTATGACAGTAGCAGTTTGTCCCACCACTAGAACTGATCCGGAGGTGAAATGGTTAATACCATTCCAAAATAGAACTTTGAGCACGAGCTCTAAGAAGCAGCTCTATCTGTGTAATTTCAAATCTGAACTGTCAGATCTTTACAAGCAAAAACTCACTAAGGTCTGTGTGGAAGCTGTAACTCACACTAGCCAAATGGCTACCTAAATATTAATAACCATTGCTGGTCCCAACACCCAAGACTCAAGTCAGGGGACCAGAACTACTAACACAATTCTAACAACATGAGAATAAAACAACAGTATAATAAACACACACACCCCAAACTCCCAAAGGGAGAAAGCTAAAAGGGCATAAAATAGTGCCCACACTAAGTTGCCCGCACCCACCCAAGTAGAAGTTCTGAGAGGGGCAGGTTGGGGAGGTCATACATAGTAAGACTCCATTAGAAGAAACAACATTACTAAGGTGAGTAATTTTTCTTCAAACAACATGAAGTCTTGCTATATTATAACAGTAGCAACTACACAGCAGTACCTCCATGGAGGAGGGCAGAACCTACTTAGGAATAGGCTCTGAAGAACAGCTGTGCCAAACCGAGCATCTCTCCTGGCCTGGACATCCAGGAGTAATGCTTGCGTAAAAGTGTGTTTCCAAGTAGCAGCCTGGCATATCTCTAATATAGGGATGTCTCTGGCAGCAGCTAGAGACGCAGCTGTACCCCTGGTAGAATGAGCCCTCAAGCCAGAGGGGGATCTCTGCCCAGTTTCTGATAACAAATTGGATACAAGAGACAATCCACCTGGCAATTATCTCTTAGTGGCAGGTTTGCCTTCCCCAACTTCACCATAGGTAAGGAAAGTTGAGGATCCAACTCAGACCTTTGGTACGCCTATATAGTAACTAAGAGCTCTCTTAACATCCAGGCTGTGCAACCTCCTCTCACCAGAAGAGGAGTGATCAGTGAAAAATACTGGAAGGGACATAGATTGGTTAAGATGGAAATCTGAAACCACCTTAGGTAAAACTTCCTATTAGTCCTAAGGACTACCTTATCCCTGTGGAAAGAAATAAAGTCAGTTTCCACTGACAAGGCTTGCAACTCACTTTATGCTGCCTAGCAGAAGTGATAGCCACCAGAAAACAGTTTTCCAAGTTAGATACTTAAGCCTGCAGAAAACAGAGATTCAAAAGGGGGTTGCATTAACTAGGCAATACAAACATTAAGGTCCCAGGCAGGGCTGGTTCCTCAAAGGGTGGATTAGTATGGAGTAATCCTTAAAAAACTTGGAAAACACAGGTGAGTGGAAAGAGGATGACTTTCCTGCTGACACAAAAAGCAGATACAGCTGCCAAATGGACTCTCAGGGTAGCTGGTCTGAGACCCAAGGAATTAAGATGGACCATGTAATCTAATACAATGGGCAAATCAGCAGATTCTGGGGAAATATTTTTCCCAGCACACCAAATGGAAAACCTTTTTCATTTAGAACTATAAGTAGCCCTAGTGGAAGGCTTTCTGGAAGCCTTTAGGATTTCAAGAACACCTTGAGAGAGGTGTAAATCAGCAAACTAACTCCTCAAGAGCCAGGCCTTGAGGTTGAGGGATTTGAGGTCCGGATACCAAACCCTTCCCTGGGCACAAGTTAACAGGTTGTGAATCCTGGGGAGGCAAAGGGGAAGATGGATTGTCAGTGACAGAAGGAGTGGGTACCAGGGCTGCCTGGCCCAATCCGGGCAATCAGAATCACCCTGCAAGGCTGAGATCTGATTTGACTAATACTTTGAATAGGAGAAGGAAGGGAGGAAAGATAAAGAAACTTCCTCCCAATCCAGGAGAAGGGCATCCAGGGGGACTGAGCCCAACACTGGAGGCCTGCAACAGAACAGAGGAAGTTTGTGATTGTCTGGGGCTGCAAAAAGATCTATCTGAGGGGTGCCCCATCTGGCAAAGACTATCCCCAGCACTTGAGGATCCAGGGACCATTCATGATGGCCCTGGGAAATCCTGCTAAGAGCATCCGCTAGGACATTGTCCTTCCCTGGAAGATGAACTGCTATGAGGGAAGTGTTCAGGGAATAGGCCAGAGACCACAACTTCATTGCCTCGGTGCACAAGGTCGAAGACCGAGTGCCCCCCTGTTTGTTGATATACCACATAGCTGTGGTGTTGTCTGTTCTGACTTGTATCACCTTGTTGTGGACAGATGCAGAAAATGCTTGAAGAGCTAAAAAGACAGCTCTGAGTTACAGCAAACTGATGTGGAGCAGAGATTCCCGTGGGGACCACACTCCCTGAGTGGAAAGGTCGCCCATGTGGGCTCCCCAACCCAGAAGGGAAGCATCTGTAGTGAGAGTCAAATTGTGAGCAGGGGAATGAAGGGGACCCCAATCTTAAATTTGCTCTGATCCTGCCACCACTGGAGGGCCTGGATCAAGGTTCGAGTCACTGGGACCAACTTGGAAAGGGGTCTCTTCTCTGAGACCAATAGGTTCTCAAGTGAAACTGAATGTCTCTCATCTGAAATCTTGCTCCTGCACAACAGCTGTGGATGCAGCCATGTGTCCCAGGAGCTGCAGAAAGTGTCTTGCTGGTCGAGACCTGCAGGGTGAAGGAGGAGGCCAGAGTCACTAAATTGTCACCCTTTCTAAGGGAAGAAAAGCTCTGGCTAGCTTTGTGTCCAACTCTGCCCTATAAAGGTGAGTACCTGGACTGGTTCCAGAACCGACTTTGGTAGATTTAGCAGAAAGCCCAGGGAGGTGAGAAGCTGCTGGGTAACTTGCAGGTGAGATTTTACCTGTTCTGGGACTGGCCTACAATGAGCCAATTGTCTAGATAGGGAAAACAGCAATCCTTTGCCTCCTTAAGTGAGCCACTGCTAGACACTTTGTGAATACCCTTGGGCAGAGGTAAGGTCAAGGGCATTGCTCTGAACTGGTAATGACCTGAGGGTAGTTTGAATCTGAGGTACTTTCGATGGGAGCTTCTGATTAGGATGTGGAAATAGGCATCCTTGAGGTCCAGGGAGGCTAACCAGTCCCCTGGCCTTAGGGAGGGTAAATCATTGCCAGAGCTACCATTTGAACTTTGGTTTCAAAAGATGCTTGTTCAGATATCTGAGGTCTAATATGGGCGCCATTCTCCTGTCTTTTTTGGGGTAAGGAAGTATCTGGAATACAGACCCCTGCCCTGGTGCAGGGGAGGAACCTTTTCCACTGCTCTGAGAGCCAACAGGGTTGAGACCTCTGCTTCCAGAGCAAAGGTCTCAAGCACTTGCAGGTAGAAAAAGTCTGGTTCTCAACTTGGGAAACTTTTTGAAGCTGAGAACCAGACCCTGGCTTACTACTTCCAGAACCCACTTGTCTGAGGTTAAAGAAGCCCAGTTCTGACCGAAGTAAGCCAGCCTGCCCCCACCGGTAAAGGAGACCGCCCTGGGCACCCCATCAGGGTGCCTGCTTAGCAGGAGCTTTGGCTGAGGGGTGGGCAGGCCTGCCCACCCCCGCCTGCCTCTGCCTCGAAGAAGCCCTCTGAGCATAGGCAGAGGAGGCCTGAGTCTGCAAAAGGCCTGTGAAAGGCCTACACCTACCCCTGGGGTATGCCTCTGAGGAGTGGCTTGCCGCCTCCTTAGCTTAGGCACTTTTGTAAGCAGTCCCATATTCATCCATCTTTTTCATGTAATTCTCTGTCTGCTCCCCAAACAGAGAATTTCCCACCACAGGAAAATCCATAGCCTTAGTCTGGGTATCCCAGACAGACTAGTACACCTGAGCCAGGCCAACCTACGAAAAGCTACAGATGTGCCATGACCCAGAGGAAACATCATTAACATCCACAGCAGCATGAAACTGTACCTTAGAAGCCTCAATGCCATCAGCAGCCACCTGTTCTAGTTCGCTAGCCAGCTGGCCATGGGCTTGCTTGGCTAATTCCATAACAGTATCCCATCTAGATTTCTGATACCTAGCTACATAAGCCATATAATTTGCTTGCCTGAGTCCCAGAGAGGCTGCCATACACTGTTTTTTCACCATGGCATCAATCTTCCTGGAATCCTTGTCAGGAGGATGTGAAGCCAGGGGGATATTAGCTTTATCACAGGCTGCAGCCTGAACTACCCCAACATGACTGCATTGCTGAGAAAGGAATTCTGTATCAGGACCTGACAATGTGTACCTTCTGTCCATCTTTTTATCTACAGGAGGCACAGAATTAGGAGCTTTTAAAATTTTTATTGTTTGCTTCCTAAAAGACTTATGCAAAGGAATAGACAATCTCCTAGACTCTGGAATATCCATCATTTCTACAAAATCAGGCTCCTCTTGCTCATCCACAGCTTCTTCCAAGGGAAGCTGGAGGGTTTCAGCAACTTTTTTGTAAAACATAAAATGAGATGGGGACTCAGATAGCATAGGGGGAGATTCTAGAGGTCTGTCTGGGGAAATGTCCTGTTCAATGGGCACACCCAGACCTTCCCAGCCACATTCATACTGTTCATAATCATCCTCCCCCTCCTCTGGTTCATAAAATTCCTCAACATCATATTCCTGAACCACTGGAACCGACGAACCGATCTTTTGCCAGATAGTGGCGGTTCGGACGGAACCTGAGACAGTGACTGGACAATTTGTATGGCTTTTTGCTATCTCTGCAGCAGTTGGAGAAGGGTTTTGGACTCAAACCTGCTGACTTTCTTGTTTTCTTTACTGGAATTGGTTCCTCAGAACCAGCTTTCTTTGCCGGAGGAAGTCACACCCTGGTCAGAGGGAGACTCCTCCGGTTCGGTGGCACCGAACCGGCTGGCCATCCGGTCAGTGGACTTTGGCCTCTCGCCCCTGAGCCTGCCCAATCTCTTTCCAGGGTGGCTGCAGGAAATTCTACATATCTGGCAGTCTGACTGGAGGTGGTCAAACCCCAGACAACAGACACATGTGGTGTGGGTCAGCCTTGGCAAAGACTTCCCCACAGACATCACAGTGTTGAAACCCAGTGGGGCCCGTTTTTCTTTGGGTTTCTCAGACATAATGCCAGCTAACCAGAAAACTTGCCCTTTAAACGGCAGTGCCAGGCTAAGACGCAATTATCGGTTCCTAACCGTGTCACGGATATTGGAAAAACGAATAAAATCCGCTTTTTAGAACCGATAAGAACTGGGAACCGACTTCTAAAATGTTAAACTTAAAGTTAATAAGTTTTAAATCCAGCTGATCGGTTCAAAACCGAACCGATAAACTTACAAGTTCTACACAGACAAAACCTTTAATTTACTTACGATTACCACAGACAGAGCTTGAACCGAACGGTTTTGCGGTTAAAATAAAACTATTATCGGTTGAATTGGACCGAGAAAACACTGTTTAAACCGAGAAATGAACCGAGCAGTAGGAGAAATCTCCGGAGCGACTGTTCACTGAGGCGGAGTAAAGAAATCTGACAGTTCAGGTTTGAAATTACACAGATAGAGCTGCTTCTTAGAGCTTGTGCTCAAAGTTCTATTTTGGAATGGTATTAACCATTTCACCTCCGGAGCAGTTCTAGTGGTGGGACAAACTGCTACTGTCATAATATAGCAAGACTTCATGTTGTTTGAACTTCCATTTGGAATTATATGATGCTCTTGTGGCTGGCTTACGGGAAGCCAGGAGGATACTGGCAACAGGAGAAGACACTTGTAAACGAGTTATGAAAGGGTCCTCAGGAGCCAAGCGTGAAGGTGAAAAGTCTTCAGGCAGGGGTGTAGGAGAGACCCGTGACACTGAGTCAAGAGGTCTGGTCAGCAACAGAATGGGGTCCTCCACTGACAGTTGCAAAAGTAGAGGGAACCACGTCTGGCGAGGCCACAGTGGGGCTAGGAGAATCATCATGGCTGGTTCTAACTGTAGTTTCAGTAGAATCTGTTGCGGGAGAAGGACTGGGGGGGGGGGTGTTGGAGAAGCATATAAGAAGAGACCTGAACAGGGTTGGGACAGGGCATCTATAGATTGTCCCTTTCTGTTCGGGATACTGGAAAAATACCTGGGAAGACGGTAATTCTCTGGGGAGGCAAAAAAGATCTATCTGTGGAGTGCCCCACAGTTTGAAAATTTCTTGAGTGCTTGCTCGTGAAGTGTCCATTTGTAAGTCATGGATTGACGACTCAGCCGGTTGGCTAATTGGTTGCAATCTCCCGGAAGGTGGACAGCTGTTCGCATCAGTCGCTGCTGTATGGCTTCCTGCCAAACAGTATGGGTCTCTGCATAGGGCGTGAGATTTTGTACCCCCTTGCTTGTTGAGGTAAGACACTACTGCAGTGTTGTCTGACTGGATCAGTAACGATCCTGGCTTGAAGTAGGGCCGGAACGCCTGAAGGGCTAGACCGACTGCTCATTTCTAAGAGACTGATGTGAGACTGATGGGGAGAAGCGGGCCACTGGCCTTGAGTCTGGTAAGGACCTAAGTGCGCTCTCCAGTCCAGCAAGGAAGCATCTGTGGTCAGTGTTTGCTGGGAGGAGGGATCGGAAAGACATTCCCGGATTCAGACTGATTTCGATTGTCCACCATGTCAGGCAGAACTTCAGAGAAGGAGTGACCTTGATTTTGTCTTCAAACTGTCCTGATTTTTGGGACCACTGATTCTGAAGGGTCCACTGGACAGGTCTCGTGGAGAGGGGCGAAGGCTACCACAGGGATGGCAGCAGACATGTAACCAAGAAGGCGCAGTACTTGTCTGGCTGTGACTATCTTCCGAGTCTGTACGTGTAAATGCCAGAGCTATATGTGTATCCTGCTGGGCAGGTGGGAGGTAAGCTCGGGCGGTAACCGTATCTAGAACAGCTCCAATGTATTGGAGGGACCGTGTCGGGTTTGGACTTGACTTTGGCCAGTTTGCTGTGATTCCCAGATTTGCAAAACATTTCAAAGTAGGATCTAGGGAGGCAAGCAGAGCTACTCTGGAGTCTGCTTTTATTAGCCAGTCTAGATATGGAAAGATGAAGTGCCCTTCTCTTCTCAAGGCTGCTGCCACCACCGCTAGGCACTTGAACACCCTGGGGGCTGATGAAAGGCCAAAAATGGAATGTTCAAAACTGCTAATTTTGACACAGTAAGTAGAAGCATAAAAATATGTGGTGGGCAGAGTGGATGGGAATATGAAGGTAGGCATCCTTCATGTCTAGGGCGCAAAGCCAATCACCATGTTTCAGAATCAGCATGATGGCTGGTAGACTGACCATGCAGAAACATTTGTACTGAATGTTAAGCTTCAGTTGTTTGAGATTTAATATTGGTCTGAGATCTCCGTTACGTTTGGGTGCCAGGAAGAAATGGGAGTAAAACCCCGTTTGATGTTCCAGAAGGGGCACCTGTATAGCCTGTTTGGACAAAAGGGCCGTCAATTCCTCCTGCAGGATGGGTATATGTTCTGGAGGATAATGAATCTTGCATGGAGGGCAAGGGCGTGGTGTGGAGAGAAACTCCAATGTATGACCCTTCTGTATAATCTGTAGTACCCAACTATTGGAAGTGATCATTTGCCAGGCCTCCAGATGGAGGGCAAAATGACTCCCTACAGCCTCCGAGGCCTGGTCAAATAGGCGGGGGGAAAGCCCTAGTGAGAGGCGGGTGGCGCAGCTCCACCTGTAGGGCGGGAGCGGGCACCCCGGGCTGTAGAGGTGTTGCCTCTGGTGGGTTAAGCACGACCTCTGAAGCTGCCTTTATTACCTTTGTATCTTCCACCTCTCTTGGAATAAGAGGTGTACTGAGTATGGTAGATTGTGGCTGGAATATGATACATGCCATGGATCGTACGAAGGCTTCTGCCTGATGCCTGTAAGTCATCCAGTAAAGTTTGAGTACCAGACAAGCAGCTTGGACCCGCTGAAAGGGGCATTAGCTACTTTATGTTTTATGTCAGGTGCAATGCCTGAAACACGAAGCCAAGCATGGCAAAGCAAAGCAATACCAGTGGCTGATACTCGGGCTAAGGTATCAACGGCATCATATCCTGACCTGAGAAGGTGAAGGGAAACTGTATTACTAGTAGTCACTGTAGCCAATAATTTCTTTTTTCTTGTGAAGGAGGGAGTTTATTGACAAGCTCAATGGCAGAGGACCCCAGGGTACGCTGATATTTACTCATATGACCCACATAGTTTGAAAATTCTGATATTCATAGCACCTGAGGAAAAGACCTTTTTCCCCAGATAGTCAATTCTTTGGGATTCCTTATCAGGAGGTAAGGAACTCATGTGTATGTTTTAAGGTACGGCCATAAGCGGCAGTAATGACCACAGAATCTGCCTCTGGAATACTTGACAGAAAGGGATGGTCCAGAGCAGCCTGATATAGACGATCCGCTTTGCAGGGAACAGCTGTGATAGCTGAAGGTTGATGCCAAGCAGACAGCATTGCATTCTGGCAAGTTGGTATTAGTGGGGGGACCACTAAAACAGGCTCTTCTGGTAACTCAAGGTATTCTGCCATATCCTTACGTTGTTTGTCATGTTCCGTAGTGGAGAATCCCATGACTTTTTGAATTTGAACCATCATTTCACTAAAGGAGGGGTCATCGGGGGAGAGGCTGCCGCAGGCAGAGGCAAGTCCTCATCCAGCGAAGAGATTTCAGAGTAGGGGGATTCCGGATTAGGGAAATCCAAATCTGGAAACTCGTCATCCTCGAGCTCACCAATGAAATCAGGTGGCAATTCTTGGTCATTTGACAAGTAGTCCTCTACGAATGGAGGCGGAGACCAGGGTGGTATGGTATCCTGTCACTGTGGAATCTTTTAGGCGGAGATCACCCAGCCCTTCAGAGGACTGAGAATGCCACAAGGCATGCAAAACGTGTCTGACTACATCAGTGAGGTCCCGTCCCTGGGAAGGAGAGGTGGTGAGAAGGGGGGCATGATGGGTAACCAAAGGGGCGACAGAGAGAATGGGATGTGTAGCCCGAGACGGTTTTGCCCCTGGGTAGTAAAGACCAGGGTCTCGATCCCTGTCCGCCTGACCCCTGTAAGAAGGCACCTGAGAAGGTGGAGGGGCAGTTAATAAAGCATAAGCTGTGGGCTTCCCTGAAGAATGTGGGGTCTTGTCGATGAGCCCACAGGGGAAAAATAAAAATTACGTACCTGCCGTAATTGTTGATCTGTGTATCTTCACCACTCATCACTACTTGGGTATAGCTCACCGAGCTAGGACCCCGCAGGAGACTTTTTCCATGGGCGGAGTAGATGGGCTGGCGCCGCCCTCGAGGCCAACGTTCTACATGGCGCTCGAGGGTTGGCCGTTAGCCATTGTCAACTTCGCCCCAGCCCCAGTTCTGACACGCTCCGGAGAGTGTATGGAAGGGAGGGTGGGATGAGGCAAGAGAGCCTAAAGGATAGATAAAAAGAAAGGAAGAATAAACCAAAAGGAGAAATAAACGACTAAGGCGACAGAGGGAGGAGACTTAGAAAAGGAAATTGGAGAGAGGGGGCCCCAATCTCTGGAAGGAGGAGAAGAAGGGCGAGGAAGGGAAAAATAAGGGGGGGGGGAGAGAGAAGAGTAGCACACCCTCAGAAGCGGAGATGCACAATGTGATTTCAGGGAACAAGATCCAGATCTGGACTATAAAGGACAGCTGCAGGACAAAAGTCGTAGCGTAGGTCTGAAGACCGCCCCCAAGGAGTGCAGGCTGAAGGTGCGTCTTAGTTCTCCCCACCCACCAAAATAAAGGAGGGGTGAAAGTTTTAACAGACAGAGGCTTCAAAGAAACAATGTAGCCTCAAAATTGAGGTCACTAATCAAAATATAGAAGAGGGAGAAGAAAAGGTGATGCCCCCCTCACTCCGAGACGCCTCTGGAAAGGGTGGGGCCCTCTCCAAACTCAACAACAGCTAAAGGGTTTACCCCTGTGCGTCTCCACAGTCCCCTCCCACCCACATGCAAGGGAGAGGAGAGAGGAAAAGAAAGACACACAGGGGAGGTTTGGAGTCCAGAGACTGAGGCCCAGGGGGAAGGACGGTGGGATTTAGTGATGAATGGTAAAGATAGAAAGATCAACAATTACAGTCGGTACGGAAATTTCACATATTATCTGTGTCAATCTTCACCATTCATCACTACATGGGTGAGTACCGAGTCCCACCCTTCCGAAAGGGGTACCCAGAACACCCTAAGGGACCAGGTCCCTTAGCCTCCAGTGGGTGAGATACTGAAGGAGAGAACCTTTACAGGCCTGAGACTGGAATCCCCCGTGGGGGAAGGAAGGCGCCCCAAAAGTCGCTGTCTCACCCATCGGGAGAAGAGATGGGTTCTCCGGTAGGCAAGAGTAAATCACCCTACGCCAGGCCAAGGGTGACAACCGGGATAGGCGAAGGCATGCTGTCTGCCGAAGGCAGATCGCTGTCCCTACCACTCTGGAAGCTACCTCACTGGCATCATAAGATACCCTTGCTTGGTGCCCTGCTAGATCCAGGCCCCGCGCAGAGAGGGCGATGGCTTGCCTGGTTTCCTCTGAATCAGGCATCGAAGCTAGGAGTTGTCCTAGCCTGGACCACAAGAACCTGTTATAGGCTGCAAAGTGGGCCTGATGTGCTGCAATTGACTGGGAGATCAGTGCCGAGTAGAACACTCGTCTCCCCCAGAAGTCGAAGTCCGCAGAATCCGAATCTGGAAGGTGGTCATGGTAGGGGGCGCGAGGCCCTGAGGTAGTGTCCAGGGAGGTAAAACCCGAAGAGGGATGAGGCAGAGAACCTGGAGACCCCGGGGAAGTGCAATACCGCTGGCGTAAGTCCCTTGGGGCTAGAACATTGGAGAAGGGACGAAGCCAGAGCTGATGCGACGCTTCCTGAAAAGATTCGACCAGGCGGGAGCCACCAAGTGGGTCACACTGAGTTCACCCAAGAAGGCACATGTCACATGCTCGGGATTGCTGATAGGTATGGGGGTCAGGTTGAGCTCGTCCAACATCCTCACAAAGAAGCTTCAGGAATGCACAACCGTGGAGACCTTCAAGCGCGAACTCAAGACCCATCTTTGGAATCTTGCTTTTACCACTTAAGATTATTGTCTTCTGATTTTATATACATCTTTTTTCTTTTTATTGTTAATTTTTAATATTGCAGTGATTTTGATTTTAAATTTGTTTTTATTTTATTGTACAGCGCCTTGCTGTTTGAAAGGCGCTAAATAAATAAAGTTTATTATTATTATTATTATATAGGAGGACAGATCAGATGCTGGGGATATGTGGACCGAGGGTTCCTCTCCCTCAGCAGAGGGAGAAGAGGAGTAAGATGAGCTCCCCAGTTCAGGGATCGGCTGCACAGGGGCATGGTGAAACACCTGCTGGTACAGGGCATGGAGGTAGGTGGGAAAGAATGCAGCTGATCCTCGTTAAACAAGGTCCCTGCACCCTTACTGGTACCCTCAGAGGTACACCGTAGACAGCTAGTGCTTAGGCATATGTTATACTAACATATAGGGCTTAGGGCATCTACCATACAAAACTAGATGTCAGGATATGTATGCCTATTATTGTAATACACTTTGCTTCCTTATATATATATATATATATATATATATATATATATATATATATATTCTACGTATTTTCTGAGCATTTTTTACTCATAAGATGTTAGGACATCTGTATCCTTAAAATTATATATATAAGTTGGCATTGCCACCTTTTGGTGATTTGTACTACTACACTAATTTGTGTAAGACTTTGTACTCTGTACTCTTTTGTTTTACAAACTGATGACTACTACAAAATTGTATTATGTTATCTTGGGCTGTGGAGCCACCTCTAATTTAGCCAACAGGGCTCATCTCTGTAACTAAAAATGTTTCCATCTTACAGTAACCATAGTAATTAACACAGGTATATAATGTAAGAAACTAAGTCTTATACCTCGAAGACCCCAGGAGACACGGAAAAAACCTTGAGGTGTAAAAACGCTTAGCATTGGCTCCCGGTTCGTATTGATAAAAACTGCTTAGGGCAACTATAATTTATCCTTTTAATAATAATAAACAAATTTATTACTCTTATACAACATGTTTTTAATTTCTTACATTCCTAATATTGCCAAAAACCTTAAAGTAAGGTTTAGACCTCCTAACACTCTGAATTGTTCCAAAGTAAGGGGCCCATGAAGACCAGTAAAACTTGGGACTACCGGGGATGGAGACAGAGACTCAGAGGGCAGGCTCCTGGCAACAGGAGAATGGTCTCTGTCAGGGCAGGGAGGCCAACAGGAAACCCTTCGCAAGGAGGGGGAACCCAAAGCCGCTGCAGCTAACAGACGTTCAACCGGGTTGGAACGGTTAGAGCTGTGCCCCAAAGAAGAAATCCCCCCATGAGGTGACCGGGACTGTGAGAGTCCAGAAGGACGGCCCCTGACCTCAGAAGTAGAAGTACCCTTCGCAGACTCAGTCAGGGAAAGGCGAGGGACTGCGCTACGGCTCCTACCAGAACCCGGCTGGGACCTAGGAAGGGCTCGCTGCGCCACACCTCTTCCTCTCAACCCTTCAGAGTCAGAGAAGGACCTCGTCCTCTTAGCCACTAACCTAGGCAGCTAGCACCCCCGAGTAGACTCAGAAAAGTCCACCCAGGGAACCGTACCTTCCCCCTCCTGACGTGCCCCAGGTTGCTCCAAACTGGACTGTCCAAACACATCAAGGAGGGGGGTACCTCAACTGAAGAAACAGCCTCACTAGTGACCTCAGGCCGCTCAGCAGTAGCCACAGGGGAAACCGCTGGCCAGTCAGACCCCCCTAACCCTGAAGGTCTACCGGTGAGAGCTGAATTCCAGAAGGGGGAAGAGTGGGGGCTGAGGTGCTGGAGACAGAAAGATCCGAAGAATCCGGAAGCCAGTCCGGATCAGATCCAGAATCCGCCGCCGAAGAGGTAGACTTCGAGGTCCGATGCCAGATGACCCCATGGGTTCCTCCAGTTCCCGGGCCCCGAGGTCGGGCACCCTGAGATTCAAAGCCCCCAGCAGCAGCAGAGGATAGCACAACCCCACGCAGACACCCTCCCCGACGCCGCGAACGGTGCCAGAGTCTGGCGCGACCCCGAGGACGGCCCCACACTCCTCCCCGGCGCCGCTGAGTGCCAAATCCAAAGCATCACCTTGCTCAGCACTGCCGCACACCACCCTAAGACAGGACTGATGCCAACCCCGGCGCAGACTCCTTCCCCGGTGCTGTGGGCAACGCCGGGGACAGAGACGACCCCGGCACCAGAACCAGAAAGCTCCAAACTACCAACCCCAATGCCGCCAGAAGCCCAGACAACGCAAGCTGAAATAGGCCCGACGCCGGCCGCGGCTTTGCCCTCCGAGCCCATAGCACCACAAACTGCGTCGGGACCGAAAACGACATCGGGACGGCGCTTGAGGACAGCATCGCCTGGTCCCGAGGACCCGAATGCTAAACAGAAGGAGCCCGCTATCAAGTAGCGACTGCCAGATCGGTGCCTCCCGACTGACCCCCAAGAAGGTCAGCCTGAACCTCCTGCACCATGGAAGAAACCCCTGCTGTGGCACGGCGGTCCATGGAGAAGCAGATATCACAGTTCTCTATATCATGGCCGGGGCTGAGGCAATGGTCATACTGGTCCGTTACGGAGTAAAGGCGGCCACAGGGGCACCGACGCATGGGGGGCCGCCCTGCTTTCGATGCCTTCTTGCCCCCTGGACGAGACATGACCGGACGAAAAATTAAATAATATACAGTACTCTACGCCGCTTTACAAAAAGGAAAGATATTACCGGTGTCGTAGAAGTGACATCGAGCAGACGGTCAGAACCAAGGCAACACTAAACAACAATGGACTAGGCTGCAGAAATCTCTTCAGTCTCGCATGCAGGATCCTCACTCGACGGCAGGAGATAAAGAACTGGGGCTGGGGCAAAGTGGACAACAGCTAACTGCCAACCCTCGAGCACCACATAGAATGCTGGCCTCGAGGGTGGTACCAGCCTGTCGACTCTGCCCATGGTGTGGGGAGGGGGGTCCTAGCTCCGGTGAGCTATACCCAAGTAGTGATGACTGATGAAGACTGACACAGATAAGATAGGGTGATTTCCACTGAAATCGTCAGATGCCATCGACGTGAGAGGAGCACCTGTCAAAGGAGCAGTATACTTTGCTGCATGCAAAGCGCTGGAAAACATTGTCAAGAGGATATGAGCCTCCGTTGGTGGAGCAGTCACTAGCTGGACTGCATTCAAAGCGCTGTCGACGAAAGGGTATGAGCCCCCGTTGACGAGGAAGTGCTTGAAGGATGTCCCGTCGACAGAGGGACACCAGAAACGGTGGCCGTTGACGGATGTTTAGGCAGGGAGTGTGAGGAGAGTTTCTCCTTTTCCTTTTTCTGCTTCAAACGAGAATCCACAGGGGGGAACCCTTGGTATGAGCCCCTAGGTTCTCTAAGAGAGACATTCTCTGCTCCACAAAAAGTCTTTGGATTTCAAGCAACCGATGAGTTGCTGATTAAATTCTTGACAAAAAGTACAGGAATTGGTGTCGTGTGTGGGTCCCAGACACCTTACACAAAGTATGTGATTGTGAAAGCGGTATATCTTCCTACCGCAATGACAGGATCAAAATAAAGCTTGTTTAGTTGAAGAATCAGTAGACATTCGTCTTAGTTCCAAGTTTCCTGTCGACGACTGCTACACAGAAGTTGCACTAGCTACTGCGCGAGCTGAAGATGGCGGGAAAATGAACTGATGATACAAGGGACCGCCCACACTTATACAGGAAACAGGAAACTGATGTAATGTGCGGGCGGTCCCTGGTGAAAAACTGCTAGAGGAGCCGCCGGGCACCACAGCGACCTCTGCTGGATACCCAAAAGTATTACCTTACTGCAAGAGACTACTCCATGGAAGATCACTAGTTACTTCAAAGTCTAACAGAATTCTGAAACCAACCTGGGCAAAAATGTATTACTGGTGTGCAGCTTAACACAGTAATTTAAAGAGCTAGTGTACTGTGTGGAAACTGCCTGCAATTGATTGTAACTTTCAGATGTAGTCAGCTATCACTTCGTATATTTTTTCTTTTCTGTTTGCCAATTAGAAGATTTTCCACCTGGCAGTACTGGGGTGATGTGTCGAGCAGCACTCTGCCTGGAGGCAAAAAAAGTCAGTTCAGTTCCTCCCACTACATCAACACTGAGACCACACTGACTATGACAGCACTAGTAACCAATGAGAACCATTTCTCACTGCCAGGTTTCACTTTCACATAAAGCAGCAGGGACTGACTCTTCCTGGTTACTAGTGATGACACATTTTCTTGCATTTTGATTGGTAGCTTGTGAAAGTCACTGCTAAGGCTACAAGGATTATGTTGCCTCAAGATGTTTGGTCTCATTTCTGATGATGTAGTGGGAGGAATAGAACTGACTTTTTTTTTAGCCTCCAAAAAGAGTGCTGCTCCACACATCACCCCAGTACTGCAGGTGGAAAATCTTCTAATTAGCAAACAATATAAAAAAATACTTCAGATATCAGAAGTGATAGCTGACTGCATCTGAAAATTACTAATAATTCCAAGCAGTACACTACCTCTTTAAGGCTGGAAAGGACTCTAGGTTAATCAAGTCCACTCCGCAAATAAGGAGACTCACAAATTAGATCCTGAAGCTTGGAAATGCTTCAAACAAAGTCATAGCAACCAAAAAAATGAAAATTATGTGTACTCTGTAATTCTTGATCTTCTTGGACAAGTCTTCCCCATTTATTCATACTGCTGGGTTCAAGCTGTAGATGCTGGGACCTTGCGGGAGCCAAAAATCTTTAAGAGGGCCGGGCACGAGATAGGATCGTGAATGCGTGGCACTGCAAGGCTGGCTCACACCATACAGGCGATCTCAGTGTCAATCCTCCAACCACCGCAGTATCTGTTTTACTGAGGAGGTGTAGAGTATACTAACTACAGCAACACCTAACTTGACAAGAGCATAAGATAGCCCTTCTCACCTGTATAAGGGTCAATTAAGAAAGAACAGTTACGTAAGAACTTACCGTAACAGTAGATCGAGGGGATCTCCATCAGGTAACACCGTAGGAACCTTCACCATCAGTGAAGGGGAATCCGTATGGAAGATTTTCAGCAGTACAACTACGGAGACTGCGGATGATAAAGTACCTTCTCCCTGCCTGGTCTATTGCAGTGACCGCTCTATCCTCTTGTCCACCCCCCTTCCTCACCCCTAAATGACTTTCCATTATACTCCCATTCCCCCTTCTTCCTCTCCCCGTCCTCTATCCATGTTACATTACCATCACCACACAATCTACCCCTAGTCTGTATCCCACACTATCGTCACTCAACAGTCCCTGCCCTTATCTACAGCTATCCTTTCTTTACCTTCTATATCTACCTCCTCTCCCTGCCACCTCCATAGTGCCCTTGCCAAAGCCAACATAGCCACCGTTATATTCGTTTTTCCCCACCCCCCTCACCCATCTCTGTCCCACCATCCTCTATCCCCCCCTTCCCTCTGACCTTAGCCCACCCCGCCAGTGTGCCACTATCTTTACTTTCCATGCTGGCCTTGTAGTTTCTACTTCCCTCATGAGGTACTATCTTGTTACCCACAGCTAACCATTTATTTAACTCCTAGCTTTAGTGCGCCTATGTATATATGATGTAAATATTATCGTTCTATTTTCTTCTCATGGATTATTCACGTGTTTAATGCATATTACTTTGTATATGCTTATGTAATGTCCCTGTTAATCAGGACCCTCTTGTAAATGAGCATGCTCAACGGAGTTTTTTCCTGCCAATAAACTTGAACTGGGGCGACCCACATCAGCAATCCTACAGAGGCGCAGGTGGCCCCACTCCCTCCTCAGTTGTTTCCCTCCGGAGACAAAGTGACCAAGGCTCACATCCTGGGGAACCCTGGAGAGAGAGAGATCCACCTCTAAGTAAAATCAGGATACAGCAGATAACAAGGTCCTAGACAGGAGCCCCAAAAAGTAGGATGGTGGGAGGGAAATCATACCAGATGACTGAGATCCCCTTCAAGATCTACTGTTACGGTAAGTTCTTAGTAACTGTTCTACCTTCTTTGGGGGTATCTCAGTCATCAGGAAACACCGTAGGAACGAGTACCAAGCAATGACAAGTGTAAACAGACAGTATGGGAGGTTGGATCTCCATAAACTTAAGACAGGAGTCCTTATAACACAGCCCTGCTAAAACCTCCACAGGCTCTTGAAGCAATGTCCAGACTGTAATGCTTGATAAAAGTGTGGACTGTACTCCAGGTTGCTGCGGCACAAATGTCAGTGTCTGAGACCCCTTTGAAACAAGCCACCGAGGTTAGCCATGCCTCTGGTGGAGTGAGCTTTGACAGCACCAGGCAATTCTTTGCCGTACTTATTGCAGAAGAACACAATGCAATTTGGCAACCACTTGAATAAACACTGCTTAGAAACTGAAGCGCCCTCTACCTGGGGCAAAAGAAACAAACAACTGCTTACACTTCCTGGACACACTAGTCCAAAGCAAATAACACTTCAAAGTTCTGTGCACATCTAATGTATGGAGAAGTGCTTCCCCTAGACTGGCATGCTCATGAAAATAAACAGGAAGGTGGATAGACTGATTTAGCGTGAACTCAGAAACCACCTTGGGCAGAAACTTAGGATTTGTACGCAAAGACACCCTGTCTTTATAAAAAATCAAATAAGGCTCCTTGCACCAGATGGCCGGAAGCTCTGAAATTCTTTGAGCAGCAGTAATTGTAACTAAAAACAGCACTTTCCAAGATAGCACAAATCACAAGTCGCAACTGGATCAAAAGGAGACAGGATCAACTTCTCCAAAATAAAATTCAAGTCCCAAGCTGGGTCAAGGGAATGGATTGGGGGTTTCTGGTGCAGGATGCCTCTGAGTAAAGTATGGGAGACATCCAACTGAGCGATCGTGCAGTCACCCACGGGCTCATGAAAGGCAGAAATAGCTGAAAGATGGACCTTGAGGGAGGAATACTGGAGGCCTGAGTCAGACAAATCAGGAAGTCCAGGATATGATTCACCGAGCAGGTGAAAGGGTCTATGGAATGTTTGGCAGCCCAGATGGCAAACCACTTCCACTTCATGGTATATGTGGCACGGGTGGAAGGCCTGCGAGCGACCACCAGGACGTCCACCACCCTGTTAGAGACCCTGAACCTGGCAATTGCTACGTTCTCAGGAGTCAGGCATGCAGATGGCAGGGACCAGAGGTTGGGATGGACCAAGGTCCCTTGATCATGGGTCAGCAGATTTCTGCAAAGGGGCAGAGGGATTAGAGGTTCCTCTGCCAGCTGCTGAAGCAGAGGGAACCATATCTGGCGAGGCCAGAATAGAGCCACCAGAATCATGCTGGCCCCCTCCATCTGCAGCTTGATCAGCAACCTCTGGATTAGAGGAAAGGGAGAGAATGCAGCGAGAAACCTCCCGCTCCAAGAGAGGGACAACACGTCTTGCCAAAAAACTCCAGGCCCTGGAGCTAGGGAGTAGAAATTGTGCAGTTTTGCGTTGAGTGGGGACGCAAAAAGGTCCAACTCTGGATGACCCATCTGTTGAACAGATCTTCTGCTACAGATGAGAAGCTCCCATTCGTGCATGCTACACAAAAGTCCTGCTGAGACTGTCTGCCAGAGTGTTTAGAACACCTGGCACATGCACAGCAGAGTCAGACTGTGCTCCAGAGCCCAATACCACACTCTCATGGCCTCCCTGCAAAGGGGGTATGAGCGAGTCTCGCCCTCCTAGGTGATGTAGTAGATAACACTCAAACTGTCCGACTGCACCAGCACCTGTCCTGGTGGCAAGGTGCTCCTGAAATGCTTGAATAGCATATAGCACCGCCCTCATCTCAAGGACACTGACATGCAGGGCAGTTTCCCACTGGGACCAGGAGCCCTGGGTTTGGAAGGGACCCAGGCGTGCTCCACAGCCCAGACCCGAAGCATCTGTTGTTGAGATCTGATGCGGAGAGGTAATCTGTAAGGAAACCCCTTGAAGTAGATTCACAGGGTCCATCCACCACTGTAGTACCTTGCATACTGGAGAGACCACCAGGACTGGTTGGTCCAACTCGTCCGTGCGCCACTCCCATTGTACCGAGGGTCCACTGAAGGTTGCGCATGTGGAGCCTGGTCAGTGGAATGGTGGAAATGGCCACTGCCACCCCAACAATCTGAGGTACACCCCGGCAGGAAGGTACAGAGACTGAGCGACTTCCTGAGCTTGGGCCATGAGGCACTCCGCACTGTTCTGGGGCAAGCAGGCCTTCCCCTGCTCGGAATCCAGAACTGCCCCTATATACTGCAGTCTTTGGGACGGTACTAGAACGGACTTAGGCAGGTCGACAGTAATGTTCAGGGAGTGGAAAAGCTGGAGAGTGCGCTCCAGAATAAGCAAAAGCTATTCTCTGGACAGGGCCTTGAGATACTAATCATCCAGGTAAGGGAAGACATATAGTCCTTTTTGGAGGATTGCTGCAACCACTGACAAGCACTTGGTAGAGACTCGTGGCACAGAGGATAAGAAAAAGAGCAGCACTTTGAACTGATAATTCTCGCCCTGAAAGGCAAAATGAAGAAACCTCCTGTAAAGAGGAAAGACAGAGATGTGCAGGTAAGCATCCTGCATCTCCAGTGAACAGAGCCAGTCCCCAGTCTGGAGGAGAAGCATGAGGCCTGGCAAAATTACCATCCGGAACTTTTTGTACTGGACAAGGATTGAGTTCCCTTAGATCCAAAATGGGCCTCAGATCTCCAGTCTTTTTGGGGAACAGGAAAAACCTGGAATAAAACCCCTGGTTTCTCTGGTGCCATGGCAATAATTCGATGGCCTGCTTGCGCAGAAGAGACTGTACTATCTTCCTGAGAACAGATAAGTGAGCCGGGAGATAGTTGGAGGGTGGCAGAGGGGTATCTGGAGGCTGCTATATAAGCTCCAGGGTGTGACCCTTCTCTATGATCTGCAGAATCCATGCATCTGCAGTTATGGTTCTCCACTGATTTAGATGAAGGGAGAACCAACCTCCGACCACCGCCTCCTGGGTTTCGACCAGAGGAAGGGGGTCTGACAAGGAGTCAAGCTGAGGTGGAGCCAGCTGCAGAGGCTGGTGCGTCGATTCTGGGTCGTTTGGCTGCCGCTCCAGCATTGGAAGGGGCAGGTATGGGAGCCTGGGCTCTATGTTCTCCCTTGGTACGGGGAGCCGATCCTGGCCTTCTGGCCTGTGTACAAAAAGTAGACCGCCCTCTACCACTTGCTTAAGTGTGGTAGAGAGAATGGACAGACTTAATGGCTGTGCCCAAGGCCTGCAGATCATTTATGATGTCCTGAACATCAGGGACAAAGAGTTTGGTACCACTGAAAGGGGCATTAAGCACCTTGCTCTGCAACATCAGCTGCAAATCCAGAGACCCTAAGCCAGAAGTGCTTACAAAGGCATATGTAAATGGCAGCTGCTCTGGCCACTGTATTGGTTATGTCATACAGGGCCCTGAGGAGGTGTTTGTCAACATCCTCAGCAATTTGGAAACACTGAAGCAGTTCCTTCTTCTGGGAGCCATCAGGAAGGGCCTGAGCCACAGCTTTGCCCTTTCTCCAGCTGGCATTTTGGTATTTAACAATGTGCGACAGATAATTTGCAATTCTCAGACCCAAAGTAGAGAAGGCATAAACCCTTTTTCCCTACAGGTCAATCCTGCAGGATTTGTCTGGGGGAAGGGAGCTAAGGTGCTTAGGCGCCTTAGATCTGTCATAAGCTGCCTTAACGACTATGGAGTCAGTTTCAGTATGGGCAGCAAAATAAGGTAGACCCTGAGGAGCATTATAAAGCTTGTCCACCCTGCATGACATAGCTGGCACCATGTCTGGCCAATGGCAGGCTGCAGTGGTGGCATTCTTCAATGCTGGGAGTATTGGAGGAATGATCTTAGGAGATTCCGGAATTTCCAAAAAAATCCACCAGGTCTTTTCTGGTGACATCCTCTTCCTCAGTCTAGAAGCCCATGGTGGTAGACAACTGCTTCATCACATTATGGTATTATGTGCTTTTTATTTTTGTATGACGCCCAGAGCCTCTGGGATGGTGCATCTTTTAAATAAACCTTACCTTGCCTTAAAAAAGGTGGCATCCTCAGGGGGAGACCTTGAAGTATGCTTGACAAACTCCTCACTGACTTAAAAGGCAATGGACTTATCTGACATCAAGATTTCATCCTCTTCACCCTCTACATCATCAGGGAGGATGAGATCAGGGTGATACTCCTTGACGTCGACCTCCTAATCTGGGTCTGGCATCTGATTTGCTGCTACCAGCCCACAGGGAGACTCCAGGGGTCGACGAACAGGTGTGGAAGACAAAGCTGCAGTTGTCAGCGAAGTGGGCCTGTTCAAGGCACCCAGCTGCCGACGGTGGGGGTGGGGTCCCTCAGGCTGTGTCCTGGGAACCTGGTGAACCTGTAGCCCTGGAAGGAGAAGGGGCAGGCCTTGACGGAACTGTCGACGAGCCCATCATCGACAATGGAGGGGCAGAAAACCTGGAGGTCAACAGCCAGGCACCCTGTCTGTTGGGCGGAGGTGCTGTCAGTATGGGTCTGGTAGGGGCAGAGACCTGGACAGCTGGTCTCTTCGTCAGAGTGGCTGCCACAAAGATGCCCAAAGGAGAGGCCGACAGGGAGTGGGATTGCCGTTGGGAAGAGACTGTGAACCCGGTCTTTATGACTTTTCCCCAAGGACTTGTCCCGGGCCTCTGAGCTCAAAGAGCTGGTGGGCAACTGGGCAGCCAGGACCCCAGAGGACCCCTTCCTGGAGCTGGCTACCCGTTCCATGAATTTTTTGACAGCCTTCTTGTGTCACCTGAGGGTAGTCTTGTTAAACTTCTGGCACAGCTCACAGTCGGAGACGTCATGGTCAGGCCCAACACAGCAGACACAATAGAGTGTTTGTCTGTAGAGGCAATCTTCTCTTTCCACAGCAGCAGTGACAGAAAAGAGAAGATGAAAGGGATTAACTCTCGAGATAAACAGAAAAAATCTCAAGAGATTTGGTAAAAGTTAAAGGAAAAAAAGGCTGTAGGCTGAAAAAAGGCGCGAACAGTGCGATGAAGCTTCCACAGAGTCTGTGCAAGCAAGTTGATGGCAAGAAAGAACTGAAAACGGAGCATGGCTGCCTATGCCTATATAGGTTTGCTGACGTTGGTTGATGCAGACGACGTGGGCAGCCTCAGTTGTACTGCTGAAAATTTTCCTTGAGGATTCCCCTTCACCAACGGTGAAGGTTCCTATGGTGTTACCTCATGACAAAAGATACCCCCAAAGATGATCTAGGTCTTCACAGCCCAAAGTGAACAAGGGAGGTGAAGGCTAAGAGCAGAGTAAGTGAGCTCGGGAGATGGAGGGTGGGCGTATGAATAAGTGGTGAAGACTTGTCCAAGAATTACAGTGAGTACGTACTTTTCTTATCTTCCTGGACTTAAGTCTTCACCATTTATTCATACTGCTGGGTTAGAGAACCAAGCTAAACCAAAATCCCCTGAGCAGGGTGGTAGGAGAGACAGCTCACTCCGGACAGAAGTCCATTAAGGATTGTCCTGTCAAAAGGAAGTATGCTGTCTGGCATGGACATCCAGAGCATAGTACTTAATGAAAATACGCACTGAGCTCCAAGTAGACACTTTGCAAATCTCAGCAATGGGAAAATAGTTACATAAGAACTTACCGTAACAGTAGATCTTCGAGAAAGATTCCTGCAGTAGGTCATAACATGTAAGACTGCACCCCCTAGCTTCAGGATCACACGGCAAACTTTTGCTAGCAATGTCTGGTGGGGGACTGCCCACCTGACGTCACGTGACGGACGTCGGCGTGACCCTATATAGTGGGCAGTCCCCACGCCCGCCTTCCAGTTCTCCTGCCGGAGATCCAAGGAGGATGAGACAGGAGAAAATGATGAAAATCCTGGAGCCCAGTTCAGAATGATCTGTAAGAAATGCAGAAACTGGGGGAAGGAGGAAGGAAAAGTGTGACCTACTGCAGGAACCTCTCACGAAGATCTACTGTTACAGTAAGTTCTTGCGTAACCGTACTATCTTACTTCGAGAGGGTTCCTGCAGTAGGTCATAACATGTAGGACTAAATCCAAAACAGTCACTCAGAGAAACTGAGAGAATCAGGGGAGGAGGAGGAACTGGAAACAGATCAGAACCGGACTAAGACGGTAGGCCCTGCAGGACAGTAAGGCCAAACCCGGGCCCTATGCCTAGAGGCAATGTCCAGACTGGAATGCTTCATGAAGGTATGGACCGAACTCCAGGTTGCTGCCGCACAAATCTCTGCTGCAGAGACATACCTAAGGAATGCTGTAGAAGTAGCCATGCCTCTGGTATAGTGACCTCTGACCTCCCCTTGAAGAGGTTTATTGTACTTCTGGTAGCAGAAGCGGATGCAGTTGGCCAGCCATTTGGAGAGACACTGTTTAGAAACTGCCAACCCAAAGGATTTAGGGGCAAAGGAAACAAAGAAAAAAATTACCCACCTTAGTAATTATGTTTGTTCTAGTGGAGTCTTGCTGTATTCTGACAAATGCAATTAGGTCCTGCCTTTCAACTGCCCCGGAGAACATAGGATTAACTTTTCTATGCATGGCATAGAATGTTCATCTTGAGCTCGGTTGGCGCCCCCGCCTGCTATTCGAACTACAACCGTCATATCTTTATGAGCAAAAACTCACCAGGTGTTCTGTGTGGAAACTGTAAAATTTTTAAATTAGCCAATTGGCAGAAATATAATGTTTTTGGTTCTCAAAGGAAGACTCAAGTCAGGAAACCCAAAAACAAAAACCAAATCAAATGAACAACATTCCACCCAAAAGAAAAAAAAGAGGGTGTAAAGGGGGGGCACTCTAGGGTGCCAACACTGCACCTGCCCACCCACATCCCAAAAATCTAGGTTCTGAGAGGGGAGGCGGGGGGGTCAGAATACAGCAAGACTCCACTAGAAGAAACAATTACCAAGGTGAGTAATTTTTTCTTCAAACAATATGAAGTCTTGCTGCATTCTGACAAATGCAGACTACCAAGCAGTACCTCCATGGAGGAGGGACAGAACCTACTTTGGAAACAGGCTCTGAAGTACTGCTGTGTCAAACCGAGCATCACTCCTAGCCTGGATATCCAGAGAGTTATACTTGGTAACAAAAGTATGGACTGTTTTCCAGGTGGCTGCTTGACAAATTTCTAAGAGAGGGATATCCCTGGCAGTAGTCAGGGAAGCAGCTGTACCTCTTGTGGAATGAACCCTCAGGCCTGAGGGTGGAGTTCTACCCAGTTTTTCATAGCAGAATTGTATACAAGAAACAATCCACCTGGCAATACATCTCTTAGTGGCAGGTTTGCCCTTCCCAACTTCTCCATAAGTGAGGAACAACTGGAAGGATTCAAACCTGTGACCCTTGGTACACTCTACGTAGTAGCTAAGGGCTCTTTTAACATCCAAACTGTGTAACCTCCTCTCCCCCAAGGAAGAATGATCAGTGAAGAAAACAGGGAGAGAGAGAGACTGACTGAGGTAGAAATCTGAAATCACTTTAGGGAAGAACTTTCTGTTAGTTCTAAGGACCACTTTATCTCTGTGAAGAGAGATGAAATCAGGTTCCACTGACAGGGCTTGCAATTCACTGATACATCTGGCAGAAGTAATGGCTACCAAAAACACAGTTTTCCAAGTCAAGTACTTAAGCTCTGCTGAGGACAAAGGCTCAAAATGGGGTTGCATAAGCTGAGCAATGCAAACATTAAGATCCCAAGCAGGAGCAGGATCCCTAAAGGGGGGATTGGTGTGAAGCAATCCCTTGAAAAACTTACAGAATACAGGATGGGATGACAGAGAGGAAGACTTGCCTACAGACAGGAAAGCAGAAAATGAAAATTACGTACCTACCGTAATTCTTGATCTTCTTGGACGAGTCTCCACCACTCATTCACACTATTGGGATCTGCACCGGAGGCACTAGGACCCATCGGGAGCAAACTTTTGCTGGGAGGCGTGCCAGAGATGGCCGCCGAGGCATCGCGGTACTCGCGGCAATGACTTATCACAAAGCGTGCGACTCCCAACTGCCTCAGTACCTTTTTACCAAGGAGGTGCAGCATAACTAACCTAGAAGGGTAGCCTAACCTAAAAAAACCCGGACATAAGATAGTCCGGATGACCCGTGTAAGAAGGGTCAATAAAGAAGTCTTCAAGGCCTAAAGATTTGAGGGAGTGAAGACCAACAAGAGAGGTGAGCTCGGGGGATGGAGAAGGGCGGTAGAATGAGTGGTGGAGACTCACCAAGAAGATCAAGAATTACGTAGGTACGTAATTTTCATATCTTCCTGGACATAAGTCTCCACCACTCATTCACACTATTAGAGAGTACCGAGCTAATAATCCCCGAGAGGGCTGCAGGAAAAACCCAAGAGCTCACGCTTGTTAAGACAGAAGTCCATTAAGGATGGCTCTGCCAAAGGAAGAATGTCGCTCAGATGGACATCGAAAGTGCATAATGCTTAATGAAAGTATGCACTGAGCCCAGGTGGCTGCATTGCAGATGTCTGCATGGGCACGCTATGGATTTCCGCTAGGATGCTGCTACCGCCTGGTAGAGTGAGCGTAAACTCTACCCTCCAATTTAACCTGCTTGGAATAGCAGTGACGAAGGCACGCCACTAGCCATGCTGAGATACATCTAATAGCGACAGATTGACCCAGCCGGGCCTCACTGAAGGAAACAAACAGTTGCTGGGCTTTATGAAAATCCTTGGTTCTATCTAAGTAGAAACGCAAGGCCCTCTTAACATCCAGAGAATGAAGAGAGCGTTCTCCTTCATTTTGGAAGTCCGCAAAAATAAGAGGGAAGGACCAAAGGTTGGTTAAGATGAAATTCTGACACAATCTTAGGAAGAAATTTAGGATGAGTACGAAGGACTACTTTGTCCTTATGGAACACAGTATACGGAGGGTCTGTGACCAGGGCATGTATCTCAGAGACCCTATGGGCTGAGCTAATGGCCACTACGAAGGCAGTCTTCCAGGTGAGAAACTTTAGCTCACAGGTAGCTAGAGGCTCAAAAGGTTTCCGAGTGAGCATGTCTAGCACAAGATTAATGTCCCAGGCTGCAACAGGACGTCTTGTAGGGGGTCTGGTGTGCAGAATGCCCTTAAGAAATCTCTTAACCATAGGTAACTGAGCCAGTGAAAGAAAAAAAACGGCTCATGATACGCTGAGATGGCACTAAGTTGAACCTAACTGTAGAGTACTGAGACCTGAATTTGAGAGGTCCAAAGGTACTCTAAGACTTTATCTGGAGGGCAGGAAAGAGATTCAAAGAGGACTCTGCACACCAGAGGGAAAACGCCCACTTAGCCGTAAAGCTTTCCGAGTGGCCGCTTCCGCGCAGCCAGAAGGACATCAGAAACTCTTTAAGTAGACATTGAACCGATGTACTTTACCTCTTCAGGAACCAAGCGTGAAGGTGAAGAGATGTCAGATTGGGATGGACCACCGGTCCCTGAGTTAAAAGGTTCATCTGCAGGGGAAGTGGTTTCGGAGGAACTGCCAACATACTGTTGAGAAGTGGAAACCACTGTTGTCGAGGCCAAAAGGGAGCAATGAGAATCATCTTGTCTCCTTGAGACTCGAACTTGAGGAGTACCCTCTGAATTAGAGGAAGAGGCGTAAAGGCATAAAGAAAGCGTTTTGTCCACTGCAGCCTGAACGCATCCTGACAAAAAATGCCAGGCCCTGGATTTCTGGAGCAGAACAGAGGCAGTTTTGCGTTGAGTGGGGACGCAAAAAGGTCCAGGTCCGGAGTTCCCCACTCTTCGAATAGTGACTGAACTATGGTTGGGTCGAGAGACCACTCGTGAGGATCTGTCTCTGTTCTGCTGAGACGGTCTGCCAAGTCGTTTTGTACACCTGGCAGGTAGATTGCTTGAATTAGAGCCTTGTGCTCCAAGCACCATTCCCAGACCCTCATCGCTTCTCTGCATAAGGGTAAGAATGAGCACCGCCTGCTTGTTGATGTAATACATCACTGCTTTGTTGTCCGCTTGGAGGAGAATATTCTTGTACGGAGAATGTCCTTCAAAGCTCGGACCGCATAAAGGACGGCTGCCTCACTAGGACATTTATGTGAAGCTGGGACTCGAGTTGAGTCCACACACCCAAGTGTGGAGAGCCTGACAGTGAGCTCCCACCCCATTAGTGAGGCGCCTGTAATATGGAGATCTGATGGTCCAGAGGGGCAAAGGGTATCCCTGCAGGAGAGTGTCCTCTTGAGACCACCAGGTGAGAGACCGTGAGGGGTTCTGTCACCTTGATGAAACAGGATCATGGGTGAGTGGTTGGAGACCACTGATACTGAGCATCCACTGGTGGTTCTCATGCAGACGGGCGAGAGGTACAGTGAACACTGAGGATGCCATGAGGCCCAGCATCCATTGCATTGAGAGCGCTGTAACTGACCTGTTCTCTCCGATGTAACGGGCCATCTGAAGGATATCGCTCTTCTGTCCTCTGGGAGAAAAGCCTTCGACAGGATGTGTCCAGAAGGGTCCCTGTGAAAGGAGCTCTGGGAGGGCTGCAGCTGTGATTTCCTGAGGTTCAGCAGGACTCCCATGGACGTAAGGAGGTGAGAGGCCATCTCTACGGCATCCAGAGTCCCTTGCCTGGAAGGACTTGCCAGAAGCCAATCGTCCAGATAAGGGAACACCTGCATTCAAAGTTTTCTGAGGTGCGCTGCGAGAACTGCACAACACTTTGTAAACTCGTGGCGCCGAGGATAGCCCAAAAGGCAGGACTCTGAACGGATAATGTTGCCCCAGAGCCACAAACCTAAGGAATCTGTGATGCCTCGGGTGAATGGGAATGTACTGGTAAGCATCCTGCATGTCTAGGGAAGCTAACCAGTAGTGCTGATGAAGTAAGGGTAACAGGGTTCCTAGAGAAATCATTTTGAATTTCTCCTTGGGGAGAAATTTGTTTAGCTTTCTGAGATCTAGAATGGGGCGCATTCCCCCAGACTTCTTTGGAACCAGAAAGTAATGAGAGTAGAACCCCGTGTTTCGTTGATGCAACGGCACAAGTTCTACTGTCCTGTTGTTTAGAAGGCCCTGAATCTCGGCGGTGAGAAGGTCTGACTGAGGGGCAGACAGCCTGGGCTGTCGCTTGGGGAAAACCGAGGGTTTCCACAAATTGAGTGAGTACCTCTGGATTATCCGAAGGACCCATTTGTCGGAGGTTATGGACTTCACTGGCTGTAGAAGTGCATCAGCCGACCTCCCACCGGAGAGGAAAAGTCCACCCGGCAGCTGAGGTGGGACTTGGGCCAGCACTATATGGAGGCCATGGGCCTTGCGCTTGCCGCGCTTTCGAGGTTGGGCAGGCTGGTTCTTGCGGAAACTTCCTCTGCCTCGAAGGACTGACGGTTATGAAACTGACGCTACTGGCATGCCCTCGAGAGGGGCAGGAGGGGTCGAGCCAACTTAATGGCTGACCTAGTCTTTGTGTAGCTTCTAGAGCTTGCTCGACCTGAGGACCAAAAAAGATATGCACCATTAGCGGGCAATGCCATTACTTGCTGTTGCGCATCATTGGTGAAGTTCAGCGCGCAGCCAGGAATGGCGGCGGTGCAATACCAGCAGCTGCTGAACGGGAAGCGGAGTCAAAGCGCCCATGGCTGCTTTAACCTGTTGGTTGTTAGATTTAACACCCTGGTAACGGTTTGGAGAAGCTCTGGTTTTGAACCGACCGGAAGAGCTTCAACCATTTGCTTGAGAGAGTGCCACAGGATATACTGCATTGAGAAAAATAGCCCTGGTAACTGGCAATACGCATACTTAGGTAGAAGCAGCAAAGACTCTCTTACCTAAGGTGTCTATCTTACAGATTCCTTGTTAATAGGTCGAGCTGTAGTGGTTTGAGGAAGGACGACCTTATCATTCTCTGCCAGGACTACAATAGGATCCGCAAAGGCCTGGGATGCCAAAATGGGACAATCCTTGGGGGCTGAATATTTTCTATCAATGGATTTAGCCACCGATGAAGAAAGAGCAGGATTATTCCATACCATTTGAGACAGCGTCTCGAAGGAAGGCTGAATCGTCGGAGTCAAATCCGTAGGGATCTCCGAGGAGTGAAGGTATTGGAGTCTCAGCAATTTCCCAGGATCGATGTCTGTAGTCTGGAGAGAAAGTGTGGAAATCATATTCTTCAGCAGAGACTTCAATGACAGGTCCTCGACCACAGGCTCTGCAGCAGTAAGAGATCCTGCTTCGTCCACCTCATCGCCCAGCCGAAGGTCTGGGTCAGGCTCAACGTCATCTCCCGACAGTCCAGGAGGGACTGTATGGACAGGAAAGGGATGAAAGCCAGAAAAGGAAGGAGGAAAAGACACAAAAGGAAAGTCCCCGAGAGCCCCCGGCACCGAGGAACCACGCGGCGCCACAAACGGCGCCGAGAAGCCGCACGGCGCTGCAAGCTACGCTGAGAAGCCGCGCAGTGCCACGGCCAACACCGCAAAGCCACGCATCACCGCAGGCGACGCCGTAGGCTACCACGGCGTCAAGGCGCCTCCAGAGACCAAAAACAGGTTTTGAAGAATAAAGAGCAGGAGATAAGGGCATTGTGTGCCTCGCGCCAAGCCATATTTGGGGACACCTAAGACGGAGTCGACGGCAACAAGAAGGTGCCGCGTGACCAGGAAGTCCAACCGCCTTTACCTGGTCGCCCAGAGAGCCCGGCGCCCACGAACGATCGAGCCAGGTAGCCGAACCAACCTCCAGCCCATTGCTCCATAAGAGCGCTAACTGATGAAACTGCTCATCTGAAGACCTACCGCGGGCGGGTAGATTCGATGTCAAGACGCCGGGTTACTAGAGCCGCTGCCGGCGATCGCGAGGAGGACCGCAACTAGCCCTCGATAACCTAACGCCCACGCCGCAGACGATCAGAGGGCTGCACCGGTGATGCCTTCTTTAGACCTGCGGGTCAAGAAGAGTTCGAGGTCAACGGTGCCGTAGAATGCACTGCTTGGTTTTATGCTTGCTGGGACCGCCCATCCCCCGGCATTGGACTGACTGTTGTCAGACCCCTTCCGGAGAAGGCGGCGGACCGGACCCAGCCCGACTGACTGAATAGCTTTACACAAGTCTCCCACCTCACCTGACCTGCTCATGGTAGACTCCGTCAGTGTAGGCTGAGACTTCTTTATCATTTTTATTTGAAAATAAGTATAACTTAAGCGATACTGTATCGAGATACTAAATAATAAAAACTGAAAACTATGCTGCTAGTTTGAAGTTTGACTCCCGACAGGCGAGCGACGCTACTGAAGCGCACTCGACCATGCAAGGAACTAAGGCGTGTTGGGGAGTCGACGCCGAGATAGTCATTGCTGCCGAGCTGGGGCTCGCGACGCCATTCCTCGCGGCGCCATCTCTGGCGTCGACTCCCCAGCAAAAGTTTGCTCCCGATGGGTCCTAGTGCCTCCGATGCAGATCCCAATAGTGTGAATGAGTGGTGGAGACTTATGTCCAGGAAGATCAGCTGCCAAGTGTACCTTGAGAGTAGCTGGTCTGAGACCTAGTCCATTAAGATGGACCATATAATCCAGAACCGTAGGCAATTCAGCAGAGTCTGGAGAAATATTTTTCTGGAACACCAAATGCTGAATCTTTTCCATTTGGAGTTGCATGTCTTTCTGGTGGAAGACTTTCGAGAAGCCTTAAGGATATCTAGAACCCACTGGGAAAGATGCAAATCTGCAAACTCTAACTCTTCAAGAGCCAAGCCTTGAGATTGAGAGACTGAAGATTTGGGTACCAACTTCTCCCCTGAGAGGATGTTAACAGGTTGTAATTCCTGGGAAGAGACAGGGGAAGATGGACTGCTAGGGACAGCAACAAGGGATACCATGGCTGCCTGGCCCAGTCTGGAGCAATCAATCACTTTGCATGGTTGTGACCTTATCTTGACAAGCACTTTGAACAGGAGAGGGAAAGGGGGCGGAAGCATACAGAAATTTCCCTTCCCAGTTCAGGATCAGGGCATCCAGGGGGACTGAGCCCAAGACTGGGGGTCTGCAACAAAAGAGAGGAAGTTGGTGATTGTCTGGGGCTGCAAAAAGATCCATCTCTGGAGTGCCCCATCTTGAGAAAATCACTTTCAACACCAGAGGATCTAGGGCCCATTCGTGATGGCCCTGGGATATTCTGCTCAGTGCATCTGCTAGGACATTGTCCATCCCTGGGAGGTGAACTGCTATCAGAGAGGTTTGCAGAGAATAGGCCAGGGACCACAACTTCATCGCTTCTGTGCACAAAGCCATAGACAAAGTGCCTCCTTGCTTGTTGATGTACCACATGGTGGTGGTGTTGTCTGTTCTGACCTGAACCACCTTGTTTTGTAAAGATTTGGAAAAAGCTTGCAGTGCCAGAAACACTGCTCTGAGTTCCAAGAGATTGATGTGAAGCAGAGATTCCTGAGGTGACTACAGTCCCTGGGTGGTAAGTTCCCCCAAATGGGCTCCGCAGCCCAGCAGGGAAGCATCTGTGGTGAGGACCACTGAATGAGACTGAGTGACAAATGGAACCCCTTGCCTCAAATTGTACCGATCCTGCCACCATTGCAGGGCTTGGATCAGAGTTTGAGTCACTGGAATTAGTCTGGTAAGGGAATCCTTTCTTTGGGATCAAAAAGCTCTCAAGTGGAACTGAATGTCCCTCATTTGGAATCTTGCGCCCTAGACCACTGCTGTAGAAGCTGCCATGTGGCCCCGTAGCTGAAGGAAATGCCTTGCTGGTCGAGACACCTGAAGGCTGAATGAAGAGGCCAGTTCCAAGAGGGTCCTTGCCCTTTCCAGGGGAAGAAAGGGTCTTGCTTTTACTGTATCCAGCTCTGCCCCAATGAAGGTGAGGAGCTGCACTGGTTCGAGAACTGACTTTGGTAGGCTGAGAAGAAATCCTAAAGAAGTGAGCACTTGCTAGGTCACTTGCAGGTGTGACTTGACTTGGTCTGGAGACTGGCCTACTATGAGCCAGTCGTCCAAGTATGGAAAAATGGAAATCTTTTGTCTTCTTAGGAAGGCAACGACTACTGCCAGGCACTTTGTGAAGACCCTTGGGGTTGATGTTAGGCCAAAGGGCATTGCTCTGAACTGATAGTGGCCTGAGGGCAATTTGAACCTGAGGTACTTTCTGTGGGAGCACCTGATGGGAATGTGAAAGTAGGCATCTTTGAGGTCCAGGGAGGCTAGCCAGTCCCCTGGCCTTAGACAGGGAAGGATAATTCCCAGAGTTATTATTTTGAACTCTGGCTTTAAAAGACGTTTGTTTAGGTATCTTAGGTCCAAGATAGGTCACCACTCTCCTGTGTTTTTGGGGGTTGGGAAGTACCTGGAGTACAATCCTTTGCCCCAGTGTAGGGTAGGTACTCTCTCTATAGCTCTGAGAGCTAGGAGAGAAGAAGCCTCTGCCTCTAGGGCAAGGGTTTCTGAGAGATTTGCAGGTGGAAAAGTTCTGGCTCTCAGCTTGGGAAATTTTTTGAAGCTGAGAACCAGACCCTGGCTTACTACTTCCAGGACCCACTTGTCTGATGTAAGAGACATCCAGTCCTGGACAAAGTAAGCCAGCCTGTCCCCTACTGGGATAGGAGACTCGACCTGGGCAGACCCATCAGGGTGTCTGCTTGGCAGGGGCTTTAGGCTGAGGGGTGGATGCAGGCCTGCTCATCCTCCTTTTGCCTCTCCCTCTAAAGAACCCCCTCTGTGAAAAAGAAGAGGTCTGTGCTTGGTAAAAAGGCCTTTGGAAAGGCCTGCCCCTGGACTGCTGCCTTTGAGGAGTTGCTTGCCTTTCCTTGGCCTGAGCACTCCTGTAAGTGGTCCTGTATTCATCCATTTTCTTCACGCAATTCTCTGTCTGCTCCCCAAACAAGAATTACCCACTACAGGAAAATCCATGGCCTTAGCCTGGGTATCCTGTGAGAGGCTAGTACATCTGAGCCAAGCCATTCTCCTTAGAGCCACAGATGTAGCCATGACTCTTGATGCATCACTGGAGTCTACAGCAGCATGAAACTGAACTTTCGATGCCTCAATCCCATTTGCAGCCACCTGCTCCAGCTCCTTGGCAAGCTCGGGAGGAGCCTGTTTAGCCAGTGCCAGTACAGTGTCCCACCTGGACTTCTGGTACCTGGCTGCACAGGCCATATAATTAGCCTGCCTGAGTCCTAAGGATGATGCCATGTACTGCTTCTTTGCCATGGCATCAATCTTCCTGGAGTCCTTGTCTGGGGGGGTGTGATGCCAAGGGAATGCTTGCCTTATCACAGGCAGCAGCCTGTACAACCACAACATGGCTGCATTGCTGATAAAGGAACTCCGTATCTGAGCCTGAAAGAGTATACCTCTTGTCCATTCTTCTGTCCACAGGAGGTATGGAATTGGGAGACTTAAGAATTTTCTGTGTCTGTTTCCCAAAAGATTGTGGAGGGGAATAGACAGTCTCCTGGACTCTGGGATGTCCATCATCTCTACATAGTCAGGCTCTTCCTGATCCTCTACTGCCTCCTCCACAGGAAGCTGGAGGATATCATCCACCTTTCTATAAAACATGTAGTGTGAAGGGGACTCAGAAAGCCTAGGAGGAGAAACACCTGAAGGTCTGTCTGGGGAGATGTCCGGGTCAACAGGCACATCTAGACTTTCACCATCACCATAATCATCTTCAAACTCTCCTTCCTCTTCAAACTCCGGTTCATAAAATTCTTCAAGGGTATAATCCGGAACCAGGGGAACCGACCGA
Organism: Neoceratodus forsteri; assembly: GCA_016271365.2. Taxonomy (NCBI): domain Eukaryota; kingdom Metazoa; phylum Chordata; order Ceratodontiformes; family Ceratodontidae; genus Neoceratodus; species Neoceratodus forsteri. The sequence goes on along the minus strand of CM028130.1, from coordinate 1,626,472,110 downwards.
ACCGAGTCCCTGCCAAATGGTGCCGGTTCAGTCGGAACCGATCGAAGCAATTCCACAATCCTAATCGCTTTGGCTATTTCACCGGCGCTCGGAGTATGATATTCTGGATCCGAACTAGTCGACTTGTCTTTTCTTTTTGTCGGAACAGGTTCCTGAATCGCTCTCCTTTGCCCGGTTCAAGTATCGCCTCCTGGTCAGAGGGTATTCTTCTGGTTCGGTCGAACCGAACCGGGCTGGCCATCCGGGTCAGCGGACTTCTCGGCCTCCCTTTCCCACAGTCTACCTAATCTCTTTTCCAGGGTAGAGTCGGGAATATTTTTGCAAATTTGGCAGTCTGAATCGAGGTGGTCAAACCCCAGACAATACACAAGTGGTGTGGGGATCAGCCTTAAAGACCTCCCCAAACACACTGCAGTGTTGAAACCCAGTGGGCCCGTTTTTTCTCTTGGGTTTCTCAGACATGGCCAACCTAACCAAACTTACCCTTTTTTCGGCAATCCGCCAGGCAAGACTCCTCTATCGGTTCCTGACCGTGTCACGGGTCTTGGAAAAAACCATACTAAAACCAGTTTTTTTTTTTTAGAACCGATACGGATCAGTAACCACACACTAAATTACAGTACAAATTTTACCTCAAAATGACCGGTTCAGCCCAACCGATCCACAAGTTTACAAGTTCCACAGAGAAAACGGAACAAAACCTATCTAGTACTCATGGTACCACAGACAGAGACTTGAACCGACTAGCGGAAACAACAATTTCGGAAGAAAACAGACCGAAAAGCGACACTTCAACAGACTTTGAACAGAGCAGCAGGAGAAATTTCCAGAGCGACTGTTCAGTGAGACGGAGTCAAGAATTGGACAGTTGCAATCCAAATAACAACAGGCAGAGGCTTCAACCGAGCTCGAGATGAACATTCTATGCCATGCATAGAAGAGTTAACCCAATGTTCTCCGGGGCAGTTGAAAGGCAGGATCTAACTGCATTTGTCAGAATACAGCAAGACTTCATGTTGTTTGAAAAACATAACTGAGGAGGTGGGGGTGCTGGCGTCAAATACAGGCCAGTCTGCGAGCGCCACATAACATGTCGGCCTTGTGGGCGGTGCAATCTATGGCGTCCCCCCCCCCCCACATTCTTAAAGAAAAATGCTCCCATGAGAGTCCACTCCTATGGCCTAGATTCAAGTGTGATAAAAAGTGAAAACTGACTTGGGTAAGATTTTGTGCTTCTGTATGAACTGATTCAGACTGTGCAGATCCAGTATGGTATGCCACCCTGTTTTGGAATCAGAAGTACCTGGACACATTCCCGACTGCCAGAGCTTCTGGAACACTGGCTAAGGCACCATACTCCCAACAGCTGAGAAATGTCAGCACTTAACATGAACGTGGACGCAGAGGAGCTTGGAGTCAGTATGACAGAAGCACCATAAAACCAAAGGCAACCCACTGTGGCGAGAAGTGACGCAGTGGACCTCTCTTGTGAGTTGAAACAGAGACTGGGTGAGGGGAGGTGGGACACCCCACAACGTACCACTAGGCAGCCTTGGAGGGGACTCTGGCCAGGGCTGCAGGGGCACTACCACCTCTGCCTCCTGCCTTTTGCCCTGGCTGCCGATTTGGGCTTCGGACACCAGCGCTGTAACTGCTGGGGCTGTTGTGGCTGAAAGGACGAATACTGGAAGGCTTTCCTTTTTTAGGTTTTTGGGCCTTCAGGGATAAAGCTATGCAATCAAGGGCGGTGCAAGACTTCTCAATCTGCGTGAGATGCCCTTTCACCCAAGGGCAAAAGAGGTCAGTGCCCAAGAAGGGGACACAGGCCAGCTTATGCTGCGTATCTGCCGTGAAGTTGGAATGCCTCAGCCAGGCCCTATGATGCATGGTGACGGCAGATGCCATGGCAGGGGCACAGAAGTCACCCATGTCCAAAGCAGTCTGAAGCTGGTGTTTAGCCAGCGATGTTCGTTGGCAGGAAGATGTGGGAGGAGTTCCCCTAACACTCCAAACAGGAATGGCCAACGTCTGCCATCATGGCAGAATAACTGGCCTAACAGAGATCCAGCATTTTATTTTTAGCTGTGTGGGTAATCTTTTTGGACTCCCTGTCCGGAGGCTTGACCAGATTCCCATGGCCCCATAATTTAAGTAGGCCAAGCCCGAAACCAAACCCTCAGCAGAAGGGTGGTTGGAGAACCCCAAAAGTAAGCCCAGTTGGAACTCATACTTGCAAGCCATATGAGTGGAGGGTGCTGGGCAGGATGCTGCCAAAGGTCCAAAGATGGCATCAGCCATGGGAAAGGCAACCCCAGGGAACAGTCCTTGTCATGTGTGTTGGTAAATGAGTATCTGGCCTGCTTTTGTGCTGGCTCCAAGTTCACACTGATGGACTCCAATACAAGTCAGATCAAAACTCCAAAAGACATCAGCCCATGGTCAGTGGTCAACTCCTCAACCAACTCCCAGTGGAAGGTACAAGTTCTGGTTGAGGCCATGGACTACATACCTTCAGAGTCAGAGGATTCCTTGAAAACGGCCTTTGAACATTTTCCATTGTATACTACCCTGGTATCCTTAGTCTGGGTGATGCTCATCAAAAGCTGGCTGTGGCGTGAGAGTCCTTGGTCAGGGCCCCTAACAGGGGCTGCAATGGAGGTGGCTTGAACTTGAGATGCAGAAGCAGAGAACCATGAATCAGTGCATAAACGACTGGTGTAGGCCAAGGGACTGAAGGTTCAGGTAGCATAGTCATAACTCTCCCAGCCGTGGCCCACTGCTGCCAAAGTAGCTCCTTGTAGCAATGATGCATCTTTCATCGATACCTCTCCTCGCTTAGAAGTGCTGACAGCAACGCCTCCAGGTCAAAAAGGATCAAGACAGCGAGTGGCGCCTTGACCGTGAACCAAAGGGACAAACGGTGTCTGCTAGGGGGTTTGTATAAACTACCTGCCCAGGCAGGTTAAGCACTAGATAATTCAGAGATATGACCACTGACTAAGGCAACTGCTGAGGTCACCGAGTGGGCCTCGTCCTCCCAGAGGAGGACATGGAAATCCAGGGGTCTAGGAGACTGACTCCTTGTCAGTCTCCTCAGACAACCAGTCAACAGGCTTGAGAACACTCAACTGCCTGCTTGAACCAGTCGTCAATAAGCTCGACAGGATTACCATGGAGCTCTCGACTAAGAAGCTCAACCAAGGCTGAGTGGTCAGGGGAGTCAAAGGAGTGGGCAGAATGCGACAGTTTCCAATCCCACAACCTATGACATTTTTGCGCTTACTGCTGTGGTGAGAAGGGTTCTCCCTGAAGGTCTGGAGGGCCAGACATTTCCCTTAACTTGACAGAGAACGACCCTCCAATGCTGACCTCAGCCAGGAACAGTGCCAAGACCAATGACGAACTCACCGATGCCGCTTCTCCTTCTACAGCCATAAGTGAAGTAGCTGACTGGCAGCCACAAGGCCTTTTTTTTTTATCTTTCAGCCAACCAAGGGCTAATCGAACCATCCTGTTTTCGTTTGATGCCAGCAGTATGACCTGGCACATATTCCTCAACATTGTGTTATTCGCCCAAGTAGTACAAAAGCATGCATCATGCAGCTCTGTGGCCAAAAATTTCAACTGTGGTTTCCTGCTCGCCATCATCTGTTGCAAAGCAGATCCTTAAGACCTGTGGTACACCTTTAAATGGATCAGAGACTTGAAAAATTGAAGATTCGCTCAAAAAAAGCATACAAACAACTCTAAATCCTCCAATGCTGCAGAGCTGCCAAGGAGGAGATGTGTTCTTTCCAGTGAAAAGAAAGATTGGAGGTCATGGGGCAGAGCTGGAGGATATCACCCAGGTGGTGGGAGGGCTAAACTTTAACACTTTTAATGACAGCTGTCCAGAGTGTGGACAGTGAAATGAATTCACATTATCTGAACTAGTGCATTTATTTGTGCAAAATTTAATTTGGACATGAGGTGCTACAAATATATGCTTTACCTTCTGAATTTATAGCACCTTCCCTGCAAAGAGTGTCCCATTTCCAGCAAAGAGAAAGCAGTTCTGAGGAACAAAATGAGGTATATCCCTCATAATGTGAGACATTTGAGTGTTAATGTAGCTGCAAAGCAATATGGACCCCCGGTGCTACTGACCTGGTGATTTGCTTGTTGCACCACTGAGCTCCATAGGCACGCCCATCTTGCAGAGCCTTCAGCACGAGCAGATGACATTCTCGGTATCGGAGCAGGAGATCTGCATCTGCACCACTGGTAGCATCCAGCAACCCCTCTACCGCCTTCAAAGGGCACAAAAAGGATTACAATCATTATACAATATCTCTAACCTTATAGATAATATGACATGCTATATAAATATACATATTTAGATTCTAGATAGTAAATAGAGAAGTGATATACAGCCGGAGATCAAGTAGGGTCTGCGGCGTTACAGTGGGTTAAGGGGCAGACTATGTGGGCCATGCAGTCCTTATCTGCTGTCCCTTCCTAGGTTTCTATGTTAGCCACTCCAAATGTTTCATTATATCTAATGTTAGTTTCATTTAATCTAAGTTATCAGCGATGGGAAAAATAAAAGCACTGGTGTTACTATAACAAATCAAATACTGAAGGTGGGAGTTAGAAATCTGGCTTCTATCGTTTTTAAATAGTTCTGGACCTGCACTTCCATGGTACAGCTAGAATGGATTTTTTAAGGGGGTTGGGGCTGACACCAATGAGATGACTGCCTAGTCTACAAAGACCTGTTACAGGAGCACAAACTTTGACCTTATCTTGCCACAACTGCATCAGAAACTGTTTGCACTGTCCCCTGATGTCGGGGGAAAAACACACCATTCTAATCTAAGAATGGCTGATTTGACGCAAAAAAAGAAAGATCTGGAAATGAAGTGGTCCTTGCAGGTTCCAGCATTCTGCTCTAAGATGTAGTCTCCCTCTTTTGAACTGCTCTCACAGGACCTGTTAATCCAGGCATTCACAGCCTCCCTCTCAGCTAAAATGGGGGAAATCAAAATAACTCTGGCTGATTTGCAGTGGTCTACAGACACAGTTACTGCTCAGGGTTTGAACACAAAATCCAGGATAGTCATAGTGGAGGGGAAAGCACAGTTACAAAAGAAATACCTGCAACAGTAGATCTCTGAGAGAGGAGCTCTTGCAGCAGGCAGCACCATTACGACTGAAGCCAGGAGGCGCCAGGACCCCACGGAAAACTCAGTTCTCCCGCCGGAGACCCTGTCACATATAGAAATTGGAAAACCAAGGTGGTTCCTCTACACCAAGGAAAGCAAGATAATAGTGATAGAGAAGCAGTCACCAGGGGTAAACAGGGGGAAGGAAAGCAGTGCCTGCTGCAAGAGCTCCACTTGAAGATCTACTGTTATGGTAAGTTCTTGCGTAATTGCTCTATATTACTTCGAGGGGGGCTTTTACAGCAGGTAAAGCACAAGCACTGACCCCAGTCAGCTGGGACGAGGCAGAAGTCAGCATAAGGCACTCAAGAGAGAAGGCCCCGCAGGACTGCAAGTCCAAAGCCTGCCCTGCACCTTGATACAATGTCCAGACTATAATGCCAACTGAAAGTGTGAACAGAACTCCAAGTGGCAGCTGCACAGATATAAGCAACAGACACATTCCTGGAGGAGGCAAAGGAAGCAGCCATGCCCCTGGAAGAATGGCCTTTAACTGGCCCTGGTAAGGCTCGTTGTACTTGTGGCAACAATAAACAATGCAACTGACTAGCCATTTGGACAAACACTGCTTCGAAACAGGAGCCCCGTCTTTCCTAGGGGTGAAAAAAACAAACATCAGATTTTCTAATGGCATAGGTGCAGTTCAAATAATAGCGTAGCACCTGGTGGACCTCCAGAGTGTGAAGCAAGGACTCTCTAAATACTCTGGGTAATAAATAGGCAGGAGGATGTTTGATTCAGTGTAAACTCAGACACCACCTTAGGCAGAAAATACAGGTTACTCACCTGTAAAAGGAGTTCTAGGAATGGTATATGTTGTTCATCCACACTTTCTGGCAGGTTCCTTGCCACTTTAAATCTTGCCGGAAGGTCTTCAAGCTGGCTCCTCCCACCCACCCGGGTGGTAAAACTCTGGCTCCGCCCCATGATGCCAGATCTAGCCCACTGGAAGCCAGGTTGTGTGCCAGCCGGGAGGTTGGTGGTCGTGGATGAACATATAATTCCTAGAACTCCTGTTACAGGTGAGTAAATACAGGTTACTCACCTGTAACAGGAGTTCTAGGAATGGTATATGTTGTTCATCCACACTTATTGGCAGGTCCCTTGCCGCTTTAAATCTTGTCGGAAGGTCTTCAAGCTAGCTCCTCCCACCCACCCAGGTGGTAAAACCTCGGGTTCGCCCAATGACGCCAGATCTAGGCTCCGCTGGAAGCCAGGCTGTGCGCTTCTGCTTCTGGAGGATAGGGAGTTAGGGATGCATCAATATATACCTACTCCTAGAACTCCTGTTACAGGTGAGTAACCTGCATTTCTAGGACATGGATATGTTGTTCATCCACACTTCATTGGCAGACTCCTAGCAGTTCTCCGGGAGGAGGGAGGCAAGGGGCACACCCTTACTTAGGTAAAAGACTGGAGAACCAAGGCCCCGACCAGCACCCCGGTGCAACCCAAGGTCGATGTGGAAGGGGAACGGTAAAGCCTGCTTCCGGGCAGAAGCCCTGCGGATATCCTGGACTGGAGAGTCCTTGGAAGCAGCCACCGATGCAGCGGAAGGACGGGTAAAAAGAGCGCTTATCCCTCTGGGAGGCTCCATGCCCGCCCGCCTATAGTGGAGACCTTTGCAGGGGTGACCCGCCTGCTTGTCTTCCACTGGGCTGCAAATCGGCCAGATGCGGCTTCAGCGAAGATGATGAACAGCTGGCGAACCTTTCCCGAACTTTAGCTTTACACTCCCAAGAGGTGAGCATTAAACGGTTCCTACGGAACCTGAATACGGCCAAACCCCGGCAGAGGCAATACCCCTGAAGGGAAGACTCCGCCACCGCCTCTGGAGGGACTTCGGGTGGGGTGCAGGACAACCTAGTCCCTGTGGAAGACCGGATAGGGAGGTTAAAGGAGCGCCTGGAACTCTCCCTGCCTTCTGGATGGCGGAGTGGCCCCAAGAAGGTGTTCTTCCACAACAGGTGGGGAAACTCTCGACCTGTGCAAGGTTCGATGGCTTGCTCATGAGCTAAGCCCATACCAGCAAGGATCCCGCGAGAAATGGGGATACTCTCCCAAAAGGGGAGGCGTGACGAGGCCCAGAAGTGCAGACCACCTTTCTCCACACCACCAGCTGCCTCCCGCCCGCCCGGAAGACAGTGGTGACCCGCAGAAGCACCTAGAGGGTCGCCGGGTCAAGCCCTGGTCTAAGGATGGACCGCAGATGGTCCGGAATGTCGCCTAGGATGGGGAAGGCACAGCCTATCCCATCATCAAAAAAGGGAGAACTTCTCCCAAAGGACGAGCATCTTGGCCGACTTCTTAGCAGGACGCCTCGAAGGTCAAGGACCTTGCCGAAAGACCCTAGGCCTGGCCCCTTGCCGCACAGGGGTCGGCCTACAGATGCAGGGATTGAAGGTCCAGATGGATAACCTTCCCCTGAAAAGGAAAGACAGGACCGGGCGGACTATGTATGTATCTATGTATCTATGTACTAGAGGCCGCCTCGGGAGCCTGGGGCTGAGACTGAGGAGAGCTGGATACCAGAACTGGCAATCCAGTCTGGGGCTACCAGCATCACCTGCGCCAAGTCCCTCCTTGCCTTGCCCGTAGGTCAAGGGAAATGGGGGAGAGGCACGGAGGGGCCCGGGGTCTGTGGCCCCAATGGCATCCCCTGCAGCAGGCCTAGCTGAGGGGCAGGCAAAAAACAGTCTCGGCCTGGTATTCTCCCCGGAAGGAAGAGGGAGAAGATCCTGTGCTACCTCCATTAGGGGAGACCACTCATGAGGCGCAGCCTATGCCCGGCTCAGGGCAGCAGCCAGGGAATCGGGCTCCTGCCATCAAATGGCTGGGAACCCTCGACTGCGCAACAACCCAATGCGGAGAACCTCCTTGCCCCGAGACAAGGGGATAGACCGAACCTGGCGGAGTAGGTAGCACATGGTCTTGGAATAGTCCTACTTGGACTTAGACCTGTAGACCCCGTACAAGCGGAGCGAGCGGTGCAGGCTAAGCGGACCGTCTGTCTCCAGTGAGCAGGAAGGACATTGGGACTCGCAAGAGGACCAGAGGCGAAGCACTCTGTATTCCCCAAGATGGGCACCCCACCCATCCGAGAAGCATCGGTCGGAGAAGACCGCCAACTCAGGGCGAACAAGCAGGATGTTCTCCTGCCAAAGTTAGAACAGTCCAAGGGAGCGTTCTCTTAACTCCTGGGCTGTAAGTCATGAACTGGTCCAAGGGATGCATCGCTGTGACCTCTGGCTGGCCCCTCCCACTAAGGGAAGGCCGCCCTGAGGCCCAGGAGGAGCAGGAGGTCCTGGCAGGACGTAATTTCCCGGCCAACCCGACCGGCAAAGGAGGAAGAACCTCGGCCCTGTTCGCCGAGCCGAGCTCAGACTCAAAAGTCGAGCTTAGTCCCAAGAAGCTTCCACCGCTAAGATAAGAGTTCTCACTTGCCCCAAACGGAGACCAGTCTGCCTTCCGGTGGGTGACATCCGACCTTCCAATGCCGCAGAGACTGCTGAGCAAGGAAGTGCTAGGAACTCGTAAGGAACTCCCCCGCAAGAAGGGGTGGAGCCTCCCCAGAAACGGATGGAACGAGGGGTAGGTACATCCTGGAGACCAGGAAAACAGCTATACGCCACGTTCTGAGGATGGGATGTCTGAAGAAGAGAGACCATCCAGGCGTGCGGGAGAATGGGCACAAGCCCCCGTCCGTATGAGACCAGGAATACCTTACCTGGACGCGAACCCAGGGTTGAATTGGGGAGAATCCACAGCCTTCCGATCACCTCTAACTAGAGAGCCAGGTACACGTGGACTGATCGGACACAGGGGCAGTGAACTCAAGATCCCCATGGGGCAACGGCCAGATGGAAACCGCTCGCAACCTGCAACAGGATCCACCTTAAATACTTCCAGAATGAAGTGCGGAGCCGTCCCCCATGGGGAAACCCGGGCTGGGACGACGGGGCCGGGGCAATGCCCCTTGGCCCGTCACTGAGCAGGCTTAGAGGGGGAAGAAGCAGAGGAGCCCCTCAGTTTCCTGCCTCCCCGCTTCCTTTTGGAGGAAGACGCTGGTCTAGCAACAGCCCGCCCAGCGAATGCCTGCTGGCCCTCATGCTGGGCCGGGGGCCCCAGGGCTCAGGGGCAAAGGGCTTACGCAAAGGCTGAAGGCTGCCCTTGACCCTCCGGGCGAGAGTGACAGAGTCCGGAGTGGCATTGGACTTCTCGGGCCCATGGATGTATCCCTCCACTCCAGGGCCGAAAAGGTCAGTCCCCAAGAAGGGGATGTCCATCAACCCGTGCTGAGTTTCCTAAGAGAAGGAGGATAACCTCAGCCACACCTTGCGGCGCATGGCCACTGCGGCCGCCACCGATCTGGCACAGGAGTCGCCTAGATCCAGAGCCGTCTGGAGCTGCTGCTTCGACACCGCCCTACCCTGGTCCCGCAGGTCACCTGGGAGATGAGGGAGAACCTCATCCAGGGAGCCCAAAAGGGTGTGGGAGAAATGTGCCATCAGTGCAACTGAGCTGGCCTGACGGAGGCCTAGGGAGGACGCAGCGTAAACCTTACGCCCGACATAGTCCATCCTTCTGGACTCCTTGTCGGGGGGTCTGTCCACATCCCCAGTGTTTCCAAGACATTGCAACATGTCGTCGGTAATTACCCCTTCAGCCGAGGGGTGCTCCGAGAAACTGGGCAGAGAACAGACAGGGATAGGGTACATCCGAGCCATCCTGGCCGAAGGCGCAGGGCAGGAAGTAGGCCGCCGCCACAGCTCCAAGGCTGGCCACGATATCCTCAGCCACTGGGAAGGCCTCCGTGGAAGAACCCCTCGATCCAGAATCTCCATAGGAGTAAGGTGCTCGATCGAGAGGGCTTGAGCTGCATTCCAGTAAATTCTGAAATGAGCTGAATAGACCCTTCAAGACGGCTGGGCTGTCGCTTACTGGATGTTCCTGGAAGACCGGGGTCCTCCTGTTAGGAACATGGCAGAGCTCTGCTCCAGACCGAGGCGTCTGCAAAAGTGCCGTCAGAGGCTCGACGGCATTTTCTGTCACCGGGCGGGGCGGAGTGAGGGGACCGAGATGATTGAAGGACAGGCCATGGTTCGTTCCGAACCAGCTGTCGGAGTGGCAGCGAGGGTCGGACGAGCAACCGCCCTGGAGAAGGCTCCTCGACTGATTCAACGGGCTGCTGACCGCCGCGCTGCTTGCTATCCGGAGAATGAATTGGGGTCGATTGAAACCCAGACAACAACTGTTGTCGCCACATGTTCTCAGAACACCACGCCAATGGTATCAAACCGCTCTCATCTGAGGAGGGACAGGAAAAACGTAAAGCCACTTAACCCGGTGCTCGACCGAGAACGCCGAGATGATGGCGGAGCAGCCGGACCGAGAGGTTGACAGGCCCAAACCGGGGCTGAGGGCGGCCTGGAAGAAGCGGGCACACCTACTCCTCCCTCGGCTCGGAAGGAAGGACCGAGGCTGTCGGACCAAGGGGAGGACAGAGCTCAGCTTGCCGCCGGGCGGGCGTGGAGACTGCATCAGCAGACCCCGAAGACGGGTCGAGAGACTCTACAATGTCGATGGGGAACCTGGTCGCTGACCTGACGGGATACCGTGAGGCCAGTGGCCGGGCTTAATACTCTACTGAAGTCGCAGCGCCGGGCCGATGAGGGGAGGGGGAGATCCCGCCGACTTAAGAGACCCCCGCCTCATGGACCTTAGCCACAGGCCGATGTAATAGTGGGTTTGCAGGTCTCTCTCCCTTGAGGAGAGGAATGACCAAGCTCCCTGAACGAAGCTGCATGAGAAGAATCCAAGGAGAGCGGATAAGCTCAACCGAGGGGGGGACCCGCCTTCCCCGCAGGATCAGACTGCAGAGAAATAGTCAAGCGGACACCCGCTGTCCAATGGAATCTCCGGATGGAGAAAATTATCGATGTCCGAGCTCTCGAACGGGCCGCGCATGTCCTGCAGAGAGCTGACCGAAAGGGCAGAACAAAGTTGAGCCTGAGGATCGTGATCCAAGTCCAGGCAAAAAGCATGGGAGTGCGAGTCCTCCTGGAGGAACCAACCCACGCCCGGGCCGAAAGCCATCACGAGCGTAAGAAAAAAAAGATCAAGATTCAAAGGACACTTCAAATTCAAGACCGAACTTTTCAGGAACCAGTTTAAAACGCAGAGCGCTAAGGAGGGAACCTGAGCTCAAGTGGTAAGGAAGATCTGACGTCATGGGGCGGAGCCGAAAGTTTTACCACCCGGGTGGTGGAGGAGCCAGCTTGAAGACCTTCCGCAAGATTTAAAGTAGCAGGGACCGTTATTGGTGGATGAATATATCCATGTCCCAGAACCTGTATTTGTAGACATGGATATGTTGTTCATCCACACTTCTGGCAGACTCTTGCAGTTCTCCGGGGAGGGAGGCAAGGACACCCCTACTTAGGGATAAAGACTGGAGAACCGAGGCCCTGACCAACATCCCGCGTGACCCAAGGTTGATGTGGAAGTGTGAAGCCGGCATGCCTGCTTCCAGGTAGGAGCCTCACGGATATCCTGACAGGGTATCCTCAGGAAGCGCTACTGATGCAGTGAAGGGCGGTAAATGAGCACTATCCCTCTGAGGCTCCATGCCCGCCCACCTATAGCGGAGATCTATGGAGGAGGTGACCCACCCGCCGGTCATCCACTTGGCTGCAGGCTGCCAGGTGCCGCTCAACGAGATCACAAATAGCTGGCAACCTTCCCAATCTTCAGCTCTACGCCTCTGAAGGCGAGCACCAAATAGGGTCCTAATGATCCTATACTGCCACCGAGGTATGAATGGGGTTGACCCAGCAGAGAGACACACCGTTAGGGAAAACTCAGCCACCGCCACGGAAGGAACTTTGGGTGGGGCGAGGACAACCTTGTCCCCGTGGAAGACCAGATAGAGAGTCAAAGGAGTGCCAGGAACTCTCATCTTCTGGTTGGCATGGTGCCCCTCAAGAAGGCAGTTCTTCAGTCAGCCAGGTGGGGAAACTCACACCTGTGCAAGGGTTCAACGGCTTGCTCTACGGGCTAAGCCCATACCAGCTAAGATCCCACAGAAATGGGATACTTCCCAGGGAGGTGTGATCAAGACCCTGGAAAGCGCCAGACCACCTTTCCTGCACCACTGACTACCTTCCTGCCCGTGCCCGGAAGACAGGAGTGGCCACAGGAGCACCTTGAGGGTCGTCGGATCAAGCCCTTGTTCGCGAAAGAACGGACCACAGGTAGTCCGGAATGCTCACCGAGGAACAGGAGAGGGACCAGGTCTTATCCTAACACCAATGGAGAATTCTTCCATTTGATGGTCGAGCATCTGGTAGACTCCTGGCAGGACGCTCAAAACGCCGAGGACCTTGCCGGAGACCCAAGGCCTGGCCACCAGCTGCACAGGGACCAGCCGCCAGGTGTGGATTGAAGGTCCAGATGGGAATACCTTCTCCCAACAGAGCTCAGACTGTGGCTGAAGCCGCTTTGGGAGCCTGGGCTGAGACTGAGGAGAGCGGGATACCAGAGCTGGCAAAACCAGTCTGGGCTACCAGAATCACCTGCGCCTAGTCTCCTCCCTCGCCTTGCCTGTGGGTCAAGGGAAATGGGGAGAGGCATAGAAGAGGCCCGAGGTCCACGGGCTCAAAGGCATCCCTACAGCGAACCGAGCTGAGGGGCGGCATGAGACAGTCCGGCTCGACCTCCCTGAGGGAAAGAAAGGTCCGCCAAGTGTACCTAGAGGAGAAAGATCTTTGTGCTACCTCCGCAGGGAGACCACTTGTGAGACGCAACCTTATCCGGCTTAGGGCATCGGCCAGGTGATGGAGGCCCGTCATCGAAATGGTTAGGAAACCGTCCTGCTGCTGCGTGAAAGACCCAATGCAGAGAACCTCCTTACGCAGAGGTAGGGCTCATCCGACTTAGCGGGTTAGGTAGCATGTGGTCGTGTATTGTCCGCTTGGACCTAAACCACTAGACCTCACAGACTGGAGCGAGCGGTGCAAGCTATGGGACCGCCTGGAGCTCCAGCAGGTAGGAAAGACATCAGGACTCCCGAGAGGACCAGAGGCAGTGCACTCTGTATTCCCCTTGATGGGCACCCCCACCCATCCGAGATGCATCGGTCGGAGAAGACCGTCGACTTGGGGCGGACGAACGGGACGTTCTCCTGCAAATGAGCTGGAACGGTCTGAAGGAGAGCATTCCCCAATCCCTGGGCTGTTGTCACGGACTGGTCCAAAGGAACGCAGTGTTGTGGTTGCTGGCTGGCCAGCCCACTTTAAGGGGATGCATGAACCGGCGGATCCAAACAGACCACGCTGGTGCAGGCCGCCGCAAGGCCCGGAGCAGGAAGTCCTGGAGGGCGACTGCCCAGTCAGACCTGACTCAGGTAAGGAGGAAGAACCTCGGCCCTGTCCGCCGGGAGCCGAGCTCAGACTCAAGAGTCGAGCTTCGTCCCGAAGAAAGGATCACCCGCTTAGACACGAGTTCCAACATGGCTCCATTAGAGAGGAGACTGGTCTGAGAGCAACCTAGAGGGCCAGAACTCTGGACCGTCCCCCTCCACCTGGAGGGGTTGCAGTCAGGCCGCCATCTGGGTGGGGTTACGCCCGGATCCCTCAGTGCCGCAGGAATGCTGCTGAGCAGAGACCAAGGGCCTGACCTGAACTCTGAAAGAGACCCCCACTTAAGAAACGGAGGAGTCTCCCAAGAAACAGATGGATCAAGTGTAGTACGTCCTGGAGGTCCAGGAAATAGAGCCACCGCCTCATTCTGAGGATGGGATATCTGAGACAGAGACCATCCCGTTGTGCAGGTCAAGAATGGGGCGCAAGCCCCCCCGTCCGTTAGGGACCAGGAATACCTGGACACGAACCCAGGGTCTGGAGGAGGATCCGCCACCTTCCTGATCACCTCTATCTCGAGGGGCCAGGCAAGTCAGCTCGGCGGGCCGGCGAGGCTGCGGACCCCATGGCCCCCGAGGGGCAACAGCTCGAAGGGGTGGGGCCTGCTAGCAATCCCAAGGCAGGACCTTCCCTTAGCACCTCCGACACCCAGAGGTCTGGGAAAGTGGACCAGGTGGAGGAGGGGCAGAGCTGACTCCCCACGGGGGAACCTGGGCAGGGGTGACAGGGCCAGGGACAGCATCCCTCAGCCCGTCACTGAGCAGGCTTGGAGGAGGGACTGGCCGAGGGAGCTCCTGGGCCTTTACTTCCCTGTTTCCCTTTAGAGGAAGCCGCTGGCTTGGGGTCAGGACGCCCAGCGCAAGCCTGCTGGCCCTCATGCTGGAGTTGATGGGACGGTCGAGCCGCAGGGGCTGAGGGACAAAGGGGCTTACGCAAAGGCTGTCGGCGGCCCTTGTCCCTCCGGGCGGGGGTGACCGAGTCCGGAGTGGCATCAGACTTCTTGGTCCCCTGGAGGTGTCCCTCCACTCCAGGGCCGAAGAGGTCAGTCCCCAAGAAGGGGATGTCCGCCAACTTGTGCTGGGTATCCGTTGAGAAAGAGGATAACCTCAGCCACGCCCTGCAGCGCATGGCCACTGCGGCCGCCACCGACCTGGCACAGGAATCACTTAAGTCCAGAGCAGTCTGAAGCTGCTGCTTCGCCACCGCCCTACCCTGGTCCCGCACCCGCTGGACCGTGGTCCGCAGGTCAGCTGGGAGATGAGGGAGCACCTCATCAAGGGAGCCCAAAAGGGCGTGGGAAAAATGTGCTATCAGTGCAGCCGAGCTGGCCTGTCTGAGGCGTAGGGAGGACGCAGCGTAAACCTTGCGCCCGACATAGTCCATCCCTTTGGACCCTTTGTCGGGGGGCCTATCCACATCCCGAGCGTTCACAGAACACTGGAAGACATTATCGGTAACTAACCCCTCAGCAGAGGGGTGCTCCAAGAAACTGGGCAAAGAACTGACAGGGACAGAGTACTTCCTGGCCATCCTGGTCGAGGTGCAGGACAAGAAGTAGGGCCGCCAGATTCTCAAGTCCGGACGGCTAATTGCTTCAGCCACCGGAAGGCCTCAGAGGGTGAACCCCCTCGGTCTAGAATCTCCGTCAGGGGATAAGAGACCCGTTTGGACACGGGTTCAAACTGCATCCCAGTGAACTCCGAGATGAGCTGAAGCAGACCCATAAAGGACGATGGGCTGTCGTCCACAGAACGTTCTGGAGAGGACCCCGGGTCCTCCCGACCAGGGAACATGGAGGAGTCAATGTCAAACTCCGAAGGGTCTGCAAAGAGCTGCCTCAGGCCTGAGTCACTCTTCGCCCGCCGAGGGCGGGCGGGAGTGAGGGAAACAGACAACCTGCAGGACAGGTCGTGACCCGACCGAGGTTCCACCGAAGACGGTGGGGCAGCAAGGTTCGGACTAACAACCGGCCCTGAAGTGGGCACCTCGACTGCAGCGAGCGGTTGTGTCGGCCGTTCGGCGGTAGCTGCTTGCTGGATGGGGAATGAATCGGAGTCAATTGATTCCTGGACAATAGCAGCTGCTGCCACATGAACTCCTCGTAACATCGACGCCATCTGCATCAAAGCCACTCCTCATCCGAGAAGGGAGACGAGGAGGAACGGTAATGCCACTTAACTCGGTGCCCTGACCGAGATCGCTGAAGTCAGTGGGAGCGGCTTGACCGAGAAGAGGACCGAGACCCAAATCCTCGGGGAAACCGTGGGTGGGCCTGGGAAGGAGCGGGGGACGCCCGCTCTTCCCTCGGCTCGGATGAAAAGACAGAGGCCTGTCGCCCCGAAGGTACAGGCAGAACCTCGGCCTCCACCAGGGAAACCGGCGAAGGGATGACGACTCCTGCAGTAGACAGCCCGGGTGATGGGTCGAGAGACTCGACAACGTCGATGGGAGTCATGGCCGGCTGACCTGATGGGGACACCGTGAAGCCAGCGGCCTGAGCCGCACCCTCGACCGAAGTCGAAAGTCGGCAGACAGGGGAAGGGGAACTCTCCCGCTCCCACCAACGCCAATGATGGGACCTAGCCTGCGACTCCTTTGACATGGGCCAAGAGGCAGGTCCCGAAGGTCCCTCTCCCTTCGAGGAAAGGGACTGGCAAAGCTCCTTGAACGAAGCTGAATGAGGAGAACTCAGAGAGTAGGATAAGCGCCGCGACCGAGGAGGAGGGGGGAACAGAATTGGTAGCCGCCTCCTCCATGGAGGAAAAGAGATCAAGCTGCTCAGCCGACGCGGACACCACCCGATGAGCCTCTAAGGGTTTTTCCGGCGCGGAAAAAGTTTCCGGTCACTCGAGCCCCAAACAGGCTGCACGATCCTCCAGGACGCTGGTCGAAAGGGCACAGCAAAAATCGAAAACTTGTGGATCATGGTCCAAGTCAAGGCAGTAAACGCACATGGAGTGCAGGTCTTTCCTGGAGGGATTACCCGGGCGCCACTGGGAGCCGGGAAACGAAATATCCACGTGAGCCATGAGGAAGACGCATCAGGTTTTAGAAAACTTCCACCAAATTCGGAGAAACCGAAAATCAGGAACCAGTTGAAAACGCAGAGCACTAAGGAGGGAACCTGAGCTTCCAAGCGGTAAGGAAGATCTGGCGTTATGGGGCGGAGCCGAGAGTTCTACCACCCGGGTGGGTGGGAGAAGCCAGCTTGAAGACCTTCCGGCAAGATTTAAAGCAGCAAGGAACCTGCCAGAAAGTGTGGATGAACAACATATCCATGTCCCTAGAACTTAGGATTAGTCCGCAAGGACACTGTCCTTGTGGAAAACTAAATAAGGCTCTTAACACCATCAGAGCTGGACACTCTGAAATCCTTCGAGCAGCAGTAACAGCAACTAAAAACAATGCTTTCCATGACAGAAAGCGTAGCTCGCAGCAGGCTCAAAGGGAGGCAAAGTAAGTTTTTCTAAGATAAACAAACCATCCCATGGAGGGACAGGGTCCCTGGATGGAAGGATTTAGATGTGGTATGCCCCGCAAGAAAGTGCGGGAGAGATCTAGCTGGACTAGAGTCTTGCCTTCAATGAGTGCATGGTACGCAGAGATGGCAGATAAGTGCACCTTAAACAAGTAACTCAGACTCAAGTCCAACAGGGAAAGAAGCTACTCTAGACTCTAGAACTAGATTCACCAGACAGGTGAAGGGATCCATATGACAAGCGTTGACCCATATACAGACCCACTTCCACTTCATAGCATAAGTGGCTCTAGTGGAAGGTTTTCTGGCTGCCACTAGAATATCTGCCATCTGGAAAGAAACCACAAATCGGGCAAAGTACAGTTGCCTAAAAACTTACCGTAACAATAGATCTTCAAGAGGAGCTCTTGCAGCAGGAAATAACCATTAGGACTATGCCGCCAGGCACTAGGACCCTATGGAAAAATTCTAAGTAGTCTATGATGGGGACACCCCGCCACCATTACCCATGGTATAAAGGGGCGGTCACCTTCCTAATGAAGGGCTAGGAGGAGGAAGCATGCCTGCTGCAAGAGCTCTTCTCGATGAGCTACTGTTACGGTAAGTTCTTATGTAACTACTATCTCACTTCGAGATGAGAGCTCTTGCAGCAGGCAGTAACCATTAGGAATGAGTCCCAAGCAGCACAAGGGTATGATCCAGGTCAGATGGGTGGTGGATGTAGAAATCCATGGTAGCTCTTAAGAGAGCAGTCCCTGTAGAACGACTAGGCCAAAACCTGCTCTCCTTCTGGAAATGTCCAAACTGTAGTGCTTGATGATCCGCTGCTGACACATTTTTGAGGGATGCAAATGAAGTGGCAACTCCCCCAGTGGAGTGATCTTTAACCAAGCCCAGCAAAGGTTGGTCATACTTTTGGTAGCAGAAAACTATGCAACTGACCAGTCATTTGGACAAAGTCTGCTTAGTCACTGAGGCCCCTAACTTTCTTGGGGTGAAAGATGCTAACAATTGATCAGATTTTCTTAGAGACCTGGTACGGTCAACGCAAAACCAAGAACTCTGAACATCCCGAGTATGCAACAAGGCCTCTCCCTCTATTAGAGAACTCTGGGAAATAAACCGGGACATGAATGTCTTGATTAAGGGTGAACTTGGACACCACCTTCAGGAGAAACTTAGGATTAGTGCGTAGGGATACCCTGTCCTTGTGGAAAATCTAATAGGGCTCTTTACACATCAGAGCCTGAAGCTCGGAAATCCTTCGAACTGATGTGATGGCAACTAAAAGAACAGGTTACTCACCTGTAACAGTAGTTCTAGGAGTGGTATATGTTGTTCATCCACACTTCTTGGACTACCCCATTCCACTTTAAATTTTGCTGGAAGTCTTCAAGCTGCATCCTCCCACCCACCCGGGTGGTATACACCTCGGCTCCACCCCATGACCCAGATCTTAGCCCGCTGGAAGCAAGGTTGTGCACCTGAAGCTGGGGAGGTCGGGTGGGTAGGTGTGGATGAACAACATATACCACTCCTAGAACTGTCACAGGTGAGTAACCTGTTCTTCTAGGAGCGTGGATATGTTGTTCATCCACACTTATTAGCTGACTCCAAGCAGTTCTCAGGGAGGAGGGAGGCAAGGCCCACAACCCCTACTTAGGAAATAAAGAATGGAGAACCAAGGCCCCAAAACCAGCATCCCCGCGTGACTCAAGGTCGATGTGATAGTGGGTAATGAAGGTGTTTGCCGACTTCCAAGTAGCAGCCCAGCAGATTTCCTGGATAGGGATGTCCCTGGAAGCAGCCACCAATGCAGCAGTAGGGTGGGCAGAATGAACTTTCATCCCTCTGGGAGGCTCCTTGCCCGCCAACTCACAGCACAGACCTATGCAAGATGTAATCCATCTTGCTATGGTTGTTTGGCTGCAGGGCTGCCAGAAGCGGCTTCAGCGTAGGTGACAAACAGCTGGCGAACCTCTCCGCGAACCTCTCCACGAACCTCCGCCGTCCCCTCCTTGTAGTAGGAGAGAGCACGTCTCGGGTCCAAGGTATGGAGCCTGTACTCGGCATCCAAGGTGTAATTAGAGTAGTATACCGGCAGAGTCAACACCTGGTTAAGGTGAAACTCTGACACCACCTTTGGAAGGAATTTCGGATGGGGGTGCAGGACAACTCTGTCCCTGTGGAAAACCAGATAAGGGGAGTCCACTGAAAGCTCCTGGAGCTCCCCATCGTCCTGGCAGACGTGATAGCCATCAGGAAGGCAGTCTTCCATGACAAGTGTGAAAGCTCACTGTGCATGGGTTTGAATGGCTTGCCCATGAACTTTGCCAAAACCAGCAACAGAGCCCACAGAGGTAGAGGTTCACGCACCGGAGGAGATATGTGATCCAGGGCTTTGAAAAAGTGCACGACCACTGTCTCCTGCGCCAATGTCGGCTGACCGGTAAGCAGAAATGGCTGCCAGGTGTACCCTAAGGGTCGATGACCATAGACCCCCTTTGGAAAGTGACCAAAGGTAGTAGAGAATGTTAGCCACAGAACAAGATAAGGGGTCCAGACTCTTCTCGTGACACCAAATGGCAAAACGTTTCCATTTTAAGGCATAACATTTCCTGGTCGATTGCTTTCTAGATGCCTCCACCATGGTGCAGACATCTTCGGAAAGACCCAGAGCCTGGAATGCTAGCTGCTCAGGTACCAGACTGTGAGGTGCAGGGATTGAAGGTCCGGATGGAATACCTTCTCCTGGTTCAGAGATATCAGGTCCAGGCGTGTACAAAGCCACTCTGGGGGCCTGTAGCTGAGGCCGAGGAGATCTGGGTACCACAACTGGCACGGCCAATCTGTGGCTACCAGGATCACCTTTGCCTTGTCCCTCCTCACTTTGAGCAACACCTTGTGGATCAATGGAAATAGAGGTCAGGCATATGGGAGGCCTGCGGTCCACGGCCTCGAGAAGGCATCCCCCTGCAGCAAGCCCTGCTGAGGGAGGCGGGCATGAAAGCCTCAGCTTGGTGTTCTCCCAGGAGGCAAACGGGTCCACCATCAGTTTGCCCCGAAGGGAGAACAGGCTGTAAGCTACCTCTGTATGGAGAGACCACTCATGTCATTTCTGGCCTATGCGGCTGAGAGCATCTGCCAGCTGGTTAGAGGCTTCTGACACTTGGATGGCTAGGAGATCCGCCTCCAACCGGCTTACGAGGTTCCAGATGTGGAGCGCCTCCTTGCACAGCAGACGGGAGTGTGTGCCGCCCTGTTTGTTGAGGTAGTACATAGTCGTGGTATTATCCGTCTGGACTTGAACCACTTGACACCGGAGCCGAGGAGCGAAAGCCGACAACGCCAGTCTGACTGCTCTGAGTTCCAACAGGTTGATGTGGCATCGGGACTCCTCGGGGGTCCAGAACCCATGGGCCCCGTTGTCCCCCATGTGGGCTCCCCAGCCCATGAGAGAGGCATCGGTCGTAAGGACGACTGTCGGCTCAGGCGGACAAATGGGATCCCTTCCTGCAACTGATCTGGGGCGGCCCACCACTGGAAAGCGTCCCACATCTTCTGGGTTAGTGATCAGCTGGTCGAAGTGACCGTATCACTGAGTCCACTGGGTGGCCAGCTCCCACTGGAAGGGGCGCATGTGTCACCGGGCCCAACGGACCACTGAGGTGCACGCCATGTAACTCAGAAGGCGCAGAAAGTCCCGGGCAGGGGGCAAGTGCCCAACCAGAAATGATCGGGCAAAGGAGGAGAGAACCTCTGCCCTGTCCGCCGGGAGCCAAGCTCTGGCTTGAGAAGAGTCTAGCTCTGCCACGATAAAGTCCATCACCTGAGAGGGCACGAGTTCCGACTTGGCCTCGTTGATCAGGAGGCCTAGTTGGGAGCAGGTTCGGAGGGCCAGGTCCCTGGACCTCTATCTCCTGAAGGGAAGAACCTGCAAGAGCCAGTCATCGAGATAAGGGTATATCCGGACTCCGATGCCGAAGATGGGCTGCCACCAATGCAATGCACCTGGTGAAGACCCGTGGGGCCGATGACAGGCCGAATGGCATGGCTCGGAATTCGTACAGGGTCCCTTTGACCCTGAAGTGGAGGAACTGCTGGTGGGACAGATGGATTGAGACATGAAAGAACGCGTCCTGCAGATCCAGTGAACAGAACCACATGTTTCACTCCAGGGATGGTATGATCTGGTTCAGAGTTACCATCCGGAAGGTGCGAGACCTGCGACGTTGTCGAGATAAGGGTAGATTCTGACTGCTCGACGACGAAGGTGGGCTACCATCACTGCAATGCATTTGGTGGAGACCCGAGAGGCCAATGACAGGCCTGAACGGCATGGCTTGGTCCCTTTGACCCTGAAGAGAAAGAACCGCTGATGGGATGGACGGATTGGGACGTGAAAGAAATGAAAATTACGTACTTACTGTAATTATTATCTTTCTATGTATCTTCACCATTCATCACTGTTGGGTACATGGCTGGAGGTCATGACCCTGTGGGAGCTCTTTTTTTCTTTCTTTGGTGAGCCAGGCCGACACACAATCAGTGCCACCTCGAGGCCGACGCATTGCATGGGCGCTCGCGGGTTGACAGGAGAGCCTGTCGACTCCGCCTGCCTGCCCCTGAGTCACCGGAGAGGTAAGAGGAAGGAGTGGAGGGTGGGACAAGGAAGTCGAAGGTATAGAAAAAGGAAAAGATATATGAACTAAAAGGAGAAATAACAACCGAGAGGACAGAAGAGGGAGAAGATGGAAAATATGGGGATTGGAGGGCCCCAATCTCTGGACACAGAAGAGGGAGGTAGGGTGGGATAGAGAATTTGGGGGGAGGGGGGTGTTAAACACATCCCAGACCCTTGTCCGTCTCCAGATTACATAGGAACTGCAAGGAGTAGCCAAAGGCTTCTTGCCAGATTTCAAGGCACAGAATGGCTGGCAAAAAAACTTCAGTTGAGGAGAGAGAGTGCTACTCTGGAAGAAGGACAGGGTACAGAGAATTAACACCCTCTCAAGGAAAGATTATTGGCGAAGAGAGGAAAAAGGAGTTTTTTTTTGCAATAAAGGATAGGACAAGGAGAAATAAGTTGGACGGGAACGAGGAGGAGAGAATGGAGGGCAACTGCCAACTCCCACCCCACAGGGATGGAGCTAATGCACTGGAGAAGGAGTGCCCCCCCCATGCTGACCATCCTCCCCAGAACATTATCCCCCTATGTGCCCCCGTCTTACCTCACTCCTGACAAGAAAAGGGGGGGGGAGATGGGCACAGAGAGGGAAGGGAACCCAGAGACTGAGGCCCCAGAGGGACGGAGGTGGGATTGGTAATGGTGAAGTTACAGAAAGATCATAATAATTACAGTGAATCGCAGTTCTCATATCTTACCTGTGTCAATCTTCACCATTCATCATCATGGAGAGTGCCGAGCCCCCGAAGGGAGCTTTCTTTACACCCTAACGGACAAAGTCCCTAAGCTCTCAGTGGGGGACACACAGAGAGAGAACCTTCAGGGCCTGGAGAGGCCCGAGAGTGGGGAGAGTGAGACGGGGATCCCCCGGAGGGGGAAGGAAGTTGCCCCGACAAATGCCATCTCACTCTACAGGAGAAAAGGTAGGTTCTCTGGTGAGTGGAGTTAATCACCCTACGCCGGGCCAAAGGTCACAACCAGGAAAGACGCAGCCATGCTGTCCGCCTAGTGCAGATTGCTGTCCCTACGACCCTGGTAGCTACCTCACTGGCATCATAGGATGCCCTCGCTTAGTGCCTTGCTAGCTCCAGGCCATGCGCAGAGTCCGCAATGGCTTGTCTGGTTTGCTCCGTACAATGCAACGAGGCCAGGAGTTAACCTAGCCTGGACCACAACAACCTGTCACATGCTGCACAGTGGGCCTGATGTACAGAAATGGAAAGCAACAACCGTCCCGAGTAGAAAGTCCTCCTACCCCAGAAGTCAAAATCAGAGGAATCTTGATCTGAGGGGCCAGTCACGGTGAAGGGCACAAAGCCCATCAGGAGTGTCCAACTGCGTCAATCCGGACTGCGGGTGAGGCATGGAACCTGGAGATTCCGAGGGGGGGGCGTGCAATAACTCTGGCTGACATTCCTAGGGGCAGGAACTCCAGAGAAGGGTCTCTGCCAGGAGCGCAACGACGTCTCCCGAAAGGAAGCAGGGCAGGGGGGCACAAGGGTGGCCTCGCCAAAAATCGCCTAGAAAGGTGTGCACCGAGTGCTCTGGATTGCTTACAGTGGCAGGGGTGAGGTGCAAGTCCTCCAACATCCTCATGAGGAAGCGCTGATACTCTGCGTGATCAGTGGCTGGAGAGATGTGGACAGAAGGTTCCTCTCCCCAGAAGAGGGGGAAGAAGAGCTGGAGGGCACCGGCTGCTCAGAGGGTAGCTGCTCGGGGGAAGGTTGAAAAATCTGACTGTCCACTGCCCTAACGTAAGCTGGGAAATGAGCAGCCACAGCCCTGAACTGCTCCCAGGAGAGAGGCCTGCTAGGACCAAGGATGCCTGGGAGCGCAGGAGAATGTGGCAGAGGAATGGGGACAGAGCCAAGAAGAGATGTCAGCTGACCTCTGCCTGGGCTAAGGAGTGGATCGGACCGGTAGCACCCACGGAAGGTGCCCCGAAAGACCCGACAGCTGAACAACCATTTCGGTACTGCCTTGGCTGCACCCGGAAAAATCCCCCCGTGAGAGGCATCAACATGAGAGGTCCAAAAGGATGGTCCCTACGCCAAAGAATGGGGGCTCTCAAAGAAACCAAGGAGGAAGAGCGGAGATCCGCACTATGGCTTCTTCCAGAGCCCAGGTGGGCCCCCAAAAAAGGCCGCTGTGCAGACCCCATGCCCCCGACCCCTCGGAGTCTGAAAGAGCCCTCCTCCTCCTCGAAAGGGCCAGCCTAGGTAGCCGACAGCCCCGGGCAGTAGCCGAAGGAGCTATCCAGGGTACAGTACCCTCCCCTCCCATAGATGCTCTGATCGGTCCCAAAGTTGGGCGATCCAGGCACACCACAGGAGGGGGTACCACTGCTGAGGGATCAGTGAACCCACCAAGACCGGGCTGCAGAGCAATGGTGGCCTGCACCACTGCCCGCTGGTCAGCACCCCTGACCCCATTCTTGGTAGCCACCGACCCCACCTCAGAAGGGGTCTGACTCCGGCTTGTCGAAGATACTACAGGGCTGCCCACTCCAACAGTCAACCCCAAAGATCAGAACCAGACTCCACCTCTGCAGAGGTAGAGGCTGAGGCCCTGTGCCAGACTGTAGGAGGGTGTCCACTGCCATCTTTGCCAAAGGGGGTGCCAGAAACCAAAACCATGCCCAAGCCAGTGCCAGTGCCCCCTACAGCACCGCAAGTGGAATCCACAGGGGGAATGGCTCTAGCCCAAACAGGAGCTCCAGACTTGGGACCAGCCATGGTGCCATCCGGTCCCACAGTGCCGCCAAGGGCAGAGACAGCGCAGACGATGGCGCCACTGGCGCCGAGGATGGCAGCCGCCCAGCTCCACGGTGCCGCGAAGGGCAGAGGCAGCACTGACAACGGCCCCGACGGCACCATTGGCATCGAGCTCGGCGCCGCTAACTGCTTGACCGTAGTCTGCATGTCCGGTGGAAGATGAAGAAGGACCTCGTCCAATGACCCCAGGAGGGCATGGAAGAAGTGTGGCATAACAGCTGGGCTGGCCTGACTAAGGCCCAGAGAGAGGCAGCATAGACCTTGCGGGCAGAGTGGTCCACATTTTTGGACTCCTTGTCCGGGAGTAGGTCAGTGTTGGCTGAACTACCCATATGCCTGAACACCGAGGTGGTCACCAGGCTCTCGGCCGAAGGGTGCTCAGTAAACCCCGTAAGGGACCCCATGGGTGGGAAGATGGTGCTGGGCAGGAGGCAGGGAACTGCCAAACTTCAAGGGCCAGGCCAACGATGGCCTCGACCACTGGAAAGGCCTCCGTCGGGGTATCCCCTTCTCTTGAGGATGTCAGTGCGAGGGTACTCCACCTTTTTCTGGATGGGCTCCAGGGGCATTCCAGTGGACTCGGAGATGAGGCAGAGAATGCCCTGGAAGGAGGAAGGGCCTTCCTCCAACCCTGAGCCGAATGCCGACTCATCCCCGGGATGCGAGTGCAAGCTGGTGACGTCAGAGTTCGAGGAGTTGTGGTAGAGCGGTCTACCGCCTAATTCACCCTCGATGTGCCAAGGGTGGTTC
Organism: Neoceratodus forsteri; assembly: GCA_016271365.2. Taxonomy (NCBI): domain Eukaryota; kingdom Metazoa; phylum Chordata; order Ceratodontiformes; family Ceratodontidae; genus Neoceratodus; species Neoceratodus forsteri. The sequence goes on along the minus strand of CM028130.1, from coordinate 1,626,446,797 downwards.
GGGGTGACTAATCGACAGACGTCGGGGAAGCCCGGTGTCTTGTCGGTCCTCTTTCGAGGGTGCCCCTCCCTCAGGCTGTTTAGGCGGTGGTTCCACCAGAATCGGTGAAGAGACCAGAACAGGCCAAACTGGGAGACGGGCCGGCCCCATGGGCAGAGGAACCGGTGGCTTCGGTTCCGGAGGGGTCTGCGCTGGCCTAGGAGGCGGGAGCCAAGTTGTGGCCAGGGTGGGCAGCAGAGCCGGCATCTATCCCGTCAGTATCAGCTGCTGTCACATGAGGTCTACACAATGCCAACATACTTCTGCTGGAGCCTCTCCTCGTCTGAAGGGGATGAGGACCTGTGGCAACGCCGCTTAGAGCGCTTATGGCTCTTTCTCGGTTGTTCGGCCGAGGGAGTTCTGGACCTCGACCGAGATTGGGGAGGCAGACTCGGTCAATCAGGAGACACCAGGGTCGGTGAAAACAGAGGGTCTGGAACTGGGTCCCTTAATAGGGACACCAACGGGCTGGGTCTCCTCATCAGGGAATACAAGGACCGGAGTCCCTTCCTACAAGTCAGCCATGGCCGGCGACAAAGGTCTATCAGGTAGAGGATTATTTCGACGTCTGCTACTTCCTCGGTCCCCTGGCCAGACAGATGATCCTTGAAGCTGGCGGCCGAGGTTGCGATCTCAACCAAAGTCAAGACTGCGTCTTCCTGGGACTCTGACCTCTTGATCTCAGGAACGTCTCGCTGAGACGAAGACATGGGGTCCTTCTCTCTCTTCCGAGAGCGGAAGGAATGCAAGCCCGAGGGCATCTCACCACGAGTGGGAAGAGGCTGGCACAACTCCTTGAAGGAGCCCGTAAAGGTGGAGCAAAGGTTCAGAGGAACAAAAAAGCTTCGCGAGGCCGAAGCGCGAGCTGCTTTCTCCTCGAACGCCTTCATCTGTTCCAGCTGATCAGAGGATCCCGCAGCCACGGAAACTGCCCACCTCGCCTCCTTCAATTTCTCCAATGGGTTCCTTTTCTCCAGTCTCCCCAGCTTCAAGCGTGCCTCACAGCCATCAAGGATGTTGGGATGGAAAGCCAGGCAAAAACTGCACGAGGTATCATGGCCAGCACCTAGGCAGTAGACGCACGCGAGGTGAGGATCGGTGTGCGACATCTTCTGGCCGCAGGGGCACCGGTGAAATCCAGGGAAGATTTTCTTCCATGGTAGATGCAACGTAGTAATGACTACCAATCTACCAGTGAGTTTAATTTTCGGTAAAACTGACTGTTAGAATCCAGGGCCTACGTATATGCTGAGAGCACGAGGGAACCTATATTTTCCAGCGGAAAGGAAGATCTGGCGACGTGGGACGGAGCCGAGGTATATACCACCTGGGTGGGTGGGAGGAGCCAGCCTGAAGACTTCCGGCAAAATTTAAAGTGGAAGGAGACATGCCAAGTAGTGTAGATGAACAACATATCCACGCTCCTAGAAATAGCGCTTTCCAAGACAGGGAACATAGCTCGCTACTTGCAGCTGGTTCAAAGGGAGGCAACGTAAGCTTCTTTAACAAAAATAAGATTCCATGGGGGAACAGGGTCTCGAATGGATGGCTTACTATGCATTATACCTCGCAGGAAGGTGCGGGATAGATCCATTTTTGCCACGTTCCTGCCATCCACTGGTACATGATAAGCTAACAATGCAGAAAGGTGTACCTTTATGGACGAGTAGCTAAGACCTGCACTGGACAGGAAAGGAGATACTCCAGGACCAAATCACCGGACAGGTGAACGGGTCCAGATGACTGACAAGCCCATAGGCAAAAGTGCTTCCATTTCATGGCATAGGCGGCCCTGGGTGAGGGTTTTCTTGCAGCCACTAGGACCTCTGCTACGCCTGCTGACACCCCGTATCAGTCCCTGACTAAGTCTGCAGGAGCCATACATGCAGGTGCAGAGACTTGAGATTTGGGTGTACAAGAGTCCCTTGCTCCTGGGACAGCAAGTGAGAGGACAGGGGCAGAGAAGTCAGAGGTTCTATTGCTAACTGCTGGAGCAATGTGAACCAAATCTGCCAAGGCCAGAATGGCGCTATGAGAATCATGCCTGCTTGTTCCGCCTGAAGTTTGAGCATTACCTGCTGAAGTAGTGGGAAGGGAGGGAAGGCATAAAGAAACCTCCCTGACCAAGAGAGGGCAACGTGTCTTGCCAGAAAACACCAAACCTTGGATCTAGCGAGCAGAAACTGAACAGTTTGGAGCTGAACAGGGACGCAAAGAGGTCCAGTTCTGGAAGTCCCCATCTTCCAAATAGATCTACTGCCCCCTAGGGCTCCGTGCATGAAAAGGGGTTACCAATGGATCCTAAAGTTTATAATGCAGTACATATGCAGGATTTTGAGTATAATACAGTCATTGATATGAGCTTTTTAGGTAGCCTATGTGGAGAGATACATAAGGTAACATTAATGGAACTGGATCATTCCATATTAAAAAAATGCACTTTCATTAGTCAAAATGCATGAAAATTTGTGTACTAATTTGACATGGTTACCCATGTGTGTGAAACAGTGTCTCAGCGTCATTTAACTAGACTTTTCAGACAATAAAAAAATTTTTGTAACTAATTCCGTGTCCTACTTTCATTTATCACACTTCCTTACTGTGCTACCTTGATTCCCACCCACCTCCAGGGGGCCCTAAAGATGTGGTCTTGCGTGTAACCATTAATGTCCCCTTGTGTTACCTCTGAACTTTGGCAATAATCTGCACTTTGATGCAATTTGTGTTGTATTTTTTCCCCAGGTTACTTGCTGTATTTGTTTAGGGTACTACAGGGCATTGCCCTGTTTCTTTAAGTTCACAGCATGATCACAAGCTGTCCCCTTTGCTCGCCTGATCATTTCCTGTCCCACACCACTGGATGTTCATGCGTGACAGCAGGGGTCTGGGGGAGCCACTTGTGAAAATATTTGGGCACTTATATCAGCATGAGATTGGAGCAGGTCATGGGGGGATTTAAAAGACAATTCCTTGCAATTTCTAGCCCTTTCCTGTGATTGACTGTCTTGTCCTGAACAGCTCGTCCTCCTGTGTGACCCTCAATATATCACTATCCTCACTGCAGCAGGTAAATACCGATCATGCCTGCTGCCAAAAATACTTTTTTTTTTTTAAACTAGTTTTGATAATGTAAGCAAGCTGTTGACGAGTGGGGTTCATTAATAGTGCACACAGACCCACACCCTAGATTTCCCTTTTTGTAAGGGGTGCCATTTGAATTAAAATGTGAATTTGGGGCCTTAAACTTCTTTATGTCCCTGTTCTCCATGAGGTCTTCTTGAAGGAGTTGATAAGGAGCTTGTATAGATCAACTTTCTACGTTGCTATGCTTTATTTTAAATGCTCTTTTATGTTGGGACTGTATTTTAGGCCCTGGACACACTACAGAACTGTTTTTGAAAACCATTTTTAAAACCAGTTTAGCTAAACCATTTCAGTGCAGCCACACTACTCGGAAACCATTTTTGATAACGGTTTAGTATGTTAAACCTGTTCTCCTTGTAACTATTTTGTGTTACATTCAACACACAGAAATGAAAATTACGTACCTACCGTAATTCTTGATCTTCTTGGATGAGTCTCCACCACTCATTCACACTATTGGGATCTGCGCCAGAGGCACTAGAACCCATCGGGAGCAAACTTTTTGCTGGAGGGTCGGCGCCAGAGATGGAGCCGCGAGGAATGGCACCGTGAGCCTCAGCTCGCGTGGTAATGACTATCTCGGCGTCAACCCTCCAACCGCCTCAGTACCTTTTTTACCAAGGAGGTGCATGTGAACTAACCTAGAAGGGTAGCTCATCCTAAAACCGGACATAAGATAGTCCGGTGACCCGTATAAGAAGGGTCAACAAAGAGTCTTCACAGCCTAAAGATTCGGGGAGTGAAGACCAACAACAGAGGTGAGCTCGGGGGACGGAGGGTGGGCGTGTGAATGAGTGGTGGAGACTCGTCCAAGAAGATCAAGAATTACGGTAGGTACGTAATTTTCATATCTTCCTGGACATAAGTCTCCACCACTCATTCACACTATTGGGAGAGTACTGAGCTAATAATTCCCCGAGAGGGCGGCAGGAGAGACCAAGAGCTCACGTTTCTAGGACAGAAGTCCATTAAGGATGGCTCTGCCAAAGGAAGAATGTCGTTTGGCATGGACATCTAGTGCATAATGTTTAACAAAAGTATGCACTGAGCTCAGGGTGACGCGTGCAATTATCTGCAATGGGCACGTTGAGAATTTCCGCTAGGGATGCCACGACAGCTCTAGTAGAGTGAGCGAAAACTCTACCCTACGACTTAACCTGCGCCATGGAATAGCAGTGGCAAAGGCACGCCACTAGCCATGTTGAGATACATCTGATAGCGACAGGTTGACCCAGCTGGGTCTCGCTGAAGGAACTGAACAGTTGCTGGGCTTTGCGAAAATCCTTGGTTCTATCTAGATAGAAATGCAAGGCCCTCTTAACATCCAAAGAATGAAGAAAACGTTCTCCATTTTGGAAGTCTGCAAAGTAAGAGGGAAGGACCAAAGGTTGGTTTAGATGAAATTCTGACACAACCTTAGGAAGACATTTAGGATGAATACGAAGAACTACTTTGTCCTTATGGAACACAGTATATGGAGGGTCTGTGACCAGGGCATGTATCTCAGAGACCCTGTGGCCTGAGGTAATGGCCACTAGGAAGGCAGTCTTCCAGGTGAGAAATTTTAGCTCACAGGTAGCCAGAGGTTCGAAAGGTTTCCGAGTGAGCATGTCTAGCACAAGATTAATGTCCCAGGCTGCAACTGGACGTCTTGTAGGTCGTCTGGTATGCAGAATTCCCTTAAGAAATCTCTTAACCACAGGTAACTGAACCAGTGTTAAGGAAAAAAACGGCTCATGATATGCTGAAATGGCACTAAGGTGAACTTTGACTGTTGAGTACTGCAGACCTGAATTTGAGAGGTCCAAGAGGTACTCCAAAACCTTATCTGGTGGGCAGGAAAAGAGATTCAAAGAGGACTTTGCACACCAGAGCGAAAAACGCTTCCACTTGGCTGTGTAAGTTTTCCGAGTGGCTGGCTTCCGTGCAGCCAGAAGAATATCTGAAACCCTTCGAGAGACATTGAACCGGTTTACTTCTACCTCTTCAGGAGCCAAGCGTGAAGGTGAAGCGATCTCAGGTTGGGATGGACCACGGTCCCTGAGTCAAAGGTTAATCTGCGGGAAGTGGTCTCAGAGGAACTGCCAACATATTGTTGAGTAGTGGAAACCACAGCTGCGAGGCCAAAAGGGGCAATGAGAATCATCTTGTCCCCCTTGGATTTGAACTTGAGTACCCTCTGAATTAGAGGAAGAGGTGGAAAGGTGTAAAGAAAGCATTTTGTCCACCGCAGCTTGAATGCATCCTGATAGAAAATGCCAGGCCCTGGATTTCTGGAGCAGAAGAGAGGCAGTTTTGCATTGAGTGGGGATGCAAAAAGGTCCAGGTCTGGAGTTCCCCACTCTTCGAATAGTGACTGAACTATGGTTGAGTCGAGAGACCACTCGTGAGGATCTGTCTCTGTTCTGCTGAGACGGTCTGCTAATTCGTTCTATACACCTGGCAGGTAGACCGCTTGAATTAGAGCCTTGTGCTTCAAGCACCATTCCCATACCCTCATTGCTTCCCTGCATAAGGGGTAAGAATGAGCACCGCCCTGCTTGTTGATGTAATACATCACTGCTTTGTTGTCCGTTTGAAGGAGAATGTTCTTATGACAGAGAATGTCCTTCAACACTCGGACCGCATAAAGGACGGCTCTCATTTCTAGGACATTTATGTGAAGCTGGGACTCGAGTTGAGTCCACACACCTTGAGTGTGGAGAGCCTGACAGTGAGCTCCCCGCCCCATTAGGGATGCGTCCATGGTAATGGAGATTTGATGGTCCAGAGGAGCAAAGGGATATCCTTCCAGGAGATTGGTCTCTTGAGACCACCAGGTGAGTGACCTCTCTAAAGATTCTGTCACCTTGATGAGATAGGACTGCGGGTGAGTGGTCGGAGACCACTGAGTACTGAGCATCCACTGAGTGGTTCTCATGTGCAGACGTGCTAGGGGTACAGTGAACACTGAGGATGCCATGAGGCCTAGCATCCGTTGCATCGAGAGAGCTGTAACTGAGCTGTTCTCCCCGATGTGACGGGCCATTTGAAGGATATCGTTCCTTCTGTCTTCTGGAAGAAAAGCCTTCACACAGGACGTGTCCAGAAGAGTCCCTATAAAGAGGAGCCTCTGGGAGGGCTGCAGTTGCGATTTCTTGAGGTTCAGCAGAACTCCCATGGACGTAAGGAGGCGAGAGGCTGTCTCTATGGTGTCCAGGGTCCCTTGCCTGGAAGGGCTTGCTAGAAGCCAATCGTCCAGATAAGGGAACACCTGTATCCCGACCTTTCTGAGGTGCACTGCGAGAACTGCTCAACACTTTGTAAAAAACCTGCGGCGCTGAGGACAGCCCAAAGGGCAGGACTCTGAACTGATAATGTTGTTCCAGAGCCACAAACCTCAGGAATTTGTGATGCCTCGGGTGAACAGGAATGTGCTGGAAAGCATCCTGCATGTCCAGGGAGGCTAGCCAGTCGTGTTGATGAAGCAAAGATAACAGGGTTCTCAGAGAAATCATTTTGAATTTCTCCTTTGGGAGAAATCTGTTTAGCTTTCTGAGATCTAGAATGGGGCGCATTCTCCTGGACTTCTTTGGAACCAGAAAGTAATGGGAGTAGAACCCTGTGTTCCGCTGATGCAGCGGCACCACTTCTACTGCCCTTTTGTTCACAAAGCCCTGAATCTCGGTGGCGAGAAGGTCTGACTGAAGGGTTGACAGCCTGGGCTGCCGTTTGGGGGGACGACCCGGAGGGGTCTCCAGAAGACTGAGTGAATACCCTTCGCGAATTATCCGAAGGACCCATTTGTCTGAGGTTATGGACTTCCACTGGTTGTAGAAGTGCATCAGACAACCTCCCACCGGAGAGGAAAAGTCCACCTCGGGCAGCTGAGATGGGACTTGGGCCAGCAATTCATAAGGTAGCGCTGGGCGCTTTGGGCCCTTGCGCTTTCTGTTGTGTCTTCTTTTGAGGTTGGGCAGGTTGGTTTTTATGGAAACCTCCTCTGCCTCTGCCTCGAAAGGACTGACGATTATGAAACTGACATTTATTGGACATGCACTCGAGAGGGGCAGGAGGGGGTTGAGCCAACTTAATGGCTGACCTAGTCTTTTGTGTAGCTTCTAGAGCTTGCTCGACCTGAGGACCAAAAAGATATGCACCATCAAAGGGCAACGCCATTACCTGCTGCTGCGTGTCATTCATGAAGCCCGAAGTGCGCAGCCAGGAATGATGGCAGGTGCAAATACCAGCAGCCGCTGAACGAGAAGCAGTGTCTAAAGCATCCATGGCTGCTTTACCCTGCTGGTTGTTCGATTCGATACCTCTGGTAATGGTCTGAAGAAGCTCTGGCTTTGCATCAGACTCCGGAAGAGCTTCAACCATCTGCTTGATAGAGTGCCATAGGATATACTCATACTGGGAGAAACAGCCCTGGTAACTGGCAATACGCATACTTAGGGTAGAAGCAGCAAAGACTCTCTTACCTAAGGTGTCTATCTTACGAGATTCTTTGTTAATAGAATTAGAGCTGTAGTAGTTTGAGGAAGAACGACCTTATTCTCTGCCAGGACTACAATAGGATCATAAAGGCTTGAGATGCCAAAATGGGGCGATCCTTGGGGGCTGAATATTTCCTATCTATGGATTTAGCCACCGAAGGGGTGAGAGCAGGATTATTCCATACCATTTGAGACACGTCTCGAAGGAAGGCTGAACCGGAGGAGTCAAATCCGTAGGGATCTCCGGGGCATGAAGGTATTGGAGTCTTAATTTCCCAGGATCGATGTCTGTAGTCTGGAGGGAAAGAGTGGAACTCAGATTTTTCAGCAGAGACCTGAATGACAGGTCCTCGACCACAGGCTCTGTAGCAGTAATAGATCCTGCTTCGTCCACTTCGTCACCCAACCGAAGATCTGGGTCAGGCTCAATGTCATCTCCTGACAGTCCAGGAGGGACTGTATGGACAGGAAAGGAATGAAAATCAGAAGAGGGAAGAAGGAAGCAGCGAAGCGAGAGTCCTGAAAAGCAGAGGAGCCTAGAGGCCCCGGCGCCGAGGCTGCGGCACAGCAGCAACGACCGGACCCACGCGGCACAGCGGTGCAGAGAGCCGCCCACAGTGCCAGGGCGGCGCCGAGCACCGCGCGCCAAGGGCACCAGGCACCCCAGACTCCGAAAAACAGGTTTTGAAGGAAGAAGAGCAGGGAGACAAGGGCATCGGTGTGGCCCCTGTGCCATGGGGGAGAGACACCAAGCTGGAGTTGACGGCACCAAAGGTGCCCCACGACCAGGAAAGTCCAACCACCCTACCTGGTCTCTCAATGAGCCTGAAAGCCCACGAGTGACCGAGCCAGGTAGCTGAACCAACCTCCGAGCCCACTGCTCCATAACAGCGGCCCACTGATGAAACTGCTCATCTGAAGACCTACCTGCGGGCGGGAAAGGGCTCCGATGTCAAAGCAGTTGGCTACTGGAAGCAGAGGTTGGCGACTCCGAAGGAGGAGACCAACAACTAGCCCCGATAACCGGACGTCTACACACAGACATATCAGAGGCGACCTCGAATGATGCCTTCTCTTTTAGACCTGTGGGCGAAGAGGCTCGAGGCGAGCAGTGCCAAAATCGACCGTTTATTTTTATGCTTCATGAGGACCCCCATCCCCCCGGGCACTGGACTGACCGTTGTCAGACCCCCCCTCCGGAGAAGGCGGCGGACTGGACCCAGCCCGATTGACTGAACAGCTTTCATACGAAGTCTCCCTACCGTCACCTGACCTGCTCATGGTCGACTCCGTCAAAGTAGGCTGAGACTTCTTTATTTTTTAAAATAAGAATAAACTAAGCGATACTTTATCGAGATAATACTACAAAATACCAAAACTGAAAACTATGCTGCTAGTTTGAAGTTTGACTCCCTACGTGCGAGCGTCGTCACTGAAGCGCACTAGACGGCGTGAAAAAGGGAACTGAGGCGGTTGGAGGGTCGACGCCGAGACAGTCATTACCGCGCGAGCTGAGGCTCGCAGTGCCGTTCCTCGCGGCTCCATCTCTGGCACCAACCCTCCAGCAAAAAGTTTGCTCCGATGGGTCCTAGTGCCTCCAGCGCAGATCTCAATAGTGTGAATGAGTGGTGGAGACTTATGTTCAGGAAGATCTGTGCCTGCCTGACACACTGCGGCTAGAACTGCTTAAAACACTTACTCCTGGACAGACCTGTAAGTAAAACCATGCTAGCTCCAAAATGTTTTTAAAAATGGTTTTAAGACTAGGTATCTAGCAGGTTTTAAAAACACTTCTGTTAAAACATTTTAAGGGGCCTGTAGTCTGTCTGCAAACAGTGCTAGGGGGATTTAAACTGCTTTAAGGCACTTAAACGGTTTTAAGTTCCCCGCGTGTCCAGGGCCTTACATGCTGCTGTTACAGTCAATTTTGAGGCGGGATGGAGATTGAGTGGAGAGTCTGGGATTAGCACACTGCACTATTTGGTTATTGGGGAGTGTTTGGTACCTGTATTTAACCCGTGGCTCATTATTTTTGGGATACTGATAATTATTTTGGTTTTTGGTTCCAATGCTCTATTTTAAATGTGCTTTTCATATGTTGGGATGGTATTTTACATACTTGCTGTTACAGCGATTGTTTTTCTTGGGGGTTGTTAAAAAGATTGATTGCGATGTCCGATATTTATTGTGATTTTTGGTATTTAAAAAAAAAAAATTTCTGCATTTACCTGGGTACTGCCAGTACAACCCACCAACACTCCTGAATGTGCGCTTCTTCCTACCAAACAGTTATATGAGCACTGTACCTCAGTACATCCCCCAAATGTGAAACACTGCCCCTTAGAATGTGGAACACTTCAAATCTATTACTCAGAAGCGCAGACCACTGTTGAAATATGTGCCTCTGTGTTCACAAGGTTTGTAGTTAAATAAATACATTTTTCATATGAACTGCGATGCATTTTTGCTTTATAATATTGTTGAACGCTGGACAAACCCTCTCAATGTGTAACAAGGGGCTTTTGTGAATAAAATGAGGAACTGTTCCTCATGATGCGGTGCAGTTGAGAGGTGTGGCTTGATTACATGTGCACGTTAGTTTGGTGTGCCCAAATCAGGCAACCACAAATTTTATTCTTTTTACCTTTTTTGATTCTTCTTTGGGTCCCCACCTGTTGGCATCTATCTTTCAGCCACTGGCCCTGCCCCACACCCCATCAGGCAGCTAACCTCTTCTTCCCCCACAGTTTACCCTCCATGGCAGGGCAGTGAGGCCCCCCTTTGCTCAAACTCACTTTGACTAGGATTCAGATTCTGTGGGGTGCCATTCAGAGTCTGGGCCTGCGGCGGGTGGCTGTCATCACCCTGCTTGACCAGGGACCTCATTTTTCCTTGTCCTGTGTTTCCCCCTGGGTAAAGCGTGCAATGTTGGCAATGGCCGTGCAGTGCACGCTTCCGACCATGGCACGCTGGCTGGTTGCCAGTTTGGTAGTAGGTAAAGCACAGATGCCTCAGCCCTCCGTGCCACTGGGACATTTAGGGGAAGTGGTAGGTCTGCCTGGCACAATCTTGACATTGGTTGTGATGGGCTATTGCACTGCAAAATTACTGGCTTCTTTATTAGTGCAGTGCACCACTTCTGTTTTGTTGTTGTGCATCACAGGGCACTCACAGCATTTTCTGTCAATCTGGGTACCAAACCATGTGGTCACCAATTTTTGTTTTTTGGTCTTGGTGCACTATTTGGTCTGTGTGCATCAGGTCTGATGACAGTTGCTGACAGAGTCCCTGTAGTATGTTTGGTGGTGTGCCTCCGTTTTTGGTCAGCAGAGTTCTGGAAGTATGCTTCCATTCTGTTTGCGGATGGCTAGATGCATGCCTCCATTTTGCTTGCAGGTGGGTGTATGCTTCCTTTCATTAGATCTGTAGATGGGTGGATGCGTGCCTTTATTTTGTTTTCAGATTTGTATATGATTGCCTCCATTTTGATTTTCAGATGGGTAGATGCTTGCCTCCATTTTGTTTATAGATGGATGGCTGCATACCTTCATTTTGTCTGCAGCTGTGTGCATGCATGGCTTCCTTTTGTTACCAGATGGGTGTATGCTTGCTGCCATTTTGTTGGCAGACTTGTGGATGCCTGGGTTCAGTATTTTCCTTTTTGACAGATGGGATGATGCATGGCTTGTATTGTGTTTACTATGGTTTTTCTCCTATTTTGTCTTCACTTCAGAAGCGATTTAGCAATTTGAACAGCTTTGTTAGTAAATCTGTGATTGTTTGAACATTGGATTAGGATTTTGGCAGTTGAAAACAAAAACAAACATAAAATTAATTTATTTCGTTTTTTTAGCTTGGACACCACCACCATGGTAACCCTACCTGCTATTTTGGTTTACATTTCAAAATCACCAAACAACCCCAGATATGAGCTTTTTGTATTCTAAGAGGTAGCTTGTACTGGCTGGTGATCTTGGCAAAACCCATTTTGAGTGCGACTATGTCCAGAACCCCCGCGCCATAAAGAAACTAAACAGTTATGCATATTACATGTGTTTACTACACCATCACACAATTACCTGTTCATGCACAACAGAGTTATACGCCTAAGTAGGCAACAATCAATGTTGGTGGGGTGGCTGGTTTGTGTGCTGTGATTCAGATGGTGCTTGGGTGATGCTGCTACATTAGCTAACTTGTCTGGCGTTGCCGACAGTATTCTATTTTTTGCACATTTAAAGTGTTTATTATTGTGCAGTCGTGGATTTTCTGGTTGCAACGCAGAGCAACCATAGCATATTGTTAATCATAACACAAAACCATATGGTCACTGTTTTTAGAGGGGTGGAGCTTAACGTTAAAAAGCCCTCTCCCCATGCTGCTTGTTGTGGTGCCCTAATTTGGATACATTATTCTCTGGGCCATACTGGTCAGCCATATCATACATGGGTGTGGTGGGTTTACACAACTTTGCCTAGCAGGAGGAAAAAAAAAAAACTTACTGTGGAAGCCAACTATACTGTTTTCTGCAGCTGTTGTCTGTGTTCAGTTTACATGGACAGTTCATTATTCAGGTGATATGGACTGATGTCCCGATTAGAATGCATACTTTAATGATGAACTTTGAAAGAGTCCATCAGGTATTTAGCTGCATGCCTCTATACTGTCTGCAGATGAGTGGTGGCGTGCCTCCATGTTGTCCACAGACGGGTGGTGGTGGCGTGCCTCCATGTTGTCCACAGACGGGTGGTGGTGGCGTGCCTCCATGTTGTCCACAGACCGGTGGTGGTGACGTGCCTCCATGTTGTCCACAGACGGGTGGTGGTGACGTGCCTCCATGTTGTCCACAGACGGGTGGTGGTGACGTGCCTCCATGTTGTCCACAGACGGGTGGTGGTGACGTGCCTCCATGTTGTCCACAGACGGGTGGTGACATGCCTCCATGTTGTCCACAGACAGGTGGTGGTGTGCCTCCATGCTGTCCACAGACGGGTGGTGGTGTGCCTCCATGTTGTCTATAGATGAGTGGTGACATGCCTTCATGTTGTGTGCAGACAGGTAGTGGTGTGCCTGTGGTGATTTAATGTCCCCTGTTACATGTGCAACCCTGCCTTTATGTCCCCAGTTACATGCAGTCCTGCTTTTATGTCCCATTACATGTGCAGCCCTGCCTTTATGTCTCCTGTTACACGTGCAACTTTGTGGAGGCTTCTTCTCGGACCCCGAAACTGGAGTTATCCCACACTACACTACATTTTTATACAGTGAGTCAAAGCATTAAGAAATGCTTATAATAATTGTCATATTATAAAGTTTAAAAAATAACACTGTCACACTTCGGTAGCCCTTGTTATGCATAGACCCTTGCAGTAGTTCCCACTCATGGGCCTGAGACCGAGAGCAGCTTAGGCTGCTGGCTAAGGTGTTTTGTACCCCAGGAACGTGAACCGCTGTGAGATCCTGATTGTGCTCCACTGCCCAGTATCAGACTCTCACGGCCTCTCTGCAAAGGGGATAGGAGTGAGTGCTCCCTTGCTTGTTGATGTAAAAGACAGACATGTTGTCTGTCTGGATCAATAAGGGGCCTGGGAGGAATGTCTGAAACGCCTGTAGGACATACAGAACAGCTCTCATCTACAACACACTGATGTGGAGGCTGCAATCCAAAGGAGTCCACGTCCCTCTTGTCAGATTTTCTTTTAAATTCGCATCCCAACCCACTCCCAAGGCATCCGTTGTCAGGATTTGATAAGGACTGGGATTTCAAAACAGAGTCCCGGTCTCTAGTTGGGAGGGGGTGAGCCACTATTCCAAAGTCTGACGCACTGCACTAGAGATCCAAACTTGCTGCTTGCAATGGTCCGAACGCTGATCCCACTCAGTACCCGGAGGTTCCACTGAAGCACTCATGTGGAGATGAGCTAAGGGCACTGTAATGATGGCAGCTGCCATGTGGCTAGGAGTTGCAAAGCATTCTGGCTATCTGGCCTGAGGAGGCAATTTTCCGAGCCAGCGCCCGCAGGTGATCTGCCCTGTTTGAGGGGAGGAAGGCCCTCCCTTGGACGGTGTCCAAGACGGCCCCCTATGTATTGTAATTTCTGACTGGGCCAGGGAGATGACTTGGGAAGATTCAAGGTGATCCCCAGGGCTTGGAACAGTCGGAAAGTACTTTCCAGTGTGATGCAGCTGACCCCTTGTGGGCGTTGTCAGAAACCAGTCATCAAGGTAGGGGTAGATGTAATGTCCTTGCCTCCTGGGAACTGCTGCCACCACATAAATGAAATTAATTTAAAAGGGTATAGATTAGAAAGAACAGATAGAAAATGAGGGGTGGAGGGGTAATGTTATATTTAAAAGACAACCTTGGTCCTTACAAGGTGTCATTATCAGAACATTGTGAAGGAATAGATTGTTTAGTAATTGAGTTGTTTAAAATTAAATTGACTGTGAGAGAGTTTTATGCTCCTCCTAAAACAAAGCTTAAATATTTTGATACCTTTGCAGATTTTCTTCTGGATAAAGTAAAGGATAAAAGGATCGTCTTTATAGGCGATTTTAATGCAGATTGGAAACAGGCTAGAGGTATTAGGCTAAAAAAGAGTTTTGAATGTTTGGGGCTAAAACAATTAATTAAAAAGCCAAGAAATGAAAATTACATACCTACCGCAATTCTTGATCTTCTCTTGTATCTTCACCATTCATCACTGCTTGCATTGTGCCGGAGGCGCGTATAGAGCTGCCCCAGAGGCGGCCTAAACATCTCATGAGCGGCCGTTAGGTGCCGCAGACTCCTCCCATCTCAGTTCTGTAGCCAGAGAGGCAAAACAAAGGGTAAGGAAAAAGGAAAGACAAGCAAGAGAGCCGAGGGACAGAAAAAGGAAAGGAAAAGATATAAACTGAAAAAGGAATAAGCTGATAGAGAACAGAAAGGGAGAGAATTCCTACCCTAAGGGACCGCAGGGCCTCCCTTCTGGGGCGGCTCCAAGGGAGGAACAGATAGAGAGAAAGAGAAACGGAAGAAAACAAGATATGCTGAGAGGGGAGAACACTGCCCATAGATACATTGGTTGAGAGGCTTATAAGCTCGGAACCAAAAACAAGGGAGCAAGAATCCCTCCTTATAGGACTGAGAGAAGGTTCAATTGAACCGCCTGTACAGATTGGACACAAAGGGCAGATTCTCTAACCTCCCATCATGCCAACCCCCTACACTCTAGCTGAGAGCCCAGGCAGAAAATCTGTTCCAGAAAGAGAGCGTCAACTAGGAAGGGGATTAAGCCCCTTAGCACCCTGTTAAGGGCTAACACAGAAGTGTATGGGAAGGGTTAAGCCCTACAGAAGGCAGCTTTGTATGAAAGGATAGAGTGGGAACTCAATCAGACTCCCTGAAGGCAAGGCAAGAAGAAAAAATTACTCACCTTAGTAATGTTATTTCTTCTAATGGAGTCTTGCTGTATTCTGACTATTGCAGTTAGGTCCTGCCCTTCAACTGCCCCAGAGAACAAAAAGTTAACTTTCCATGGCCAGCATGGAGCGTTCGGCTCAAGCTCGGCTGAAACCCCTGTCTGCTGCTTTAAACTCCAACAGTCAGATCTTACAGGCAACACTCACTAGAAATTCTGTGTGGAAACTGTAAAACTCACACTAGCCAACTGGCAACTCAATTTATTAAAAAAGGTTTTTTCGTTTCAAAGCAACGACTCAAGTCAGGAAAGCCAAAAAACAAAACAGCACACACACACACACACACACAAAGTAAAGGGGGAGATAAAAAGGGCACCTCTAGGGTGCCAACACTGCTCCTGCCCACCCACATCCCAAAAACTAGGTTCTGAGAGGGGGGGGGGGGTCAGAATACAGCAAGACTCCATTAGAAGAAACAACATTACTAAGGTAAGTAATTTTTTCTTCAAACAACATGAAGTCTTGCTGTATTCTGACTACTGCAGACTACCAAGCAGTACCTCCATGGAGGAGGGACAGAACCTACTTTGGAATAGGCTCTGAAGTACTGCTGTGCCAAACCGAGCATCACTCCTAGCCTGGATATCCAGAGAGTAATGCTTGGTGAAAGTATGGACTGTTTTCCAGGTGGCTGCTTGACAAATTTCTAAGATGGAATATCCTGGCAGCAGCCAGGGAAGCAGCTGTACCTCTAGTAGAGTGATCCTCAGGCCTGAGGGTGGGGTTCTACCCAGCTTTTCATAGCAGAATTGTATACAAGAGACAATCCACCTGGCAACAGATCTCTTAGTAGCATGTTTGCCCTTACCAACCTCTCCATATCTAAGGAACAACTGAAGGGACTCAAACCTGTGACCCTTGGTGCGCTCTATGTAGTAGCTGAGAGCCCTCTTAACATCCAAGCTGTGCAAGCCTCCTCTCTCCAGATGAAGAATGGTCAGCGAAGAAAACAGGGAGAGACAGACTGATTAAGGTGGAAATCTGAAACCACCTTAGGCAAAAACTTCCTGTTAGTTCTTAGGATCACTTTTATCTCTATGGAAAGAGATGAAACCAGGCTCCACTGACAGGGCTTGCAATTCACTAATATGCCTGGCAGAGGTAATGGCTACCAAAAACATTGTTTTCCAAGTCAAGTACTTAAACTCTGCAGAGGACAAAGGCTCAAAGGGTGGTTGCATAAGCTGAGCAATGCAAACATTAAGGTCCCAAGCAGCAGCAGGGTCCCTAAAGGGGGGGGATTGGTGTGCAGCAATCCCTTGAAGAACTTACAAAACACAGGATGGGCTGACAGAGGAGAGGGCTTGCCTACTGACAAGAAGGCAGAAACAGCTGCCAGATGCACTTTAAGTGTAGCCTGCCTAAGTCCTAAGCCATTAAGATGAACCATATAGTCCAGGACTGTAGGCAACCCAGCAGATTCTGGAGCAATATGCTTATTAGAGCACCAAATAGTGAACCTTTTCCATTTGGAGTTGTAAGTCTTCCTGGTGGAAGGCTTTTCGAGAATCCTTAAGGATATCCAGAACCCCTTGAGAAAGGTGCAGATCAGCAAACTAACTCTTCAAAAGCCATGCCTTGAGATTGAGAGATTTGAGGTTTGGATACCAAATCCTGCCAAGAGGATGTCAACAGGTTGTAATTCCTGGGAAGAGACAGGGGAAGGTGGACTGCTAAGGACAGCAACAGTGGGTAACAGGCCTATCTGGCCCAGTCTGGAGCAATCAGAATCACTTTGCATGGTTGAGACTTGATCTTGACTAACACTCTGAACAGGAGAGGGATTGGGGGGGGGGCATACAGAAATCTCCCTTCCCAATTCAGAATCAGAGCATCCAGGGGGACTGAGCCCAAGACTGGGGGTCTGCAACAAAAGAGAGGAAGCTGGTGATTGTCTGGGGCTGCAAAAAGAACAATCTGTGGAGTGCCCCATTTCAAGAACATCACTTTGAAAACTAGGGGATCTAGGGTCCATTCGTGATGGCCCGCGGGGATATCCTGCTGAGAACATCTGCTAGGACACTGTCCTTCCCTGGGAGGTGAACTGCTATCAGAGAGGTTTGCAGGGAATAGGCCAGGGACCACAATTTCATTGCTTCTGTGCAC
This sequence comes from Neoceratodus forsteri, assembly GCA_016271365.2. Classification (NCBI taxonomy): domain Eukaryota; kingdom Metazoa; phylum Chordata; order Ceratodontiformes; family Ceratodontidae; genus Neoceratodus; species Neoceratodus forsteri. Next base: position 1,626,429,566 of record CM028130.1, on the reverse strand, counting down.
AAGGCCGTAGACCTAGTGCCTCCTTGCTTGTTTATGTACCACATTGTGGTGGTATTGTCTGTTCTGATCTGAACCACCTTGTTCTGTACAGATTTGGAAAAGGCTTGCAGTGCCAGAAACACTGCTCTGAGTTCCAAGAGACTGATGTGAAGCAGAGATTCTCGAGATGACCACAGCCCTTGGGTGGTAAGATCCCCCAGGTGGGCTCCCCAGCCCAGCAGGGAGGCATCTGTGGTGAGTATCACTGAATGAGACAGTGACAAAAGGAACTCTGTCTCAAATTGTCCAGATCCTGCCACCATTGCAAAGCCTGGATCAGGGTTCGAGTCACTGGGACTAGTTTGGAAAGGGAATCTTTTCTTTGGGACCAGAAGGCTCTTAAGTAGAACTGAATGTCCCTCATCTGAAATCTTTCCCCCTGGACCACTGCTGCAGAGGCTGCCATGTGGCCCAGGAGCAGCAGGAAATGCCGTGCTGGTCAAGACACCTGAAGGGTGAATGAAGAGGCCAGTTCCATAAGGGTCCTTGCCCTGTCCACGGGAAGAAAGGCTCTTGCCCTTATTGTATCCAGCTCCGCCCCAATGAAGGTGAGGAGGTGAACTGGCTCTAGAACTGACTTTGGAAGGCTGAGGAGGAATCCTAAGGAAGGGAGCACTTGCTGAGTTATTTGCAGATGTGACTTGGTCTGGAGACTGACCCACTATGAGCCAGTCGTCCAAGTATGGAAAGATGGAGATCTTTTTTCTCCTTAGAAAAGCAACCACTACTGCCAGGCACTTTGTGAACACCCTTGGGGCTGATGTTAGGCCAAAGGGCATTGCTGTGAATTGACAGTGGCCTAATGGCAACTCGAACATGAGGTACTTTCTGTGGGAGCACCTAATGGGAATGTGAAAATAGGCATCTTTGAGGTCCAGGGAAGCTAGCCAGTCCCCTGGCCTTAGAGAGGGCAGAATTATTCTCAGAATCACAATTTTGAACTTTGGTTTTAAAAGGTGCTTGTTCAGATATCTTAGATCTAGGATGGGCCACCATTCTCCTGTTTTTCAGGGAGTTAGGAAGTACCTGGAGTACAATCCTTTGCCCTTGTGTAGGGTAGGAACCCTTTCTATGGCTCTGAGAGCTAGGAGGGAAGAAACCTCTGCCTCTAGGGCAAGGGTCTCTGATGGATTTGCAGGTGGAAAGGATCCGGTTCTCATCTTGGGAATTTTTTTTTTTTGAGGCCAAGAACCAGTCCCTGGCTTACTACTTCCAGGACCCACTTGTCTGATGTCAGAGACTTCCAGTCCTGGACAAAGTAAGCCAGCCTGCCCCCTACATGTATTGGAGAATTGGCCCAGGCAGACCCATCAGGGTGTCTGCTTGGCAGGGGCTTTAGGTTGAGGGGTGGAAGCAGGCCTGCTGATTCCCCGTCTGCCTCTCCTCTGAAGAACCCCGACATAAGCAGAAGAGGAGGCCTGGGCTTGGTAAAGGCATTTGAAAGGGCCTGCCCGCTGTCTCTGGTGTGGCTTGCCTTTCTTTGGCCTGAGCACTCCTGTAGGTGGTCCTGTACTCGTCCATCTTTTTCATGTAATTCTCTGTCTGCTTCCCAAACAGAGAATTACCAATGACAGGGAAATCCATGGCCTTAGCCTGGGTATCCTGTGATAGGCTAGTACATCTGAGCCAAGCCATCCTCCGAAGGGCCACAGATGTAGCCATGACTCTAGATGAAACATCACTGCAGTCCACAGCAGCATGAAATTGCACCTTGGATGCCTCAATTCCATCTGCAGCCACCTGCTCCAGCATCTTGGCAAGCTGGTCAGGGGCCTGTTTAGCCAGAGCCAGCACAGTGTCCCACCTGGAATTCTGGTATCTAGCTGTGTAGGCCATACAGTTAGCATGTCTGAGTCCCAAAGATGCTGCCATGTACTGCTTCTTTGCCATGGCATCAATCCTCCTGGAGTCCTTATCTGGGGGATGTGATGGCAAAGGAATATTTGCCTTATCACAGGCAGCAGCCTGCACTATCCCATCATGGCTGCATTGCTGAGAAAGGAACTCCATGTCCGATCCTGAAAGGGTATACCTCTTGCCCATTCATCTGTCCATAGGAGGTATGGAGTTAGGAGTCTTCAGAAATTTTAAATGTCCGTTTCTCAAAAGATTTATGGAGGGGAACAGACAGTCTCCTGGACTCTGGGATGTCCATCATTTCAACAAAATCAGGCTCCTCCTGATCCTCTACTGCTTCTTCCATTGGAAGCTGCAGGGTTTCAGCCACTCAAAGCCTAGGAGGAGAAACACCTGAAGGTCTGCCTGGGGAGATATCCGGGTCAACAGGCACATCCAGACTTTCATAATCACCATCATCCTCATACTCTCCCTCCTCCTCCTCTGGTTCATAAAATTCTTCTAAAGTATAATCCGGAAACGGGGGAACCGACCGAACCGAGCCCCTGCCAGATGGTGCTGGTTTGGCTGGAATCGAAGTTAGCGATTGAACTATCCTTATCACTTTGGCTATTTCATCAGCAGTCGGAGAAAGAATTTGTGGATCCGAACCGGATGACTTTTCTCTTCTCTTTCTTTTAACCGGAACAAACTCCTCAGAATCAGCTCTCCTTTTGCTCAAAGAAGTTTCGGCCTGGTCAGAGGGCACTCCTTCTGGTTCGGTTGGAACCGAACCGGGCTGGCCACCCGGGTCAGCGGACTTCTCGGCCTCCCTTTCCCTCAGTCTACCTACTCTCTTATCCAGGGTAGCTCTGGGAAAACTTACAAATTTGGCAGTCTGAATCAAGGTGGTCAAACCCCAGACAAACACAGGTGGTGTGGGGATCAGCCTTAGCAAAGGCTTCCCCACACGCACTGCAATGTTAAAACCCAGTGGGCCAGTTTTTTTTCTTGGGTTTCTCAGACATGGCCAATCCTATCCAAAACTTACCCTTTTTTCGGCAATTCGCCAGGAGAGACACCCCTATCAGTTCCTGATCGTGTTACGGGTCTTGGAAAACCCCATCATTAAATCCATTTTTTTTTTTTAAGAACCGATATGGACCGGTTACCACACTATAATAAATTCAAAACTCAAGACCAATCTGATTGGTTCAAACCGAACCGATCCCAAATTTACAAGTTCCACAAAGAAACTAAAATGTAAATCCTATCTAGTACTCATGGTACCACAGACAGAGACTTAAACCGACAGATACGGTAGCAGAAATTCGGTAGAAACCAAGCGAAAAAAACGACACTTTAACAGACTTTTTTGAACCGACCAAAGGAGAACTCTCCGGAGCGACTGTTCAGAGAGGCAGAGTAAAGAATTTGACGGTTGGAGTTTAAACAACAGCGGACAGGGGCTTCAACCAAGCTCGCGCTGAACGTTCCATGCTGGCCATGGAAAGTTAACTCTCTGTTCTCCGGGGCAGTTGAAAGGCAGGACCTAACTGCAATAGTCAGAATACAGCAAGACTTCATGTTGTTTGAACAACCCGCTCAAGGCTAATGAAGTGCCAGAAGCACCAGCCAGAATGAGCTGAGAATAATACCTGCCAGGGGGAACCTAAATTTTTGAGGCCAAGCCAAAGGGACGGTCTCTTGAGCTGTGAACTGAGCAACGTGGTTAAGGGGCCCAGAGGCCACCCCCTAGGGACAGTCAGAAAGAGTTCCCTCAGAATAGGTGAAAAAGACCCTACTCGTTCCTCTTTACCTTGAGGAAGAACGATCCATTCAAGAAGAACAGAAAATAGAATTTTTTTTTTTTTGTCATAAAGGCCAAAGGAAGGAAGGGAGAGGAAAGAGACGGGAGGGGGAGACGCCACAGTTGGAGGCCACTGAGGGGAAGGTGGGCGGGTATCAGTAATGAATGGTGAAGATACAAGAGAAGATCAAGAATTACGGTAGGTATGTCATTTTCATATCTTCCCTTATCAATCTTCAGCATTCATTACTGCTTGGGTGAGTACCAAGCTCACCCCTGGGGGTGGATAAGAAACCCTGAGGGAGCAAGACCCCCAGCCTCCTGCTGGTGATAAACAGAAGGAGAAGACCCTGGGCTAATCAAAAGAGAAGCCTATGGGGGAGAAGAGCTAGGAGGTGTCCCCCGACGATGGGGAGACGGAGGAAGCCCCTGCAGAAGTCTCCTAGCTCTGGAGGAAAAAAAAGACAGGTCCCCCGGAAAGCGGAGCGAATCACCCTACGCCAGGCCAGGGTGACAACCTTGATAGACGAAGCCATGACGTCCATCTAATACAGATCGTTGTCCCTGCAAGCCTGGTAGCCACCTCACTGGCGTCATAAGATGCCCTTGCTTGGTGTCTTGCCAGCTCCAGGCTTATAGCAGAGAGGGCAATAGCTTGTCTGGTTTGCTCCGTGTCAGGCATTGATGCTAAGATTTGGGAACGCATCGACCACAAATGCCTACCGCAGGCAGCATGGTGGGCCTCATGTGACGTGATGCAATGCATGACATCGCACGAGAGGAAGAAAACACTCTTCGCCCCCACCGGTCAAACTGTAGAGAATCTGAGTCCGGTGGACAGTCGTGCGCCAGGGAGTCTCTAGGTAAACCAATCCCGAGGGTGGGTTGGGGAGAGTATCTAGAGATTCTGAAGGGGCACAATACCTACGTTGGCAGTCTGCCGGGGCAGGAGAAAGGGCGGTTGGTGACTGCCAGGAACACACAGACGCGTCCTGGAAGGGAATAGACCAGGATAATACCACCAAATGCTGGGCACTGAATTCGGCGAGGAATTTACGCGTCTCCCATTCAGTACTGTCTCGCCTAATATAGGAAATCTGAAGATCCCTCACCATACTCGAAAGGAATCACTGATATTCAGTGAAATCAGCATCGGAGCGATGAGCAGTGGGTTCCTCTCCCTCAGAGGAGGGAGACGAGGATGATGGCGAGCTCGAGTGTCCACAGAACTCCTGCGGCGGTGGAGACAGGTGAAAAACCCGCTCATTTATGTACCCAACATATGAGGAGAAGGCCACCGCAGAACCTCTGAACATCTCCCAGGATAAAGGGCCTGTGGGACCGATATGGCCTGGGAGAGCGGGGGGGTGGTTGCAGAGGAATGGGAGAGGGGCACCTATGGCGAGGCAACTGTCCTCTGCTGAGGCTCTGGAATCCGGGAAACGGAGCCCGAGCTGGCGGGATCCCAGACAACAGACCAGGTCGCAAAACAGAACCCTGGGGATGCGAAGCCTGGAAGAGCCTAGAAGGAGATCCTCCCCGTGACGAACCTGGGACTGCATGGATCCAGAAGGGCAGCCCACAGCAACACCACCGGAGGGGTCCCTGGGGTCCAAGAGGGAAAGACTGGGCCCAGCGCTACGGCTCCTACCCGCACCCCCGAGGGGTGGCAGGTAAAGACCGAGACACCTGAACCCTGCCCCTCGACCCCTCAGACTCAGAACGCCCCCCTCAACCCCAGCAACCCCCCACCCCGAAGGGGTGCAGCAGCACCAGGGTTGGCAGCTGCCACGACCCCCTTCCTCCATCGCCCCCAAGGGACCCCAGATCACCTCAGCCTGGGGGGCCTCAGGGGAGGACGGCAGCGGAGACAGAGGAATAGGCGTGCTGGGCCGCCTAGCACCTCGTACCACCGGAGACCCTGACTCCGAAGAATCAGGTTGCCAGGACGGGTCCATGTCTGAGTCATCCTCCTCCGAGGAGGAAGAGACCAGCTGGACCACAATACTGGCAACCCCAGGGGTCTCCAGTGAAACGGCGCCAGAGATGGCACCGAATGACCCCAGACGCCCCGCAACACCTAGACCCGGCCCAGACTCCCTAACGGCGCCGGCTAAACCGATGGCACTGCCCTAGGCGCTGGGACCACAGTTGACACCGCCAGAAGAGCCGACCGGGCCCACGGCGCCGCGAGCCAACATGTGATCACCGGTGCCATGAACAGCGCCAGAAGGCGGCATCAAGGGTTCACCGATGCTGGGCCCAGCAGCAGTGGGCCTCGACACTGGGGGAGCCTACACCTCCAAGGAGGTGACTGCCGAGGGGAACCGGAGGGGACACCGGCGTTCCTCCGACACCGCAAAAGAAGCTTCCTCTTTGGCAAGAGAAGCTGAGGAAGTCTCCTCCTCTACAGACCATATAGGCCTAAGAGGGGACCCGGAGGAAGGGCGCAGAGACCTTATCTGGGAACCTCTGGAGCGGCGCCGTCTCCCGAAAGTCAGCGGGGCCTTGCCGATCTTAAACGTGCTGACTTCTAGGACACGATGGTCCATCGAGAAACAGGCGTCGCACGCATCCATATCATGGTTGGGTCCTAGGCAACGAAGACAAACATTATGCCAGTCCATGACGGAAAAATGCCGGCCACAGGAGCACCGACGCATAGGAGCACGGCCCGCTTTCTACTTACGTTCTGCCCCCGAACCCGACATGATGCGAAAATATTGAGACTAAAATAGCAAAAGCTCTCGGCGCTGTCGAAGAAAGTTATAAAAAGAACAATCTTACTGGTGACTGCGTCGAGAAAAAGCAGGAGAAGGAGTCTGGATTTCAATGATGCATAAGGCCTAAACTGTATCTGACGCCGCAGCAGGTCTAGCCTCGACGGCAGGAGAAACAGAACTGAGATGGAGGAGAAGTCCGCGGCACCCAACGGCCGCCCCTCGTGGCTATTGGGGGCCGCGCCGTGGAGCAGACTCCCAAAAAATCTCCCTGGCGGGTGCACGCCTCGGCACAACCCAAGCAGTAATGAATGGTGAAGACTGACAAGGAAGATCACATATTTAAATAATCAGGAAACCATTTTAGATCTTTTGTTTGTTTCTCAGGAACTGGATATTGAGTACTGGGATGTACTGCCTACAAATCTTGGTAATCACAATCTTATAATATGTAAAATAGGGAATCAGGTTTTCCCTGTTCCAAATGAGAATATAAATTGGAAGAAGGACTATAAAAGGTTTAATGAGACTCAATTTAAAGATACACTTAGGAGTTTTAATTGGAATAGATCATTTTTGATTCCTGACTTTAATTTAGCTGTACAGGAATTTAACGAATCTTTATTGATGATGATAAATAAACATGTCCCAATGGTACAAAAATGGAGGAAAAATAGAGAAGACCCATGGGTAACAGATAAAAAAGGAATTAAGGATTAGAAGTAGAACATGGCAGAAAGCTAGAAAAACAAAGAATCTAGAAGATTGGGAAAGTTTTAAAAGTTGGAGAAATAAATGTAAAAAGAATATTAGGCTAGCAGAGAGTAAATATCACTTGAATAGATTAGAGAAAGTAAAAGTTTCGAAAATGTTTTGGAAATTTATTTCTGATTTAAAATATAGTGATAAAAGTAATAAGGTGAAAATACAGGTTACTCACCTGTAACAGGAATGCTAGGAATGGTATATGTTGTTCATCCACACTGTCTGGCGGGTTCCTTACCGCTTTAAATCTTGGCGGAAGGTCTTCAAGCTGGCTCCTCCCACCCACCCAGGTGGTAAAACTCTCGGCTCTGCCCCATGATGCCAGATGTAGCCCGCTGGAAGCCAGGTTGTGCGTCGAAGCCGGGGAGGTCGGGTGGGTCGTGTGGATGAACAATATATACCATTCCTAGAACTCCTGTTACAGGCAGTAACCTGTATTTCTAGGACATGGATATGTTGTTCATCCACACTGTCTGGCAGACTCCTAGCAGTTCTCCGGGAGGAGAGAGGCAAGGCGCACACCCCCTACTTAGGGAATAAAGACTGGAGAACAGAGACCCCAAAACCAGCATCCCGGCGTGACTCAAGGTCGATGTGGTAATGGGTGATGAAGGTGTGTGCTGACTTCCAGGTAGCAGCCCTGCAGATTTCCCGGAGGCAAACAGGTCTGCCTGAGGCGTGCACCAGAGGGAGAACAGATCTTGTACTACCTCCGGCAGGAGAGACCACTCATGGGACGCAGCCCCTATACAGCTTAGAGCATCGGCCAGGGTGTTGGAGGCTCCTGCCACATGAATGGCGTGGAGATCTGCCTCTAGGCTGCGCAAGAGTGACCAAATGCGGAGAGCTTCCCTGCACAGAGGCACGGAGCGCGTCCCGCCCTGAAGTGTTTAGGTAGTACATGGTCGTGGTATTGTCAGTCTGGACCTGAACCACTTGACCCCGTAGAAACGGAGCGAAGGTGGTGAGGGCTAGACGAACCGCTCGAAGCTCCAGCAGGTTGATGTGGCATCAGGACTCCCGAGGGGACCAGAGGCCATGCGCTCTGTGCTCCCCCAGATGGACACCCCAACCCATCAGAGAGGCATCGGTCAATAGCGAGACCGTCGGCTTGGGGCAGACAAATGGGCTGCCCTCCTGCAGATGTGCTGGAACGGTCCACATCCCCTGGGTCACTGTCACTAGCCGATCCAGTGGATCGAAGTGCTGTGACCATTGGCTGGCCAGTCCCCACTGAAGGGGATGCATGTACCAGCGGGCCCAACGGACCACGCTGGTGCAGGCCGCCATGAGGCCCAGGAGGTGCAGGAAGTCCTGCCCAACCTGAAATGACTGCCAAAGGAGTAAAGAACCTCGGCCCTGTCCGCCGGGAGCCGTGCTCAGGCTCGTAGAGAGTTGAGCTCTGCCCCGATGAATTGTATCGCCTGCTTTGGTACGAGTTCCGACTTGGCCTCGTTGATGAGAAGGCCAACCTGAGAGCAAACCTGGAGGCCAGATCTCTGGACCGCTCCACCTTCGCTCTGGAGGGGGCTGCAATCAGCCAATCGTCCAAGTAGGGGTACACCCGGATCCTTCGGCGCCACAGAAATGCTGTCACCACTGCCATGCATTTCGTGAAGACCCTGGGAGCTAAGGAGAGGCCGAAGGGCATGGCCCGGAACTCGTAAAGGGATCCCTCTGCTCTGAAGCGGAGGAATCTCTGGTGGGACGGACGGATTGGGACGTGAAAGAACGCGTCCTGAAGGTCCAGGGAACAGAACCACACGCCTCATTCCAAGGATGGGATTATCTGAGCCAGAGTGACCATCCTGAAGGTGCGAGACCTTAGGAACCTGTTCAGGTCGTGCAGGTCGAGAATGGGGTGCCAGCCCCCCATCCATTTTGGGACCAGGAAGTACCTGGACACAAACCCCGGGTCTGGAGGAGGATCCGCCACCTTCCTGATCACCTCTCTTTCGAGGAGTAGGGCAATATTGGCTCGGAAGGGCGGGGCCTGCTCGTACTCCAAGGGCAGGCCCTTTCCTACCACCTCCAACACCCAGCGGTCCGTGGTGATAATGGACCAAGCGGAAAGGAAGTAGCGGAGCAGTCCCCCCACAGGGGGAACACAGTGGGGAGTGACTAGGCTGGGGGCGACACCCCTCAACCCGTCACTGGGCAGGCTTAGAGGAGGGACCGGCCGAGGGACCTCCTGGGCCTTTACCTCCCTGCTTTCTGTTGGAGGAAGCCAGAGCTTGGGTTTGAGATATAGCCGAGCCTGCTGGCCTGGTGCTGGTGCTGTTGGGCCGGACGTACCACAGGCGCAGAAGGATGAAAGGACTTGTGCTGCTGCTGTCAGCGACCTTTGTCCTTCTGGGCGGAGGTGACAGAGTCCAAAGTGGCATTGGACTTTTCGATCCGCTGGAGGTGACTTTCCACTCCAAGGCCGAAAAGGTCAGTCCCCAAGAAGGGGACATCCACCAGTTTGTGCTGGGTATCCGCTGTGAAGGTGGATATCCTCAGCCATGCTCTACGCGATAGCCTGCAGCCGCAACCGATCTGGCATAGGAGTCTTCAATGTCCAGAGCCGTTTGGAGCTGCTGCTTAGCCACTGCCCTACCCTGGTCCTGCACCTGCCAGACTGTGGTCTGCAGGTCATCCAGGAGATGAGGGATCACCTCATCCAGGGAACCCATGAGGGCGTGGGAGAAGTGTGCCATCAGCATGGCCGAGCTGGCCTGGCGGAGGCCAAGGGAGGACGCAGCATACACCTTGAGCCCTGCATAGTCCAGCTTTTTGGACTCCTTGTCGTGGGGGCTAGTCCACATCCCTAGCGTTCCTATAATGCCGGAAAACGCTGTCGTTGACCAACCCCTCGGCAGAGGGGTGTTCCGAAAAACCGTGCAAAGAGCAGGTAGGGACCGCATACTTCCTGGCCATCCTGGCCGAAGGCACAGGACAGAATGCAGGCCGCTGCCAGAGCTCCAAGGCTGGGCCAACAATGGCTTCAGCCATCGGAAAGGCCTCCGTGGGTGAATCCCCTCGGTCCAGTATCTCCGCCAGGGGATACTTGGCCGCTTGGATACAGGCTCGAGCTGCATCCTGGTGGACTCCGAGATGAGCCGAAGCAAACCCATGAAGGACGATGGGCTTTCGTTCATCGACTGGCCCCCGGAGGACTCCAGGTCAATGGGTCTGGAGAACAGGGAGGAGTCGTCGTCGGACTCCGAGGAGTCCGCGAAGAGCTGCCTGGGGCCTGAGCCACCCTCCACCTGCAGAGGACGGTTGGGAGTGAGGGTGACCGACAACCTGTGGGGCAGGCCCTGACCCGACCGAGAGTCCTTGGTCAGCGCCCCCAATTTCGGTTGTGAAGGCGGAGGTTCCACCACAAATCGGTGGGGCAGCTGGTTTCGGCTGAACAACCGGCCCAGGCTTGGGCACCCAGCTACAGCGAGGGGTTGTTTCGGCCGCTCGGGTGACAGCCACTTGATGGCCGGGGAAGGCGACGGCGTCGGCTTGTTCCCGGACAGAAGTAACTGCTGCCACATCAGGTCTTCGTAGCGTTGACGCAATTTGCGCCGAAGCCTCTCCTCCTCCTCCGAGGAAGACGAGGACGAGCAGTGGCGCCGCTTACCTCGGTGCCGAGACCGCCGATGTCTGCGGGATCGGCTGGACCGAGACGATGTCAGAGACAGAGACAGAGATGCTCGGCATTTCCGAGGATGGGTCTGGGAAGGGGCAGGGGACACCCGCTCTTCCCTCTGCTTGGAAGCCTTAACCGTGGACTGCGGCACCGGAGGCGAAGGCAAGACCTCGGTTTCTACCAGGGGAACCGGTGAAGAAGGGTCGTCGGCTTCACCAGTCGACAACCCGTCTGACGGGTTGAGAAAAATCTCGACCGCGTCGACAGGTGTCTCAACTGGCTGGCCTGACGGGGACGCTGTGAAGCCAGCAGCCTTAGCCGCAACCTCGACCGAAGCCGAATGTCCGGGGAAGGGGAACTCTCCCGCTCCCACGAACGCTGACGATGGGACTTACTCTTTGAGTCCTTCTTTTTGGACCGAAAGGAATGTCCCGATGGCCCCTCTCCCTTCATGGAAAGGGACTGGCAAAGCTCCTTGAAAGAAGCTGAATATGAGGTACCCAGTGAGAGCGGGATAAATGCCGTGACCGAGGAAGAGGATGATGAGGCCTGAGCTGCCTCCTCCTCGAGGGCGATCATCTGCTCGAGTTGCTCAGCCAAGCTAGCCACCGCAGTAACTGCCCAACGGCCTCCTCGACTTCCTCAGGGCCCAAGTTGTAACCCGGCAGCGGGTCTTCCAGGACGCTGGTCAAAACAAACGGCATAACTCGCAGGCCTACAGGTCATGTTCTAGGCCTAGGCAGCAGACGAACGTGGAGTGCGGGTCCGTCCTGGACATCTTCTGCCCAGAAGGGCACCGCCGAAATCCGGGAGTCGATTTGTCCATCGCAGCAGCGAGGGAGAATGTTGACCGAAGTCTTGAAAATTTTAAAATAAGTTTCGGGTGAAGCGAAGAATTAGGATCCAGTCTACACACAGAGCGTTAAGGAGAGAAGAAAAAATTACTCACCTTAGTAATGTTGTTTCTTCTAATGGAGTCTTGCTATATTATAGACCTTAGCAGTTTGATCCAGCTCTAGAACTGCCCCGGAGTGAAATGGTTAAAACCATTCCAAAATAGAATTTTGGCACGAGAGCAGCTCTATCTGTGTCATTTCAAACTTGAACTGTCAGATCTTTACGAGCCAAACTCACTAAGGTCTGTGTGGAAGCTGTAACCTACACTAGCCAAATGGCTACCTAACTAATAACAACCATTGATGGTCCCAACACCCAAGACTCAAGTCAGGGGACCAGAAGAAAAAATTACTCACCTTAGTAATTGCTTTTCTTCTCATGGAGTCTTGCTATATTATAACAATAGCAGTCAGCCACTGCAGCTGAACTGCCCCGGAGAGGAAGGAGTTAACTCCAGAAGATCTGGAGTTCTACAGCGCGAGGGCGCTGTGCCCAAAGCTCTATCTGGCAGTTTCAAATGAAACTGTCAGATCTCTGAAAGCTAACATCAAAGGACGGAAAGTCTGTGTGGAAAAACTACACTAGCCCATGGCTACCTACTAGTAGTAATAACAACAATATAAAGAACAAAGAACACTCAGAGCCATAATAACAAAAATTGATGGTATTATGGTTCGTTTCCACCATGACAAGCACACATATGAACCCCCTTCCCCAAAGACTCAAGTCCAGGAAGGGGCAATATAAATAACCTAAATGAAACAATCTAGATCCCTAACCCAAAGGAAAAGAGGTAAGGGAAAAACTACAATGGCATGACACAGTGGTTGCACCAATCTACACCCTACCCAAGTAGAAGTTCTGAGAGGGGCAGGAGGGAGGGTGGTTATAATATACAAGACTCCATGAGAAGAAAGCAATTACTAGAGGTGAGTAATTTTTTCTTCAAACACCATGAAGTCTTTATATTATAATAATAACGATTATACAGCAGTACCTCCATGGAGGAGGTCAGAACCTACTTAGAAATAGGCTCAGAAGCACAGCTGTGCCAAACCGAGCATCTCTCCTGGACTGGACATCCAGGGAATAATGCTTGGTAAAGGTGTGAACTGTCTTCCAGGTAGCAGCTTGACAAATCTCCAGAATGGGATGTCTCTAGCAGCCGCTAGAGGCGCAGCTGTACCCTGGTGGAGTGGGCCCTCAATCCTGAGGGGTACTCTACCAGTTTCTGATAACAGAATGGATACAAGAAACAATCCACCTTGCAATTGTTCTCTTTAGTGGCAGGTTTCCTTTCCAACCTCGCCATAGGTAAGAAAGAGTTGGAGGGATTCGAACCTATGACCTCTGGTGCGCTCTAAATAGTAGCTTAAGGCTCTTTTGACATCCAGGCTGTGCAGTCTCCTCTCACCTGAGGAAGAATGCTCAGAAAAAAATACTGGGAGAGAGAGAGACTGATTCAGGTGGAAATCAGAAACCACCTTAGGCAAAAACTTTCTATTAGTCCTAAGGACTACCTTATCTCTATGGAAAGAGATAAAATCTTCTTCCACTGACAGGGCCTGTAGCTCACTTATGCGTCTGGCAGAGGTGATAGCTACTAGGAAAACGGTTTTCCAAGTTAAATACTTGAGCTCTGCAGAAGACAGAGGCTCAAAGGGGGGTTGCATTAACTGAGCAATGCAAATATTCAGGTCCCAGGCGGGAGCTGGTTCCCGAAAAGGAGGGTTAGTATGAAGTAACCCTTTAAAAAACTTGGAGAACACCGGTGAGAAGAAAGGAGGCAGGCTTCCTGCTGACACAAAAGCAGAGACAGCTGCCAGATGAACCTTCAGGGTAGCTGGTCTAAGGCCTAGGGAATTCAGATGGACCAAATAGTCCAGTAGAATGGGAAGATCAGCAAATTCTGGGATAATCTGCCTCTCAGAGCACCAGATGGAAAACCTCTTCCACTTAGAATTATAAGTGGCTCTAGTGGAAGGCTTCCTTGAAGCCTTTAAAATATCCATGACACCTTGAGAAAGGTGTAAGTCAGTAACTCTAGCTCCTCAAGAGCCAAGCCTTGAGGTGGAGGGATTGAGGTCCGGATACCACACTCTCCCCTGTGCACAGGCCAGTAAGTCGTGGACTCTGGGCAGGCTCAGGGCAGGGTGGACTGCCAAGGACAGGAGCAGAGGGTACCAGGGCTGTCTGGCCCAATCTGGGGCAATCAGAATCACTCTGCAAGGTTGAGATCTGATTTTTACTAGTACCCTGAAAAGGAGAGGAAAGGGAGGAAGGCATACACAAGACTTCCCTTTCCAGTCCAACAGAAAAGGCTCCAGAGGGACTGAGCCCAGAACTGGAGGCCTGCAACAGAAAAGAGGAAGTTGGTGGTTGTCTGGGGCTGCGAAAGATCTATCTGAGGAGTGCCCCATCTAGCAAAGACAGACCCCAGCACTTGTGGATTCAGAGCCCATTCGTGATGGCCCTGAGAAATTCTGCTGAGGGCGTCCGCCAGGACATTGTCCTTCCCTGGGAGATGAACCGCTATCAGGGAGGTGTTCAGGGAGTAAGCCAGAGACCACAACTTCATTGCTTCGGTGCACAAGGCTGAAGACCGAGTGCCCCCTTGCTTGTTGATGTACCACATTGTGGTGGTATTGTCTGTCCTGACTTGAACCACTTTGTTCTGGACAGAATCTGAAAACACCCGAAGAGCTAAAAAGACAGCTCTGAGTTCCAAAAGATTGATGTGGAGCAGAGACTCCTGAGGAGACCATACCCCGAGTGGCAAGGTCGCCCAGGTGAGCCCCCCACCCTAACAGGGAGGCATCCGTGGTGAGGGTGAGGGAGTGAGAAATGGGAATGAAGGGAACCCCTGTCTTAAATTGTTCTGGACCTGCCACCAGTGGAGGCTAGGATCAGAGTTTGAGTAACTGGGACCAACTTGGTAGGGGTCCTTCCTTTGAGACCAATAGGCCCTCAAATGGAACTGAATGTCCCTCATCTGGAATCTTGCTCCCTGCATGACAGCTGTGGAAGCAGCCATGTGCCCGAGGAGTTGCAGAAAATGCCTTGCTGGTAGAGAGACCCGCAGGGTAAAGGAGGATGCCAGGGCGATGAGTCTGTCCACCCTTTCCGAGGGAAGAAAAAGCCTTGGCTAACCTGTGTTCAATTCTGCCTATGAAACATAGAAACATAGAAGTTGTGACGGCAGATAAGGACACAGCAAGGCCCATCCAGTCTGCCCATTTCTTTTTCTACCTTTATAAATGTGCCATCGACACTTTGCTATGTCAGTGACCTATCTATTCATAGTCATTTGTATTGCTCCTTATGCCTATCCCATGCCTGTTTGAAGCCCTGCACTGTATTCATAGCCACTACTTCTTGTGGTAAGCCATTCCATGCATCTACCACCCTTTCTGTGAAAAGAATTTCCTCACATTCCCCTTAATGGGCCTCCTCTAATCTTCATGCTGTGTCCTCTTGTCCTGCTATTTTTCTTATATTTAAACATACTAGACTCTTTCACCTTGTTTATGCCCTTAAGGTGTTTAAATGTCTCGATCATATCACCTCTCTCCCTCCTTTGCTCAAGGGTATACATATTGAGCTCGTTAATCTGTCCTCATATGTCTTCTGATGCAGTCCCTGCACCATTTTAGTTGCCCTTCTCTGGACTGCCTCAATTTGATAATGTCCTTGTGAAGGTGTGGCCTCCAATACTGCACCAGTACTCAGATGGAGCCTAACAATGTCTTGTACAGAGGATTATTACCTCCCTCTTACGACTTGTGATACCCCTACTAATACACCTAACACCCCCTAGCCTTACCTACTGCTTTAGAGGTCTGTTTGATGATTTCAGGTCACGTGATGATGATGCCCAAGTCTCTTTCTTCCTTTGTGACTGCTAGCAACTCCCTCCCAGCCTATAAGTGGCTTCAGGGTTTTCTCTTCCCTATGTGCATGATTTTGCACTTCTTTGCATTAAATCCAGTTGCCCTCTTCTGACCATTCTGCTAGTTTATCAGATCTCTTCTCATTCTGCCCACCCCATCTGGATCATCTACTCTGTTGCAGATCTTGGTGTCATCTGCAAACAGACAAGCCTTACCCTCTAGTCCATCTTGCTAGGTCACTAATGAGATGTTGAATAGGACTGGCGCCCGGACTGATCCTGAGGTACCCCACTTGTGACTTGCATCTCTTCTGACTGTATACCATTTACCACCACTCTCTGTTTTCTGCCAGTCAACCAGTTTGCCACCCAGTTGACCAACTTCAGACCCACCCAGACCTACCTAGCTTATTTATCAATCTTCTATGTGGAACAGTGTCAAAGCTTTGCTCAAGTCAAGGTAGGCGACATCAACTGCTCCCTTGGTCCACCACTCTGATTTGCCCAGTCAAAGAAATCTATGAGATTAGTTTGACAGGACCTTCCTTTGTAAACCCATGCTGTCTTGGATCCTGTGCCCCTATGGTTCCAGGTGTTGCTATCCTTTCCTTAGGAGTGCTTCCATAATCTGCCCACTACAGGTAAAGACTGACCGGTCTGTAGTTCCCCGCCTCCTCCCTACTGCCACTCTTGTGAGTGGGATCACATGAGCCCTTCTCCAGTCTTCTAGGACCTCTCCTGTGCTCAGAGACTCACTAAACAATTCTCATAATGGCTCTGCTAGTTCCTCCTTTAGCTCTTAAGTACCCTGGGATGTATGCCATCAGGTCCATTGCCTTATCCAACCTGAGCTTAGCAAGCTCTTGTAGGACCCTTTCTTTTGTGAAGGGAGTAGTGCTCACCTCCTCCCCTGTGTCCATGATGCTGAGCTGTGGGCCTGCCTACCTTCTCTTCAGTGAATACAAGCAAAGTATCTATTTAGGATAGATGCCTTACAGGGTCCTCCCCTCCTCACATGCTCCTTTTCTCCATTAAACAGAATACCCCTCTGGACTTTCTCCTTTCACTAATGTATCTATAGAAAGTCTTGTCACCTTCTTTTACTGTTTGTGCTAGTGTTTCCTCAGTTTGGGACTTTGCCTGCCTTACTGCCTTACCTGCTTCCCTTAGAGCAGTTTGGTATGCCCCTATCTTCACCCTTGCTGTGTTCCCTTATATTTTCTGAAGGCCAGCCTTTTGGCTCTGACCTTTCTGCTACTGTATTTGAGAACCAAAGTGGTTTCCTTCTTTTGCACTTCCTTTTCTGTCTAACACAATGGGATGTTGCTTCAAGTATTGTATCCTTAATGCTTGCCCACTTTGCCTGTACCTCCTCACCTGTTTCTTTTTGCCAGGGCTAGCTTAACTCTGTTGGCCATCTTATCAAAGTCAGCTCCTCTGAAGTCCCATATTTTGCCTTGGAATAGGATGATTTAGATGTAGCCAAATTGAACCATACCATGTGATGGTCACTGGCCCCCAGGTGACCTTCTACCTGGAGATCTGTGATCCCTTCTTTGTTAGTCAGTACTAGATCTAGGATAGCCCTGTCTCTTGTGGGTTGCTGTACCAGTTGTTTGAGGCCCCCCCTGCAGGAAATCACTCATGAGTCTAGTTCTGGCAGATGTTCCTGCTGGTATTGACCAATCTGTATCTGGCATGTTGAAGTCTCCATTATCAGAACCTCCCTTTAGCTGTCATGTTTTGTATATCTTCTAACAGTAATGTGTCTATGTCCTCCCTCTGGTCTGGGGGCCTGTAGACAACCCAGTTCTTATGGCTGTCCCATTTCCTGTTTCCAGGGTGACCCACAGTTCTTCTGGCTCCTTATGTGTATTCTGAATTTCTGTAGCTTTGATATTTTCATTTAACATACAGGGCCACTCCTCCCCTTCCACCTCGGTCTCTTCTGAACAATACATAGCCAGGTACTGAAGTCTCCCAAGTGTGGTTACTGGTAAACCACGTCTCACTAATTGCTACTATGTCCAGTTTAGCCTCTGACATTATTGCCTGCAGGTCTGGGATCTTATTTCCCAGGCTGTGAGCATTGTACATGATTTTCCATTGGCCAGATTTTGGTGTGTTAGTTGTTGGGTGAGGTTTGGCATTACCCCTGGCATCGTATGGGGAGACAAACCTTTTTCTCCTGGTGATGCAAATGAACAGCAAACACACTGAATTCCAGTTTTGACCACTAGCTGAGGGGAGGGTGTTCTTCCCATTCAACGTATAGAGTTCTGCCCCTCTCCCCATTTATAGTTTCAAATATTCTGCAAAGACGCCAAACACCTGCCCCAATGCACTGACTCCTCTTTAGTCAGATGCAGTCCATCAAATTTAAAGAACTTTCGCTCCCAGAACTGTTGCCAGTTCCTACAAATCTGTGTCCTTTTCCTGGCACCAGTCCTTGAGCCATGTGTTTAGCTCCCTATCTCCCTTCTCTGACCTTCCGTCCATCTGCTCCCTTCTCCAGACTGGCAGGATCTCAGAGGGAGATGCCGACTTAAATAGATGATAGTTTGTCACCCAGCCTAGTCAGGTGTTCCTTGGTCTCCACAACTGACCGGTGAGCGAGATCGATAGTCCCTATGTGTACTAGGACATCAATGTTTTCTCCTGCTTTGTGAACAATTTTGCTAATGCGGTCAGTGTCTCCTCATGCTGATGTACCTGGGAGACATCTGACCATCACCCCTAGCTGGAGATGGGTATCAACTCCCCGAATCATGGAGTCTCCATGATCAGAAGTTTTTGGATTTCCTTTTGTGCTTGTTTAGTTTTGGGTTCCTGTTTTGGGTGAGTATTGTTGTGCTAGCTCCTGTGCCATGTGTCCTGCTCTGCAGTGTCTTCTGCCTCTTTATTTGATTTCAGAGATGAGGCAGATACCTGTTTGTAGTGTTTATATGGTTTTGGAGGTAATGTGTTGGAGGCAGAGAGTGATGGGGCACCTGATTTGCTCCTCCTAACCACCTGCCAACCTCCTGGACCAACTACCCTCTGCGGTTGAGGTTTTCTGTTGGATGCTGGGGAAATGGCGGGTGGTTTATCATATTTCCTCTTCAATGGAAATTTGAGCGTGCAATCTCTGCCCATGCTGCCCGGAGCGGAGACCTAAGATCTCCAAAGGCTCCAGCATGTAGGACAGTGTCCAAATCCTGTAAGAATGTCCTTCTGAAAATTGTTCCACAGTACCTGCAGTTAATGAAATCCATTCCAAATAAGTTGCTGGGTTTGTAACCTAGTCAGAGTAATTAGAAGGAAAAAAATGCAAGTAATGGTTTAATTGTGCTTTGTTTTAACTTGTCATAACAAGTTAAATTACTAGTGCCCTGTAAATGAGATCCCTTTGTGAGGCCCCACTGATCAACCCCTTCCTGCTCTGCCACAGAAATGTCACAACTGTGGTACCTATAAATGGAGTGTAGCGTGGGTGGTTGGAGATGGGGTTGGGTGGCTGGGCCCTTCCCCTGCCTAAAAAGAAGAACCACACGGATGAAAGAACAAGGAGGTAAGAGCAGAAACAATCAGTCAACAACAAATGCAGTAACCCTGAAAGCTTAACCTAATATTAGATAAAACTGTAAAACCTGTAAAGCACCACCTATAATAATTTCAGAGAAGATATACCTGTAAGAAACACTTTGCTCCAGAGAAAATAAAGCAGTAACAGAAGATATACCTTGCAAAGACACTTGAATCAGAAGATTACAGCAGTAATCTGTTACACACACCTGTAGACAACTTGTAATAATGCAGAAGAAGGTATACCAGCAAAAACAATTTGAATCAGAGAAAAAATAAAGCAATGAAATGTAGCAACAAACAGTAGCAATCCTGTGAGTAAAAATAAAAACACCACCACACAGTAAATCTGCTTAGCCAAACAAGTCTTAATCCTTCTCCCTTGCTCTGGTAAGTTTCTACTTGCCTTTCAAGCAGTCTTAGAAGAAAGAGTCAGGTGAAGCTAGGTGCCTTAGCCAGCAAACCAAGTCTTCTACCTCTATTTTGCTAGGAAAGTTAGGACCTGAACTGGTTCCAGAACTGACTTTGGTAAGTTTAGCAGGAATCCCAGGAAGTGAGAAGCTGCTGGGTGACTTGCAAGTGGATTCACCTGACCTGGAGACTGACCACAATAATGAGCCAGTCATCCAGGTAGGAAACCAGCAACCTTCCAGCTTCTTAAGTGAGCCACTACTACAGAGACATTTTGTGAATACCCTAGGCGCAGAGGTAAGGCCGAAGGGCACTGCCCTGAACTGGTAGTGGCCTGAGGGCAGTTCAAACCTGAGGTACTTTCCGGTGAGAAGGCCTGATCAGAACATGAAAATAGGCATCCTTGAGGTCAGGAAGCTAGCCAGTCCCCTGGCCTTAGGGAAGGCAATATCATTGCCAGAGTCAACATTTTGAACTTTGGTTTCAACAGATGCTTTGTTCAAGTATCTTAAATCTAGAATGGGCCACCATTCTCCTGTCTTTTGGGGTAAGAAAGTATCTTTGAATAAAAGCCCTTGCCCTGATGGCAAGGAGGACCCTTCCACTGCTGCAGTCCAGTAGAGCAAACCTCTGCTTCCAAAGCAAGGGCTTCTGAAGGATTTGCAGGTGGAAAATGCCTGGCTCATCTTTGGAAAGTGTTTGAAGCTGAGAACCAGACTCGGCCTATTACCTCCAGACCCATCTGTCCCAGAGTTAGGGACAGCCAGTTCGGCTGAAATAGGCCAACCTGCCCCCACTGGTACAGGAGATCGGCCCTGGGCACCCCATCAGGTGCCTGCTTAGCAGCAGCCTTAGGCTGAGGGAGAGACAGTCTACTTGAGCCTCGTCTACCCCTGCCTCTGAAGAAACCCTCCCGCGAGACAGCAGAGGAGGCTTGAAATGGTAAAAGGCCTGAAAAAGGCCTGCCCCTACCTCTCGGGAGCATGCCTCGTGGCATGGCATGCTTCTCCTTAGCCTGGGCACTTTTGTAGGTAGTTCTGTATTCATCCATCTTTTTCATATAGTTTTCTGTTTGTTCCCCAAAAGAGAATTTCCCACTACAGGAAAATCCATAGCCTTTGACTGGGTATCTTGGGACAGATTAGTACATCTGAGCCATGCCAACTCTACGGAAGCTACGAAGTAGGCCATGACCCCAGAAGAAACATCATTAACATCAACAGCAGTATGAAATTGAACTTTAGAGGCTTCAATGCCATCAGCAGCCACATGTTCCAACTCACTAGCCAGCTGGCCATGGGCCTGCTTGGCTAACTGCAATACTGTGTCCCACCTAGATTTCTGATATCTAGCTACACAAGCCATATAATTTGCCTGCCTGAGCCCCAAAGAAGCTGCCATATACTGTTTCTTCGCCATGGCATCAATCTTCCTGGAATCCTTATCAGGAGGATGTGAGGCCAGAGGAATATTAGCCTTGCTCACAGGCTGCAGCTTGTACCACACCTACACGACACTGCTCACTGTAAGAGAAGTCTGTATCCGAGCCTGACAAAGTATACCTTCTGTCCATTTTTTATCTACAGGAGGGACAGAATGAGGATTTTTAAAATCTTTGTTGTTTGCTTCCTAAATGACTTATGCAAAGGAATAGACAACCTCCTAGACTCTGGAATATCCATCATTTCCACATAATCAGGCTCCTCTTGCTCATCCACAGCCTCCTCTAAAGGAAGCTGGAGGGTTTCTGCAACCTTTTGTAAAAAATAAAGAAAGAAGGACTCAGACAGAATAGGAGGAGATTCTAAAGGTCTGTCTGGAGAAATGTCCGGTTCAATGGCACGCCCAGACCCCCCAGCCACACATATAATGATCAAATTCCTCCTCCCCTCCTGTGTTCATAAAAACCTCAACTTCAAAATCCTGAACCACTGGGACTGAACGAACCAACCTTTACCAGCTGTTGGTGGTTCTACAGATCCCTGAGACAGTGACTGGACAATCTGAATGGCTTTAGCTATCTCTGCAGCAGTTGGAGACACAATTTGGACTCCAGACCTACTGATTTCTTGTCTTTTACTTGGGACTGGTCTCTGAACCAGCCTTCCTTTGCCCGAGGAAGTCTCGCCCTGGTCAGAGGGCACTCCTCTGGTCCAGTGGGTACTGGACCGGGCTAGCCATCCGGGTCAACGGACTTTGGCCTCAGCCCCTGAGCCGCCAATCTCTCCAGGGTGGCTGCAGGGAAATTTTTACACACCTGGCAGTCTGACAGGAAGTGGTCCAGCCCCAGACAATAAACACAGTGGTGTGTGGGTCAGCCTTGGCAAAGGCGCCCCACAGACATCACAGTGTTGAAACCCAGTAGGCCTGGTTTTCTTTTGGCCTCTCAGACATAATGCCAGCCTAACCAAAACTTGCCCTTGCATGGCAGTGCCAGGCAAGACACCCTTATCGGTTCCCAACCGTGTCACGGGTATTTGAAAAACGTTATAATTCCGCTTTTAGAACCGATAAGAACTGGAACCGTGATTCTAAAAGCCACTGTACACTTTTAAAATACAGAAAATTAACCGATCGGTTCAAAACCGAACCGATAATTAATTTTCCACCCAGACTTAAATTTTTGTACTACGGTTACCAGATAGAGCTTTAAAACCAAAATGCGGTAAAATAATAACTTTTGCCGATTCAAATGAACCGAAAATACTCGCTGAACCGAGAATGAACCGAGCTGGAAGGGCTGATCTGGGCGACTGTTCGAAGTGAGAGTAAAGAATCTGACAGTTTCATTTGAAACTGCCAGACAGAGTTTTGGGCACAGCGACTGGCTGTAGAACTCCAGATCTTCTGGAGTTAACTCCTTCCTCCGGGCAGTTCAGCTGCAGTGGCGGCTACTATTGTTATAATATAGCAAGACTTCATGGTGTTTGAAATACTAACACCATCCCAATAACATGAAAATGGAACATAAGTATAATAAAACACACACACGCGTACACATACACACCCCCAAAGTCCCAAAGGGGACAAAATGCTAACAGGACATAAGTAGTGCCCACAATAAGTTGCCCGCACCCCACCAAGTAGAGGTTCTGAGAGGGGCAGGTTGGGGGGGAGGTCTATAATATAGCAAGACTCCATTAGAAGAAACAACATTACTAAGGTGAGTAATTTTTCTTCAAACAACATGAAGTCTTGCTATATTATGAGACATTAACAGAATACAGACAGTACCTCCATGGAGGAGGGCAGAACCCACTTAGGAATAGGCTCTGAAGAACAGCCAAAGCCAAACCCAGCATCTCTCCTGCCTGGACATCCAGGAGTAATGCTTGGCAAAAGTGTGTACCAGTTTTCCAAGTAGCAGCCTGGCAAATCTCTAATAAAGGGATATCTCTGGCAGCTAGAGACTAGCTGTACCCCTGGTAGAATGAGCCTCAAACCGGGGCCTCTGCCCACTTTCTGGATAACAAATTGGATACAAGAGACAATCCACCTGGCTATTGATCTCTTAGTGGCAGGTTTGCCTTCCCAACTTCACCATAGGCAAGGAAAAGTTGGAGGGATTCAACCTGTGACCTTGGTACGCCTATATAATAACTAAGAGCTCTTAACATCCAGGCTGTGCAACCTCCTCTCACCCGAAGAGGGTGATCAGTGAAAATACTGGAAGGGAGATAGATTGATTAAGATGGAAATCTGAAACCACCTTAGGCAAAACTTCCTATTAGTCCTAAGGACTACCTTATCCCTGTGGAAAGAAATAAAGCCAGTCTCCACTGACAAGGCTTGCAATTCACTTATGCGTCTGGCAGAAGTGATAGCCACTAGAAAAACAGTTTTCCAAGTTAGGTACTGAAGCTCTGCAGAAGACAGAGGTTCAAAAGGGGGTTGCATTAACTGGGCAATGCAAACATTAAGGTCCCAAGCAGGGGCCGGTTCCCGAAAGGGAGGATTAGTATGAAGTAATCCCTTAAACTTGGAAAACACAGGATGAGAGGAAAGAGGGGATGACTTTCCTGCTGACACAGCTGCCAAATGAACTCTCAGGGTAGCTGGTCTGAGACCCAAGGAATTAAGATGTACCATGTAATCTAACAAAATGGGCAATTCAGCAGATTCTGGGAAATATTTTTCCAGCACACCAAATGGAAAACCTTTTCCATTTAGAACTATAAGAAGCTCTAGTGGAAGGCTTTCTGAAGCCTTTAGGATCTCAAGAACACCCATGCAGAAGTGAAATCAGAAACTCTAACCCTCAAGAGCCAGGCCTTGAGGTTGAGGGATTTGAGGTCCGGATATCAAACCCTTCCTGGGCACAAGTCAACAGATTGTGATTCCTGGGGAGGCACAGGGAAGATGGACTGTCAGAGACAGAAGGAGTGGTATCAGGGCTGCCTGGCCCAATCCGGGCAATCAGAATCACCCTGCAAGGCTGAGATCTGATTTTGACTAGTACTTTGAATAGGAGAGGAAAAGGGGGGGGAAGCATAGAGGAACTTCCTCCCAATCCAGAAGAAGGGCATCCAGGGAACTGAGCCCAGCACTGGAGGCCTGAAACAGAACAGAGGAAGTTTGTGATTGTCTGGGGCTGCAAAAGATCTATCTGAGGATGCCCCACCTGGCAAAAACATCCCCAGCACTTGAGGATCCAGGGACCATTCGTGATGGCCCTGGGAAATCCTGCTGAGGGCATCCGCCTAGGACATTGTCCTCCCTGAAGATGAACTGCTATGAGGGAAGTGTTCAGGAATAGGTCAGAGACCACAACTTCATTGCCTCGGTGCACAAGGCCAAGACCAAGTGCCCCGTTTGTTGATGTACCACATTGTTGTGGTGTTGTCTGTTCTGACTTGTATCACCTTGTTGTGGACAGATGCAGAAAAGCTTGAAGAGCTAAAAGACAGCTCTGAGTTCCAGCAAACTGATGTGGAGCAGAGATTCCTGGGGACCAAACTCCTGAGTGGAAAGGTCGCCATGTGGCTCCCCAACCAGAAGGGAAGCATCTGTAGTGAGAGTCAAGTCGTGAGAAGGGAAATGAAGGGACCCCCTCTTAATTGCTCTGATCCTGCCACCACTGGAGAGCTAGGATCAAAGTTCGAGTCACTGGGACCAACTTGGAAAGGGGTCTCTTCTCTGAGACCAAAAGGTTCTCAAGTGAAACTGAATGTCTCTCATCTGAAATCTGGCTCCCTGCACAACAGCTGTGGATGCAGCCATGTGCCCCAGGAGCTGCAGAAAGTGTCTTGCTGGTCGAGAGACCCCAGAGTGAAGGAACAGGCCAGAGCCACTAAATTCCTTACCCTTTCTGGGGAAGAAGGCTCTGGCTAGCTTTGTGTCCAATTCTGCCCTATAAAGGTGAGTACCTGGACTGGTTCCAGAACCCACTTTGGTAGGTTTAGCAGAAACCCAGGAGGTGAGAAGCTGCTGGGTGACCTGCAGGTGAGATTTACTGTTCTGGGGACTGGCCTACAACGAGCCAGTCGTCTAGATAGGGAAAAACAGCAATCCTCTGCCTCCTTAAGTGGGCCACTGCTAGACACTTTGTGAATACCCTTGGAGCAGAGGTAAGGCCGAAGGGCATTGCTCTGAACTGGTAATGATCTGACGGCAGTTCGAATCTGAGGTACTTTTGATGGGATCTTCTGATTAGGACATGGAAATAGGCATCCTTGAGGTCCAGGGAGGCTAGCCAGTCCCCTGGCCTTAGGGAAGGTAAAATCATTGCCAGAGTTACCATTTTGAACTTTGGTTTCAAAAGATGCTTGTTCAGATATCTGAGATCTAAAATGGGCCGCCACTCTCCTGTCTTTTTTGGGGTAAGGAAGTATCTGGAATACAGACCCCTGCCCTGATGCAGGGGAGGAACCCTTTCTGCTGCTCTGAGAGCTAGTAGTAGTAGTAGTAGTAGTAAATCGTTTTATTATACACAATGAATAAAAGGATACATTCAATTGAGCAAAGCTCATTTTCAATGAAGTTCCAGGTCACAATTAATTTAAAATAAGTTTCCACATCTAATCATTAAAGCCACATATAGTTAACAACTACACAATACATCAAAATATAACCAAAACAAACAAATCAAGAAAAATCACATTACATGATAACATACATAAAAACATAATAACATACATAAAAACACTAACAGTTTAAACACCTAATATCATCGTGTAATACAGTAGTACACCAACTCCTCAATTCACTTTTATTATAACTAGTTCTATTTTTTCTCAAATCCAGGGGAGCATTATTCCATATTCTTATTCCTCTAGAGGGTATGGAAGATCTTCCAATACTCAGGTTATATTTAGTTGAAACAAATTGGGTTCCATTTGAGGCTCTCAAGCATTCTTTGTCTTCCTAACTTCAAATAGGTCAGCTACATATTTGGGTACTTCCTCAAACCACACCTTAATCATAAACTGTCTAACAAATGTAGATCCCTTCTCACATCCGGGTTTATACCAGTTTAGTTCCTTAAAAAGTGTACACCTATGAGTTCTATAAGGGGCATCCAATATAAAAGCCAGCCAACCTACAGAAAACTAGGTCCACTTTGTCCAAATACTTCCCAATAGCCCTCCATAAAGCAGGTCTCCATAATCAATTACTGGGAGTAAAAGAGAGTCTACCACATTCAAATGAATCTCTCTAGTCATATATTTTTTATACTTATAGAGAACACCTAGTCTCCTATTTATATTTTTTATGAGGGAGTCAATATAAACATCCCAGCTCAAGCATGGATCTAACCAAACTCCCAAATACTTATATGTGTCCACCTGCTTAATAGCTATACCTTCCTTAGTATTAATTTCTAAAAATAAATTTTGTTTTTTGTTATTTTTAAACAATAATGACTATGTTTTATTAGCATTTAAAATAAGATAGTTCAACTTTAAGAATTCCTGTACTTCATCAAAAGCCAATTGTAGTCTCATATTGATCAATTCTAAGGTATCGCCCTACATATAATATGGTATCATCTGCATACATATGATACCGGCATCCGTTGATGTAATTTTAAATTCATTCATATAAATGTTAAATAACAGGGCCCCAATATTGAACCTGTGGTACACCATTTTTACCTCCAATACCCTAGATTTATGAAGACCCACTTACAAATTGGCTGCGGTTAGTCAAGTAGGAAGAAACCACCTCACAGTTTGGGCGGATAAGCCAATCCCGTGAGTCTGGACAGGAGGACCCGATGGTTAAGGGTATCAAATGCCTTTGAAAGATCTATAAATAAGGCTCCAATCATTAACCTCCTGTCCAGACTCAGCTGGATATTACAACAACCTCGTCAGAGCTGTTTGTGTACTATGGGAAGTCCTAAAACCTGATTGAAAGATGACAATTTATTATTATCTTCAAGAAAGCTTCTTAACTGATTAGACACGATCTTCTCAAATATTTTAGAGATTTGAGGCAAAAGCGATATAGGACGGTAATTGCCTAACTTCGCTTTTAACCAGATTTATATATAGGCTAACCTTTGCAATCTTCCACCCATCAGGAAATTCCCGCTTTGAATAGATAAATTAAAAATATAAGTCAGCTGGATATGCAACACAAGGAGCTGCATATTTCAACAGTCTTGGTGGTATTTCATCGGATCCCTTTGCTTTGCATATATCTAGCTTCAAGAGTTCGGAACATACCTCTTGTGGGGAGATGTAGGAAAAGTCAAAACAGCCTATATCTCTATCTCTTATATTAATTTCTGTAAAAGTAGACTCCAAAGTCTCATTTTGTTCCTTATAAGTCTCATCTAGGGGACTTGGTGACGCCACACTAGAAAAATAATCATTAAAGGCATCAACCATTCCTTTTCCTGGTGGTAACACAACATCATCCTTCACTATTTTATTTATACAAATTTGTTTATTTTCCCCATTAAATTTGAGATAATTCCCCAAAATCTCCTTGAGTCTTTTTATAATTAGCCTCAATTTAGAACAAACAAACTGTTGTTTTGCTACCTTGATTTTAGTAGTATATAAATTTCTGACCTGTCTATAGAAACCCAATCTTGATTTAACATTGTCTTCTTAGCTTTCATCCATTTTTATTCCTATCCCTTCTAATTTTATGTAGCTCAGAGTAAACCAAGCATTTCCTTCCTTTTTAACAATCTTGATTTCAAAGGTGCATGTTTATTACAAATGCTCAGAAATTCACTCAGGAAAAATCCCAAGCAACTGATGTTGTAGGGATCAATTCCAGACTGTTCAATTTATATTTCTACATCAATCATGAAATTAACGTAGTCAAACCTCCTAAAGCATCTCCAAAATACTCTAGACTCAACAATAGGTTTGACCACGCTATTTCTGATTGAATAAATAACTTGATGGTCGGAAAAAGATTCTGGAAGAACACCTGCTCTAGAAAACAAAGCAGGAGAATTTGTAAACATCATATCCAAGATTGTAGATCTCTTGGGGTCTTTATGATTAATTCTGGTTGGTTCCAGAATTAGTTGGGTCAAACCCAAACCAATCTGGAAATCGACCAATTCATGGTTCACATCAACATTCAACCAGTCCACATTAAAGTCTCCAGTAATAAATAATTCATGAGAATCCCTAAAACCTGAAGAAATTCATGTAAGTCCTGAAAAACTTGTATACTAATCTTAGGTGGTTTATATAACCCTATTAACAATAGAGATTTACAGAAAGGTATTTCTATTTCCAAAATCAACAGTTCCAGTCCATTATTGGGAAAGGAAAAATAACCTCTTGGACAGTTAAATTTTGATCAATATAAATAATAATTCCTCCCCTTTTCTTGTCCTATCTCTTCTAAACATTTGAAATCCCTCTAAATCAATAACTGAATTATAAATCCTATTGTCAAGCCAAGTTTCTGTTAATACCAGAACCCTGGCTTGACTTCTTTACCCAATCTCTCATACGTCAAATTTATTTCTAAGACTCCTAACATTCAAGTGGGCAATGATCATAAATCCTTGTTTTATATTAATCACACTTTCATCCTCTAGCATGTTTAAGGGGCCTGGGTTCGGATGTACATCACCACAATTTAGCAAACAACACATCACAAGTTTAATAAAAACGTTCCCTAGATCTATTTTTCGTATTCCTTTGTGGCGTAGGCCCTTATAAGGTCCACGCCCCAAAAGAAACAAAAACCGTGAGTAAAACATCCATTAGGTAAGATATCAGATGAAATAAAAATATGCTGAGAAGTATTCAAAACCCCTATTTCAGTAGGAGACTGATACTGCAAATCCGTCAGTGTTCCTGTAAAACTATAAGCAAATTGAAACACAAAACATATTTATAACAAACGTACATAATAAAATATATAAAACAATCATTTTAGGTAACTCTTTCATTTTGATTCTTAGTGTTTTTGAATTGCAAAACCTTGCTGTAACCAGCAAGCAGTCAGCAACCAAAGAACAAAAAAGCAATCAGCAACAACTGCAGTTTTTCCAGAGCTTCAATGCCCAGATAATCAAGCAAGGCAAGAAAACTATTTTATGCCTTTCTACCTATAACACCTAAACAAAAACCAACCCAATATACTGCACCCCTTCTCAAAATTTATCTTCCGAGTGGCGCCACTCACGCTCGCGCTACACGCGCTTGTATGCAGTGCAGAATTTAAAGTTCGCGCCAGCTCCTCCCTCTGGATGACGTGCAGCAGCTAGCCCACCTCAAGCCTCGCACCAGCTGATTTCTGTTTGCCCAAACTGATTAAAGTGCAGTCACAAAAAGCAGTACTGAAATCACAAAACTATAAAGTCAAAGTGGGCAGGTAGGCAAATGAAGGACAGGACAGTACTTTTAAGATGCAGCTCAGCACGATGTTTTCTGGCAAAACGCCAAGCCGTCAGCTCACCTTTGGGCTGGAAATCTGCTCGCGCTTGTATGCAGTGCAGAATTTAAAGTTCGCGCCAGCTCCTCCCTCTGGATGACATGCAGCAGCTAGCCCACCTCAAGCCCTCGCACCAGCTGATTTCTGTTTGCCCAAACTGATTAAAGTGCAGTCACAAAAAGCAGTACTTGAAATCACAAAACTATAAAGTCAAAGTGGGCAGGTAGGCAAAATGAAGGACAGGACAGTACTTTTAAGATGCAGCTCAGCAGCTAACAGGGATGAGACCTCTGTTTCCAGAGCGAGGGTCTCTGAAGCACTTGCAGGTAGAAAAAGTCTGCTTCTCAACTTGGGAAACTTTTTGAAGCTGAGAACCAGACCCTGGCTTACTACTTCCAGAACCCACTTGTCTGAGGTTAAAGAAGCCCAATTCTGACTGAAGTAAGCCAGCCTGCCCCCCACTGGTACAGGAGAATCGGCCCTGGGCACCCCATCAAGGTGCCTGTTTCTGGAGCTTTTAGGCTGGGGGTGGGAGCAGGTCTGCCACCCCTCGCCTGCCCCTGCCTCTGAAGAAGCCCCTCTGAGCATAGGCAGAGGAGGCCTGAGTCTGGTAGAAAGGCCTGTGAAAGGCCTACCCTACCCCTAGGGCATGCCTTTGAGGAGTGGCTTGCCGCTCCTTAGCCTGGGCACTCTTGTAAGTAGTCCTATATTCATCCATCTTCTTCATGTAATTCTCTGTCTGCTCTCCAAACAGAGAATTTCCCACCACAGGAAAATCCATAGCCTTAGTCTGGGTATCCTGTGACAAACTAGTACACCTGAGCCAGGCCAACCTACGAAAAGCTACAGATGTGGCCATGACCCTAGAGGAAACATCATTAACATCCACAGCAGCATGAAACTGAACCTTAGAGGCTTCAATGCCATCAGCAGCCACCTGTTCTAGTTCACTAGCCAGCTGGCCATGGGCCTGCTTGGCCAATTGCATAACAGTATCCCATCTAGATTTCTGATACCTAGCTACATAAGCCATATAATTTGCTTGCCCGAGTCCCAGAGAGGCTGCCATATACTGTTTTTGCCATGGCATCAATCTTCCTGGAATTCTTGTCAGGAGGATGTGAAGCCAAGGAATATTAGCTTTATCACAGGCTGCAGCCTGAACTACCCCAACATGACTGCATTGCTGAGAAAGGAATTCTGTATCAGGGCCTGACAATGTATACCTTCTGTCCATCTTTTTATCTACAGGAGGCACAGAATTAGGAGCTTTTAAAATTTTAACCGTTTGTTTCCTAAAAGACTTATGTAAAGGAATAGACAATCTCCTAGACTCTGGAATATCCATCATTTCTACAAAATCAGGCTCCTCTTGCTCATCCACAGCCTCTTCTAAAGGAAGCTGGAGGGTTTCAGCAACTTTTTTATAAAACATAAAATGAGATGGGGACTCAGACAGCATAGGGGGAGATTCTAAAGGTCTGTCTGGGGAGATGTCCGGTTCAATGGGCACACCCAGACCTTCCCAGCCACATTCATACTGTTCATAATCCTCCTCCCCCCTCCTCTGGTTCATAAAATTCCTCAATATCATAATCCTGAACCACTGGGACCGGACGAACCAACCTTTTACCAGATAGTGGTGGTTCGGACGGACCCTGAGACAGTGACTGGACAATTTGTATGGCTTTTGCTATCTCTGCAGCAGTTGGAGAAGGAATTTTGGACTCCAGACCTGCTGATTTTCTTGTTTTCTTTACTGGAATTGGTTCCCTCAGAACCAGCTTCTCTTTTGCCCGAGGAAGTCTGGCCCTGGTCAGAGGGCACTCCCTCCGGTTCGGTTGGCACCAAACCGGGCTGGCCATCCGGGTCAGCGGACTTTTTGGCCTCTCGTTCCCTGAGCCTGCCCAATCTTTTTTCCAGGGTGGCTGCAGAGAAATTCTTACATACCTGGCAGTCTGACTGGAGGTGGTCAAACCCCAGACAATAAATACATGTGGTGTGTGGGTCAGCCTTGGCAAAGACTTCCCCACAAACATCACAGTGCTGAAACCCAGTGGGCCCGTTTTTTCTTTTGGGTTTCTCAGACATAATGCCAGCCTAACCAAAAACTTGCCCTTTTAACGGCACTGCCAGGCAAGACACCTTTATCGGTTCCTAACCGTGTCACGGGTATTGGAAAAAAACGTAATAAATCCGTTTTTTTAGAACCTATAAGAACCGGGAACCGCACTCTAAAAATAGTAACTTTTAGTTTTAAATGAGTTGTAAATTCCACTGATCGGTTCAAACCAACTCGACAATCTCATAAGTTCCACACAGACAAAACCTTCATTTACTTACAGTTACCACAGATAGAGCTTGAACCGTAACGGTTTTATGGTTAAATAAAACTATTCTCGGGTTAAATCCAACCGAAACACTTTTTAAACCGAGAAATGAACCGAGCAGAAGGAGAAATCTCCGAAGCGACTGTTCACTGAGGCGGAGTAAAGACTGACAGTTCAAGTTTGAAATGACACAGATAGAGCTGCTCTCGTGCCAAAATTCTATTTTGGAATGGTTTTAACCATTTCACTCCGGGGCAGTTCTAGAGCTGGATCAAACTGCTAATGTCTATAACATAGCAAGACTTCACGTTGTTTGAACCTGAGCTTCCAAGCAGTAAGGAAGATCTGGCGTCATGGGGCGGAGCAGAGAGTTTTACCACCCGGGTGGGTGGGAGGAGCCAGCTTGGAAGACCTTCCGGCAAGATTTAAAGCGACAAGGAACCTGCCAGACAGTGTGGATGAACAACATATCCATGTCCCTAGAAGTGGCATTCTCAAATGCTGGACACAGGGGTGGAACAGCAGCAGAGTGAGATTCTGGCATCTACAGAAACTCTGGCAGGTTCTTTCTAGTAGAGTCCTGCTTCTCCAAGGTAAAGCCCATGGCAGCCTGCATTTGCTGCACCATGGCAAAAAATGAGGGATCCCTCTGGAGGAGACCTTGGTGTAGTCAATACAGAGTCCTCATTGCAGGACGAGAATGCTGAGCTGGTGCCATGTATATACTGGCTATCAGCGTGCTCTTCCTCCTCCTCCTCCATTCTGAGGTTAGGATTGTATTCACATTTGTTGTATCTCTCATCAACTGGAATGAATGGCCACACAGGCGATGGCTGAGGAGGTCTAATCCACAGTAGGTTAAGACTGCAGCACTGACAGGGAAGTTGTAGAAGTAATAGTAGTAGTACCTGTCAATGTGCACACTGTAGTAGGTAGGCCTAGCAGTGGACTCCGTATCTTGTCTGAGAAAGAAAGGAGTAATGTCTGTGTGTTGACGCCACTTGAGGTAGTGACTGCAATCACAGTAATTGACGGTGGAAGTTTATTCTCCAGTGACTATGGCGATGTACCAGCCGTATTAAGCCTGGTAGCACCTGCACCAAGCCTCGACCACGGTTTTCGGGGGGTTGTCATCACCACCACTACCTGCAGATCACAGCAGCAACCTGGACCTCGCTGGGGAAGCCCCTTCCTATTCGGTGCTTGTGTCTGCAGCTCCCCAAGGAGGATGTGTCCTTGGGCTTCAATGACCATGGTTCAGCAGATGGGACAGGCGATGCAGGCTTGCCCTGTAGCTGCTGTTCCAGTGCTGCCAAGGTCTTCTGAAAGAGGAGTTTCTCCAATGCCTCCATTCCTGTGTCACCTGGCAGCAGAGCTGAATCCCTGGCAGATCTCACATGCTTTCATGCTGTGAGAGAGGCCTAGGCAGCAGACACACGCCTCGTGGGCTTTGTCCTTGTTGATTTTCTCTCTGTCGGGGCAATATTGAAAAAGCTTCAATGGTTCTTTTGGTGGCATACAAGTTACAGAAAATCACTATAAGAGCAGTTGCAATACCAAATCACTATAAAAGTAGTTGCAATACCTGTCCTTGTACTGACATGGGTATTGTTCCAAAGGTGTGATCTGAAAGAAACATAGAATTTGACAGCAGATAAGGACAGACAGGCCCATCCAGTCTGCCCTCCACCCCCAATTTTGCTACACAATGCCACTGATCATTACTATCTCTGGCCTTTTCTCCTCTTCCGTATTGATAGGGTTCCCCTATGACTATCCCATGCAGTTTTGAACTCCCCCACTCAATGAAAAATATCCTCAAAGATCTTTTTGACGTCTTTTATGCATTCAAGCCTGCTCTCCATAAAAGCCCAAAATGCCAACAATTATAGATCTGTAATTAAAAGGCAAGCAGAACTTTGGGGGAGAGATCAAATTTTATACATGCTGATATTTGAATTTATTAGAATCAATTAACTTACCTTCTGCAGCAATCCAAGGGCAGCTATTGCATCGCGTGAGTTTCTGGCCACTACCACGGCCTCCAGAAGGCTGCGTAGGGCCTGGGCCTGAGGGTTCATAGCCAGCGTGGGTGGAATGGCATGCAAGTGTTGCTCCAGATCGGCAATGCATTTATCGTAGATCTGTGCAACATCATCTGTAGCCCAGGCCTGCTGTAAAACAGAGATAATCCTAATTAATAAGGTGCTGCTCACAAGGAAAATACTTTCATCGCAGATCTGAGTAACACTGTTTGTAGCCCAGGCTTGCTATAAAAAAGGGATTATACTGGTTAAAAGGGTGCTGCTCCAGATCAGAAACTTATTTATCGTAGATCTGTGCAACACTGTCTAAAGCCTAAGCTTGCAGTGAAAAGGGGGATAATGCTTGATAATGAAGTGCTACTTCAAAATGTAAGTAGGGTGGCCACTTCATTTCGGAGACCCAGGAATCTCACACACACACACACACAAAAAAAGGTTACTCACCTGTAACAGTTCTAGGAGTGATATATGTTCATCCACATTTGTTGGCATGTTCTTTAAGATTCTAGCCGGAAGGTCTAAAAGGTTGCTCCTCCCACCTACCCGGTGGTATATGCCTCGGCTCCGCCCACTGACGCCAGATCTTGCCCGCTGGAAGCTTAGATTGTACGACAAAGCCGTGGAGGTCGGGTGGGTCAATGTGGATCAACAACATATACCACTCTTAGAAAGTACAGTTACATAAAAACTTACTGTAACAATAGATCTTTGAGGGATGCCTCTTGCAGCAGGTAATACTTCTGGGTAGTTGCCACAGGTTGCTGTGGTGCATGGCAGCTCTTATAGCAGTCTTTTACCAGGGGCCGCCCACTGATGACATCATCCTGCTTCCTATATAAAAGAGTGGGCAGTCCCTGGTATCTTCAGTTCCCTGCTGGATTCAGTTTGCTAAGCAAGGACCGAGGGGATCCAAGGTACCAAAGATGTCCCTTCCCATGTGCTAAGTGGAACAAAGTCATTCTTTTAGAGAAGGAAGGGGACGGAGGGAAATGAAAATTACGTACCTACCGTAATTCTTGAGCTTCTCTTCTATCTTCACCATTCATTACTGCTTGGGTGTAAGCCGTAGGCACGCACCCACCACGGGAGTTTTTTTTGTATATACTGTATGGATATATACACACACACAAATACATATATTATATATACACGTGTGTGTGTATATATATATATATATATACACACACACACACACATATATATATATATATATATATATATATATATATACATACATACACACACACACACACATACATATATATACACACACACACACACACACACATATATATAGAGAGAGTCGAGGTAAACCACCTCAAGAGTGACGCATCGCTGTGTAAGGGGCGGCTGTTAGGCGCTGAAGACTTCTACATCCAGTTCTGTTAGCCGGAGAGGCGAAATAAGGACAAGAAAAAGAGCGAGGCAAGAGAGCCGAGGGATAGAAAAAGGAAAAGATATATACTGAAAAAAGAATAAGCCAGTAGAGGGCAGTAAAAGGAATGCCTAACCTAGGGGACCGCAAGGCCTCACTCCTGGGACGACTCCAAGGGAGGAACAGATAAAGGAGAGAAAGAGAAGGAAGAAGAGGAGAGGAAAAGAGAAGATGGATGTCGGGAGGGGAGAACTCTGCCAATTGAAAGATTGGTTTAAAGGCTTGGAACCAAAAACAAGGGAGCAAGGATCCCACTTGATAGAACTGAAGAGAAGGTTCACCCGAACCGTTTGCACAGCCTGGACTCAAAAGGCAGATTCTCTATACCTCCCGCTATCCCCAACCCCTTAACTCTAGGTGAGAGCTTGCAGACTGCCAAGGCAGAAAATCGGATCCGAAAGGAGGGCGCCCAACTAGGAAGGGGAAGGAAGCCCACTAGCACCTTGTTAAATGCTAACACAGATGTGTGTGTGTGTGTGTGGGGTATCCAAAGCCCTACAAAGGGCACCCCTTTACCCCTTTACATGAAGGTCAGAGAGGAAACTCAATCGGACTCCCAGAAGGCAAGGCAAAAAGATCACCAGCTCGAGGTAATTGTAGTGTCAGGACAGCGTTAAACCAGTAAAAGCTGACACAATAGGAGATTGAGAATGCCATAGGGGACCTAGAAAGAGGGAACCGAGCCATTCAAGGGACGGTCTCTAACTGTGAATTGAACAACATGCTAAGAATGAGCCAAGAGGTCACCCCTAGGGGCAATCAGAAAGAGTTCCTCAGGATAGAGATAAATCCTTCTCATTCCCGTCACCCACCCGAAACTGGACCCGTCCAGAGAAGAACAGAAAAATCAAGGTTTTTTTTATTTTTGGTTTGGCTTAAAAGCCAAAGAAAAAGAGGGGAGGAACGAGCAGGGAGGAGGAGATGCCGAAGTAGGAAGCCCTTGAGGGGAAGGTGGGCGGGTATCAGTATTGAATGGTGAAGATTCAAGAGAAGATCAAGAATTACGGTAGGTACATAATTTTCATATCTTCCCTTGTCAATCTTCACCATTCATGACTGCTGAGGCGAGTGCCAAGCCCCCCTAAAAGGGGGGGGACAAGAGAAACCCTGAGGGGAACAAGACCCTCAGCTTCCTGCTGGTGGAAAACAGAAGGGCGAGACCCTGGGCTCATTAGATGAGAAGCCTAAGGCAGATGAGAGCTAGGTGGTGTCCCCCGGAGATGAGGAGATGGAGGAAGCCCTGCAGAAGCCTCCTAGCCCTGGTGGAAAAAAAAGACGGGTCCCTCGGAAGGCAAAGCGAATCACCCTATGCCAGGCCAGGGGTGACGATCTTGATAGACGAAGCCATGCCGTCCACCTGATGCAGATCGCTGTCCCTGCAAGGCTGGAAGCCACCTCACTGGCTTCGTAAAATACCCTTGCCTGGTGCCTTGCCAGCTCCAGGCCTAAAGCGGAGAGGTCAATGGCCTGTCTAGATTGCTCCATGTCAGGCATTGATGCTAGAAGCAGAGATGGCATTGACCATAGATGCCTGTTGTAGACAGCATGGTGTGCCTGATGTGATGCAATACACAACATTGCACGAGAGGAAGAGAACACTCTTCGGCCCAAACGGTCAAACTGTAGGGAATCTGAGTCTGGTGGTCGGTCGTGCGCCAGGTGGCGGCGCCCGGAAGGAGTCTCTAGGGATACCAATCCTGAAGGCGGGTTGGGAAGAGAACCTAGGGACTCTGATGGGGCATAATACCTCCTCCTGCAGTCTGCTGGGGCTGGGATAGGGTCGGATGTAGACTGCCAGGAACGGATAGATGCCTCCTGGAAAGGAACAGGCCAGGATGACACCACCAGATGTTGGGCACTGAATTCATGGAGGAATTCACACGTCTCCCGCTCAGTATCGTCTCGCCTAACATACAAAATACGGAGGTCCCCAACCATCCTCGAAAGGAAGCACTGATATTCCGTGAAATCAACATCGGAAGAGAGGTGAGCAGGGGGTTCCTCTCCCTCCGAGGAGGGCGACGCAGAGGATGGGGAACTCGCATGCCCTGAGGAATCCTGCAGCAGTGGGGATAGGTGAAACACCCGCTCATGCATATATCTAACATATGAGGGGAAGGCCGCCGCAGTGCCGCTGAACGTCTCCCAAGATAACGGACCGATAGGACCAACATGGCCCAGGAGCGAGGGTGTGGCTGCAGAGGAATGGGAGAAGGGCACCTACAAGTAGGTAACTGACCTCTGCTAAGGTTCTGGAAGCCGGGGAATCGAGCCCGAGCTGGCTTGGTCCCAGATAACATACCAGGTCGCAGAACGGAACCCTGGGGATGCAAACCTTGGTAGAGCCTGGAAGGGGTCCTCCCCTTTGACATAGCTGGGGCTGCAAGGATCCAGAAGGGCAGCCCACAGCAAAGCCACCAGAGGGGTCTCTTGAGCCTAAAAGGGGGAGGCAGGGCTCAGCACTACAACTTCTACCTGCACCACTAGGGGTAGCACGCGGAACTCTGTGTGCCTCACCCCGGCCCCTCAAACCCTCAGACTCTGAGGACACCCTCCTCCTCGATGCCAGCGACAGAGCTCGTCGATCCAGGGTTCTCTCCGGGGAGCCCACCAAAGACAGGGCCCCCCAGTCCCCCCTGAGAAGGTGCAGCAGCACCAGGGATGGCAGCTGCCACAGCTTCCTCTGGGAGAAAAGACCCCCCTAAAAAAATTTCCACGCCAGTCCCCCCAGGGACCCCAAGCCACCCCCAGCATGGGGGGAGTCAGAGGAAGACTTGTGGAGACTGAGGAATGGGTGCACTGGGCCGCCTGGCACTGTGTCTGACAAAACACTCCGATCTCGAGGAATCGGGGAGCCAGAACGGGTCCACGTCCGAGTCTTGCACTTCCGAGGAAGAGCCGACCAGAAGGACCTCAATACTGGCCAACCCAGGAGTCCCCTGAGAAATAGCACCGCGAATGGCGCCGGTGCCACCCACGGCACCGTTCGGCATCGACACAGCGCCAACACTGGAACCCGGCCCCGACTCATCTGCAGCTCCAGCAGAGTCCCCGGCACCAGCCTCTGCAACGGCACAGAGGGTCAGCCCACGCCGAGCCCAGCAAACCGTGGGCCACAATACTGGGGGAGCCTGCACCTCCGAAGAGGTGACTACGGAGGCAGTGTCTCCATCACGGCCCTGGGAGGGACCACAATGTCCCCCACACCGCAAAAGAGGCCTCCTCGGCAAGACTTGAAGATGAGGAGGCCTCCTCCTCCTCTCCAGAACATATAAGCCTGGGAGGAGACCCGGACAAAGGGCCTAAAGATCTGACCTGGGAGGCCAGAGAGCGACGCCGTCCTCCAAAAGTCAGCAGGGCCTTGCCGATTTTGAATGTGCAGACTTAGAGAACACGGCGGTCCATTGAGAAACAGGCATCTCATCTATCCATATCATGGTTGGGTTCCAGGCACCGAAGGCAGACATCATGCCAGTCCAAAACGGAAAATGCCGGCAACAGGAGCACCGATGAATAGGGGCATGACCCGCTTTCGACTTACGTTTTGCTCCCGAACCAGACATGCAAAAATAACTCTGTAAAACAGAAAAGCACTGGCGTCGACGAAAAATAATAAATGAAATGGTCTTACAGGACAGATGACGTCGGGAAATGAACCAGGATGCAGGAGACAACACGGCGTCTAACTTTGACAAAAATGGCTTAGTGGTGCAGTAACTTTTCCAACACTCCGCGCAGCAGGTGCAGCCTCGAGGGCAGGAGAAACAGAACTAGGATGTAGGAGGAGTCTGCGGTGCCTAACGGCCACCCCTCGCACATCACGCGATGAGTCACTCTCAGGGGTGGCACCATTGACGCAGACTCCTCAAAAAAAAAACTCCTGTGGCAGGTGCACGCCTCCAGCTTACACCCAAGCAGCAATGAATGGTGAAGACTGACAAGGTAAGATCATACCTGCTGCAAGAGACATCCCTCAAAGATCTAATGACACTTATGGTAAGTTTTAACATAACTGCACCCTCTTCCACGGGATGGTCTCTTGCAGCAGGTAATACTTTTGAGAGGATTCCCAAGCAGTGTACCCAAAGAGAGTCAAATTATAATAGAAGGTCCTTGCAGGACTGTGCAGCCAAAGGCCATCCTATGGCGGAAAGCAATATCTAAATTGTAATGCTTCGTGAAAGTGTGAATTATAGACCACGTGGTTGCACTGTCGACATCAGTGATCGAGGCCCCTTTGAAGCAGACTGCTGGGGAGGCCTGGACTCTAGTGGAATGGGCTTGTACTGTTCCTGATAGGGGCTTGCTGTATTTCTTATAACAAAATGTGATGCAATTAGCCAACCAACTGGAAATGGTTTCTTGGCAACGGGGGAACCTTCTCTCGTAGAGGCGAAGGTGACACAATTGAGAGTTTTTTCTCAATGATTTAGTACGATCTATATAATACCTCAGAATACGATGAACGTGCCGTCCCGTCGGCGCAGCAGTTGGATTTCCGCTTCTGACGCAGGCAATCCGGGTTCGGGAATGGACCCGGGTCGTCAGAGGGCCAGCCAGGGAAGAAGGATTGAACATCCCAGGGACTGCTCTCCTTCTCCGGCGAGGGCGAAGAGTGTGTCTGATGCTTGACAGACCCCCTGGCGGAGGCCAGAGGTACTACAGTGACCAGCACCATAACGTAATACGAGGGGAGGGGCGGACGCTGGTCATCACTGCACGTCCCTGCATACAGGGGGACAAAAGCCAGCTGCCTGTCGTCTGGATGATGCCTGCCTCTCCGCTTTGATGA
Source organism: Neoceratodus forsteri (assembly GCA_016271365.2). Lineage (NCBI taxonomy): Eukaryota > Metazoa > Chordata > Ceratodontiformes > Ceratodontidae > Neoceratodus > Neoceratodus forsteri. Next base: position 1,626,389,553 of record CM028130.1, on the reverse strand, counting down.
GCTCCCAGGCAGGCTCCCTGACCTACCCTATCAACTGCAGCACTTCAGGCCATGCCGCAACCCCGCCCTGGGGGTAAGCCAGGGGGTATCGAAGTCTCGACTAATGTCGGAGTTGGAGCGGAGGGGCCATGACCGAGGCGGAAGGAATGGCAGCACAAACGAAAAAAAAAAAAAATACGATGGCCTTCTAAGGTGTGTAGGAGATGTTCACCCTCAGGGTTTTAAATAGGTGGCATCGCATCGCAGTTTGCGATGCAAACCGTCTGGTTGCACTAATCAGACTGAGGACTGGATTGCAAAAAAGTGTGATCCATTTTCCTTTTTTTGCCTTTTCCAACGTGTGGTCTGGGATTTGGCATTCTGATTCACTGAACTAAAGTTGTCTGTTGCCATGCAACTGTTCCGGCGGTACGGTGAGACCACTTGCACTTTCAAACAACTGCTGCACCCTGAGAGTGCCAAGCCCAGAAGCTGCAGCGCGGCAAAATAAAAAAATTGCAGCATATCTTGTCATGCGTGGTCAGTCCAGCTTGCTACCTCTCTACCAATCTGTGCATGACTTAAGTTTTTACCTGTGCACAGGATTCTGTAGGCAGAAGGCAGTGGAGTAATCAACCCGCCTGTCATCGTCCTAGTCCCTCCGACCCGATCCTGTCCAGACCTTGCCTCTTGACAGTGGTCATTACTGAAGCAGTAGTCATGTAACCTGCCCAGAGGACTGTGTGTGGTTGCGCCAGTCAGTGTGGAGACAGACTGTGAGCAGTCCCAGCAGAGGCAAGCATGCGGCAGAACAACAATACTGCCACTGCCAAACAAGCTGCCGTATGTAAGTTGATACAACATCTTCAGCAGCTTGGTGGGTGGGGTTGTTAAGCCAGAATCATGGATCATGTGTCGGTCATGGTGTTACCACTGTGGGTTTTTTTCCCCGTTGTATCTGAATGATCAACCTCATCTTTCGGTCATCCTGCTACTGCCTACTGCTGTCAAGTCAAGCTAATCGGACCCGATAAATTTAGTTAACAGATGCGCCTCTCCAAAAGTCTGACTCCAGTCTCACCTGACTGAGAGGGTGGAACTATGAGGGCGGAATGGGACTGGACTGGGAGGTTGGCTGTCTGCTGTGTTGCTGTGCCTGTCACTGTACCACCACTGAAAGTGGCTGGCAATCCATCCTGGACTAATTATGAGCCGCCCATTGAGACCAGCTGCACAGTGTCATGACTATGATGTCTGCACTGTTAATTCGTGTTGCGAGGGACTCTCGAACAGAGGTTGACACTAGTCAGGCTCACAGTTTAGTACAGACACATTATCTGACTGAGGCTAGTATCTATCCTGAACTTATATTCAGAATAAAGACAGACTGGAGCAGCTGAATTTTAATGTAGGAAGCTATGAAGGCATTGCACAGCAAAGGCAGACAGCAGGGTGAAGATTCTGAGTGCACAGATGAGATCCGGTCAGTTAGTGTTCACTGTATTTACACACTCCAGGTCAAATATAAAAATATTACCAAAGTATGAAAAACAGAGGAATGCTCCACTCGTGATGCTGACTGCAGTTTCAGATATGAAATAAAATGTAATATAAATGTATTTCAGCAAGTTTCTTAGGCAGCTTATTTTGCATCTACTCACTACAGTGGCCTTTACAGCTGTGACTTTAGTAGTTAGTAAACATGGAAAGGAGGACCGGAATGCTATCAGTGACTATTTCCTCACTATAAGGTCCCTTGAGATTATTTGCTTTTGGGGCTGCAGTAATGCTATGAAACTGTATCCGTTTCCTTTACCCTGTTATGAAACCAGATTTTGAAACTACAGTGTAAGCCGCTTAATGCGGACATGTGTGCAACTAAGTATTAGCCAATGGTTGTGCGATGTCCGCTGTGACCCGCAAATGGTGCTGCAAGCTGTGAGCAGTTACTAGAACGCGAACTGAGCAATAGGTTTAATTTCTACTGTGGGAAACGAGGGAAAACATACAGTGCAGTGATTTGGTTCATTTCTTTTTTTGCTTTTAGGTTTGTGCTGTGTTTACTTTTGATTTTATTTTTCTAGTGCTGTTCACTGTGCTTCTGTATACAGTGTTGGGGGGGTGCTTGGTTAAAAGTACAAACTTTATTTTCAGTGTTGCAGGAGGGGGTTTGGGTTAAAAACCGTCAGACATTATATCATTAGCCTTCATAAAGAAACAGTCAATGGTAGTCTGTTTGACAGCAGTGGAGGTGTACACCTTGAAGTTGCGATCAGTGCTTTCCATCACCTGCCAGTCTGGACGCACATCATGCCGCTGTTCCATCACTCGTCTTAGGATTAGCAATGCAGAACACACATCTTTGGCAGTCACTATCTCTGGTTCTGTGTCCTCAAGTTCCTCATCTTCACACTGGCTTTGGCACTGGGTTTCTGGTGGACGAACAATGCTTAACAGCCTGGTCATTTCATCAGTTGTATGAATCTCTTCTTCCGCCTCACCGAGACGACACAGGGTATCTAATTCAACTTCGGTGAGTCCCAATGGCGGTGGGATAAGTTCTTGGATCTGTTGGGTGGTGATAAGTGGCAGCAAGTCAGACTGCCTTGTAAACCCTGCTTTTCGAAAGCAGAGATAATTTCTGGAGTCACTTTATCCCATGCTTTTTAAGGAAGCGGACTGCATCTAAAATGCTAATTCTCTTTACACACTCTTTGGCTGTGAGCTCCCTTCCCTCATCCATCTCTTGTTGCCCAATATTGCCTGCAATTTACTAAAAAAAAAAACTGTCCGTGCAACGGGGTTGATCAGGTCTGCATTAAGCATGGAAGTTAGTACACTTTCTCACACATTCGGGTTTGGAAATCGAAATCTGTCCGTTTAACCCGTATGCATAAACCGAGTCCGCATAAAGTGGAGTTGACTATTTGTCAAAATTGCTTGTTTACTTGTCCAAAACTGCTGGGGTACACTCCTGAGAACTGCATTTTTTTTTTTTTAATACCATGACAACTTTTCATCTTGCTAACCATTTCGATCCCTTTGCTACACATTAGATACACTGAGTAGCACTTTTCTGCGCAAAAGTGCTAGTTAATTGAAAATGCTTATTTAAAACCCCGACGCTGATTGAAGTGTTCCGGGAAATAGAGGGACAATTCCATGGTCTGGTTTAATGTATGTTCTGAAACCACTTTTGGTAAAAAAGAAGACTGATGCAGAGAACCACCCTATCCTTGTGGAAGATTAAGTAAGGTTCTCTGCACATGAGAGCCTAAAGCTTGGATATAAGCTGAGCCGCAGTGACTGCCACTATAAACACCGTCTTCCGAGAAAGGAAGCAGAGATTAGCAGTAGCCACTGGATCAAAGGGTGCAAGGGTGAGTTTCTCTAGTACGAAATTCAAATCCCAAGGGGGGGGGTGCTTTATACAAGGTATGATATGAAGCATACCACTTAAAAGCATCTTGGCAAGATGATGTTGATAGTTATTTGCCTTCATAGGGTTCGTGATAGGCTGAAATGGAGGCCAGATGAACCTTGATAGAGGAAAAGCTAAGGCCCTTATTGGCAAGTGAAGCCAAATAGTCCAGTACTTTTGGTAAAGGACATGAAAATGGATTTATGTAACGGGAAGTAGCCCATATGGAAAAGCGTTTCCATTTAGCGTTACACGTTTCCCTGTTTGATGGTTTTTTGTGAGGCCAGAAGAATGTTGGCCACAGGCAAAGAGACTTGAAGACGTGTTATGAAAGCATCCTCAGGAGCAAAGTGTGAAGGTGTAGAGCCTTCAGGTTGGAGTGAAGGATGCTGCCCCACTCCCGAGTCATGAGATCTGGTCTGATTGGCAATGAAATGGGGTCTGCCATGGATAGCTATTAGAGCAGGGGAAATCACACCTGCCTGGCCACAATGGGGCTATGAGGATCATCGTGGCAGGTTCGTGTTGTAGTTTCAGTAGAGTCCGTTATAGAAGTGGGGCCGGGGGGGGTGGGGGAGAGAGCATATAAGAAGCGTCCTGTCCATGGTTGGGACAGCGCATCTGTGGACAGTCCCCTTCTATTCGGGATAATGTAAAGTGTTTGGGGAGTATGTGATTGTCTGGGGAAGCAAAAAGGTCTAGGTTCGGGGTCCCTCAGAAGCAGAAGATCATCTGAAGAGCTTCGTGATGAAGGGTCCACTCGTGAAGAGAGGACTGGCGACTGAGAAGGTCTGCCAGGGTATTGTGGCATCCTGGAAGATGTACGGCAATTATTGTGAGTTGTTGCAGTGTGGCTTCCTGACAGACCCTCAGCAACTCCCTGCAGAGAGCGCGAGATCTGGTGCCTCGTTTATTCAGACAGAACACCAGTGAGGTGTTGTCTGACTGGATTAGTAAAGGTCCGGGACGAAGGTGGGGGCGAAAAGCCTGAAGGACCAGGCAAACCACTCTAATTACCAACAGATTTATGTGTGGTAAAACGGCAAATTGGGAGCCATTTGTCTTAAGCCCCATTACGGCAGAGGTGAGCTCCCAAGCCTTCCATGGAAGCATCCGTGGTCGTTTGCTGAGAAGGAGCCTGAAAGGGCACGCCCTGTGACGGGTGGTGCCGTGTGTCCATCAAGCTAGGGCGGAGTGGAGGGATGGGGTGACTGAGAATGTCATCGAAGTCGCCAGACCACTGGTGCCGTTGATTCTGAAGCCCCCAATGCACTGGTCCCATATGAAGATGAGCGTATGCCACTGTGGGGATGGCAGCAGCTATGTGCCCCAGAAGACATAAGAAAGTTCTGGCTGTTACAAACTCCTGGGTTCAAGTACTCAAAGCCAGAGCTAGGAGTTTGTCTTGTCTGTTGACAGGGAGGTAAACCCTGGCTGAGACAGTGTCCAGAAGTGCTCTTATATACTGGCGTGATTGGAAAGGCTTCTGGTTGGACTTGGGCCAGTTCACAGCAATGCCCAGATTTTGGAATAAGGTAAGGATGGCATGGAGGGAGAGAAGCAGATCCTGTTCGGAATGTGCTTTTATCAGCCAATTGTCTAGGTATGGGAAGATGAAGTGTCCGTCTCTTATCAGGGCCGGCGCCACTACAGCAAGGCACTTGGTGAAGACTCTCGGAGCTGGCGAGAGTCCGAAAGGAAGTGCTCAAAATTGGTAGTGGTGTCCCAGCAACTGAAAGCGCAGGAGCCGGTGGTGGGCGGGGATGTGCAGGTATGCATCTTGCATGTCGAAGGCACATAACCAATCCCCCTTTTTTTTTTTAAACATCGGTAGTATGGATGCTAATGTGACCATGCGAAACCTCTTGTACCGAATGTATAAATTCAATTGTCTTAGGTCTAATGTTGGTCTGAGGTTTCCCATATGTTTAGGTACCAGGAAAAAATGGGAGTAGAATACTTGATGCAACTCCGAAGGAGGAACAGAATCCATGGCTTTTGTGTGTAAAAGAGCCTGACGTTCCTCTTGGAGAATAGGAACATGGACGGGCGTATAATGGACTGAGCGGGGTGGGTGTGGGGGAGGTGGAGGTGCAAGTTCCAGTGTATGCCCCGTATGTATGATTTGAAGTACCCACTCGTTCCAAAGTAATGGCTGTCCATGCTCCTAGATGAAGGATGAAATGGCCCCCCACAGATTCAGAGGCCTGAAGAAGGAAGCAGGGAGCAAGCACTAATGGGTCACTAGGCAGGGGGCTGGCCCGCACCATCTGCAGGGTGGGAGTGGGGTCCCTTCGAGGAAGGCATGGCGGTCCTGGAGGAGGTATTAGAACATTCGCAAGAGCAGCCGCGATATGCCCCTCTAGTATTGCCTCTCCGTTTTTGAACGGAACTGGTATGAGGCCTGTGGGGTATGGTACATACCATGCACTGTATGGAGAGCGTGGCCTGACGCCAGGAGATCATCCAACAGCGTTTGGGTGCCTGGGCCAAAAAGTTTCTCACCATTAAATGGGGAATTAACCAGTTTATGTTGAATGTCTGGTTGTAGACCCGAGACATGGCGGTGGGTGATGCCCACAGCCGCCGACCGGACCGAGGTATCCACTGCATCATATCCCGAGCAAAGAAGATACCGGGAAATTGAATTTCCACTGAATATTGTAACGAGTAATTGGTCCTTCTCCTGTGAAGAAGGGAGTTTACAGACTACTTCTAGAGCAGAGGACCAGAGGGTACGTTGGTATATCACCATGTGTCACATACAGTTAAAAATTCTTAGATTCAGAGTGCCCGCCTGGAAGACTTTCTTTCCTAGGTAGGCTAGGTGATGGGATTCCTTATCGGGAGGCATGGAGCTCATGTGTCGGGGGTGTTTAGTACGATCATGAGTGGCGGCAATAACCACTGAATCATCCTTGTGGTTAAAGGAGAAGAATGGGTGATCAGGGGGAGCCTGGTACAAACGATCTGCCTTCTGAGGAAGTGCCAGGACAGCGGAAGGCTGATCCCAAGTAGCAAGTACTGCATTCTGGTATGTTTGGGTGAGTTGGGTCACCACAGTAACTGGGTCCTCTGGCAGTTTAAGATAGTCCATGTCTTTTCTCTGCTTATCATGTTCCGTAGTAAAGAAACCCATAATCTTCTGTATCTGGACCATCATATCCTGAAATGACGAGTCATCAGAGGGAGAAGCCAATGCATGGCGGGTGGGTTCCTTGTGCAGAGATGATATAGTGGAAAAAGAGAACGGAGGACAGGAGTCCCATTCTTGAAAATTAATATTTCTCCAGATCCTCTGGTATGTCATCTGAGAATTCTAAATCCTCAGTAGTATTCTTCCTCATAATCCGAAGGCAAACTGGGTGGGGAGCTGGGCCGCTCACAAAGAAAATGTTTTGGTGGAGGCATGAGCTACCGGGATTGGTGACCTCCAGCATTAGGAGCCAGAGGCTGTGAATGCCTTATTACCTTCAGAACATTGCTGTACTATGGTATCCATATCAATAGAAATAGTGTTTTTTTTTGGGGGTCTGTGAAACCAAGGGAATAATAGAGGAGAGTGGACGTGGAGCAAAAGCAGGTCTGGAGCCTGGATGAGAATCCGGGGTCCCAGTCCTAGTCAGGCTGGCCCCTTTGAACAAAAGCCCTGGGGGGGCGGGGGGCAGGTGAAAAAGTAAAAATCCATGGTATTCCCTAGAGTCCCAGGACCAGTCGTTGACAGGCCGAAACAGAGAAAGATTTGACACATTTAACAGCCATCGACATCGACGGAGCACTGATGGTATTAGTATAAGGTTCTGTTGAAACTGTCTATAAGGCGCTAGAAAGCACTGTCTAAAGACAGAATAAATTCCCGTCGATGAGGAGGCAATTTTAGAAAGTGCCATCGATGAGGAGAGACCTGAAGTGGTCGTCAACAAGAGTTTAGAAGAGGATGTGGTGGGAGCATACTTACTACTGTGCTTCTTGTGTGAAGTACCAGATGGGGGGTCCTTGGGGCGGGCCCCTTGCTTCTCTAAGAGCGGCTTTTTCTTCCATAAGGTAAAACCTGGATATTAATCAATCACTGCCGACGGGTTGCTTGACTGAATTCCTGACAAAGTTCACAGGAAGATGAGCTGTGTGTGGGTGCCAAACAGTGGGCACAGACTGAATGACTGTCGAAATGGTAGATTTTCCGACCACAACGACAGGAGCGAAATAAAGGTGATTTTTCTGAAGGTCCTTCTGACATCTGTTGATGAAAGAGAGGGAACCGGCGGGGGGGCAACAAAAAACCAAAAAAAACTTTCCTATTTGCTCAGTTTCTCGTCGAGGACTACCTATACAATACACTAACTGCTGCACGCGAGCTGAAGATGGCGGGAAAATGAAAGTACAGTTACGTAGAAGCTTACCATAACAGTAGATCTTCATGAGAGGTTCCTTCAGTAGGTCATTACACACAGGACTGGAGCCACCTGGCGTCGGGCCGCATGGCAGATTTTTCTAGCAATCCCTGACAGGGGACCACCCACCTAATGTCAGCATTGCCGTATATAGTGTGTGGTCCCCATGCCCGCCCTCCAGTTCTCCCAGAGCTAGGAAGAGGCCTGACAGCAGGAGCAAACAGGATTTGTAGTCCCTGTGTAAGGAATAAAATAAGGGGAAGGAGGGAGGGAAAAACGACCTACTGAAGGATCCTCTCTCGAAGAGCTGCTGTTACGGTAAGTGCCTACGTAAAGTGCAGTTGCGTAAGAACTTACCGTAACAGTAGATCTTTGAGAACAGCTCTTGCAGCAGGTTACACCATTAGGACTGAAGCAGACAGATGCCAGGACCCCATGGAAATTTTCTAGCTTGCAGTATCCAGTGGGGACCGCCCCCGTCTGCCCTGCCCCCGACGTCAGGCATCATACAAAAGGGGTCGGTCCCCCAAAATCCCCAGTTCTCCTGCCGGAGACTCCCGGACGCTAGATAACATCAGAAGTGGAGACTGCAGATCCGCCATCAAAAGGTATTCAGAGCACTGTTAGAAAAACCTGATCCTAGGAAAGGGATATCGGAACAACTACCTCCAGAGGGGATGGTGGGAGGGAAACTACCTGCTGCAAGAGCTGTTCTCTAAGATCTACTGTTACGGTAAGTTCTTACATAACTGTACTATCTTACTTCGAGAAACAGCTCTTGCAGTAGGTTACACCATCAGGACTGATATCCAAGCAATACTGGAAATCCCTCGCAGGTGGGAGGAGGCTAGGTAGAGATCGCAAGTTGGACCAAAGCCTAGGATAGGAGTCCCTGAAGGGCTGCTAAACCAAAACCAGCTCTTCGCCGTGATGCAACGTCCAGGCTATAATGCCTGATAAAGGTGTGCACGGTGCTCCAGGTAGCTGCTGCGTAGATGGTTGAAGTGGACACATTCTTCATGGCCGCAAAGGAGGTAGCCACCCCCCTTGTGGAATGTCCCTTAACCGTGCCCGGTGAAAGTTTGTTATGTTTCTGGTAACAGAACGTGATACAATGGATAAGCCACCTGGACAGCGATTGTTTAGAAACCAGAGCTCCCATCATCCTATGGGCGAAGGAGACTGAAAACTGATCAGATTGACGGTGGTGCCTGGTTCTGGACAAGTAGTATCTTAGACACCTATGCACATCTAGAGTGTGCAACAGGGCCTCTCCTCTATTAGAGTATTTAGGAAAATACACTGGCAAGTCGATGTCCTGATTGAGTGTGAGAGCAGAGACCACCTTAGGTAGAAACTTTGGATTTGTCCATAGGACACCCTATCCTAGTGAAAAACCAAATAAGGTTCTTTGCACATCAGTGCGTGAAGTTCAGAAATCCTCTGGCCGAAGTAACGGCAACTAAAAATAATGTCTTCCATGTCAGGAGACGTAGCTCGCAATCAACGGCTGGTTAAAAAGGTGGCAGCATGAGCAGCTCCAGGACAAAGGGCAAGTCCCATGGAGGAATAGGCTCCTTAATCGGAGGTCTAAGGTGGAGAACACCTCTCAGGAAGGCTCGTGCAGTGTCCAACTGAGTTATGAGACGTAGGCCTATAAGTGTACGATAGGCTGAGATGGCACAAAGGTGTACTTCAATAGAGGAGTAGGCCAAGCCTGCCTGGAAGACAGACAGAAGGTAGTCTAGGACTGAACTTTCCAGACAATCCATAGGGAAAAGTCCTCGTGCTTGAGCCCAGAGGCAAAATCTGCACCATTTCATGGTGTATGTGGCATGAGTGGCCAGTTTTCTAGCAGCCGCTAGAACATCTGCTACCTCTTGCGAGACCCCGTATCGCATGATAGCTATGTCTCTAGGAACCAGGCGTGCAGGTTCAGACAGCGAAGGTCTGGATGGACCAAAGAACCTGCCTCCTGGGACAATAAGTGAGAGCTGATTGGCAGAGGCACCGGAGGTTCCTGGGACAGCTGGTGTAGCAGAGGGAACCAAATCTGTCTGGGCCAAAAAGGCACGATAAGTATCAGCGTCGCCTGCTCTCTGTGGAGTTTCAAAAGGACCCTCTGGATCAACGGAAAGGGAGGGAACGTGTAGAGGAATCTGCCCGTCCAGGAGAGGGACAACTCATCTCGCCAGAAAACACCAGGCCCTGGATCTAGCAAGCAGAAACTGGGCAGTTTTGCGTTGGATGGGGACGCGAAAAGGTCCAACTCTGGTGTGCCCCACCTGTGAAACAGATCCTCTACCACCTCCTGGAGTAGTTCCCACTCATGGACTCTGGCCTGAGAGCGACTCAAGACTGTCTGCGATGACGTTGTCCACTCCTGGGTAATGAACAGCAATGAGGTTTGCGCCACGTTGAAGAACCCAATCCCACACCCTCATGGCCTCCCTGCAAAGCGGGTAGGAATGGGTGCCTCCTTGTTTGTTGAGGTAATACGCAGTATTGTCCATTTGTAACAGCAGAGTACCCGGTGGGATCTCCGACTGGAAGACCTGCAGGTCAAAGAACTGCTCTCATTTCCAAAATATTTATGTGGAGATGAGCTTCCTGGGGCATCCATGAGCCCTGACCCCATCGAGGTGTGCTCACCAACCGAACCCTGAGGCGCCCATGGAGAGCGTCACAATCGGAGACAGCGCAATGAAGGGGACCCCCCCGACGACAGATTCTTTGAATCTAGCCACCATTGCCAATCCTGGATGACTGCATTCGTGATCCGAACTGGAAGCTGCAAATGGTCTTGCTTCTGATCCCATTGTACCCGTAACATCCACTGGGTTACCCGCATGTGGAGACGGGCTAGCGGGACTGTTGCAATGGCCGTAGCCATGTGTACGAGCAGGCAAAGGACCAGTCTGGCTAGGAATGTCTTTGCCAAGATGTCCCCGATGAGGGATCTGATGTGTTCTGCTCGGTCCTGGGGCAGAAAAGTTCTCCCCTGGACGGTGTCCAGAACAGCGCCCATGAACTGCAGATTCTGTGACGGAACCAGGTGCGACTTCTCCTAATTGATGATGCCCAACGCCCCGAACAGGGACTGAGTACAGTGGATTGCGGACATCAGAGCCTCCCGAAAGGGTGTCATGAGGGGCTAGTCGTCCTGGTAGGGGAACAGGTAGTGGCCTTCTCTCCTTAGAGCTGCTGCTACGACTGCCATGCACTTCGTAAACACCAGAGGTGCCGATGACAGTCCGAAGGGGAGTGCTCAGACCGGATAATGGCGACCTAGAAATTAGAAGAGCAAGAAATGAAAATTACGTACCTACCGTAATTCTTGATCTTCTTGGACGAGTCTCCACCACTCATTCACACTAGTGGGATCAGCGCCAGAGGCACTAGGACCAATCGGGAGCAAACTTTCTGCTGGAGGGTCGGCGCGAGAGATGGCGCCGCGAGGCATGGCGCCGCGAGCAGCGGCTCGAGCGGCAATGACCATCTCGGCGATGACCCTCCAACCGCCATCAATTTTACTGGTTAACGAGGTGCAGCGCAGAACTGAACGAAGAGTAAATCTAACCTTAAAACGGACATAAGATAGTCCGTACGACCCGTGTAAGAAGGGTCAGCAAAGAAGTCCTCACGGCCTAAAGATTTGAGGGAGTGAAGACCAACACAGCGGTGAGCTCGGGGGATGGAGGGTGGGCGTGTGAATGAGTGGTGGAGACTCGTCCAAGAAGATCAAGAATTACGGTAGGTACGTAATTTTCATATCTTCCTGGACACAAGTCTCCACCACTCATTCACACTAGTGGGAGAGTACCAAGCTGATAATCCCCCAAAAGGGCGGCAGGAGAGCCAGAGCTCACGCGTCTAAGATAGAAGACCATTAAGGATAGTTCTGCCGAATGCGGAATGTCGCCTGGCATGAACATCCAGTGCATAATGCTTAACGAAGGTATGCACCCGGAGCTCCAGGTGGCGCGTTGCAGATATCCGCACTGGAACATTGCGAATCTCCGCTAAAGATGTCAGCGACGGCCCTAGTAGAGTGAGCGTACACTCTACCCTCCAATTTAACTTGAGCCATGGAGTAGCAATGTCGAAGGCATGCCACTAACCATGATGAGATGCATCTAATAGCGACGGGTTGACCCAGCCGGGTGTCGCTGAAAGAAACAAACAGTTGCTGAGTCTTGCGAAAATTCTTGGTTCTATCTAAATAGAACCGCAAGGCTCTCTTAACATCCAAGGAATGAAGAGATCGTTCCCCTTCATTTTGGAAATTAGCGAAGTAAGAGGGAAGTACCAGAGGTTGGTTTAGATGGAATTCTGACACAACCTTGGGAAGAAATTAGATGAGTACGGAGAACTACCTTGTCTTTATGGAATACAGTATAACGGAGGGTCGCTACCAAGGCATGAATCTCCGAGACCCTGCGGGCTGAGGTAATGGCCACCAGGAAGGCAGTCTTCCAGGTAAGAAATTTTAGCTCACAGGTAGCTAAGGGCTCGAAAGGCTTCCGAGTGAGCATGTCCAGCACCAGGTTAATGTCCCAGGTTGCAACTGGACGCCTAACAGGGGGTCTGGTATGAAGAATCCCTTAAGAAATCTCTTCACCATAGGAAGCTGAGCCATAGTCAAGGAAGAAACCGGCTCATGGAGCGCTGAGATGGCACTAAGGTGAACTTTAACTGTGAGTACTGGAGACCTGAGTTTGATAGGTCAAAAGATACTCAGAACCTTGTCAGGAGGACAGGAAAAGGATTCCAAGAGGACTTTGCACCAGAGGAAAGCGTTTCCATTTAGGCGTCGTTTTGGTGGCTGGCTTCAGCGCAGCCAGAAGGATGTCCGAGACTCTCGAGGCGTTGGATCGATTCACTTCTACCTCTCAGGGAGCCAAGCATGAAGGTGAAGTGATTTCAGGTTAGGATGGACCAGCGAACCCTAGAGTCAAAAGGTTGATTTGCAAGGGAAGTGGCTCGGAGGCTGCCAACATACTGTTGAGCAGAAAACCATGAGTTGCCGAGGCCAGGTGGGAGAATGAGAATCATTTTGGTCCCCTGAGACTCGAACGAGGAGAACTCTCTGGATTAGAGGATCGGTGGAAAGGCATAAGAAAGCGTTTGTCCACACAGCCTGAGCATCCTGACAGAAAATGCCAGGCCCTGGATTTCTGGAGCAGAAGAGAGGCAGTTTTCGTTGAGTGGGGATGCAAAAGGTCCAGGTCTGAGTCCCCACTCTTTGAATAGTGACCGAGCTACGGCTGGATCGAGAGACCACTCGTGAGGGTCTGCCTCCGTTCTGCTGAGGTGATCTGCTAGACCGTTTTGTATACCTGGCAGATAAACCGCCTGAATCAGAGACTTGTCAAGCACCCTCCCACACCCTCATTGCTTCCTGCAAAGGGGTAGAATAGAGCACCCGCCTTGCTTTGATGTAATACATCACAGCTTTGTTATCCGTTTGAAGGAGAATGTTCTTGTGACAAGGATATCCTTCAGAGCTCGGATCGCATAGAGGACCGCTCTCATCTCAGGACATTTATGTAGGAGAAGATTTCGAACTGAGTCCATACACCTTGAGTGTGGAGGGAGGCGACAGTGAGCTCCCCATCCAGTGGTGATACGTCTGTGGTGATGGAGATCTGATGATCCGGGGACAAGGGAACCCTTCCAGGAGATTGCTCTCTTGAGTCCACCAGGTGAGAGACCTTGAAGGGGCTCCGTCATGTGATGAGATAAGACTGGGGGTGAGAGGTCGGAGACCACTGAGTGGAAAGCATCCATTGGGAGGTTCTCATGTGCAACCGAGGCCAGGGGGTACAGTGAATCACAGGGGCGCCATGAGACCCAGCATCACGTTGCATCGAGAGAGCTGTAACCGATTGGTTCTCCCGATGTACTTGGGCCATCCGGGATGTCGAGGTCTTCTGTCCTCTGGAAGGAAAGCCAGCGGAAGAGGTGTCTAAGGCGTCCCTATGAAAAGGAGCCTCTGGGAGGGCTGCAGTTGTGATTTTTCAAATTCAACCAGAATTCCCATGGACGTAAGAAGGCGAGAAGTCGTTTACCTGACTTCAAAGTCATGGCTGGAAGGGCTTGCTAGAAGCCAATGGTCAGGCAGGGAAACACTGGGTCCGATCTTCCTGAGATGTGCTGCAGAACTGCACAACACTTTATGAAGACTCGCGGCGCGAGATAACGAGGGCAGGACTCTGAACTGATAATGCTGACCAGAGCTACAAACCTGAGGAACTTGCGGTGGGTTGGGTGGATGGGGATATGCTGGTAAGCGTCCTGCATATCAGGAGGCCAGCCAGTCGTGCTGATGCAGCAAGGGTAACAGGGTACCTAGAAATCATTCTGAATTTCTCCTGGGAGAAATTTGTTCAACTTTCTGAGGGTCTAGAATGGGCGCATTCCCCAGACTTCTTTGGAACCAGGAAGTAATGGGAGTAGAACCTGTGCTCCATGATCTGGAGGCACCAGTTTTTGCCCTGTTGCTTGAAGGCCCTGGATCTTGGCGGTGAGGAGGTCTGACTGAGGCCGACAACCTGGGTTGTCATCTGGGAGGACAAGTCGGGGGTTTCCAAAAAGTGAGAGAATAACCCGCGAATTATCCGAAGGACCCATTTGTCCAATTATGACTTCCACTGGTTGTAAGTGCATCAGCAGACCTCCACGGAGGAGAAAGTTCCACCGTGGGCAATGTGGATGAACTTGGGCCAGCAATTCATAAGAGTGGCTGGGGCTTTGGGCCCTCGCTCTCTCAGCTTTCTTTTGAGGTTGGGCAGGTTGGCTTTATGGGCTTCCCCTGCCTCGAAGGACTGCCAGATATGAGAACGGCGTCTGTTCACATGCCCCGGGAGGAGCAGGCAGAGGTCTAGCCAACTTAATGGCCGACCTAGTCTTCTGAGGTGGCCTCTAAGGCTTGTTCCACCTGGGGGCCGAAAGAAAAGAGGCCATCAAAGACTGGCGCCATTACCTGCTGCTGAGCATCATTAGTGAGCCAGAGTGCGCGCAGGAATGGCAGTACAAATACCTCGGCTGCAGAGGCGAGAAGCAGTGTCGGCGATCCATAAGCGGCTTTGACCTGTTGGTTATTGGACTCAATACCTAGTAGCAGTCAGAAGAAGCTCTGACTTGGAGTCCGAATCCGGAAGAGCTTCAACCATTCTTTTCAAAAGAGTGCCACAGGATATACTCATACTGAGAAAAATAGCCTTGATAACTGTGTCGCATATACTTAGAGTGGAGCAGCAAAGACTCTCTTACCTAATGTATCAATCTTACGAGACTCTTTGTTAATAGGTCGAGCTGTAGTAGTTGAGGAAGAACGACCTTATCATTCTCTGCCAGGACTACAATAGGATCCATAAGGCTTGGGATGCCAAAATGGGACAATGGTTGGGAGCTGAATACTACTTATCAATGGATTTAGCCACTGAGGAATAAGAGCAGGTTTATTCCATACCATTTTGAGACAGCGTCTTGAAGGAAGGCTGGATCGGAGGAGTCAAATCGTGGGGATCTCCAAGCATGAAGGTACTGGAGTCTTAATATCTTCCCAGGATCGATGTCTGTAGTCTGGAGAAGAGTGGATCTCAGGTTCTTCAACAGAGACTTAAGGACAGCTCCTCGACCACAGGCTCTGAACTGAGAAAGATCCTGTTTCCTCCACTTCATCACCCAGCCAAAGGTCTGGGTCAGGCTCAACATCATCTCCTGATGGTCCAGAAAGGACTGATTGGACAGGAAAGGGTGAAAATTAGGAAGGAGGAAACATGAGGGAGCAAGGAGGAGTCCCGAGGGCCCCAGCGCCGAGAGAAAATGAAACTAGTTTAGAAAACTGCACGCAGAGGCCTGGCGCGAAGAGCCACTTGCAAGGACCAGCCAGCGCCAACTAACACACCACATGAACAAGCCCAGCGCCGCCTGAACCCATGGCGCCCGCACGAGACCATCCGGCAGCAGACTGACAACGCCGAAGGCAGGCGGCACGAAACAGACACCGACAAGCCAACAGACACCGCTGGAAGGCGCGCAAGCCCCCAGGAACCTGAAAGCTAGAAAGGAAAAAACCAGGAGATAAGGGCATCGGTGTGGCCCCCTGCGCCGCAGCCATGTGAGGGGGGGAACACCTAAGCGCGGAATCACCGGCACCGAAGAAGGCGCCGCGCGACTAGGAAGGTCCAACCGCCCTACCCGATCACTGGAGGAGCCCGGGGGCTCCGTGGCAACCGAGCCAGGCAGGAGAACCAACCTCCGAGCCCATCGCTCCATAAGAGCGGCCCACTGATGAAACTGCTCATCCGGAGCCCTACCTACAGGCGGGGAGGGGCTCCGATGTCGAGGACGATGGTCACCAGCAGTTGGCGACTTCGAAGGAGAGACGGCAACCATACGATAACGCACCGCCGACGCGCAGACATACCAGAGGGCGACCGAGTGATGCCTTCTCTTTTTTGACCTGTGGGCCGAAGAAGAGCTCGAGGCCGAACGGTGCCGAGAATGCGACCGTTTATTTTTATGCCGACGGGGAGACCGCCCATCCCCCGGCATCGGACTGACCGTTGTCGGAACCCCGCTGAGGAGAAGGGAGGCTGGACCGACCAGCCCGCTGACTGAACAGCTTTCATAACAAGTCTCCTCACCGCCACCTGCCTGCTCATGGTCGACTCCGTCCAGCAGGCGGAGACTCTTCAAGCAAGTTAAATTTAAAATATTAGAAAATAGAATAAAATTAGCGATACTACTATCGAGATAATGTTACAAAAATAAACTGAAAACTATGCGCTTAGTTTGAAGTTTGACTCGACAGGCGGACGTCATCACTGAAGCGCACTCCGGCGGGAAAAAGAACTGAGCAGTTGGAGGTGCGTCGCCGAGATGGTCATTGCGCCGAAGCCGCTGTTTCATGGGCGCCATGCCCCAGGGCGCCTATCTCGCAAGCCGACCCTCCAGCAAAAAGTTTGCTCCCGATGGGTCCTGGTGCCTCCGGCGCTGATCCCACTAGTGTGAATGAGTGGTGAAGACTTATGTCCAGGAAGATCTTCCTGTGCGCTCGAGCAATGGGTATGTGCAGGTAGGCATCCTGCATGTCCAAGGACGCTAGGAAGGCACCCTGCTTGAGCATGGGTATCAAACCGGGAAGGGTCACCATGTGGAAGCGTTTGTAAAGGATCGAAGCATCGAGATCGCCGAGATCCAGTATCGGATGGAGGTCCCCTGTCTTTTGGGGAACCAGAAAGAAGTGGGAATAGTAACCTGCACTTCTCTGGCTCCTCAGTACGTGCTCTATAGTTTCCTTTCCGAGAAGCGCGAGCACCTCCTGCTGTATGAGCAGTGCGTGCTGACCCAAATAACGGGAAAGATGGAGGTCTTGACAGTGGGTGGTCAAGGAATTCTATAAAGCGACCTCTCGACCAGTTGAAGGACCCCACGGTCGGCAGTAATAGACTGCCATCCTGAAAAGTGGTGAGCAATGTGACCCCCGACCTTTTCTGCCCATTGATCCAGAGGAGGGGCCGGGGCCGGAAAGGAGTCATGCTGTGGTGGCATTACCGCCTGCAGGCTGGGCCTGTTTGGTATACCGCTAACCTCAGCCTGGGTAAGCCTTAGATTGGGCCTTACGGTGGAAGGTGCCCCTTTGCTGCTGGCCGGAACGTGGCTGCTGTCGGCCGCGAAAACAGTTCTGGTTCCAATGAAAGGAACCAGATTTTGGCCTGTACAGTCCTTACTGCCTTCCTGGCATCCTGTAATTTGGTGATTACCTTTTCGGAGTCGTCACCAAATAGGACTTTGCCGTTATAGGGAACGTCCACGATGTTTTTCTGGATGTCCGGGGTAAATTTGGAGACACGAAGCCATGAATTTCTCCGGAGACAGACGCCTCAGGCTGCTCCTCTTGCTGCGGAGTCTGCCAAATCATAGGTGGCTCTCAAAACCTGGGTCCCCACGTCTGACCCAGTGCGGAAGAGGTTGAGAAGCTCCTCCTTCTGTTCGCCATCTGGAAGTACTTTAACTAGGTCTTGACCCTGTTCCCATAGGGCATTCTGAAACTGAACCATGTGTGTCAGATAGTTCAGTGACCTAATGGAGCATGTAGCAGCCGCATACATGCGCCTACCCAGTGAGTCCAATTGCTTGGACTCCTGGTCCGGAGGTTGTCAACTCAGATGTTGTGGTCGCTGAGACCTATCATGGGAGGCCGTAATGACAGCCTTCTTCGGCACCACGGGGATGGAGTGCGGACCTTTCCACGCTGCCTTGGTGATGTCCGCAAAGATGTCCACCAAGAGTGGGACCACCACAAGCTTATTGTCCTTCTGCCGAAGATAACAGGCTAGGCGCTGTCATTCGGGGTCTAAATATTCCGTATCCCATCCCATGTTCTCCTGGATGTGCCTCAATTTCGGAGAAAGATGGATCATCCGGAGGTAACCTGGGTAGGTCTCGTGGGTCAGGAGATGGGATGCTGATTGGAGAAGGAGACCTGGAGGTATCTGAGGTGTCAAGTCTAGAGTCATCCCCCCGCAGAGTGAACTGTCGATATCTGGGTCACTTGGGGCTGGGAGACCCCGAGGTAGATCTTGAAGGGGGCCTTTCTTCTGACCAGCCCCTAGGAGGCAGAGTAGGCTCCTTGGGGGTTGATGGTCTTCCTACTGGCCCCCGAGGAGAAGTAGGAGGAGGAGATTTTACTGGGACAACATCCCTCTTGATTGTGTCCCACCAAAAGGTGAAGAGGTCTTTCACCCCCTGAATATTCATACCGGATGACGGTCCTGGCATCAGGGTTGGCCTGACGCCGGTATCAGGCGTCGGGTTCCCAGGCATCGCTGGGTCAGGCGAAGGCTCCTGTGGAAGTCCGACGTCCTCGATGTCACCTGCCTGGTCATCAGGCAACGCTGTATCTTTCTCCATAGACTCCTGGGGACCAGTGTCCACTGGTGACGGACAGGCAGTAGTCGGCTCCTTGGAATGTGAGGCAGACGTCGGGTGTTTGCCCGTCTGGTCTGACGGGCGCCTAACCGGTGACAGGTCGGCGGCCCGTTTTGTATCAGTCGTCTGTTTGAAGGACGTCAGGTCCTTAGTCTTCCTGGGAGGGGGGTCATGTCCCCTAGGAGGCTGGGATGCGGATCTAGCGTTGGGCTCCCAGCGTTTGTCAGAGGAAGAATGAGTGATTTTGGAAGAGGACTTGGACTGGTCAGTAGACTTCGTGGAGGCCCAGGTGGGCGCTGGCGAAGGGTCCGAGATCCTGGAAGTCTTGATGGGATGCAAGGAAGCCGAAGAACTGCCCGAAGTCCTAACCTTCACGGGAGGAGGCTGAGAGCGAGCCCTGGAGGGAGAGCAGTCTGAACGCGTAGAGCCAGAGCTAGTACACGAGTCCGAGACCCGGTTCGGGGATCTGGACCTGGTCTTCTACTGGTGCTTGTCCCAGTGCTTACGAGACAGAGGTGGACTCACCTCTGGAGGCAAGGTCTTTCTCCATAAGTTTAAGTTGTTTCTCCAAGAGGAACCCTTGGAGTGCCTTCTGGCGGCAAATCCTGGTGCGACTGTTGAACCGCTGGCAAAATGGACAGGCCTTGGTGTCGTGTTCTGGGCCTAGGCACCGCAGACAAGATGAGTGCAGATCCTTAAAAGGAATCTGTCTGCCGCAGGCACACTTGGAGGGGTGTCTTTCTGAGGAAAGTAGGAGATGTTGACATTTAGAGTTAATGCTGGAAGTTCTGGTCATCATTCGCTGAAGCAGGATCATGAGGCCGATGATGGTGAGTCGATGGTGGGAAAAGAACTGGGGATTCTGGGGGACCGCCCCCTTTTGTATGATGCCTGATGTCGGGGGGCGGGGCTGACATCTGGGGAGTCCCTGCTGGATACTGCTAGCTAGAAAATTTCCGTGGGGTCCTGGCACCTGCCGGCTTCAGTCCTAATGGTGTAACCTGCTGCAAGAGCGGTTTCTCGAAGTAAGATCTGTACTATCTTACTTCGAGAGGGTGCCTTCTATAGGTCATTACATATAGGACAGAGTCCCAAGCAGTCCCTCCAAAGAGAGACCAGGAAGGAGGAAAAAAATAGCTCCAACAGAAACTGGGAACCAGAATGGACCCAGCCTAGGACAGAAGGCCCTGCAAGACGGCTAGGCCGAAGACAGCCCTCCGCCTAGAAGCAATGTCCAGACTGTAGTGATTAGTAAAGGTATGGACAGAACTCCAAGTGGCTGCGGCACGTGTATCAGCCACAGAGACGTTCCACAAAAAGGCAGCAGAGGAAGAAAATTCCCCTAGTAGAATGACCTCTGATAGGACCGGGCAGAGGTTTTGTGTACTTTTGGTAACAATACCGAATACAGTTGCCTAACCATCTGGAAAGGCGCTGCTTGGAAACCACTTTGCCCTTAGAGCTGGGAGCAAAAGAAACGAAAAGCTGATCTCTGCTACGGCAATCCTTGGTCCGGTGTGTGTAGCACCGAAGTATCCGATGGACGTCACCACTCTCCTGTCTTTTTGGGGGTTAGGAAGTACCTGGAGTACAATCCTTTGCCCCTGTGTAGGGTGGGAACTCTCTCTATAGCTCTGAGAGCCAAGAGAGAAGAAACTTCTGCCTCTAGGGCAAGGGTCTCAGAGATTTGCAGGTGGAAAAGATCTGGCTCTCATCTTGGGAAATTTTTCTGAAGCTGAGAACCAGTCCCTGGCTTACTACTTCCAGGACACATTTGTCTGATGTAAAAGACATCCTGTACTGGACAAAGTAAGCCAGTCTGCCCCCTACTGGTATAGGAG
Source organism: Neoceratodus forsteri (assembly GCA_016271365.2). Classification (NCBI taxonomy): domain Eukaryota; kingdom Metazoa; phylum Chordata; order Ceratodontiformes; family Ceratodontidae; genus Neoceratodus; species Neoceratodus forsteri. The sequence continues at coordinate 1,626,368,980 of CM028130.1, read as the reverse complement.
AATCGACCAGGGCAGACCCATCAGGGTGTCTGCTTGGCAGGGGCGTTAGGCTGAGGGGTGGATTGCAGGCCTGCTCATCCCCCTTCTGCCTCTCCCTCTAAAGAAGCCCCTCTGTGAAAAGGAAGAAGAGAAGGCCTGAGCTTGGTAAAAAGGCATTTGGAAAGGCCTGCCCCTGCCCTGCTGCCTTTGAGGAGTTGCTTGCCATTCTTTGGCCTGAGCACTCCTGAAAGTGGTCCTGTATTCGTCCATTTTCTTCAAATAATTCTCTGTCTGCTCCCCAAACAGAGAATTACCAATGACAGGAAAATCCATGGCCTTAGCCTGGGTATCCTGCGAGACGCTAGTACATCTGAGCCAAGCCATTCTCCAAAGGGCCACAGATGTAGCCATGACTCTTGATATATCATTGGGAGCCCACAGCAGCATGAAACTGTACTTTTGATGCCTCAATCCCATTTGCAGCCACCTCCTCCAGCTCCTTGGCAAGCTGGGCAGGAGCCCGTTTAGCCAGTGCCAGTACAGTGTCCCACCTGGACTTCTGGTACCTGGCTGTATAGGCCATATAGTTAGCCCACCTGCGTCCCAAAGATGCTGCCATGTATTGTTTCTTTGCCATGGCATCAATCTTCCTGGAGTCCTTGTCGGGGGGTGTGATGCCAAGGGAATGTTTGCCTTATCACAGGCAGCAGTCTGTACAACCACAACATGGCTGCATTGCTGAAAAAGGAACTCCATGTCTGAGCCTGAGAGAGTGTACCTCTTGTCCATTAGTCTGTCCACAGGAGGTATAGAATTAGGAGACTTCAGAATTTTTTGTGTCTGTTTCCCAAAGGATTTGTGGAGGGGAATAGACAGTCTCCTGGACTCTGGGATATCCATCATTTCCACATAATCAGGCTCTTCCCGATTCTCTACTGCCTCCTCCACAGGAAGCTGGAGGGTACCAGCCACCTTTCTGTAAAACATGTAGTGTGAAGGGGACTCAGAAAGCCTAGGAGGAGAAACACCTGAAGGTCTGTATGGGGAGATGTCCGGGTCAATAGGCACATCCAGACTTTCACCATCACCATAATCATCCTCATACTGTCCCTCCTCCTCAAACTCCGGTTCATAAAATTCTTCCAAAGTATAATCCGGAACCGGGGGGAACCGACCGAATCGAGTCCCTGCCAGGTGGTGCCGGTTCAGTCGGAACCAACTAAGCGACTGTACATTCCTAATCGCCTTGGCTATCTCACTGGTGGTCGGAGTATGAGATTCTGGGTCCGAACCGGTCGATTTGTCTTTTCCTTTTCTTTTTGTCGGAACCGACTCCTCGGAATTGGCTCTCCTTTTGCCCGAAGTAGTATCGCCCTGGTCAGAGGGCACTCCTTCTGGTTCGGTCGGAACCAAACCAGGCTGGCCATCCGGGTTAGTGGACTTCTCGGCCTCCCTTTCCCTCAGTCTACCTAATCTCTTTTCCAGGGTAGATTTGGGAAAATTCTTGCAAATTTGGCAGACTGAATCGAGGTGGTCAAACCCCAGACAGTAAACACAGGTGGTGTGGGGATCAGCCTTAGCAAAGACCTCCCCACACACACTACAGTGTTGAAACCCAGTGGGCCCGTGTTTTTTTTTGGTTTCTCAGACATGGCCAACCTAAACAAAAGCTTACCCTTTTTTCGGCAATCTGCCAGGCAAGACTCCCCTATCGGTTCCTGACCGTGTCATGGATCTTGGGGGGGGGGAAAGTAATTAAAATCATTTTTTTTTTTTTTCCTTTTTAAGAACAGATACGGACCGGTAACCACACTCTAAAGTAAAGCACAAGTTTTTACCTCAAATTGATCGGTTCAGCCGAACCGATCCACGGTTTACAAGTTCCACACAGAAAACAGTACAAAAACCTATCTAGTACTCACGGTACCACAGACAGAGACTCGAACCGACTATGCGGAAACATCAATTCGGTCGAAACCGACCGAAAACCGACACTTCAACCGACTTTTGAACAGAGCAGCAGGAGAAATCTCCGGAGCGACTGTTCAGTGAGGTGGAGTAAAGAATCTGACGGTTGCAATTTAAACAGACAGGGGCTTCAACCGAGCTCGTGATGAACGTTCTATGCAAGGCATAGAAAAGTTAACCCTTTGTTTTCCGGGGCAGTTGAAAGGCAGGACCTAACTGTAATAGTCAGAATACAGCAAGACATCATATTGTTTGAAAGCTCTTTTTACATTCAGGGAATGAAGGGTACGCTCTCCCTCATTCTGGAAGCTGGCAAAGTAGGTAGGAAAGGCTAATGATTGATTTAGAAGAAATTCCGAGACAACCTTAGGGAGGAACTTCGGATCAGTCCTAAGAACTACTCTCTCTTTGTGAAATACAGTACACGGGGGCGGGGGGGTCTGTGACCAAAGCGTGCATTCCTGAAACTCTAACCAGAAGTAATGGCCACCCGGAAGGCAGTCTTCCAAGTAAGGAATTTCAACTTGCAAGTGACTGAGGCTCGGAAGATTACGAGTGAGCACGTCTAGCACAAGGTTAATGTCCCAGGTTGCAACTGGACATCTAACAGGTGGTCTGGGATGCAGAATACCCTTAAAAAACTTCTTAAGTACAGGTAACTGAGCCAAGACATGGAATGTACTGGCTCATGATATGGAGAAATTGCGCAAAGAAGAACTCTGACTGTAGAGTATTGCAGACCTGTGTTTGAGGGGTCTAAGAGATACTCCAGGACTTTATTCAGTGGACAGGAAAAAGGATTCCAAGAGGATTTTGTCTCACCAGATAGAAAAACTTTCAGTTAGCTGTGTAGGTTTTCCTGGTAGCTGGCTTGTGTGCAGCTAAAAGAATATATATAACTCTACGAGAAACATTAAACCTGTTCACTTCTACCTCTTCAGGAGCCATGCATGGAGGTGAAGGGACTTCAGGTTGGGATGAACTACAGGGCCCTGGGTCAGAAGGTTCATCTGAAGGGGAAGCGGTTTCAGATAGTCTGTTGATTAGAGGAAACCAGATCTGACGAGGCCAAAATGGGGCAATGAGAATCATTCTGCCCCCCCCACTCCAATCTGAGCAGTACCCTCTGAATTTTTTTTTTGGGGGGTGGGGAAGAAATGCGTAAAGAAGAGTTTTGTCCACCGCAGCCTGACAAGAAATGCCAGGTCCTGGATTTCTGGAGCAGAAAAGAGGCAGTTTTGCATTGAGTGGGAACGCAAAAGGTCCAGGTCTTGAGTTCCCCACTCTTTGAAGAGTGACTGAACAACGGTTAAGTCGAGAAACCACTCATGGGGATCTGTCCCCGTTCTGCTGAGACAGTCTGCAGCTCGTTTTGTAATTCTGGTAAGTGAACTGCCTGAATCAGAATTTTGTACTCTAGACACCATTCCCACACTGTCATTGCTTCCCTGCATAATGGTTAAGAGTGTGCATCAATCTGCTTGTTGATGTAACACACCACTGTCTTGTCCGTTTGAAGGAGAATGCTCTTGTAATAAGAGTATGTCCTTCAAAACTCTGACTGCATAGAGGACGGCTCTCATTTCCAGAACATTTATGTGGAATCGAGACCTGCCCTGGGTATGAAGATCCTGGCAGTGAGCTCCCCAGCCCATCAGGGACACATCCGTGGTAATGGAGATCAGAGGATCCAGAGGGGTGAATGGATAGCCTTCCAGAAGGTTATCCTCCCGAGACTACCAGGTGAGGGACAGTTTCAGAGATTCTGTCACCTTGATGTGAAAGGACTGAGGGATTAGTGGTTGGCGACGGAGTACTAAGCACCCACTGAGCGGATCTCATGTGGAGATGAGCCAAGGGCACAGTGAAAACAGAGGATGCCATGAGACCCAGCATCCGCTGCATCGAGAGCGCTTGAACTGAGCTGTTCTCCTGATGAAGCAGGTCATCTGAAGAATATCGCTCCTCCTGTCCTCCAGAAGGAAGGCTTTCGTGCAGAAAGTGTCCAGAAGGACTCCTAAAAATAGAAGCTTCTGGGAGGGCTGCAACTGCAACTTTTTCAGGTTTAACAGGACTCCCATGAACGTGAGGAAATTCGCAGCCACAGCCTCCAGAGACTCTTGTCTAGAGGGACTTGCAAGAAGCCAGTCATCCAGATATAGGAATACCTGAATTCTGATTTTCTTTACATGCGCAGAGAGAACTGCACAGCACTTTGTAAAAACTCGAGGCGCCGAGGACAGCCCAAAGGGCAGGTCTCTGATTTGATAGGGTCGACTCAACGGCACGAACCTTAGGTATTTGTGGTGTTTTAGGTGTCAGAGAAAGTGCTGGTAGGCGTCCTGCATGTCCAGGGAGTCTAGCCAATCGTGTTGATGAATCAAAGGTAGCAGGGTACTGAGTGATATCATCTTGAAGTTTTCCTTGTAGAGAAATTTGTTTAACTTTCTGAGATCAAGAATAGGGAACATGCCACCAGTTTTTTTTTGAACCAGAAAGTAATGGGAGTAGAAAATACAGGTTACTCACCTGTAACAGGAGTTCTAGGAATGGTATATGTTGTTCATCCAAACTCTCTGGCAGGTATCCTTGCCGATTTAATTCTTGCCGGAAGGTCTTCAATCTGGCTCCTCCCACCCACCGGTGGTAAACACTCAGCTCCGCCCACGAGCATGATCTGGCCCGCTGGAAGCTCAGGTTGTGCGTACCGAAGCCGGAGGGAGTCGGGTGGAGTCGTGTGGATGAACAACATATACCATTCCTAGAATTTCTGTTACAGGTGAGTAGCACTGTATTTCTACGTACATGGATATATTTGTTCATCCACACTCCTGCAGACTCTAAGTTCTCCGGGAGGAGGGAGGCAGGCGCACACCCCAATACTTACTTGGGAAAGAGATTGGAGAACTGAGGCCCCAAAACCAGCATCCCGGCGTGACTAGAGGTCGATGTGGTAGTGGGTAATGAAGGTATGTGCCGACTTCCAGGTAGCAGCCCTGCAGATATCCTGGATAGGGACGTCCCTGGAAGCAGCTACCAATGCAGCGGTATGGCGGGTACAATGAGCTCTTATCCCTCTGGGAGGCTCCATGCCTGCCAACCTGTAGCAGAGCTCTATGCAGGAGGTGATCCACCTGCCTATAGTCTGCTTTGCTGCAGGTCTGCCAGGTGCGGCTTCCAGCGTAGGTGACAAACAGCTGGCGAACCTCTCCCGAACTTCAGCCGTGTACTCTTATAATAAGCGACGTCATCTAGGGTCAAAGTATGGAGCCTATACTGCCTCCAGTGTGATTGGGAGTAGAACACTGGGCAGAGTCAACACCTAGTTAAGGTGAAACTCCAACATCACTTTCGGGAGGAACCTGGTGGGCGCAGGACAACCTTGTCCCTGTGGGAAGACCAGGTAGGGAGGCTCGATGGAAGCGCCTGGAGCTCTCCCATCCTTCTGGCTGACATGATAGCCACCAAGAAGGCGGTCTTCCACGACAGGTGTGAGGAGATCACACCTGTGCATTAGTTCGAAGAGCTTGCCCGCAGCTTGGCCAATACAGCAGTAGATCCACGGAGGTAGAGGTTCTCGCTGAAGGGAAATGTAGTCAAGGCCTTTGGCGTCCAACCACCTTCTCCTGTGCACCGACTGCTTCCGGCCTCGCCCGATAAGCGAGATGGCTGCCAGGTCACCTGTAAGGGTAAATCGACCGAAGCCCTTGCTGAGAAAGGGACCACAGGTAGTCCAGAATGCTTGCCAAGGGACGGGCAGAAGGGTCCAAGCTCTTCCCCTGACACCAAATGGAGAATCTCTTCCATTTGAAGGCATAGCATTTCCTGGTCGACTCCTTACAGGACGCCTCAACGACATTGAGGACCTCGTCCGAAAGACCCAAGGCCTGGAACTCTAGCTGCTCAGGAACCAGGTCGTCAGGTGCAGGGATTGAAGGTCTGGATGAATACCTTCCCTGGTTGACTGAGATCAGGTCTGGGCGGAGAGCCGCCTCGGGAGCCTGGAGGCGGAGGCTGAGGAGATCTGGATACCAGAACTGGCAGGGCCAGTCTGAGACTACCAGAATCACCTGCGCTGTCCCTCCTCGCCTTGAGAAGCACCTTGGATCAGGGAAATGGGGAAAAGTAGAAGAGCTCAGGGTCCACGGCCTCGAGAAGGCATCCCCTGCAGCGAGCCCCTGCTGAGGCGGGCATGGAACAGACTCAGCTCGCATTCTCCCTGGAGGCAAACAGGTCCACCTGAGGGTGCCCCAGTGGGAGAACAGGTCTTGTACTACCTCCGGCGGGAGAGACCACTCGTGAGGCGCAGCCCTATCTGGCAGGGCACGCCTAGGTGGCTGGAGGCTCCTGCCACGTGAATGGCTAGGAGATCCGCCTCCAGGCTGCGCATGGGGGACCATATGCGGAGAGCTTCCTTGCATAACAGCATGGAGCGCGTCCTGCCCTGGCGGTTCAGATAGTACATGGTCGTGGTATTGTCCATCTGGACCTGAACCACTTGACCCCGCAGAAACGGAGCGCAGGCGGTGAGAGCTAGATGGACCACTCGGAGCTCCAGCAGGTTGATACGACGCATGGACCCCAGGGGACAAGAGGCCGTGCACTCGGTGTTCCCCCAGATGGGCACCCCAACCCATCAGAGATGCATCGGTCGATAGAGAGACCGTCTGCTCAGGGCGGACGAATGGGATGCCCTCCTGCAGATGTGCTGGAACGATCCACCATTGGAGAGTGTTCCACATCTCCTGGGTCACTGTCACGGGCTGGTCCAATGGATCGCAGCATTGTGACCACTGGCTGGCCAGTCCCCACTGAAGGAGATGCATGCACCAACGGGCCCAACGGACAACGCTGGTGCAGGCTGCCATGAGGCCCAGGAGGCACAGGAAGTCCCGGGCAGGGAGCAATTGCCCAACCAGAAGTGATTGGGCAAGGAGGAAAGAACCTCGGCCCTGTCCGCTGGGAGCCCTGCTCTGGCTCGTAGAGAGTCAAGCTCTGCCCCGATGAATAGTATCACCTGCTTTGGCACGAGTTCTGACTTGGCCTCGACGATGAGGAGGCCAACCTGAGAGCAAACCTGGAAGGCCAGATCTCTGGACCGCTCCGCCTCCGCTCTGGAGGGGGCTGCAATCAGCTAGTCATCCAGCTAGGGGTACACCCGGACCCTTCGGCGCCGCAGGAATGCTGTCACCACTGCCACGCATTTGAAGACCCTGGGAGCTAGGGAGAGGCCGAAGGGCATGGCCCGACCAGAAGGGATCCTCCCTGAAGCAGAGAATCTCTGATGTGGGACGAATTGATTGGGACGTGAAAGAACGCATCCTGGAGGTCCAGGGAACAGAACCACATGCCTCGTTCCAAGGATGGGATTATCTGAGCCAGAGTGACCATCCTGAAGGTCCGAGACCTTAGGAACTTGTTCAGGTCGTGCAGGTAGAGAATGGGGCGCCAGCCCCCTGTCCGTTTTGGGACCAGGAAGTACCTGGACACAAACCCCGGGTCTGGAGGAGGATCCGCCACCTTCCTGATCACCTCTTTTTCGAGGAGCAGAGCAATATCGGCTCAGCGGGCCGACAGTGAGGCTGCGGACCCCGTGGCCCCCCGGGGGTGACGGCTCGAAAGGGTGGAGCCTACTCGAACTCCAGAGGCAGGCCTTTTCCTACCACCTCCAACACCCAGCGGTCCGTGGTGATAGCGGACCAGGCGGAAAGGAAGTGGCGGAGCCGTCCCCCCACGGGGGAAGTGACGAGGTTGGGGGCGGCACCCCTTAACCAGTCACTGGGCAGGCTTGGAGGAGGAACCGGCCGAGGGACCTCCTGGGCCTTTACCTCCTTTCTTCCTGTTGGAAGAAGCCGCCAGCTTGGGTTTGGAACGCCAAGCGCGAGCCTGCTGGCCCTGTTGCTGGTGCTGCTGGGCCGGTCGAGATGCAGGGGCCGGACGAAAGGACTTCTACTGCCGACGGTGGCCTTTGTCCCTCTGGGCGGAGGTGACAGAGTCCAGGGTGGCATTGGACTTCTCGATCCGCTGGAGGTGTTCCTCCATTCCAGGGCCAAAAAGGTCAGTCCCCAAGAAGGGGACATCCGCCAACTTGTGCTGGGCATCCGCCGTGAAGGCGGATATCCTCAGCCACGCCCTGCGGCGCATGGCCACCACGGCCGCTACTGACCTGGCACAGGAATCACCTATGTCCAGAGCAGTCAAGCTGCTGCTTCGTCACCGCCCTACCCTGGTCCTGCACCTGGCGGACCGTGGTCTGCAGGTCAGTCGGGAGATGAACAACCTCATCCAGGGAGCCCAAGAGGGCGTGGGAGAAGTGTGCCATCAGCACGGCCGAGCTGGCCTGTCGCAGGCAGAAGGAGGACGCAGCGTACACATTGCGCCCGGCAAAGTCCAGCTTTTGGACTCTTTGTGGGGCTTATCCACATCCCGGGCGTTACCGGAACACCGGAAAACTCTGTCTGTGACTAACCCCTCGGCAGAGGGGTGCTCCGAAAAACTGGGCAAAGAGCCGGTAGGGACCGCATACTTCCTGGCCATCCTGGCCGAAGGCGCAGGACAGGAAGAAGGCCGCTGTCAAAGCTCCAAGGCTGGGCCGACAATGGCCTCAGCCACCGGAAAGGCCTCCATGGGGGAATCCCCTTGGTCCAGTATCTCCGTCAGGGGATACTTGGCCCGTTGGACACTGGCTCTGAGCTGCATCCCGTGGACTCGAGATGAGTCAAGCAGACCTAAAAGCACAATGGCGGCTATCGTCCAATGACTGGCCCGGAGGACTCAGGTCGACCTGCCTCGAGAACAGGGAGGAGTCGTCGTTGGATTCCGAAGAGTCTGCGAAGAGCTGCCTCGGCCCTGAGCCACCCTTCACCTGCTGAGGACGGTCGGGAGTGAGGGTGATCGACAACCTGTGGGGCAGGCCGTGACCCGACCGAGAATCCCTGGTCGGTGCCCCCGACTTCGGTTGTGGAGGTGGAGGTTCCACCACAATCGGTGGAGCAGTTGGTTTTGGCCAAGCAACCGGCCCTGGAGCCGCCAACTCGACTGGGGCGAGTGGTTGCTTCGGTCGTTCAGGCGACAGCCACTTGATGGCGGGGGCTGGACCAGGGTCCCTAAGGCCGGACAACAGCAACTGCTGCCACATAAGCTCCTCGTGGCGCCGGGCGTAATTTCGCGAAGCCTCCCTCATCCGAGGAAGAGGAGGAAACAGTGTCGCCGCTGCCCTCAGTACGAGGACCGGCCATGTCGTCGGCAACGCAAGTTAGACTGAGAAGAGGTCCGAGACGGAGACCTCGGGGACCGAGGGTGATATGGGAAGGGACGGGGGACACCCGCTCTTCCCTCGGCTCGGACACTTTAACCAGGGACTGTGGCCCAGAAGGCACAGGCAGATCCTCTGTATCCACCAGGGGGACCAGTGAAGGCGGGTTGTCGGCTTCTCCAGTCGACACCCTGTCTAACGGATCGAGAAAAATCTCGACTTTGTCGACAGGAATCTCGGCAGGCTGGCCTGACGGGGGCACGTGAAGCCAGCGGCCGCAGCCTCGACCGAAGTCGACGGTCGGCTGTCCAGGGAAGGGGACCTCTCCCGCTCCCACGAACGCCGATGGTGGGACTTACCTTTCGACTCCTCCTTCTTGAGCCGAGAAGAATGTCCCGATGGCCCTCTCCCTTAAGTGGAAGGGACCCGACAAAGCTCCTTGAGCGAGCCGGCACTCTGAGGAACTCAGAGGCGGGATAAATCGCGGCCAAGGAGGAAGGAAGATGCGGCCTGGGCACACCTCCTCCTCGAGGCGATCATCTGCTCGAGCTGCTCCAGCCGAGCCAGCCGCTGGACACCGCCCAATGAGCCTCTTTTGATTTTACCGGCGGGATACGTTTCTCGGGGCGCCCGAGCTTCAATCAGGCAGCGCGATCGTCCAGGACACTGGCCAAGAAAGAGTGGCACAACTCGCAGGCCTGTAGGTCGTGATCTAGGCCTAGGCAGTAGACGCATGTGGAGTGCGGATCCGTCCTGGATATTTTCTGCCCGCAAGAGCACCTCCAAAAGCCGGGAATAGATTTGTCCATCGCAGCTGCGAGGGAAGATGAAGACCGAAGTTTAGAAAACTTCAAAACCAATTTCGGACAAACCGAAGAGTTAGGATCTGGTCTAAAACTCAGAGCGCGAAGGAGGGAACCTGAGCTTCCGAGCGGTAAGAAAGATCTGGCGTCATGGGACGGAGCCGAGAGTTTTACCACCCGGGTGGGTGGGAGGAACCAGCTTGAAGACCTTCCAGCAAGATTTAAAGCGGCAAGGATACCTGCCAGAAAGTGTGGATGAACAACATATCCATGTCCCTAGAAAACCAGATTTAAAGGCGTACAAATATCTGGATGGAATGGGGTGAGGAGTACATTTTATAAAATATAATTTTTTTCTACACAAGAACTGATCAGGTGCTAACAATGCTCCAGGTAATGTTGGCAGGTCGGAGTAATTTACTCACCAGTTTTCAAATATAGCGAGTAAAACGAAACTGGGATGCCTATGAGTGCTGGAAAAAAACTGCTGCGTTTGAATCACCCGTGATGTTATGAAGCACTACTCTATGGAGTGTGGAACATTTACAAATGTTAGGCGAGTACTGGTACTCAAACAATTTCTGAAGAGTATTTCCTAAAATGAGGTGAGAAAAATAGGTTGGTACTAACCTTATCTGGAGCCCTGGCTAAGACCATGAAGAGTATGCAGCTAAAAAGTATAGCAACTGCAGTACAGTATATACAGGTTAAATGTACGCAGCTATAATTACAGTGTGTATCTGAAGCATCCTTGAACACAATTATTGACTGAAGGAGCTTGGTGGGGCATGGGAGGGGGACGCAAGAGGGTAAGGAGAGGTACATGCCCGCAAGGGCATGCAGTGATTGCACGGGAAAGGGTGTTAATAGTTAGGGAGTGGAAAGCAAAACACCATGATGGTGTCAGGGGGTAAGCAAGGAGTGTAGGTGGGAGCCAGGGGGACATGGAAAAGGAACTAACGATAAGGGGAAAAACAAAGAAACACAAACAAGGTCGGGATAGAAGGAGCAGTCAGGTAAGTTCTTATGGGCTGTAACATTGCCCAAGAGGGGTGGGAAAGAAGTAGCAGTAAATCTGTAGACTTGAGCTCCAGCACCTACAGCAACACGTGAGCAATAAGGAGGAAACCTGAATCTTCCAGCGGAAAGGAAGATCTGGTGTCAAGGGGCGGCGCCGAGGCATATACCACCCAGGTGGGTGGGAGGAGCCAGCTTTTGGACCTTCCACCAAGAATCTTAAAGGGAAAGGACATGCCAACAAGTGTGGATAGAACATATCCACGATCCTAGAAAGGACCGCTCAGAAAATTCAGTTTCTGTTGCAGATATTTTCTGTATTCAGATGGGGAATCTAATTCTTTGCAGTATTTCCAGTTGTGTGTAGGCTCCATCCGTGGGCAGGCAGGAGGAATTCCCATATTTCCCCATACTGATACTACCCTGCCTCCATTTTCTGAACCTTGTAACGTCACTGACAATCAAGCTATGCTTGAGTACAGTGTGGATAGTCACTGCTTGATCAGTGACATCAGAAGGTTTAAAAAGTGGTGGCAGTGGTAGTATCAATATAAGGCAGACAGTCATCAACATGTCTGGACTGCAAACAGCTACAGGCAAACCCAATCTCTCATTAAAGAGATTTCCATGACTCTTCCTCTTTAATTGGTTTTTAGTGCGTCATGCTCCTAACCCATTTTTACAACTCAGATGGACACCTGAACACTGAAAGTTAAGAGATGTGCACCCATGTTGTTAATATGGAAGTGGGGATGAAATCAGTTCAGTATGTACTGCATTTCCCTTCAAGAGTCACTAGCGGAACTATGGAGACAGCAGATCAGACAAGACCTGTATTCTAGTAATTAATCTTAGATAATTGTATAGCCTCGAGGAAAGAAGGGGAGAGGGGGGACATGATAGAAACGTTCAAGTACCTCAAGGGAATCAACAAAGTCCAAGAGGGTAGCATCTTTCAAAAAAAGAGGTGTGCAAGAACAAGAGGGCACAATTTGAAAATAGAGGGGGGGCGGCTCAGAGGTAATTTAAGGAAGTATTTTTTTACAGAGAGGGTTGTGGATGCATGGAACGGCCTTCCGAAGGAGGTTGTGGAGTCAAAATCAGTGGTGGAATTCAAGCATGCATGGGACAGTCATAAGGCAGTTCTGGGGGATGGGGGTAGGAAGAAGTAGGCTGCTGGTTAACTAGGATCTGCAGCTTATCCAGTAGGTAGGGAAATGGGCAGACTGGGTGGGCCAAGCGGTCCTTATCTGCCGTCAAATTCTATGTTTCTATGTTTCTATAAACGTGCAGAAAGCATTTCACAGCAAGGTAGTACTGTGCCATTTTTATTACCTTCATGGGTTGGGCTAAGAAGCCTGTAGGCTGTGAGGTATCATTGCTCGGCAGGAACCCAGGGACATTACGTGCAAATTCCTCATAAACAGCCAGCTGTTTAGGGTCCACACCGCCAACCTGAGAACAAACACAATCCAAATTACAAACATCGGAAATGTGCCATCGTGTTCTCAGATGAAAATGGCACATGAAGACAAGACAAAGTCAGCACATCAAGCAGCTACAAAGCTTTCCAGAGCAACGAAGACATGTGCACCAAAAAGCCCAGTATTTTAGGTCTGTATACGTATCCTTCCATTTTCTATACTGCTTACAATTTTTTTTTTTTTTTTTTTTTTTTTTTTTTTTTTTTTAACAGTCTGCTCTACAGATTTAGTTGTTTGAAACAACTTTCTTTTTAACACCTCCCTAAATAAACAATGTATAGACAAGCAATTTAAACAACAAAATCAAAGTATAAATCTCTCGCTCACCTTCAACCGTATCTGCTCTGGCATCCGCTCTGCCTGGTACGTCAACACAACTGGATCACAGTATCGACGACCTTCTTGCCTTGCATGCTTTCTCAGCTCAAATTCCTGCAAAAGCAACCAGATTTTTCTAGTCCTCTTTAAATGACCTTTTATCCCCAGTTCTCCACTCCAATAAACGATAGTTATGTACTTACCGTAACTGTTGATCCCCCAGAATAACTTCACCACTGAGTACCACTTATAGGTCTGGGCCAAAGGATTGGGACCCCACAGGAGCAAAACTTTTGGCCAGAGGGTTGGTCACGACTACTGGGCATGGCGCCTGTGTACCCACCCCCACATGCTGCCGCCCACTAGCCAATAACCACTGCCAGCTCTCTCACCAACCTCAGTTCTGTTTGCCAGGAGAAAAAAAATACTACAAAAAAGGTAAGGGAGAGAGAGAGAGCTAAGGATTTTCCTAGCCCAAAGGGATAGAGTGAAGGATACAGGAAATATAAACAAAATAAAATCAGACTACCAACTGTTCGTGAAAAAGGGTACACCAGGTGCACAAAGGGGTAAGTAGGGTATTGAACCAGTCTTGCACCACTAGCCAGAAAGGAGATAGTGATCTTAAAGGGCAGCAGCCCGGCAGTATGTGGCTCTAGCAGAAGAGCTAGGAAGGACCTTCCAGAGTTGGGAAACCCTTGCAACTGAAAGGGGACAATATGCCACAAAAACAGGTTACTCACCTGTAACAGCAGTTTTTTTTTTTAACTTAGATTTTATTATTTTTCATGTAATACAATGCATTACATTGAACACCTTCAGGTAGGAATACATATAATCACATTAAATGCATTATTTTTACAGTAACATCAAAGGCAATGCCCCTGTATAGCGGTACTACACTGAGAGGGTCCTCAATAAAGTCCCTACCATATCAACCCATATCAGTCCACATGTGCATGATGTACTTCTTAAGATCCAAATAAATACTCCTAGATAGGCTAGTACAGCCAGGAGTACGGAAAACGTATATTTTTATCTACATTGTTCACCCTATTAACTGAAATCGCTCTCAGGATACAATTATGCAGGTAACTCCACATATGTCAATGTCTGGATGAACTAAACAGGATACAACTTCCATATAATACTCAAAAACCTTCAGTTCTTAATTTTAAGTTTCATATGTCTGACCCAATTATTGAGTAAGAGGGAAGGGACACTATTGTATGTATACGTACTTTAAACACTCATCGCTAAGTCCCAGTTAGGGCTAATTATAATTTTGAAACAGTAGATTACTCTCCTACTACAGCCTACCAGAGAAATACTCTCACAATTTTAGCCACAAGTCCCAGTTCAAGTACCAGTCTCCTCCTCAGAGTCAGAAGTTTCATCTCGTGGTGTGAACTGTGTTTCTATTTTGTCCAAAAGTTACCCCCAGCGCCATCTCAGTTCCCCGCCGGAGACATGGCTGAAAGTGCTGGAGAACAGAGAAGGAACTCCCCTACTCAAGAGAAGTACAAGATGTAAGTAAAGAAAGGACCTGGGGGATGGTGGGCGGGAAAGCCACCTGCTTTAAGAGCTCCTCTCGAAGATCTACTGTTACGATAAGTTCTTATGTAACTGTACTACCTGACTTTGAGGTGGGGCTCTTGCAGCAAGTATTACACATAGGACTGAGTCCCAAGTGGTAGGCTGCTGGTTAACTAGGATCTGCAGCTTATCCATTAGGTAGGAAAATGGGCAGACTAGGTGGGCCAAGCGGTCCTCATCTGCCGTCAAATTCTATGTTTCTATCCTTAGACACAGCCATACAATCAAGCCATACAAAAGCAAGAGTACTGGACTTAAGGAGGGCTGACTTTGGGAAAATGAGAGAGTGCCTCAGAAAAGCACTAACAAACAGGCAAGAAGGAGGGGTGGAGGAACAATGGGGAGTAATCAAAACAGCCATGAGAGGCAACAAACCTTTGTGTAAAGTAAATCAACAAAACACAACGAAGGAAAAAAAACGCTATGGTTCTCAAAAGAGGTGGCAGGAAAAGTTAAGGAGAAAAGGATAGCATTTCAGGAAATAAGGAAACAGAAGGAGCAGACAGAGAACTTTATCAGTTAAAGCAGAAAGAGGATGGGAAGGCAGTCAGAATAGCAAAGGACCAAACCAAGGAAAGGATAGCCAACTCTGTTAAGAAGTGGGATATGACCTTTTATAGGTACATTAGGGAGCGAAGAAAGACCAAAGGAGGGATACTGAGGCTTAATAAAGGGGAGGAAATGTGGGTAGAGGGTGACAGTGAAAAAGCAGGGATACTGAACGAATATTTCTGCTCTGTATTCACAAAGGAAGAGGAGGGGGAGGTACCTAAACCAAAAAAAGAGAAACACTCTAAAGATGGGGGTCGATACCAGTCCATTTACAGAAAAAGGGGTTCTGAAAGAACTAATAAAATTGAAGGTGGACAAAGCAATGGGGCCTGATGGGATTCACCCAAGAATTCTAAAAGAACTAAAGGTAGAACTAGTGACACCGCTGACTAACAAATCGTGGGAGGATGGGGTGGTAACCTGAGGACTGGAGGAGAGCGGATGTGATTCCTCTTCACAAAAGTGGGAGCACGACAGAGGCAGGAAACTACAGACCAGTTAGTTTGACTTCAGTGGTAGGGAAAATGATGGAATCGCTAATGAAGGAAAGAACTGTTGAGTACCTAGAGGCCAGTGGGGCACAGGAACCAAGGCAGCATGGATTCATGATGGGAAGGTCATGCCAGACAAATCTAATAGATTTCTTTGACTGGGTGACCAAAGTAGCAGACCAGGGAGGGGCTGTGGACATGGCCTAACTAGATTTTAGCAAGGCATTTGATACAGTCCCACACAAAAGATTAATACATAAGTTAGCCAGCTTTGGAGTGGGTCCCAAGGTGGTAGCCTGGATAAACAATTGGCTAGACAACAGGACACAAAGGGTAGTAGTAAATGGACTCCACAGTGAAGAAAGGAGGGTTACTAGCTGAGTACCGCAGGGTTCACTACTGGGACCGGTCCTTTTTAATGTCTTTATAAGTGACATTGCACAGGAACTGGAAGGAAAAGTATGTCTCTTTGCAGATGACACAAAGACCTGCAACAGGGTTGTTACACAAGATGGAGTGGAAAGGATAAGAAGGGACTTGGCAAGGTTGGAGGAATGGTCAAATGTATGGCAGCTCAGATTCAATGCAAAGAAGTGTAAGGTAATGCACCTGGGAAACAAAAACCCAGGGGAAGAGTACACAATAAAGGAAAATTACGTACCTACCGTAATTCTTGATCTTCTTGGACGAGTCTCCACCACTCATTCACACTAGTGGGATTAGGGCGGAGGCACCTAGGACCCATCGAAACAAACTTTTTGCTGGAGGGTCGGTGAGAGATGGCGCCCGCGAGACACGGCGCCCATGAGCTGCAGCTCGGCGGTGCTGACAGCCTACTCAGTGTGGAACCCTCCAACCGCCTCAGTTTCTTTTACCAAGGAGGTGCAGCAACTAACGTAAAGAGTAACTGTAACATTAAAAACACGGACATAAGATAGTCCGTACGACCCGTAAGAAGGGTCAGTAAGAAGTCCTCACAGCCTAAAGATTTGAGGCAGTGAAGACCAACACAGCGGTGAGCCCGGGATGGAGGGGATGGTAGATGAGTGGTGAGACTCGTCCAAGAAGATCAAGAATTACGGTAGGCACGACTTTCCTATCTTCCTGGACCTAAGTCTCCACCACTCATTCACCAGTGGGAGAGTACCAAGCTGATAATCCCCAAAGGGCGGCAGGAGAGCCAGAGCTCACATGTCTAAGGTAGAAGCCCATTAAGGATGGTTCTGCCGAATGCGGAATGTCGCCTGGCATGAACGTCCAGTGCATAGTGCTTAACGAAGGTATGCACTGAGCTCCAGGTGGCGGCAGGCAGATATCTGCAATTGGAACATTGCGACTCCACCAGGGATGTCAGCGACCGCTCTAGTAGAGTGAGAGTATACTCTACCTTCTAATTTAACCTGAGCCATGGAGTAGCAATGTCGAAGGCATGCCACTAACCATGAGGAGATGCATCTGATAGCGACAGGTTGACCCAGCCGGTGTCGCTGAAAGAAACAAAGAGTTGTTGAGTCTTGCAACATCCTGGGTTCTGTCCAAATAGAACCGCAAGGCTCTCTTAACATCCAAGGAATGAAGAGCTTGCCTCTCATTTTGGAAATTAGCTAAGTAGGAAGTACCAGAGGTTGGTTTAGATGGAATTCTGACACAACCTTGGGAAGAAATTTTGGATGAGTAGGAGAACTACTTTGTCTTTATGGAAGACAGTATACGGAAGGTCTGTAACCAGGGCATGTATCTCAGAGACTCTGCGGGCTGAGGTAATGGCCCCAGGAAGGCAGTCTTCCAGGTAAGAAATTTTAGCTCACAGGTAGCTAGGGGTTCGAAGGCTCTTGAGTGAGCATGTCCAGCACCAGGTTAATGTCCCAGGCTGCAACTGGACGCTAACAGGGGTCTGGTATGAAAAATCCTTAAGAAATCTCTTCACCATAGGTAACTGAGCCAGAGTCAGGGATGAAACCAGCTCATGGAACGCTGAGATGGCACTAAGGTGAACTTTAACTGTGGAGTACTGAAGACCTGAGTTAGATAGGTCCAAAGATACTCCAGAACCTTGTCAGGAGGACAGGAAAAGGGGTTCCAAGAGGACTTTGCACACCAGAGAAAGCAGCTTCCATTTGGATCATGATGTTTCCGTGTGGCTGGCTCCGAGCAGCCAGAAGGATGCTCGAGACTCTACGGAGGCGATTGGAACTCATTCTACTTCTATCTCTTCAGGGCCAAGCATGAAGGTGAAGTGATTTAGGTTGGGATTGACCAACCAACCCTGGGTCAAGAGACTGACTTGCAAGGGAAGTGGACTGTGCTCCAAGCACCACTCCCATACCCTCATTGCTTCCTGCAAGGGATAAGAGTGAGCACCGCCTTGCTTGTTGATGTAATACATCACAGCTTTGCTGTCCGTTTGAAGGAGAATGTTCTTGTGACAAAGGACATCCTTCAGAGCTTGGATCGCATAGAGGACCGCTCTCACCTCCAAGACATTTATGTGGAGATGAGATTCGAACGGAGTCCATACACCTTGAGTGTGGAGGGAGAGACAGTGAGCTCCCCATCCCATTAGCGATGCGTCTGTGGTGATGGAGATCTGATGGTCCGGAAGAGCAAAGGGGAACCCTTTGAGGAGATTGCTCTCTTGAGACCACCAGGTGAGAGACCTTCGAAGGGGTTGCGTCACCTTGATGGGATAAGACTGGGGGTGAGAGGTCGGAGACCACTGAGTGGAGAGCATCCATTGGGTGGTTCTCATGTGCAACCGGGCCAGGGTACAGAGAACACCGAGGACGCCATGAGACCCAACATGTGTTGCATCGAGAGCTGTAACCCATTGGTTCTCCCCGATGTAACGGGCCATCCGAAGGATGTCGAGTCTTCTGTCCTCTGGAAGGAAAGCCTTCGAGGAAGAGGTGACTAGAAGCGTCCCTAAGAAAAGGAGCCTCTGGGAGGGCTGCAGTTGGGATTTTTTTTTCAGATTCAGCAGAGCTCCCATGGACGTGAGAAGACGAGAAGTCGTTTGCACGGCTTCCAAAGTCCCTTGGCTGGACGGGCTTGCTAGAAGCCAATCGTCCAGGTAGGGAAAGACTCGGAGTCCGCCTTTCCTGAGATGCGCCGCGAGAACTGCACAACACTTTGTAAAAACTCGTGGCGCCGAGGATAGCCCAAAAGGCAGGACTCTGAACTGATAATGCTGACCCAAAGCTACAAACCTGAGGAACTTGCGGTGGGTCGGGTGGACGGGGATATGCTGGTACCCATCCTGCATATCCAGAGAGGCCAGCCAGTCGTCCTGATGCAGCAAGGGTAACAGGGCACATAGGGAAATCATTTTGAATTTCTCCCTGGGGAGGAATTTGTTCAGCTTTCTGAGGTCTAGAATGGGGCGATCCCCAGTTTTTGGAACCAGAAGAAATGGAGTAGAACCTGTGTTCCGCAAATGCAGGGCACCAGTTCTATTGCCCTGTTGTTCAGAAGGCCCTCGATCCTCGGTGGTGAGGAGGTTCGATTGAGAAGCCGACAACCTGGCTGTCGCCTGGGAGGACAATTTGGGGGAATTGAGAGAGTAACCCTCGAATATCCAAGGACCCATTTGTCTGAAGTTATGGACTTCCACCGCTGCAGAAGTACATCAGACGACCTCCCACTGAGGAGAAAGTTCCATCTCGGGCAGTGTGGATGGAACTTGCAACAACAACTCAGGTAGGCGCTCGGGGCTTTAGGCCCCAAGCTTCTGCCGCGCCTTCTTCTGAGGTTGGGCAGGTTGGCTTTTATGGAAGCTTCCCCTGCTTCTGCCTCGAAAGGACTGACGACTAAGAAACTGACGTCTGTTCGTATGCCCGCGAGAGGGGGCAGGCGGAGGTTCTGGCCAATTTAATGGCCGATCTAGTCTTTTAGGAGGCTTCTAAGGCTTGCTCCACCTGAGGGCCGAAAAGATAGGTGCCATCAAAAGGCAGCGCCATTACCTGCTGCTGAGCATCCTTCGTGAAGCCCGAAGAACGCAGCCAGGAATGGCGTCGAGTACAAATCCCTGCAGCAGCTGAACGAGAAGCAGTGTCGAAAGCGTCCATGGCGGCTTTGACTTGTTGGTTATTGGATTCAATACCCTAGTAACGGGTCAATAGAAGCTCTGACTTGGAGTCCGAATCTGGAAGAGCTTCAACCATTTTTTCATAGAGTGCCAGCAGGATATACTCATACTGGAAGAAAATAGCCTTGATAACTGGCAATATACGATACTTAGAGTGGGAGGGCAAAAGACTCTCTTACCTAATGTATCAATCTTACGAGACTCTTTTGTTAATAGGTCGAGCTGAAGTAGTTTGAGGAAGAACGACCTTGTCATTCTCTGCCAGGACTACAATAGGGATCCGCAAATGCTTGGGATGCCAAAAATAGGTCTGATCCTTGGGAGCTGAATACTTTTATCAATGGATTTAGCCACTGAATGATTAAAAGCAGGATTATTCCATACCATTTGAGACAGCGTCTCGAAGGAAGGCTGGATCGGAGGAGTCAAATCAGGGATCTCCAAGCATGAAGGTACTGGAGTCTTAATATCTTCCCAGGATCGATGTCTGTAGTCTGAGAGAAAGAGTGGATCTCAGGTTCTTCAACAGAGACTTAAAGGACAGGTCCTCACCACAGGCTCTGTAGCAAAGAAAGATCCTGTTTCTCCACTTCATCACCCAACCAAGGTCTGGGTCAGGCTCAACATCATCTCCTGATGGTCCAGAAAGGACTGTTTGGACAGGAAAGGAATGAAAATTAGAGAGGAGGAAATATCAGAAAACAAGGAGAGTCTCCGAGACTCCCGCCGAGACGGCAAAGCGGGTCAAGACGGCACCAAGGGAGGCACACGGCGCCAAAGAGGCACGCGCCCAAGCGAAGCGGCACCGCAGGCGGCGCTGGCTAACGGGCGCCGCATACGGCACCACTGGCTGGCGGCGCCGCACACGGGCGCTGGCTAGTCGGTCGGGCGTTCAGTTACATCGGCGCCACCGAAGCTGACGGGCGCTACATTTGCCGACGGGCGCGACACACGGCGCCGCTAAGCCGACGGGCGCCGCGAACTGACGGCGCCGCACACGGCGCCGCTTCGATTTAGCGTGCGCGCCGGTGGCGCCGCCAGATCTAACAGCGCCGCTGACGGCTCGCAACCCACTGCACCAAAAATGGCGCGTTAAGCCAACAGACTCGCGAGAAGGCGCCGGAAAAGCCCCAGGAACCTGGAAAGCAAGAGGAGGAACAAAACCAGGAGATAAGGGCATCGTGGTGGCCCTCGCCGCAGCCATGTGAGGGGGGAACACTTCAGCATGGAGTCGCAGGCACCGGCGAAGGCGCCGCTGACTAGGAAGGTCCAACCGCCCTACCTGATCGCTGGAGGGGCCCGAGGGCCTGAGGCAACCGAGCCAGGCAGAAGAACCAACCTCTCGAGCCCATCGCCCATAAGAGCGCCCACTGATGAAACTGCTCATCTGGAGCCCTCACCTATAGGCGGGAGGGGTCATGCGCGAGGACGCACGATTACATTGAAGTTGGCGACCAAGAAGGAGACCGCAACCAGTACGATAACTCTCACCGACGCGAGAGATATCTACAGAGGGCGCACTTCAGAGATGCCTTCTTTGACCTGTGGTCAAGAAGAGCTCGAGGTCGAACGGTGCCGTGAAAGCGACCGCTTATTTTATGCCTGACGGGGACCGCCCATCCTCCGGCATCGGACTCGACCGTTGTCGGAACCCCGCTTGAGTTTCTTGGAGAAGGAGGTTGACCGGACCGCCCGCCACTGAACAGCTTACAAGGTTCCCCACCGCCACCCGACCTGCTCGCGGTTTATTCGGGTCAAGTAGGCCGAGACTTTCGGCAAGTGTTAACTTTAAGATATTAGGAAAATTTTCGGAATAGTATTGTACCATGTATACTACTATCGTGATAATAAAAGTTATAAAACAAACTGGAAACTGCTTAGTTTGAAGCTCTGACTCCCGACAGACCCAGCGATCGTCAGATACTGAAGCGCGACTCGACGGCGTGGAAAAAGGAATCTGAGTGGAAGAGGCCGGCGCCGAGAAGGTCGTTACTGCCGAGCCGCAGCTCATGGGCCAGTGTCTCGCGGGCGCCACTTCTCGCTACTGACCCTCCAGGACAAAGTTTGTCTCCGATGGGTCCTAGTGCCTCCGGCCCCAATCCCACTAGTGTGAATGAGTGGTGGAGACTTAGTCCAGGAAGATATACAGGTTACTCACCTGTAACAGGGAGTTCTAGGAATGGTATATGCTGTTTATCCACACTGTTCGGCAGGTTCTCGCTTCATTTAAATTCCTGCCGGAAGGTCTTCGTTGGCCCTTCCACCCACGCAGGGTGGTAAAACCTCGGCTCTGCCCCATGACGCCAGATCTTAGCCCGCTGGAAGCCAGGCGCGCCGGGCCGGGAGGTCGTAGGAGGTAGGATGAACAACATATACCATTCCTAGAACTCCTGTTACAGGTGAGTAACCTGTTTCAAGGACATGGATATGTTGTTCATCCACACTGTCTGGTAGACTCCTAGCAGTTCTCCAGGAGGAGGGAGGCAAGGCAATTCTCTACTTAGGGAATAAAGACTGAGAACTGAGGCCCCAAAACCAGCATCCCGGCGTGACTCAAGGTCGATGTGGTAGTGGGTGATGAAGGTATGCGCTGACTCCCAGGTGTGCAGCCCCTGCAGATTTCCTGGATAGGGACGTCCTGAAGTAGCCATCGATGATGCGGTATGATGGGTACAATGAGCTCTTATCCTCTTGGGAGGCTCTATGCCCTCAACCTATAGGCAGAGATCTGTAGGAGGTGACCCACCTGCTTATCGTCCGCTTGGCTGCAGGTCTGCAAGGTGTGATCAGCGAGGTGACAAATAGCTACGAACTCTTCCCGGCCTCAGCCGCCCGCCTTATAATAAGCAGCGCCTCTAGGGTCCAAAGTATGGAGCCTATATTCGCCTCCTAGGTGTGACTGGGTAGAAACACCGCAGAGTAAACACCTGGTTAAGGTGAAACCTCCGGCCATCACTCTTCGGAAGGAATTGGTGGGGCACAGGACAACCTTGTCCCTGTGAAGACCAGAAGGAGACTCGGCGAAAGCGCCTGAGCTTCCCATCCTTTCTAGTTGACGTGGATAGCGCCAAGAAGGCGGTGGTTCTCCACCACAGGTGGGATATCGAACACCTGCATCGTCTGGCTGGACGGTCGCAGCTTGGCCAATACCAGCAGTAGATCCCACGGAGGTGGAGGTTCTCGACCGGAGGGGATACAGTGACTGCCCTTGAAAAGCACCTCACCTTTCCCTGCGCTACAACCGCCTGCCCGCTACCGTAAGTAGAGACACAAAATTTAAGGGTCAAGCCACCGAAGCCCTTGCTGAGAAAGGGACCACAGTTGTCCAGAATGCTTGCCAAGGAACAGAAGGAAGGGTCCAGGCTTGCTCTTGACACCATTAAATGGAAATCTCTTCCATTTGAAGGCATGGCATTTTCTGGTCTCCCTCTCTCACGGGCGCCTTCAATGACGCTTGAGGACCTTGTCGGAAAGACCCAAGGTCTGGAACCTAGGCCGCCAGGAACCAGGTTGTCAGGTGCAGGGATTTAAGGTCCGGATGGAATACCTTCCCTGACTTGGATCAGGTCCGAAGAGAGCTGGAAGCTGCCTCGGAGTAGAGACCGAGGAGATCTGACCAGAACTCACTGCCAGACGGGGGCAACCAGAATCCCCGCGCCTGTCCCCTCCTCACCTTGAGGACACCTTGTGGATCAAGGGTGGGGAAAGGCATAGAAGAGGCCCGGGGTCCACTGCCTCGAGGGCATCCCCTGCAGCGAGCCCTGCTGAGGGGTGGGATGAAACAGTCTCAGCTTCGCATTCTCCCTGAGGTAAACAGGATCCGCCTTTAGCGTGGGCCCCAGTGGGAAGAGAGATTGCTTGTACTCCTCCGCAGAGAGACCACTCGTGAGAGACAGCCCTCTGTCTGCTTAGGCATCCGCCAGGGCGTTGGAGGCTCCTGCCACGTGAATGGCCAGGAGATCCACCTCCAGGCTGGGCGACGTGACCAAATGCTATTGGCTTCTGCGCGGTAGAGCTTCCGAGCACGCCCCGCCCTAGCGTTTAGATAGTACATGGTCGCGGTGGCTGTCCGCTCGACCCGGAAACCACTTGACCGCAGAAACAGAGCAAAGGCGGTGAGGGCTAGACCAATCGCCGAGCCCAGGTTGATGTGCCATCGGATCCCCGGCGACCACAGGCTGCAGTTTTGTGCCCCCAGATGGGCACCCCAACCCATCAGAGAGGCATCGGTCAATAGAGAGACTGTCGGCTTGGGAGTATGCACGTATGCCCTCCCGCAGATGCCAGAATGTCCCACCACTGAAAGCATTCCACAGCTCACGTCACTAGCCGATCCAACGGATCGCGCCAGGACCACTGAAGGCTGGGTAGTCTCATTGAAGGGACGATGTACCAGCGGGCCCAACGGGACCACGCTGGTGCAGGCTGCCATGAGGCCCAGGAGGCGTTAGAAGTCCTGCAGGCGCAACGTTCACCAACATTTAAAGGAGGAGAACCTCAGCCCTGAACTGGCTGAGCCGTGTTCTGGGCTCAAGAGGGCCGAGCTCATGGGATGAAATGTATCAACGTTTTGGCAGCATGAGTCTGAACACGTTGATGAGGAAGCCAATCTGAGAATAAAACCTGAAGGCCAGATCTCTGACCGCTCCACCGCCTGGAGGCTGGGCTGCAAATCAGCTAGTCTGTGTAGGGGCACACCCGGGACCCTTGGCGCTGCAGGGAATGCTGGACACCACTGCCATGCATTTGTGGAGACCCGAGCTAGGAAGAGGCCAAAGGCGGTCTGGACTGAAAGGGATCCTCCGCCTGAAGTGGAGGAATCGATATGGACGGATTGAACGTGAAGAACGCCCTGATAGTCCAGGGAATAGAACCACAAGCCTGCTCCATGATGGTATATCTGAGCTGAGTGACCATCCCAGGTCCGAGACTTAGGAACCTGTCAGGTCGTGAATGGGGCATCAGCCCTGTCCGCTTTTTGGGACCAGGAAATACCTGAACACAACCCCAAATCTGGAGGTGAGGACCACACCTTTGTGATTTTCGCTTAGGAGTAGGGCAATATTGTCGGGCAGGCTGGCAGCGAGGCTGGATCCGAGCTCCCGAGGGGCGGCGGGTCTGCATAGGTCTGTGAACTGAGGCAGCCTTTTCACCTCCAACACCCAGCGGTTCAGGTGAAGGACGCTGAAAGCTATGGTGGGCCATACTCTGATCGGGGAAGACGTGCTGTGGGCGCACCCCCAACCCGTCACTGGGCAGGCTTGGAGGAGAGACGGCAGAGGGACCTCCTGGTCTTTTACTCCCTGCTTCCTGTTGAGGAAGCCGCGGGCTTGGTTTGGGATGCTAAGCTCAAGCCCGCGGCCTGATGCTGGTGCTGTTGGGTCGGACGCAGCGAGGCGCAGGAAGTACCTAAAGGGCTTTGTGCGCTGACGGCGGCCTTGTCCTCTGGGTGAGTGACAGAGCCACGGTGGCAATGGACTCAACCGCTGAGTGACCTTCCACCAGGGGCTGAAGAGGCTGGTCCCCAAGAAGGGGACATCTGCCAACTTGTGCTCGGGTGGAACTGCGAAAGGTGGATATGCCCAGCTGCTGCCCAGCGGTGCATGGCCACTGCGGCCACCACTGATCTAGCACAGAATCCTAATGTCCAGAGCTGCCTGAGTTGCTTAGCCACTGCCTCCCTGGTCCTGACCGTGGCCTGGAGGTTGGCTGGAGATGAGGACTACCTCAACCAGGGAGCCCATGAGTGGCGATGGGAGAAGTGTGCCATCAGCACAGCCAAGCTGGCTCTAGCAGAGGCATGCGGAGACTCAGCCGCATATCTTGCGCCCGCGGTCCAGCTTTTTGGACCCTGTCGGGGCTTGTCCACGCCCCAGCGCTCCTGGAACGGAAAACTCTGTTGGTGACCAACCCCTTTGGCAGAGGGGTGCTCCGAAACCCTGGGCAGAGCTCTGGATTGTATACTTCCTGGCCGCGCTTATAAGCAGGCTGGGGCTCCACAATGGCAATGGCCTTGAGCCAGGCAGGCCTCTTGGTGAACTCGGTCCAGTATCCGCTTGGTGATGGTGGGCCCGCTTGAACACGGGCTCGAGCTGCATCCCAGTGGACTCCGAGATGAGACGGGCAGATCCCTAAAGGACTGGGCTTCTGGCCCAGTGACTGGCTCCCGAGGATCCAGGTCAACCTGCCTGGAGAATAGGAGGAGCCGCCGACCTGAAGAGTCCGCCAAGAGCTGCCTATAGGCCTGAGCTAATTCTCCACCTACCGAGGGACGGTCGGGAGTGAGGGTGACCGTGAACCTGTGGGTAATTGTGCCGACCAAGAATCCTCGTGTCTCCACCTCTGTGGAGGCGAGGTTCCACCACAATCCGTGGGATGCGTTAGGTCAACAACCGCCCACAGGCATTCACTCGGCTGCGAGAGATTGCTTCGCCGGGTTGGGTGACAGCCACTTGATGGCCAGGAAGGCGCCGATCACTTAGCCCCAAACAAAGTAACTGCTGCCACATCAGCCTCGTAGCGTTGACGCACTTGCATCCGCCTCTCATCCGAGGAGGAAGACTAGAAGAGCGCGTTGTGCTACCGGTGCCGAGACCGCCGATGGCGGGATCGGCTGGACCGAAGAGGTCCAAGACCGAGACAGAGAACCTCGTAGTCTAAGGCGGGCTCAAGGGAGCAGGGACACCGTTTCCCTCGGCTCGGACGCCTAACTGGACTGCTGCACTGATGGCGCAGGTAAACTTTTTTCTACTGGGGAACTGGCAAGACGTTGTTTTTCGCCTCACCAGTCGGCAAACCATCCGACGGGTCAGGCCTACCGATCGCGGCCGACGGCAGTCTCGCCACACCTGACGGGATGCTGAAGCCAGCAGTCTTAGCCGCAACTCCTGCAATGGACGGCCGCTGTCCAGAAGGGGACCCTCCGCCTCCCAGGAACGCCGGATGGACTACCCTGGGATCCTTCTTGGACCGAGAGGAATGTCTGATGGCCCTCTCCCTTCATAGAAAGGGAATGGCAAAGCTCTCGAACGCGGTGAATACGAGGTACCCAAGGCGAAGGATAAATGTCGGATCGAGGAGGAAGATGCGGCCGCCGCCTCCTCCAAGGCGATCATCTGCCAGAGCTGCTCAGCCGAGCCAGCTGCCACGGTAACCACCCAATGGGCCTCTTTCGATTAACCAGCGGGTAGCGCTTCTCAAAAGCCCGAAGCTCAACCGGCAGCGCGGTTCCTCCAAGACGCTGGTCAACAGAATCCAACAGCAAGATTCGCAGGTGTGTGGATCGTGGGTTCCCAGGCCGAGGTGTAGACGACATGGAGTGCAGATCGTCTTTATATCTTCACCCGCACGGGCACCACCGAAACCGGGAGTCGATTTGTCCATCGAGCCACAAGGGGAAAGGGAAGATCAAGTCTGAAAATTTTAAAGGGTTTCTCAATCAAGAATTAGGATCCAGTCTAATACATAGAGTGTACAGGGCGTTGTTAGGCTGCAAGAGGGGAGGGTACTAGAGGAAGCGAAAATAAAGTAGCCATCCTTATGACTACTTCTGCTTTGTTTTCACAAGGGAAGACAGGCCCCTGCCTGAAAGTGGCATCAAGGTCGCTCTCAGGGCAGTCCTTAAATGAGACTTCCACTATTTACCAGAGAAAGGGTCCAGGAGGGGCTTGAAGCCCTGAAGGTGGATAAAGCCCAGGGCCGGATGGGACATGGAGATGACCCCGCTGCTACCGGTATACTAAATGCCGCCCCATCTCCCTACAGGAACGCATCGTGCTCTCCCTTCCTAGACTCCTCTTCTTTCTCCACCCCTTAACCAACTGGGCTTCTGGAAGTGTCACTTTACTACTGCCTCCTCCTCAGGCTCACCGATTCCATCCTCACAGGCTTGGACCAGGGCCTCATTACGCCGCCATTTTTGTTCATCTGGCTAAAGATTTGACACTGTCTCCACCACCTCCTCCATTCCAGACTCTCGACTGCTGGCCTCTCAGGTGCTGCCACCTGTTGGTTCCACCGTTACCTTGAGGTCGGACCCAATCTGTTAAAACTGGTGACACTCTCTCTCCATCCCTCCCTATAACCACAGGGGTCCCACAAGGCTCAGTACTTGGAACACTGCTGTTTTACATTTTTCTAAATGACCTCCCCCTCTGTCTGCTTGTCTGCATCCATTCACATGAATGCAGATGACATGGTCCTATATACCTCTGGCCTCTCCACTGCTGGTGACTTGGTGTACATGTAAGCCCCCCTCCCAGGTGGGCTTACTAGCCTTTGGCACCCTCTGCTCCCCCATGAATTAGCTGATTAATCCGGGAGACCCCTTCTTCATCTTTTTCCTGCTGCCACCAGGGGGGCAGCAGCAGGGAGGGTATAAAAGCTGTGATTTTAGCCCGGGAAAGGGAGGGGGACACGAGTCAGCGGTGGGTGCAGGGACAGTGTCCCCGAAGAGGGGTCCCACTTTGGCCTAGGCAGGTCGACAGGCAGCAGTGTCGGAGCAATGTAGGGATGGTACTCTGTGGGCTGGCAAGGAAGTGTAGCAGTGGTCCGGGGCGTTCTGTAGGGATGGCCCTGTGAATCTGGACATCGTCTGTGGTTCAAGGAAATGTGCAGGAGGTGGAAGGGGTACAGACCAAAGAAATTGGGGGCCCGCAGTCCAAAGGGGTCCTGGGAGCTCAGTAAGGTATGGGGTGATTCGGTAGTGGGGCTGCTTCAGTGGTGGTAGCACTGGGATACTGTACCTGTGTGGCATGCTGCCTGGGGTAACGTTCTGGTGGTCTGGGGGCCTTGGCCTGGGATTCACTATAGGGCCTGCTGTGCCCGTGTCTCGGGCAGGCCCTGTGACCTACTGTGCCCGTGTCTGGCGTAGGTCCACCGACCCATTGAAGGGCCAGGGTTTTCCTGTGTAAGTTTGTAACTTTAAGTATGAAAAGGTGCTGCCCTTTTTGCTGCATTTTTGGACTGGGGTTTGGTGAGTGAGTGCCCCTCTAATTTGCCCTTTTGGCTCAGGAAAATTGTGGGTTTGAAGGTCCCTTGAGAGCGGTTGCGGAGGCTTAGGCTGCTAATTCATCCCAAGGCCTAAACTGCTTGGTTGGCATGGGTGGGAGTAAGTCACTTACCCAATTGAGGTGATAGAAATAGGTAACTGTGAACACAGCATTGGGATGGAAGAGGAAAAGGTTTCTGTGGGAGAAGCTGTCAGGACCTAAGGTACCAGATTGGGTGAATTCTTTTAGATTAAGGTATTTAAATACTGCTGCACGCTGTGTGAGAAAACAAGCCAGACAGAAAAAATTGTACCTGAACTTGCCGCTGTTTTGTTTCCTGGACTCTTAGCCCCATGGAGCTGCGCCACTTAATGCTTTGATTGAATCTGTCTGGGTCCAATCATTTTGAGGACCAGAATAAAGTTCATGGTTTTGGAAGAATTCTGTGGTGCTAGTGATTCTGTATTAGTTCCCGCAAAAATGATGTATAATGAATTCTGTTTTTTTAAATCTGCTTCAGTTGCGTTGGTGGGTCTGGTGAAAGAACAAAAGTTGCCCCCCCATTGTGAGAGGGCCATAGCAGGCAGGGGTATTTCCAGAATGGTGTACATCCATAATCTCCAGCGTCACTAGGCCCAGGAAAAGTGAAGCTCTGGCTGGGGATAAGGTAGGCTGTTTCCATTTTCTGAAGACGTCATAAGGTAGGCCACCTCTCTTTTACTTTTATACTGCTGCAAGAAGAGTCATGGAGTGTTTGTGGTCTGTAGTCCTGCCCCTCCCACAACACACACAGATTTGACCAAGTTCAGCTCTAATTATGCTCAAACAAGCTATCCTGAATGCCAAGAAGACTGTCTCCATGTCCTTTGGCACCTGGCAGAGACTCTCTAGGCTTCCCTCCCACCCTATTTCTGTGCCTTAGATGGGTTCCCTGGAGGATTTCATCTCCTTCAGGTATCTAGGGTATGGCTTGACCAACACCTCAACTTTTCTGGCCATGTCGATGCCATTGTTAAAAAAAGGGCACCCCAAGCTCAATGCCTTATACAGAAACCGCAACTGCATCCCTCTGCCGACCCGCTGTACAATTATCCAGAGGATGATCCTCCCAATCTTTGACTATGGTGATGTGGTCTACACTGCCGCCCTGGTACTTCTCAGCCAGACTGGACACCTCTTCAACTCTTTTGCCACTTTTCACTCAGCTGTCCTTCCTGCACTCACCACTGTTCTCTGTACCAATTCTTTCCCCTCTCTTGAGGACAGATGCTGAGCCCATGGTGTTAAACTTGTTAGTAAATTCTGGTTCAGATCCCTGTCCCCCCCAACCCATCTTTCCCTACCTCCACCCTCCTCCCATAGCCTTAGGAGCTCCAATGTTCAGACTCTGGCCATCCCTTCCACTTCTATGTCTGTTGGCCATGCTGCTTTCAGCCACCATTTCCCCAAGTTTTGGAACACCCTCCCTCACACCATCCATAATACCTCCTCCTCTTGAGTCCTCTCCTGCCTCCTTCACGACCTCACCACCCCTCCTGCAACTGCTCTTAATTATTGGTCTCCTGCCCCTCCCTCTGTCAGCTGTTTCTCCATTCCCCTTTTCATCTGATTCTCTCATTCTCCCCTACCTGTAGCTGCTCTTAATTGTTGCCTCCCTCCCTTTCCCCAGCTCCCCACTATTCTCCCTCCCTTTTCCTTTCTCTCCGTTTCTCCATACTTCCTTCCAAGTCTCCCCAAATCCTAGTCTTATCCTAACTCCTGAATCCTTTATATTCACCTTCTGTTATTTCAGTTGTACTGCAACAAGCAATCAAGCACTTACAACTCTAATTCTCATTAAGGATTACTTGTGTTATATTTGAAAACGTATCTCGTGTTACCTATCTACCATGCCTTGTTTATTGTTATCCTTCTCCCCCTCCCCCAGGACACATCTGGAAATAAGCAGTTTGCTCAGTATGCCTTTCCTGGTGAAACTTTTAAATAAATTAAATAAATACACCCAAGGCTGCTTAAAGTAACAGTACGACCAAATCTGGAAGTGATTTATCAGACTTCTGCTTTTTGTCTGTAAGCATGTGGCCATAGTTCCAGTTTCCATATCAGTGAATATATTTTTTTTCAGTCATCTTTAGTTTTTTAGATATTTGCAATTTATTTGAATTGTTGTGGTGCCACAATAAATATGGTGGCTGAGTAATTTTTAGCTGCGCTTTTCCTTCAGGTCACATCACGTCTTTTGACTACAGCAGTGGGACCTTGTGCTGACCATTCCCGATGTCCCTGCCAGTCATACACATCTGCAGTTGGCAGCAGAGGGAGTTCCAGTGCAACATGCTTGGTGACAGAAATGTAAAAAAAGCAGAGGATAACTGAGCAAATTACTCAGTGACAGTACAATACCGACGGGTAAGAGTACCAGGTATATGATCAGCAGAGCACAGGGAATAAACTGTTGAAAAGCGCAATTTTTTTTCTTAGTACTGCTGCTTTAAGGAATTAGCTGCTAAACAGGCTGAACCCCTAGTAGGGCTATTCAATAGCTTAATTCAGACAGGGGTAGTTCTGGAAGACTAGTGGGTAGCGGATGTAGTTTTGCTACACAAGGGAGACAAGGAGCAACTGAGGAACTTACAGATCTGTCAACCTGACCTCTGTTGGTAAACTGATGGAGTCACTAATCAAAAAAGACCCTGTGGACTACCTAGAGAACAGCAGTCTACAAGATTGTAACAGCATGGGTCTCGCCAGGAGGTCTTATCAGACACATCCGATTGTATTCTTTGACTGGGTAACAACAGTGGTAGATAAAGGCCATGCTATGGATTTACTGTACTTTGATTTCAGCAAGGCTTTTGACCTGATGCCACACAGAAGATGGCCGAAGATGCTTGAGGACATGGGTGCAGCTAGAGACATAGTTAGATGACTGGGAAACTGGTTCAAGGAGAAACAGCAGAGGGTGGTGGTCAACAGGGTCACATTGGAAGAGAGGAGATCACGAGGGGGTGCCACAGAGGTCTGTCCTGGGTCCTGTCCTCTTCAATATGTTCATCAGCAACATTGGAGAGAGCACCTGGGGCAAGCGTGTCTTTCACAGGTGACACAAAGCTCTGTGGTAGGGTAGGTTGCAATGGAGGGATCAGGGATGTCTAGAGGATCTACAAAGGCTAGAGAGGTGGTCTGAGGTTTGGCAGTTGAAATTGAATGCCAAAAAATGCAAGGTTATGTACTTAGGTGGAAACAAATGGGACAGAATACTGGTTGGGAGGGGGTAAACTGGGCAGTACAGCAGAGGAAAAGAGAGCTGGGAGTCATCATTAGTGACTCCCTCAAACAATCAAGCCAGTGCAATAAGGCATATAGTAAGGCTACCAGGATGTTGGGGTGCAATGGAAGGGGTACTGACAGCAGAAAAAGGGGGCACCACTTCTTCTATATAGGTCACTGGTGAGGCCGCATCTGGAATACTGTCCTCGGTTCTGGAGTCCTCACCTGAGGAAGGACAGGGACGGGCTGGAGATGGTGAAATGCAACGTGACCAAGATGATTCAGGGTCAACAGGGCAGATCTTACAAAGATCGTCTCAAGGCACTTAACATGTCCTCACTGGAGACCAGGTGAAACAGTAGGGATATGACAAAGATATTCAAGTTTCTGGAGGGAATGAACTAATTGAACTGCAGGGAACTATTTAGAAGGAGTACAAACCCGAGGTCATGAGTGGAAACTGAATGGGGGAAGGTTTAAGAGGGATGTGAGGAAGTTCTATTTAACAGAAAGGGTGGGGGAGCCACTGAATCGTCTGCCAGCAAAGGTGGTGGGCACAGAGACTGTAAATGGTTTCAGTCATGGCTGGGATGGAGTGGAAGGTTTGGCGGTTAGGTAGCAGTAGGGAATGGAGTTGGGGGCGGGGTGGACCAGGAGGGATAAAATACTGTATGTACAATAGTCCCAAGGCAGATAGAGAACTCTGAGCGGACTAGATGAACCTTTGTTTTTCTTCTGCCATCATTGTCTATGTTTCTATATTTATATTTTTCTTTCTCTTGGTCTTTTAGGGCCGGCACATGATGCGACCTAAGGGACCCCATAGTCAGAGCTGGGTGCAATCGCAACACAGCCTTTTGACCTGCACTTGCAATAGCACACGACTGGCTCCGAGTGATATTCAAGTGGTTAGCACTTGCTTACGAAATGGCGCTAGCTGACTGAATATCAGGCCATGTTAGTGTATCACTAAGTGGAACTGCGCCGACGTACACCAAGGCAACATATGGTCCACGGGAGATGACACTACCTGCAATTGTTTAGCAGTCCCCCCACTCCCCCGATCATGCTTCCAGCCTTTTGTATGGATATCCCTAGTGGTTTAGTGGTCCCCCACCCCCGATCACCTATTCTGTCATTTAAATGAATATCACTGGTAGTCTACATACGTGATCATGCTCTGTGACTGTCAGACTGTGGCGGCCACGGGGAGGTGAGTGGAGGGCTGTGCCTGTTGCTGCTCTGCACCAGTAGTGATGGTGAGTGGAGATAAGGGTAAGGGGGTGCGAGGTGGGGGCATCAGCAGGTGGGCAGGTGGTGGGTTGTCAATTGTTCGGGGGTGGAGGGCCACTAGACTACCAGGGATGAAGAGTCAGTGTGACTCAAAGCGCTGGGGAGTATTGAACTTCTTCCAATTAATAAAGCTCATTGCCATAAGCTTGTACCTTTGTTTCCTCTGTCCATGCAAAAGGCTGGAAGGGTGTTCGGGTTGGGGGACCCACAAACCACTAGACATATCCATGCAAAAGGCTGGAAAGGCGATCAGGGGTGGGGGACCCATAAACCACTAGAGATATCCATGCAAAAGGCTGAAGGGTGATCGGGTGGGACCCATAAACCACTAGAGATATCCATGCAAAAGGCTGGAAAGGTGATCAGGGGTGGGGACCCATAAACCACTAGAGATATCCATGCAAAAAGCTGGAAGGGTTATCAGGGTGGGGACCCATAAACCACTAGAGATATCCATGCAAAAGGCTGGAAAGGTGATCGGGTGGGGGACCCATAAACCATTAGAGATATCCATGCAAAAGGCTGGAAAGTGATCAGGGGTGGGGACCCATAAACCACTAGAGATATCCATGCAAAGGCTGGAAGGGTGATCAGGGGTGGGGACCCATAAACCACTAGAGATATCCATGCAAAGGCTGGAAGGGTGATCAGGGTGGGGACCAGAAACCACTAGAAATATCCATGCAAAAGGCTGGAAGGGTGATCAGAAGACCTGTAAACCATCAGAGATATCCACACAAAAGCTGAAAGGGTGACTGGTGGTAGCGGGATCTCTAGAGTACCATTTATATACATTTAAATGACAGGATGGGTGATCGGGGTAGGGGAGTTCTAAACCATCAGGGAGATGCATTTCAAAGGCAGGCACCGTCATTGGAAAGTGAGGGGTGGGGGGATCGCTTGGTGTAGGAGTGGGTGGCTGTACTCTTTTAACCGCACTATTGAAGGCATGTGGGGATATTTACATAAAAAGAGAAACATTAAAGAATCAGTACAGAAATCCAACATATGAAAAAAATGGAGATTCTTTTATTGAACATACATAAAAAAATTCACAAAAACCACTGTGGTTTACAAACTCTACACTGAAAAAATGAGGGACATAAAATGATCCATAAATTGGCATGGAAGCATCACTTTTTGTCGACAGCAAAGCTGCTGACATCCCACAAGCAACTGCACAATGTTGACATGCGTATTGTGCTGTCAAGATACAAAGTGTTTTTTGCAGGGGGCTGTGCCCCCTGCATTTATATATTATCAACTCCAGGTCGGAGTTGTTTCGGGGAGAGGGCACAACACTGGGAGAAGCCACACTGGTGCCCTGCAGACTATTACAACGCAAGTCACTGTAATGGTCTTTTTTCGTCCGTCGCTGTTGTGATGTCAGGCACCATCGAATCGGCATGGAGTGAGAGGACTAATGGCAACCCAGCGCTTCACCTTACAAGAAAGGCTTCATCTGGATGGCTGCAGTACCGCCGCTCTGCCTTCACGGGGGTAGCAGGCACAGGCTTAGCCCTGATAAGATATGGTTTTCGGCAGTGGTAAACAACGCCACTCTGAAGGCTGTTTGGCGCCTGCAAACTTCTATATACTGCTGCACCAGTATGCATGATGGACCTCTTCATTTGTATAAGTGCAGCAGTATGGGTAGCATCTTGGCACTGCCAGATTTGGGCACTGCTCCGGGGCCTCTCTTGCACTGTAGCCCCAGGTTCGTGTAGATGCTAACCTTTGAATATGGGGGCCAAAGTCGCTTGGAATTTATCTGCTATGACTTTTAATATTGCCTTCAAGGGGTATGTCTTATGGTATAGGAGGCTCCAAGCGTGAAATCTGGGTGAGAGGACCGCAATGTGAAGCTGAGACACCTCTGGGGGGTAGTGTGACGGTACCATACATATCTTGAGCAAGCTATAGTGATCTGTAATAAAGTCATTTTTTTAAATATCAAAACTTCATTAAGCCATCCTCCCCTTGGCTCTGAAAGAGAACATTCCCCACTCAACATTTCTTCATGAGAGACCACTGCATTGCGGATAAGAGGAACAGTGGCTTTGAGATCTGATTGGCTAAAATCACGTGAGTAATTTATTATACTTGTCAGTACCTGAAGTGATAATTTCTGGCTTGTGATATCGCAATCGGATATATCATGAAACGTCAAAATTCAATCCTGAACGCCACAACACTGAGTTCGGAGACTCAATTTTGTAAACCTGCAAGCTTCATAACTTAATCCCCCGCACTCTATAACTTAAATAACCAACTCCATGGGGAGCGGACCTCGGAGTAAAACAAAAAGTTACTGGGGTGAATAATGTTCTGCAAAAGAAGTGGACCCAGAACAGAACCCTGGTCTATCAGACCGTGCTGGTTGAGCTGCTACTGGTTTAGCCCTCCGCACCAGACCCACGCTAACCAATGTGTCATGTACTCCACAGTGACATCCACGTGGGCCACGCCAAGTGAGGGCCCATCCACATCACTAGATGTCCCCAGTGAGTCAGAGTCTGATTGAGGTATGTATGCATCAATGTGTGGCCAACGGGACCGTACCACATGCTCAGTGTTCAGACACAACACCCTCACACCTGGCTGTTCCAACACCCATAGGTACCTTGCAAGATAAAACGTCCACAAAGGATGGTGGGTGGGAGCTAGTATGGCCTACTACAGGGACAAATGTGGACATGCATGATGGGCTGAAGCACATGGACAGCCCCACACAGAGGAGGAGGGGAGTGGTTCAACACAGTGTCACAACTCTACCACAGATGCGCCCAGGACCTGTGGCCATGGATGGCACAGACATAAACAGAGATCTAGAAGTGTGATCACCCAGTGACATCCAACCATCCTGTACTGGCAACTCTAGTTGCACGTGTACTGCACCACCACTGCATGTATCCCCCAGGGTGCCAGCAATAGCAAACACAGCAGACCTTCCAGGTCTGCAGAATGGCACAACCAGGGGGCATCCACTATGGGGATACTGCACAGTACTACTGGAACAGGAGAGCCTACAGGCACAGCATGAGAAAACAGAGGCGCTGCGTGACCTGACAGAGGTGGAGGGGCATGAGCCACGGCATTGTCCCAGATAGGGGACGTGATGGAGAGGCTGGCAGATCACCTGATGTCTGGCTCCACCTCGATGTTTGCCTCCTACTGTGGCACCAGCGGGACACAGTGTGGGCCACATTAGAGCACTCCACCACCATCACTGCACTGCAGTGTGGGCCACATCAGAGCACTCCACCACCACCACTGCACTGCAGTGTGGGCCACATCAGAGCACTCCACCACCACCACTGCACTGCAGTGTGGGCCACATCAGAGCACTCCACCACCACTGCACTGCTGTGTGGGCCACATCAGAGCACTGCACCACCACCACTGCACTGCAGTGTAGGTCACATCAGAGCACTCCACCACCACCACCACTGCACTGCACAGCAACAACAACCATAGACAGGCACCCACCAGACAATGTGCACCACGCTCTGAAAGGGGAGCATCTGTCCGTGGAAGGCCACATTGCCTAGGCACATGGATGGACACATGCCAGAGGTGCAAACAGCCATAATGCAGCACAGTTTACACAACACAATGCACAGTCACTGGCATACCCATAGTAGCACACATACACATACTCCACACCCTTGCACACAGAATCACACACCATCACATATGTTACTAGGACACATCACCCCCCCCATGCACACAAGACATATGCCCCCAACCCCCATCATCAAAACACATGGTGCAGATAAGTGCCTGCAGTGCACATGGGTGGCCCATGGGCACATTGGCACTCAGGGTGGGGTTCATCACAGTGCACATGGCCTACCTTTATTTGCCAAATGACCCTGTGCAACTGCATGCCGCACTGCATGTCTGGAGTGAATCTGGCTGTGGTGCTGCACCTGCATTGCCATCGCAGGGGTGGGTACATCATGTAGTACTGGACGGTGATGGCTCACACATGATGTTGTGTGGTTTGGCACAGGCAGTGAACACTGCATGCCATCCCTGGTGACAGCTTTCATTGTGCCGCCACTGTGATCCAGACACCTGAAAAGCATCCTGAGTAGACTGATAGTCCTTCGACAACAGATCATGTCTGCTGATGTGCCTCATTGTATGCCTCTTCTGCTGGGCCTGGCAGTGCCAGGTATAGATGTGCTGGATCTCCGCTGTTGCCTGTGCAAGAGTAAACAGACAGTGTCACTGTGGGTGCTCTGCATTACGCCTAAGGGTGCCGTGGATGCAACATTGCATTACCCACCTACCAGTCACCGTCTTCACTGCCATGTGCAGTGAAGTGTGCAATGAGCCCTGAGTTGTCGAATATGTAGGTGTGATGGTGAGACCCAGGGTACTTAGCACATATGTTAGTAATGATTCTGTGTGCATCACAAACCACTTGACAGCTGATGCTGTGGAACCCTTTCCAATTTTTGCACACCTCCTTGTCCACAGACAGTGCTATGATCACCACATGTGTGCAGTCAATTATGCTGATGGGATTGGGCATGGCGTGCTTGGTATAAAACACCTCCTTGGTTTCCTTTATGTCCGGTGGTGTTGTGGGGAATCATGTGTGTGCACTAAGGAGCAGGGCGTCTCTTACCTGCTGCAGGGGTGTGTGCCACAGAGGATTGGCTGTGGCTATTCTGCAGCCATCTGAGGTAGGTGGTATAACATTGCACATGTCTGTGTGTTAGGTACAGCTGTCACACTGCATGTGCATCCTGCCTCGTATGCCATTCCATGTGTTCTTGTCACTGCAGGGATACAGTGGTCCACTGTGCACACAGTGCTGATCCAGTGAACCTTCAGTGTCACCACGCCACCAAAGGTGTCAGAGGACTCTGAAGAGAAGGAACACGCACTGAATTGTAACAAACTGCCCCGGGTGGGGGTGGGGTTTGTTTCTCAGTGTCATAATAAATGATATTCTGATGGCATAACGCTCATTGTCTTCTTCCTAATGATGGCACCAGGCCGTCAGAGGGGTCTGTGTTTGGGATCTGTAGTGGGATGGTCTATGGTGGGGATGTGTGTAGCGGAGTGACTGGGTACAGCCATGGACAGCTGCCTTTGGCACTACAGGGGCTGTGTGCAACAGGCGACTACAACACTGGCCACACTCAGGGTGTTGCTTGCCCTGTGTTCTGCTCCATGGTGTTGACCAGTGCAGCTAACATTGGCATCCATTGCTGCTGTAGGTGCACTATACCCACACTGGGTACGTGGTGTGCTACTGCATGT
Organism: Neoceratodus forsteri; assembly: GCA_016271365.2. NCBI lineage: Eukaryota > Metazoa > Chordata > Ceratodontiformes > Ceratodontidae > Neoceratodus > Neoceratodus forsteri. The sequence continues at coordinate 1,626,330,600 of CM028130.1, read as the reverse complement.
CTGTTCTCAAGTGTGTCCAGTGTACAGTGGACAGCCGTTTGCACGGTTTCAGTCTGTGACGCACGTCAGGTTGTGTACAGTGACGGTCCCGCATGTGTACAGTGACTGTACACCATTTGAAACAGCATTTTGTATATTGTTATTGTGCATCACGGCACTGGTGCCCGCTTTCATATCTGTGCCACCTTGCTGTTCTACACCGCCAAGTGCATATGCTTTGCACGGCTGTACATTTTACAGCTGCTCTTGCCATGACATAGTACTTCACGTGCTGCCACACGTGCTTTGCCGAAGTATTTAGCGTTGTGCATGTGCGTACTGGGGGGACACGTGGTTCATTGCGTGGCCATGCCCCATAACATGTGCATAGCCTCTACACAGTGCAGGTCCACAGGAGTTGTTTTTCTGCACACATAAGCACCATTCGTGCACACTGCACACGTGTGCTCTGCATGCAGAACTGACGCATTCCCACACATGGCAGCTGCACCGGGTAGCTTTGTGCATAGTGCCCATAGTTTTTAGTAATAATGTATTTTGACCAAAACAGCAATTATACTTTCACTGTTCTTCACGCCTGAACTAAGACACGTGGTTTTAAGTTTTTACAAGTCCCTGCTCTCTGTCTATGCCCTCTATGAATAAATGAAGCAATTTAGTTGGGTGCTGTGCTATTAACCATTAGAAATGTGTGCTCGCGGGGTCGGCAGGAGGAGGGAGGATCGAGCGTCCCAACGGATGCTCTCTTCCCTCAGGGGTGGGAGCCAAGAACGCGTTTCCACGTTCTGCATCACCCTCACAGCTGGTGGAAGCATCGACAATGGGGATGGGCGGCTCCGTTTGCGGGTCGGGGAGGGCGTTGGCAGTGCATGAGGGCTTGCGTCGCCAGCACGCGCGCCACTGGATGTACGCCCTAGCGCATCACGGCTCAGAGGGTAGGGGAAATCAGGGGAGAAAACGGAAAACCTCTCGGCAGCCCTAGATGATAGCCTCTGGTACCATCCGACCACCGAAAAGAGGGACAGACCCCACTGTGCAGGGAGGAAGAAAGGAGGCACTCTAGGGGCAGATCCCACCGGAGGTGGAATGGAGGGTTGAGAGGAAGGAAGGAGTGGGCTCCGAGAGTAGAGAAGGAGGCAAAAAGAGATAAAAAAAAAAAAAAAAAAAAAAAAGAAATGTGTGCTCGCCCCTCCTAATACATCCACAGCATGGATCCAGTATGTAAAGTCAAAAAGTATACTCGAGGGAAGGGAGTTGTAATACTTGCTAGCTTTTTAAAAACATCTGAGAAATAAAAATATACCGAGGATGAATCTAGTTACATCAGAAATATATTATTACTAAAACTCTGTATGGTTACGTTTTTGCCTGACAACAAATACTGGTGCTTACAAGGCCTCCGGGCTAAATTTTTCAAAGCCCCATAAAAGTCTGCAGCTGCAGGAAAAACTGGCCAAGTGGGTTTCCATTTGCACAGCCGCAGTTTTTTCTGCAGCTGAGGTATTCTTAAAATGGAGCTGGTTTACGACTGGCTTCACGATTTATGGATGCTTGCAGATGATTTTTTGATGCACCTAAAGGTAAAAGCCACACCTGGTGGGACCAGGTATAACATCTCCTGCAGCTACGCCAGCTGAAAATACAAAACTCTTTAGGTGCGGAGGTTTTGTCCTGTGGCTGAGGCTGTGGCTTGGGCCTTAGTCCCCAACCCATTTGAAAATGCAGCCCCCCAGTCATGGAGTGCAAACAAGACTCAAGTGTAGGGAGGACAAGTTGTCACAAAAGCAGACTGCTAGCTAATGCAAAGTGCCCACTGTTTGCACATGAGACCAGGGGCCCAATATTCTAAACTTTGCCTGGGCGCAAAACCGATTTTGCCCATGCAAACCGGGTTTTACATGCACGGGCAATATTGAAAAGCTTGGTTCACGTGGGCAAACTTGGTTTGTGCCTGGGCAGCAGTAAGGGGGGTGGCAATGTAAATGATGGGGTGGGGACCGGAAAATTGGCGCAGTTCAATATTCAGTGTATGTGTGCTGTGCCAGACCATTTTGCTCGGTCCCTTGTGTGGTGCACACACCACTGATTGAAACCGCGACTTACTCCCCCACAACCTTAGCGGTTGGTGGAGGAAGTGCAGTGGTGTTTACACCCCCAACACAGTAGTCCCTGGTGTTTAGTGGTCCTCCATCGCCAATCGCTGGCCTGATGTAAAGTAGTAAGATTCCATAGGGTCTAGTGGTGCCCCCCTCACAGATCATCGGCCCAATTAATGTTTCCTTGGGGTCTAGTGCCCCCCCCAACCACTACCAATTGCCAGCCTGATATAAAGAAAATGTATTGTATGCTGTTATTCAGTTGAATAGCACCAATTCGTTATTCCACTAAATATAGCAGTTTGGACACCTGGACAACTGCAAGGTACAGCACAAAGTTTTGCCTTCTGCTTTGCCCAGATTTGAATATTGGGCCCCAGGTGTGGTATACAATATGCAGTTATGCAAATGGACTCCCAAACTGCCTCCAATGCAAAGAACAATTTGCATTACCCTGAGCCCTCATTGCCATCTTCTATAACATTGTCTGTAATTAGCATGTCATTACATCAGTAATCCAAGCCCTTGGTTCTACAGAGTTGACAGTCTGACTCTGGATCTGCAGGAATGCACAGAGAGACATTACTAACCCCCAACTGTGAAGGACAAGCTGGTAACTCCACGTCGAGTTAGTGTGGTGACATTACAACAGGAGAGCGAAGCTTGAAACCTAGAATTTGACGACAGATAAGGAACCGTTGGCCCACCACCTAGTCTGCCCATTTCCTCACCCAATGGATAAGCTGCAGATCCTAGTTAACCAACAGCCTACTTCTCCTACCCCCACTAGAATTGTCTTATTTCTGTCCCATGCATTCTTGAATTCTCCCACTGTTTTTGACTCTACGACCTCCTCAGGGAGGCTGTTCCATGTGTCCACAACCCTCTCTGTGAAGAAATACTCCTCTCATTACCTCTGAGCCACCCCCCTCCATCTTCAAATTGTGCCCCTTGTTTTTGCACATCTCTTTTCTGAAAGATGCTACCTTCTTGGACTTTGTTGATTCCCTTGAGGTATCTGAAAGTTTCTATCATGCCCCCCTTTCCTCGAGGCTATACATCTTTAGTTCCTTTAGTCTTTCTTCATATGTCTTCTGATGCAGACCCTGCATCATTTTGTTGCCTCTTCTGGACAGCCTCCACCCTGTCTATGTCTTTGCAGAGATGGGGTCTCCAGAACTGTACACAGTACTCCAGATGTGGTCTTACCAACTGTCTGTACAGAGGGTCAACAACTTCCTGTTTTCTACTGGTGATGCCTCTCCCTATGCATCCCAGTATCCCTCAAGCCCTCCTTACTGCCTTCTCACATTGGTGGCCCACCATTAGGTTGTCTGATATGACTACCCCCAGGTCCCTTTTCATTTTTGTTGTTGACAGTATCTCAACCCCCATTGTGTACTCTTCCCCTGGGTTTTTGTTTCCCAGCTGCATTACTTTGCACTTTTTTGCATTGAATCTAAGCTGACATACATTTGACCATTCCTCCAACCTTGCCAAGTCCCTTTTCATCCTTTCCACCCCACCTTGTGTATCAACCCTGTTGCAGACCTTTGTGTCATCTGCAAAGAGACAGATTTTCCCTTCCAGTCCCTCTGCAATGTCACTTATAAAGACATTAAAAAGGACCGGCCCCAGTACTGAACCCTGCGGTACCCCACTAGTCACCCTCCTTTCTTCACTGTGGACTCCATTTACTATTACCCGCTGTGTCCTGTTGTCCAACCAGTGTTTTACCCAGGCTACCACCCTGGGACCCACTCCCAGGTTGGCTAATTTGTTTATTAATCTTTTGTGTGGGACTGTGTCAAATGCCTTGCTAAAGTCTAGGTAGGCCATGTCCACAGCCCCTCCCTGGTCTACTGCTTTGGTCACCCAGTCAAAGAAATCAATTAGATTTGTCCGACATGACCTTCTTGCTGTGAATCCATGCTGCCTTGGGTCCTGTGCCCCACTGGCCTGTAGGCATTCAATAGTTCTTTCCTTCAGAAGTGATTCCATCATTTTCCCTACCACTGAGGTCAGACTGACAGGTCTATAGTTTCCTGCCTCTGTCTTGCTCCCACTTTTGTGAAGGGGAATCACATCTGCCCTCCTCCAGTCCTCAGGTACCACCCCATCCTCCCATGATTTATTAAAAAGGGTAGTCAGTGGTGTTACTAGTTCCTCCCTTAGTTCTTTTAAAATTCTGGGGTGAATCCCATCAGGCCCCATTGCTTTATCCACCTTCAGTTTTAAGAGTTCTTTCAGAACCCTTTCTTCTGTGAAAGGACTAATATCAACCCCCCTATCCAGAGTGCTTCTATTGACCGGATTAGGTATTTCCCCCGGCTTTTCCATTGTGAATACTGAGCAGAAGTATTCATTCAGTATCCCTGCTTTTTCACTGTAGCTCTCTGTCCAACCACCTTCCACTTTGTTCAGCCTCAGTATCCCTGCCTTAGTCTTTCTTTGCTCCCTAATGTACCTATACAAAGTTTTATCCCCCTTCTTAAACGAGTTGGCTATCTTTTCCTCGGTTTGGGCCTTTGCTATTCTGACTGCCTTACCTGCTTCCTTCTGCTTTAAATTCTGACTGCCTTACCCGCTTCCTTCTGCTTTGCCCTTATGATGTCACCACTCTAACAAGGTGTGTAGTTTTTCACAGTTAGGAGATATATAAATATATATATATATATATATATATATATATATATTCTTTGCAAAAACTTCATTAATGCACTGGATAGGGTTGGAGTGACAAATCTGGTGTTAGGGTTCCAACCCTAACACCCAACCCCCACCCACCAGACAGCAACAGGAAAAATCATTACTGTTTCACCACTCCTGCTTCTTTGCTAATCAGGTGTGGGTGTGCCTTTAGTTGTCAGCCTTAGCAGCTACCCCATTTGACCATGACAGAAGCAGAGATAGTGGAGTATATGAATGGGTGAGCATTAGGCTACAACCCAAGGCACACCCCATGCCTGATTCATGAAGAAGCAGAGAGGTGAAACAGTAATGGTTTTTCCTGTTGCTGTCTGGTGGTGGGGGTGGGTGTTAGGTTGGGAACCCTAATGCCACATTTCCCTACTTGTAATACTAACCCTAACTAATGCATCAACAAAGTTTTGCAAATAATTTCCTTACTTTTGAGATAATATAATTGTGTCCTCATTTGTCTGTGGAGGGCCCTCAGTTCCCATGTCCTGTGCTTGCATTTGTAGTAAAACAGGGATGAAATTGACAGATAGCCTTCTTATTACCTTACCTCATGAACCCAGTAATGACAATTTTTAAATCCACTCCAAAATGTGGTTCTGCACCACCGCGAACGCTATTGTGTGCCACAGGTACAAAAAATTGTTTGGCTGGGGTTTGAAAAATGACAGCTGTCACATTCATGAAGTGGTGTAAAAAGAAGTTTATCTCAAAATTTTGAGTCAAAATATTTAAAATTGCCAAAGTTAAGAGGAAGTGTAGCAAAATTTCAACGTATGTGCATAACTTTGGCATTTTTACGTATTTTGATCCTAAAATTTCAACATACCCTTCTTATGACCTCACCTGATGAACGAGGGTGGTGAAAATGTTCAAATCCCACCCAAAAGGTGATTTCACCAGCTGGATTTGCATAATTCCACAGACATCGGTCATGAGGAGGGGTCTTGAAAAGGCCAGGTTGAAACTTTGGTGCAAAAATATGAAAACGTGGCAAAAGTATGCACCAAAGTTGAAAACCCCAGTGAAATACACTGATTCTTCTCTCAAAAAAAGGATCTTGTTTTGTGAGTCATGATGTAAAACAAGAATCTTGTTTCGTATCATGAGTCATGAAAAAAGATTTATATTTAAAAAAAAAATCAACAACACTTCAAGGGCATGTCTGCAACAGTAAAGTGTAGAATGCAGTTAAGGGGGTCCCGATTAGCAAGCTACATGTGTTGGTTGTTCTCAGGAATGGCATTTTTGTGGTTTTTCAAATTAGAATTTTTATGGGAAAACAGACAACAAGATGGTGGCATACGAAACAATGATTTTCCCCTCATGAAAAAGGATTGGCACCATATGAAAAAAGAATTATTTTTTCATTTCATACAGCTATTTTGAGGTGCTTACTGAGCATGCTCAGAACCAATTTATAAAATTTTAATTTAAATAAATTTAGAACGGAGTAATATTTTTTCACCAAACAAGCAAAAGGCACATCTGTGTCCCAACCTCCTTCTACCCTGAACATTTCAGACCAAAATTACAAATGATCTTCTGGACAGTAGTCAAATTCAAAGAAATCCCATGGGAAAAAACCTACAAAAAATTCACTGTTTTATATATCTGCATCTTGGACATCACTCATCTGACTGAAATGAAACCTAGCACATCAAGAGATCTACCCCATAAGACGATGCATGCAAACGTTCAAGCAAATCCGTTGAATGGTTGCAAAGGTATTAAACTGCAAAATTTCAGGTTTAACAGAAACCCCCGTTGAACCCTAACTATAGTGGTGCGGTGTAACTAAATATATCTATAATACAACAGTAAGCACGCTTCCCAATATAATTCATTGTGTAAGTTTAGTGCCTTTTTTTTGGGGGGGGTAGTCTTTGAGTAGACAATGATCTGTGTGCTCTTTGTTTACTTGTAAACAACCATTTCGAAACTGCGAACTGCGATTTAGTGCTGCTGTGTGAATGACGGCGAAACAGATCACACTCCTCTCTACTGGTTTCAATGGTTGGAGCACGACGCTGATTAGGGCAGCTGACAAAAGAAACAGTTCCGTTTTAAACTGGAAACTATTTCTTATCAGTGTTCCAGACCATGGATTGCAAGCATTGGGAAACAGCAGGGAAACAGGCTTATTGTGCATTATAACATTTTATACAGGAAAGGAATTTGGTTGTATATACTGCCTTGCATAGAACCTGCATCCCACAGCACTTCACAATCCAGGAGAGGGACTTTTTGCTACCATTTTCAGTGCACAGGGAGATTCTCTGAGCACAGGGGCAGATAACAGAGAAAAAGAGGGACATCAAGCACAGGGGTTAAGCGTTCAAATGGGGGTCTCCATGTTAATGCTGTGCACCCTAACCACTGGGCCAGCTTGCATCCTGCAGTAAAGCGAAATATGTTTCTTTGAAGCTTTCTAAAGCTTCCACTCCCTTTCCACACCCACTATGATAAAACAAGGGGTGGGATATTCAAAGCGGTTGCACATTGTGCAAGTGAGGCGCACCAGCGCAAAGAGAGGACAGGCGCCAAAGGCGATATTCAGCAGGTGACAATGTGCAGTGCATATCGCAGCGCCAGTGCGCAACCCTCATGAATGGCTGTGTTATCGCGGCGAAGTCATGAATAAGCTGCGAGGTGATATTCAACAGCAAGCCGATGGCGCAAGCATGGAGCAACAGGGACATGCGTGGAACAAAGTTGAGCCTATAAAAGGATGGAGCAAGCAGGGATGGAGGCTTGCACCCAGGGAGCAGAGGTGAGAGATGGAGAGAGAGAGAGAGAGAGACAGAGAGGAGCCAGTGGCTAGGCAGAACAGCAGCAGTGGTGCAGGACAGGCACAGAGGCAGGAGGTGCAGCGGGCTGTGGGACAGGGAGTGTGACCTTAAGCCTGTGCCTGTGAGGTGAGCTGCCCAGAGGTGTGTGTGTGGTCCCCAGCACAGAAGTATGCCCAGTGCAGGGGTCAGGCAGCAGCACAGCCGGGGTAGCCCAGGGTCAACCACGATGGGAGGGCAGGTCAGTACAATATTCCAGATGAAGGCGGTAATGAGGGGTGTAAGGAGGCAGGAAGCAGAGTGGCGTGGCCATGGAAGGCCCGCGGTGGTATGCCCAGAACAAGTGATACCGCGCCCACACCACCTTCAAACAGTACAGTGACACTGGGATTGTAGGCCAGTACCACCTGAACCGGAGATTCTGAGGCAGCTCTGTGAGCTGTGCAGTGATGAGATGCAGGTACCCATGTGGACGGAGCCATGCCCTGTCGGTGGAGACCAAGGTCACGTGCTGTGATGTGCCTGCTCGCCACGGGAACCTTCCAGAGACCAGCAGGGGACACCACAGGCATAACCCAGTTGGCCGCATCACAGCTCCTCATACAATTCCTCAACGCACTGCTGCCACATGCTGTGGAATACATCCACTTCCCCAGCCCACAGGTGGAGTGTACAACAAACATGCAGGAGTTCCACAGGGTTGCACGTATGCCTGGCGTGCTAGGGGCCATTGACTGCACCCACGTAGGCATCCGCATACCACCGGATGTGGAGGGGGTGGCCTACATCAACAGGAAGGGCTACCCCAGTGTCAACTGCCATGTGGTGTGCTATGCCAAGGGGCGCATAATCAAATTCTGTGCTACACACCCTGGTGGAGCACATGATGCCTTCATCTGGCACCAGTCTGCATTGAGCCACAGGTTTGAGAGCGGGACATTCCCACTGGCCACCTAGTAGGTGAGTATGCAGCTGGAATGGGCAGGTGTGGGGGATGCCATGCTGGGGCATAGGAGGGTTTGTCTGTGTAGGTGGGGGGTCAGCCACACAGACAAATATGTTAACTCCATCTTGTCCCCACACAGGGGGACAGCAGATACCCACTCAGGCCCTGGCTGCTCACCCCATACCGTGCCCATCAACCCCAGCGCAGGAGAGATTCAATGAGGCGCACACAGCACATGGAACATCATCAAGCATGTATTTGACTGCTGAAAGCATGCTTCCGTTGCCTGCACAGGTCAGGCGGTGCCCTGCCAGTACAGTCCTTGAAGGTCTGTGGCCTATTCCTGGCCTGCTGTGTGCTACACAACATGGCCACTGACCGTGGATAGCTGTCGAGGTCAAAGAGGGGAACAGCAGTGGGGACGACAAGGACGGGCGGGCCATGCGGTGGTGGGCAGCCCTCCCGGGCGAGGAACCCCGCTGCACAGAATGGCCCAGCAGCACCGGGATACCATTGCGGAGGAGCACTCGGTGCATGCAGGTGGTGAACATGACCACACACCGTCTCAGGGACCAGGGCACAGTATACAGGCATGCCTGAATGGGCCCCACAACAGACACAGCTGGAGAGCAGCACTGACGGACATGGGACAGGACTCCATGGAAGCACCCTTCATGGCACTGTGGACCCCACCCACATACAAGCACGGTCACACGGGCACCCACACACGCACACCCCGAAGTTGCCAATGGGCGTGTGTCAGACACTGAACACCAGTGCACAGTGGCTGCCGGTGCTGTGATAGCATCATCATGCACATGCCACAGTGGCCAGTGGCCGGGTGGGTGTGCACAAGGCGGGCGTGTTGTGTGGTCCATGGTCATCATGGCCCTGGTACGCTCACACCACACCACACCACTGTGCATACAGGGCTGCGGCAGGCAGCGGACAGGGAGGGTGGCAGATCATGACCACCGCGCAGTTTCACGGCCACCACGGACACGTGGACGGCCCCGCTGAGACCACCCAGCAGACGAGGGCTGCGCGGCCACAGGGGGTGTCAGCAGACGTTCCTCCAGGTGTATCACTGCGGGAACGCGAACTGGTCCCCTCAGGCATCTGCAGGCCCTGAACAGGCCTGCTCTAGGTATGCCCAGAATGCCCACAGTGGATCCCAGACAACAATGCTGTGGTAGCATGAAGCCGGACCGAGGGGTGAGAATGCACTCCATGGTGACTGCAGCGACGGCCCCGCACCAGGTGGCCAGTGGTGCTAGGCCGGCTGTGACCACAGTGATGAGCTAATCCAGGCCTGCGGTCGTGTCCTCCCGCATGCGTGTGGCCTCGGCCAGGAGCTGCTCATGGTCCCGGACATGCCTCCCTGCAGACTGGCGCAGCTCCATGCGGAGTGCATGCACCCCTGCTACGACCTGCATCTGTTGCTCCATGGATGCCCGGAGCAGCTGGGTGTGCTCGGTCGGAGAGTCGGTGCCCTGGTGTGCTTGGGCGTTGCGCCAACCCACGGGAGTTGCTTGGCCCGCGGGCATGGCCCCCCACGCAGGTGGGGAAGGTACAGCAAGGCCCCTTTGGGCCTGTATCGTTCGCGTGTACTGGTGGTGGCAATGCACCGACCCCTCGGCACCATCCTGTTGCCGCTGCTGCCCCTCCAGCTGCTGTGTGCGTGATGGCACCAGGGCGGCTGCGCCACCACCGCCACACAGTATGGACTGCACCGCAACTGTGTGCTCCAACATGCTCATTTCTGTGTGTGAGGACATGTGGTTAGTGCTGGCTGCCACACACGAGGCCCCCCCCAATCCACTGTCCCGACATGCCCACTGTCTGGCGTCTTACCTCTGAAAGATGCAATACCGGTCTGGTGCCTGTGCAGTCCCATGGCACCTTTACAGTGCATCACATATAAATGAGGGAATGCGCAACTGTAATGAGATGCAAATGCCTCTGATGCGCTGCGGATATGCTGATCAACTCATCTGCATATGCCTGCTGAATATCGCAGAATTACGCATGGCGCATTGGAGTTGCGCATGCTCAAGCCATGGCGCAACTGTATGATGTGCGCAGTATCCCTGGCACTGTGCATGCGCGCTCTGACGTCATGTACGTCGGTGGCACTTCCTACACACAGTGCGCCATATGCGGTATGGCGCTCTGCCACTATTGGGCATGTGGTGCTCGTGCACTGTACACCCTATGGCGCCCATTCACCATTGGCACATGGACCATGGGGCACACTAGACCCTATAGAGCACCATGCCTTCCGTGCCCTATCGCGCTGTCACGCACGGTGCATGTGGTGACCTTTGACCCTACAAGTGTCACTTGGCCCCCGGGTTCCTGTTGCACGTGCCGACACTACCCCAGCCATATCGTGCAGCAAAGAGGTATGTGCGATTGGGGATGGCAGCACATCGCCAGGCGTGTCGCGCACCCATTGCATGTGCAGCTCGTGCACTACCGGTCTCCATTTTGGATAAGCAGTGCAGATTTCGGAATGCAATGCAGGAGCTCAGCAAGGGTACCTAATTGGAGCCAGGTCAAGCTAGTTAACCTGGTGGCACTGGTAGAGCCTAATGTTGGCACCCTTTATGGGCAAGTGCCCCTGGACCATCCTCACACCGAGGTGTGGCAGGAGGTGGTTGAGGGGTTACAGGAGGCCACTGGGGCCCAGCGAGTGGGGAGCAGTGCCTCCACAGGTATGGGAACCTGCAGCGGAGGGATTCAGACCAGCTGAGGAGACTGCAGGCACATGTCCGGAGGGGGCACCGTGCCACGGCCAGGTGAGTGTACATTTCCAGGTCTGTGCCTTGTCGGTGTTCTGTGGGGTGCCAGCGGGGTGTCATGCCATGCTGCTGGGGGAAGGGCTGTGGCTGGGTATGCCGCTGGCCGTGGTAGTGCACCATGGGTGTGCTGTGCCACTGCACAGGGACATGGGGTATATGTGCTGGAGGGGTGGGGATGTGGGTTGCTGCCCGTGCTGATGTCTGCCTCTCTGTCTCCTTACTAGGCCCTGAGGATTGGCACAGAGCCAGGATGGTGGGAGCCACTGCTGGACGGCAGCAGGCCAAAGGAGGTGCACGGGCGAGGGATGCTGGCCATGTGGGAGGTGCTGGTGGTCAGGCACCGTCAAGCTCATAGCATGCAGGTAGGCACTCTGTCAGTGTTTGTTGTTGTGTGGTTGGGGTGGGTCACAGCCCCTGCACAAGGCCATTACAACCCTGCATCACTGTGTGGTCCATTGCACCATGCTGTGCCATTCGTGACGTGTGTGGCTGCGTGGTGGGCTGTGGTGCATCCAGGTCCCAGCCATGCCACTCCCATCTCCCTGCATAGCCCTGTTGCCTCAGCAGCCATGGATGTGGTGCGCCGCGCATGGCTGGTGTTGGTGAGCAGTGCTGTGCGTGGCTGTAGATGGTCAGGATGGCGGCTCGTGGTGGGCACGCATGCTGTGGATGGCTGTGTGCCTACCACAGGGCACATGTCACCGCTTGTCCGCTACACTGTGGATGGGCTGCAGTCGAATGGGCGCACTCATCCATGTCCCCTCCTTGTCCTAGGCATCCATTGAGTGGATGACACCAGGCTACTGGAGCAGATCCTGAGGGTTGCCCCAGCCACCCTTGCAGTGGCACGCATCATCAGGCAGGCCCTGTGCAGGCCGTAGAGGAGATGGAGGACGAGGCACCAGTAGGGCTTGAGCAATGGGGGGCCCATTGGCCTGCATCACCCTCCCTTCCCTGACCCCTCCCTTCCTCCCTTGTACCCTACCTATCTATGTCTCCTGTCCCCTGTCTCCTTACCCAGCCTACTGTCTTGATTGTGGTCTCTCCATTCCCTGCTCCTATCCCTGTTCCTCTGTATATAGTTGCTGTTGTTTGTTGATTTTAATACACATCTATTTTGTTAGCCATCTGTGTCTGCATCTGCTTTGCAACTGATGTATGGAGCCATGCCGTGGTGTGCATGGTGGCCGTGTGGCATCTGGGGTCAACTGGGGTTTGTGTCTGGTGGACTGTGACCAGTGGCTGGTGTGTGTGCCTTTGGGGCATGCATGTGCACCCTGCTAGGGCTGTGTGACCTGTGTGTTTTGTGCTGTCAGCATGCAGTTGTCTGCTATGGTCCTGGTGGCATGTCCGTGCTGTCCTGTGGGTGTTGCCCATGACTGCTTGCCAGTGGTCTTGGTGCCACGCCATCTCCATGCACTGCTGTGGTGCTGCTGGTCAGGGCCTGCGGGCATGTGCCTGCCTTCCTCCCTCCTGTCATCCCCATGCACCCTGGTGGCAGTGTGTCCTGCTCTTGTGGCATGCTCCACACTGTGCCGGGTGCTCTGTGTCATGGCCCATGTGCCTCTGTCCCTTGTGCAGCCCATGTTGTGTTCTTGCACTTTCTGACTTGCTCCGTTGCACAGCCCAGGTTGCACGATGGTGCCTGCTGACTTGCTCCCTGGTGCAGCCCTTGTTGCACAATGGCGCATCCCGGCGATATTCAGCCATCGTGCGCTGTCACTTGCCGTTGTGCTCAGCCTTTGAATATCACAGTGGCTGCGTACTGGCGCAGTGTACTTGTGCTGAGCGGCTGTTGCACCTGCCTCTGGTGCATTTCTGACTATCCCACCCAATGTGTTTTGATGTCCTGCTGAGCAATTTAATACCAGAAAGTGCTCAAGCACCATTCAGACTCAACCAAAGTACAAATCCAGTGTGCACCATGAAAAAGTAGCCTTGGGAAGAGATTTGTAAGCACTGTTGCGGGTCGCTTCAGTCATCAGTTACAAAACTAATCATAACATTGGTTTAAGAATTTCCAAATGGAGTTATAAATCTGCTGCTAATGAACATGAGGATGTCAGAACTAGTTTGCATCACTGCTGAATTATGATTTTTTTTCTGATGAAAATACTGCTGCTATCATAGAGCAAATGTTGTTACTAGATGTACCCCTACCATTACGTAAGTTGCTTTCCAGTCTGGACTATGTGTTTCCTGGGTTATTTTATACCTGTGTGCTTATTTGGCATCAAGGGCCTTAATTGGTTTGCACTTGTGTTTGAAGAGAGGTTTAGAGCAGGACGCCTTTTCCTTGTTCTAAAATGCTGGGCTGCACTTTCTGGATTGTTAGGGTGTCAAGTGGCTTTGTGTATAGGATAGCCGCACCAGTTGGGGTACATTTGCAACTGCAACTGCACCAATCGTGATTACTTGGTTTCATCATTTCGCTGTTGTCCAAACAGATGCTATGCACAAGAAAGTCCAGTCTGTCCTCGATTCTTTCAATAAATCAAAACCTTTTGGTCTTGGGTTCACCAGTCAACTTCCATATAAATGACAAACTGAATAACTCGGGTCAGACTACAATATAGTGTCAGTCTCCACTGGTTTATTTTATTTCATTTACCACATCCACCAGTGGAGGGTAACATTTCATGGCCCCTTGCTACGCATCCAGCCAGCTGTTTACTGTGTTACGCTGTTCAGAAATATATGAAAGAAAGTCCACTGTAAGCTTTCAATATCACAGTTATTCTACACCCCTCTGCCCCCATAACTCCCAGCTGTGCTCCTGCTGGCCAGACAGACCCTTCTGTGTAGGCACTTTTACACACAGGCGAGTACAACGGAATGGCCATTACCGGTGTGCCACCGTTGTACTCTGTTCCGTTTGTGGTTCACTTTACATGCAGAGGGTATTCCGGCAACCCCCTCATCTCCGTTTTCTGTATTTGTGTTTCGGCTCCCCCATGGAGTGTGGTGCTCTATGGCTGTGTTTTTACTGGTGCCGGAATGCCTGTTTTACACAGCCAGATGAAACGGATCACAAAGGGACGAACCGAGGTAGGAAGACATTGAGGTTCCGGTGAACGTTCACCGATGTAACGGAACAGATGCATTTTACACACAGGGGATGTAACGGTATACTGTTTTTGTAACAGTCATTCCGTTACAGAAACCTGTGTAAAAGCGCCTTTGTGTCACTTCGGCTGCAAAGCATTTGCAATCATTTAGAATTAGCAAAAAAAAAAACACTTAGTGACAGTTTTGCATCACATGTTTGTGACTCAGAATAGGGCCCTATGACTTATAAAAATTCCAGTATTTGGACTGTCTGCTCACCATAAAGGCAAAGAGTTTCACTGAACTTGGTATTTTGTACCAGATCAGTGAATCTACAAAACTTGTATTTTTCTTTTAATTGCTACTTGTATTATTTTTATTTTGCTTTTATTTACTTTGCGGTGCATTAAGTCCTCTTCTATTTTGATTATTTATACATATATCCAAAGACTGACTGTAGAATCTGTGGTAAAATCCCCAAATTGGACTAGCACTCACCAGTGCAAGCCAGGAATCTCAAATCTTGAAAATGGCGTTTCATTACTCCAGTCACCATAAATCAGTGGCCTTGTAATTATGAGTAGACCAACAGCTCATGAAAGCCATGTCTACAGAGCATGCCCTTGTTGCACCTCTGTAAGTGACAGTGTCCAAGGTTGTTGAAACTGTTGTGAACAAAGCAAGCTTTTTAGCCAGCCTGAGAGGTACAGTGGCTGAAAAGTTCAACTCCTGTCTGGCAACTCAGGAGGGAATGCAGTCAGTAATGCAGAAACAGCCTGCAGCAGCCAGGGTTCGGCTTGTACTTGGCTCTAAGAGTCAAGTCAGGCCCCTGGCTCAGCTCTGGCTTGCCCTGATGAAAAAAAAAAAGTCCTGGCTTGCTTTCCTCTATTGCAATAATACATAGAGCTGGCATAGCAGGATACAGTTCATATACCATTCAGAAAAGATGAATTTCAGAACATTCCACACTTTCATACTAAAGACGTTTGCATAGAAACAGAGTTTTGCCCTTTACACTTCATCCCCTGCCTTAAAGGCTATATGAAATGATTTCTACATAGTTAACTGACTTCACATTGTGCTTTCCATGCCAGTTATATATTTTGATATGCTTTGGCCAATTTTCTTTTTTGTATAATATTTTTATTAGAGTTATTCATAGGTATCTTTAGTAATACAATTAATTACAGGGTACAAGTACATTTCCGTTAACATTTCAAGTCATGTCCTGTTGTTACATATGAGTTACATAACAGTTTGCCATTTCTGCAATATGTTTCTTTTGTCCCTTAGACACCCATATCTTATTAAAATAACTTAATCCTTTAGATTAACATTTTAGTAGTTCTATTGTACTAATGTAATAACTTCATAATCTCTCTTATTAAAACTACTTTTAAGCCTGTTACATTTCATAGGCTAAGAAAGGCTTGGGTTAATTTTAAATTAAGCTAAGTAACTACCCAACAGGTTTAAGAATATAGCGAAACTTAAAGAGGAAAAATGAACAATGGATGTGCTCTGCATACTTTAGAGACCTGTCGATGAAAGGGAAAGAAATGAAGTTATTTGATTTTTAAAGTGCTGTCTTCTGTGTGGTTATTGTGCTCAAATTATATTACCTTCCTATAATGTGGATATGTCTCCTGGAGAGAGTATGTTCAGGATCCCCCAACCCCCATGCATCTAGAAATGCCTCCTCCCTTCCTCTAAGGGCATATGTCAGCCTGTCAGTTGATAGGGTCCGAATGGCTAAGTTTCTCCACTGGTTCATTGTTGGGGTGTGATTCGTGATCCACATATTTTGTATTCCCTGTCTAGTTATAACCAATAAGAGTCTAATCCATCTGGGATATAATTCCCATTCCTCCTCTGCTCGATCAGTAATTCCCAACAATAGAGAGCGTGCAGAGAATTTTACTCTCTCACCCCCTCCTTATTTTAACAAATTCCCCCACTATCTCCTTCCAGTATTTCTGGATACCTGGGCACTCCCAGTAGCAATGAATAATTGTGCCTCTGGCTCTTCCATTTCCCACAAATGGGGAGACCTCGGCAGAAATTATGTACCACACTATGGGCAGTAAAGTCTATGTAAAAATTTATATTGTAATTTTAATTTATTGCATAGGAGTAAGCCCATGTGGGTACCCAGGAGCATCTCCCAATTCTCTTCGAGATCTCTACCTGTATCTTGTTCCCATTTTTGTTTAGCTTTTGTGTATCCCCTTGAATGTCGACCTATCAGATTTGGTCACCCTCCCAATAAGTCCCTTTCACTATCTTTTGCTCCCAGAATCAGTCTCTCAGTCTCTCGATGGTAGGTTTCCATCCATTGGTCTATTTAGCTTGTTCCTCAATTGAAAATATCTGAACATATGGGATGATGGTATCTTTAGCACATTCTGGGTGGTTTGGAAAACACATAGTTCCCCTTCTATTAAATCTCCTAAACGTCGGATTCCTTTCTTTTGCCAGTCCTGGAACCCTCCTCCTCTAGACCAGGCAGAAAATCTGAGTTATTGGCACCGTACTAGAAGAGTGTTAATATGAGTTATGTTTTGTCTTTTTTCATCTCTCTCCATGCTTCCAGTCCTGCCACCACCAATGGCTTAGGACTCTCAAGTGCTTTGTATGCTCTTAGACCATTCTCTCCCAAGTATACGAGATTCTTCCTGGGCTACCCCTTTCTTCTAAGTCAAGCCAATTTGCTGCCTCCCCCCCATTAACCCAGTTGTGCAAATATCTAAATTGTGTGGCTAAGTAATAACCCTTAATATCTGGGAAATTCAAGCCCCACTTCGTACTGTCTGCCTTTAAGCTTGCTAGACTAATCCGTGGCCTCTTACTTTGCCATATAAAGTCTGTAAACCCTCTTTCGAGTTGTTTTATATCTTTCTTACTAGGTCCCCGGGGTAACATTTGCGTTATATATAACATTCTTGGCAGGACATTCATTTTTAGAAGATTGATCCTGCACATCCGTGAGATGGGCAGGGCTCTCCACCTGTGCAGGTCCTTAAGAATAACATTTATAATTGGCGAGTAATTTAATTTATATAGGTTTTTCATATCCTTACCCACCAGGATTCCCAAGTAGGTGAATGCATCCCTCACCAGTCTCAGGCCCCATGAAGTCTCCTCTCCCATTCTGTCCCCTTTTAGGTACATTAATTCTGATTTATTGATATTAAGCTTGTATCCAGAAATGTAGCAAAAGCCTCTAGAGTTTCTAGTATAGCTGGGATTGACTGTTCCGGATGTTTTACCGAGAGGAGAATATCATCGACATACAGGGTGATAGTATGCTTACCACCTGCCTTTCCGGGTATACCAATAATTCTAGGATCTTCCCTGATTTTAATAGACAATGGTTCTATAGCTATTGCAAAAAAGCAGGGGGTAGAGAGGGCATCCCTGCCATGTACCTCTTTCCAGAGTGACTCCCTCAGACACCGAACCATTAATCAAGATTCTGGCAGAAGGTGTTCTATAAAATGCCCCTACTAACTGGAGAAATTTCTCCCCTACTCCAAATTTGGCCAATATATATTCATTAGGTATTCCTATTCAATTTGTCAAAGACCTTTTCAGCATCCATTGACATAACACGTGTTTGGTCTTTGACTTTAGAACCCAATGGATAATATTCAGCAGTTGCCTTATATTGTGGTAGGACATTCTGCCTTGTATGAATCCTGTCTGGTCTGTGTATGATGGAGGGTAACATTTTTCTAATCTGAACGCTAATACCTTTGTCTTAATTTTACAATCATAATTCAACAAAGAGATGGGTCGTTATGAGGCACAGTCTGTTTCATCCTTATTTGGTTTGGGTATTACACATATATTGGCTTCACAGCAGGTTTTAGGAAGCCCTCTCTCCCCCATTACCTCCTCAAGAACATCCCTGAGAGGTTCAGCAACTTCCTTCCTCAGCTCCTTATAATATTCGCTGCCAAAGCCATCTGGTCCCGCTGCTTTACCACTCGTAAGCATCCCAATTACCCTTATCACCTCTTCTGTCGTGACCTTGCTTCCCAGTGTGGCCCTTTGATGTTCCATGAGCTATGGTATTGTTAGCCCCTCCAAAAATCTATCTATGTCAGCTTTCATACCCCTACACTCGCCTTTATACAATGCCTCATAAAATTGTTTAAAACATGCCTTTATGCCTCTCCTCATGTATCAGAGTCCCTGTTTCATTTCTGATGGCTACTATTCTTTTGTGGTCTACCCCTTCATTAGCCTCACCAGTAGAGGGCTGGGTCTGTTCCCCAATTCATACAGTCTTTGCTGTGCAAATAACAATTTCCTCCTAGCTTCCTCCTACATTTAAATTTAGGGCTTCCCTTACTAAGCACAGTTCCTTCTTCTGGGCAGGGTCCCCATTTGAGCTACCAGGGTTTCCAAGTTCTTAACCTCTCTCTAATTCCTGCTGCTTCTTTTTCGATCCCGCTAACTCCAGCCATGTGGCCTATTATCGCTTCATAAAAACTTTACTGGTCTCCCAGTCACGTGCCCATGGACTCACAGATCCCTTATTTGTAGCTTCAAATTCGTCAACTGGTCTTTGAGGAATTGTTTGACTTCCTGTTTAGCCAATAGGTAGGTCGGGAATCGCCACGAACCCCTCCCCTCCCATGTATGTGCCAACTCTATCTCCATTTGGACCATAGTATGGTCCGATACAAAGATAGGACTATGGGTCACCTTTTGCATCTTGGGGTAGAGGCCACTGGGCACAAATACTTTATCCAGTCTGGACCAGATACCATGGGGGCTTGAATAGAATGTGTATTCCCGAACACCTCGGTTTGCCACTCGCCAGGTATCTATCAAGTCAAGGTCTGCAAGACCTGTTGCCATTGTTTTACATAAACAGTATTTCTGAACCTTGTACCCGAGTAGTCGAGTTTGGGGTCCATAACATAATTAAAATCCCTTGCCAGGATCAAATTGGGGAATTGTTCTCTAATCATTAAATCCAACATATTTTGGTACAATTCAGGGTCACTACTGCCGGAGCATAGATGTTTCCCAGTGTGGTCTGTCTTCCTCGAATCCTGCCAACTACAAAAACATATCGACCCTCTAATCATGGGTCTCTAATCGCGCAAATGTGTTTAAAGGGGAGGTTCTTATGCAAAAGAATTGCAACACCTCTTTTATAAGAACCATAGGAGGATGCATGGCAAGCCCCAACCGATCCCCCCACAAGTTTATCACGCTCCCTGCGTGTCAGATGCATTTCTTGCAGCATAGATATCATGGCGTTCTTCCTTTTAAGTGCCACCAGAATTTTAGCTCTTTTAGCAGGTGAAGTGAAACCCCTGACATTCCAGGAGATGATGTTGTGGTCTAGCCATAAACCTCCCCTATGTTCTTCCTATAATTCCATTTAGCTTCAAAGTAGATCAGTCTAATACTCCTCCTCCTTCTCTTTATCAGCACACAGTGAGCAGAGCACATCCATAGAAAATACAAACTAAAAAAGAGCTTGTGTAACACGCTCGAACACTAACCGTTCTGGGCGAACCTCAAGCCCAGCCATGACAAATTGATTTCTAACAGAATTTATACAATGGTGTGTGAAAATCCAGTAACCTCATTGGTCAAAACACATCACATGACCATGGGTAAATCCTGCATAACCCATGGCTGAGGAATGGCATTTATAAAAAGCATAATTAAACACATTTTAAATTTATTTTACACATCGGTCCATTGTATAATTACAATAAGGCACTCCAGGGTGTGAGTTATTGGGTGATTTACCCACTTCTTGTGTGGTTAAGTCACTCGACTGCGCCTTGTGACACACCACACAAGGCATGGGTAAATCCCCAATAACCCACACCCTGTTGTGCCTTATTGCTTAAATATACAGTCATATTTATCATTTGATTTAGATGAATTTGTCTTATCTCATGTATCAGAACCCCCAACGCCCCTTCCCTCCACACCCACTTTATCAACCTTCATATTCCAGCATTACCTGTACACTCCAGATTTCTTATTTCCTGGAGCTCGCTTTTCTTTAATCCATTCTATTTATGTTTTTCCTACTGTTGTCCCCTTATCATCGTTCTCCACCTCCTGCCCCTGATCTAATTTATTAACTCTCTGCAACCTCAAGATAAAGCAGTATATCTAGAATTATCCTCCTCTCGAGGCCTATTTGTAAGTTCAGTCTCCTCCCCCCCGCCGTATCTGCTGGAGTAACTGCTACCCGCCATTTATCAGAGATACCAGGTTCCCCCCCAGCCATATAAGCCCCCTTCATAGCAATAATTAGAGTTAAGGAAGTCCATTCAAGACATTGTTTGGGGAGTTTCTTAGTCCATTTTGAACACATTGCAGCCCACATCCCAGACTTAAACAGCTACGTGCCATCAGCAGACACTTGTGGTGACTACAGCTACAACAATTTTGGCGCGTTAAAGCTTCCTACCTGAGCCACATGGGCTCTGTGGTGTGTTCTCAATAGTTCCAACAAAAAATAAACGTTTCGCCGATCTCCCCACTTTCCTTTCATGGAGGTGGTTTCCCCTTCATAAACTTGGCGAATGTAACAGTCTCCTCTGCAATCGATGGCAGGATCATAGGGAAAACAGTTCATCAAGCAGAAACCTGAACAAAGTCCGCTTTACCTCAGCCCTTCTTATGTTTTTTTGTCCCATTCTTCGATGAAATGGTGCAGCTTCTCTGGTTCCCAAAAAGTAAAGGTGGCTCCTTCCCATTTCACTTTAACTACTGCAGAGTAGGTCATAAAAAATTCAACCTCCCGCTCTAGAAGGCATCCATATATGGGTTAAACTGATGTCTCTTCTTCTGGATACGCATGGAGATGTCCTGGTGGAATGATGAGTCGATGACCTCATGTTTCAGCTCTTTAGGTTTCTGTAGGCTGCCAGGATTGCCTGCCGTCTGGGTAGTGGTGGAGCCAAACATAACTTCTGTCTTGTGGTTGATCTCCTGTGGCCTCGGGGCCAACGCCCTATGGGCCCACTCCACTTTAAGGCCTTTCGATTGAATTGGTATTTTTAGTAGATTGGGGAGTGTGGTAGTGCAGAAAGTCATTAGATCGCCCCTCTCAGCCCCTTCTGGCAGGCCTCAGATCTGTAGATTATTTCTGAGACTATAGTTTTCCTGGTAGTCCAGTGCTTCTCGGAGCACCTCTAGCTCTCTTTCCATTTTAGCAAGTTTTTCAGGAGTTGCTCGGGAAGCATCCTAAAGATCGGATATATGCTGCTCAGCCTCAGATAGCCTTCCTGACTATTGCTTGAGCTGAGTAGTAAGCCCCTCAAGAGATTTATCAACTCTGTCCCACCACGGCTGCAAGTCTGCCACCACTTGCTCGACATAGCTTTGCTAATCACTGCTAGTTTGGTCGCAGAGAAGGAGATTGGGCCTATAGCGGTGGATTCTCCGTGGATTTTACGCTGATTTTAGTCCTTGCCTTGACGTTTCCTGATGTCAGGTACTCGTCCATATTAGCAGGTATTTTCAGAGTATTCTCTGAAGTTTTAAAGTATTTTCAAGTATATAATTATTATTTTAAGGTCATTATGGTGCAGAGCTCTGGAGGGGTGCATCTTGTCTTTTTAGCTGCTCATTAGCCTTTGACCAATTTTAATAACTAATCTACCTTTGGGTGTCCTCAGATCTACGTAGAGTTACACTCTCCTCAGCAGCTGCTGCTCATTTCATATTTCTAAGACATTCTATATCATTATTTACACCATTCCATGCTACTTAGCTGAATGGCCCGAACGATGTTACTGACATAGCCGGTTTTAGGCACCAGCAATCATGCGGTTGCTTGAGCCCTGCTCATGGGGGGCCCCTAAGCACAGAAGGTTACCTTATTCATTTTTAAACATTTTTTTATCTTAACATATCTTTAAAACATCAAAGAAGGACTATGCAGATCCTTCTGGTTATGTCATGAAATACCTCAACAATCTATGATCCAGTTAATATGAAATGGATAGGCAGCAATGGATGGGATGAGAAGAACAGCCCCAAGAAATGACACTGCTGTGTCCTCCTACAATGTTTTTAAAATACTATTAGCTATACTAAAGCTATACACAGAAACAAAGAAATATAAAATTTGCTGACAGATAACTACTGCTTGGCCTACCAAGTCTACCCATTTTTCCCTGCCTATAGTATCACCACAAATAAAATCTTGCACCTATGGGCTACCGTAAAACACATGGGCTAAAGTTGGGCCAAGTAGAGAGGCCCCATGACTTCACTAATTCTGCTGGGGGCCCCCAAAACACTAAAGCCGGCCCTGGTTACTGATGTCATGTAATGTGCAGGCAGTATGAAAAGAGAGAACAGCAACTGCTGAGGAGAGAGGGATTCAAGCAGTCATAAAGGGAAGACATATTATTAATTTAACAACAACCAGTGAAAACATATCAGAGTATTGGATGGACACTAAAAGGAAAACAGGAGGGCATCCAGAAGTGTAAAAAACAATTTAATTTTACCTTATAAGTCATATTTCCCTGTTCTGACATCAGAATAATTTTCAACTTGTGATGTCACAGACAGATGATAATGTGTTCATGGCAGGTATAAGTAGCAGGAGCAGATTATGTCTAAGGGGGAAACATTCTGTTTGTACAATAGGATCTGTTCAAGTCAACTCTCAATTGGTTGAAACCTCATCATATGGGGCTAGGTTTACAGGGTATAATCTGTGGGTAGGGGCTATGTTAAGCATAAACAATAACCCCCAAGTCAAAAAGGTATGACAAAGACAATCATATGTATGATCTCTTCTCCCAGCCTGCTCTGCACAGAAAAGAAATACAGTTAAAGCTTAACATTCACAGAAAACCATAACTTCCTTGAAAGGTAAAAACAGGCAGACATCTCCCCCATCTACTCTGAAAACAAACCAAGCTAAAGATTCAGATTCATATACCAAATACAACTGCAACACATATATATCACGACACACACGCATGCACATAAACAACTCCCCAAGAGCCCTGGTGGTGTCAAAGATGTCTGGTTTACTTATTTTATCATGCTGCCACCAACCTGATTACAACTTGGGGTTGTTTCTTCAAGCCCCACCACAGGCCCCTCCTGACATAGCACAATGCCAAGCACTTGCTCACATAATACAAGGCCACTTGGATACAGAAACCCACTTAGCCACTCCAGGTAACCTCTCCCCCTACTCTGTATCAGATACAGGTTTACTTTTTGTGTTTGGTAGTGTCCCTCTCTATACATGGATCACGGACTTGCCCAATAATAATAGAGTACCTGTGCTTATTAAAACACAGCAGTCACAGATTCATATTTAATATAAAATATTTAATAATTACACTACAGTTGCAATTTACTCACTAAACTAGAGGAAATATAACGACATGAGT
Source organism: Neoceratodus forsteri (assembly GCA_016271365.2). NCBI lineage: Eukaryota > Metazoa > Chordata > Ceratodontiformes > Ceratodontidae > Neoceratodus > Neoceratodus forsteri. The sequence continues at coordinate 1,626,306,807 of CM028130.1, read as the reverse complement.
AAATTAACAAATAAACAGTTTTAAACAGAATTGCACACAGAACAAAACCTCAGTGACACTTACTGAAATCTGCTTTTTTACCTCAAGGCCTTATGAACAGACAGACTGCTTTGACACACAGGCATGAGCTTTAAGAGACTAACTCCCTTTTTAGATGATGGGCTGCTGGTATTGTGTCTTGCTCCAAAAGCTGCCTGCTATAGCTGTAACTCATGTTGATATACCCCGAAGGGCCAGCCAACCTTGTCATATCATTCAGAGGGTTCACCCCACTTTCCTTCCAAATAGTCCCAAAAAGTTCTTTACAGAGTTATGGGACTACTTGCTGGTTCGGACCAGATTCACTCCAGCAGCTGGCCATGTTAATTAGATGTCTTTCTCTTACCAAATTACCCATTACTTTAGCTACCTACCATTGTGTGGCCAGCTGCTATACAGTAGGGGAGTTCATTGTGAACTGGCTGTCTGTAGATAACTAGACTGCATCATTTTCACATCCCAAGTACCTGCTTTCATGGCCATTTAAGCAACCCGAGCATTTAATCCCCCTGAACAATGCCTGCTTGCCCAAGGTGACCTTCAATGAGGCATACATAGGAGACACATGAAAAAAGGAAAATTAACTATTTATGCAGTCTGTATAATACGTGTTGCAGTACAGCACACATCTTTCTTAGGGTAAAACATACAGGCCTTCCCCTATCTACTCAGAAAACAAACCAACTTCTTATTTAAGCGCACAGAGCCTGAACTTCCCAAGAATACACAACACAACAAACCGTGGTAAGAAAGATTCAAATACATACCTAAATCTAACATGTCTGCTGTCTCTATACAACACAATCCACCTGCTTCAAAACACAAACTTTTCAAAATGCAGGGTATTATGTAACTGGATCCAACAGTCCAGGCCACCAGCTCATGCATAAACAACAGCAATATCACCACATGCCACTTCATCATCATATGCAAATATATCACCGTCTGCAAACAGTTGTTTCTGCAGTACTGTTGCTGTCGGTCCCAGTCATTCAGACAGCTGCCGTCTGAGGTAGAGAGGAGGCTCTGTGCCAACTATGGTCCACCGCTCTGCCCTCAGTCACTGAAGGGCTATTTAGAGTAAGTTGGGTGCCGGACAGGGGGTGGAGGGTGCCAGAGGGTGTTCTGAGTAGGGGGGAAGGTGTAATTTTACAATGGGGTCTGGGCAGTGTGGGGCACTGGACTACCAGAGTTGATCTTTTTGTTACATCAGGATCGGGCAGGAGTAAAGTACAACTAGACTACCAGGGTTGATTTCATATGACATGCGGTATTGGGGTGGAGGAGAGTGTCATTACATTGCCTGGCACCTCTGCTGTGGGGAGCTGGGGAATTTGCACCATTATTCACGCTGTTAAGAGCAGAGTTTTGGAAGCAGCCTTGTAGCATTTCCAAAATCTTCTAATATACCTATAAGCACCCTCTGGGAGCTTACTAGTTAAATTTCTGTGGTTTGGCAGAGAGAGAGAGCTATGGTGTGGCTAGGACTGGGGATGTAGGCCTGCTTGTCAGTAGTAGGGGGCCCCATCCTTAGGGGTATAAAAGGAAGGGTTTTGGCACCATAAGGAGAGAGGCTCGGGGGGTGGAAGAGAAGAGAAAATGAGGAGTTTGGGCCCGTTAGTTTGGCTGGAGGGCTGTCACCCCAGCCCTCCATCCTCGAAGACTCACGTGTGGAGAAGAGTGGCAGTTCGGGCAGTAGGTGAAGGGGAACAGTGGAGCAACAAGCCTAGTCCTGTCTTTGCAGTGGGGAGCTGGAGCCCATGAGAAGCGGCAGGTTGGAGGTCCGCCATGTGATCTCTGGCACCATGGTAGGGTAAGCACTGATGGGGCCCTGTATTTTGAGTAATCTCACCTGTGGGTCAGTGCACCCTCGGAGCTGGTGAGTGTTCTGTGTGCAGGCCAGGTATGGCAGACTGGGCCTGGGGTGCAGTTCAGAGGTGACAGCCTGGACAGTTGTGGGTGTAGAGGTGGCAGCTCTACCCCTTTTCTCCTGGCTGGGGGCTGCTACAGTGTTTGGGCACTCAGGGGGTGCAGCCTGTGAAGGCAGGAAAAGGTCCGTGTGGGGAATGGTTGGTTGGGATGGCAGACCATCCAGGTACTCTGTGTGGCACAGTCAGCAGTACCCTGGGTGAAGGCAGTCCAGAAATCGAAACTGCTGCATGAGCGGATAGTGCCTCTCATTTGCATGGGTGCACTGGTGTGGTTAATGTATTCATGCTTTCTATAATGAGCTGGGCTATGGGGCTCCTTTAAATATGGCTCTGCACTGTTCAGACATGCTGTGTCTGGTACATGTGGCTCTATTTCTGTTAGCACCACACTAACCTTCTGAATATTGGGGCCCTTTTCTCTTGTCTTATTCCATGCTTAATGAATATACCTTCTGTAATAAAAATAGTACGTCCTGAAATTCATATTATGTGTGTGTAATTTGTGTAACAGAGTTCTACAGGTGCCAGCTGTGAATTTGTACTGGAAACTGGAAAATCTCTTAAAGATACCCTGCACAATGAAAAATAATTTGCACTGAAAAGAACACCCTTTTGGTGTGATGGGTTTTGTCTCTAGACATTTTCTGACAGACTTATTTTGCATTAACACAGACAGTTAGGTTCCCCATGGAGGGGGTGGAGATCCAGAGCCTGCTGCCAGCACTAGCATGAGTTTCAAAAGTAGTTACAAAAATATCAAAGATTAAAAAGGATTTTTTTTCATCAAGGCTTTTATCCTCCTCTCACTGTCTGGATTCCTTCAGCCCTCTGGTCACCCACTGATTAAGAGGCAGTGTGACCTTGAAGCACCAGGCCTTTTTTAGATGCTTGTGTGTGAGCCAGGAATAAACGTTGTTAGTTTGCATAGTTGTGAGTGCACTGTAAGTTTTTTTGTGGTTCCTGCATATTCGCCTTGTTTTTACAGCGGGACTCGCTCTTCGGGAGTGCGCAGTTCTTGTGAGTGAAAACCATCACCCACCATCCCAGGGACTGACTTGGACCAAAGTTCCCCCACAGATTGCCCCCTGTGGTGGGGCAAGGAGGGGGAGGGCCTTCACCCCCAGAGGAACTAATCCAAATGTGGTCCAGGGCCCTATTGGTGATGCAGGGCCAGCGATGACCGGAGGCTTCACCCCACCAGCAGTCTTTATCCTCCAAGTATTCTTCCTGGCCAATGATGTGAAGTCATTGCATGTGTGTGCGGAGGCACACATGTGCTATGTATCTGCCATCGTCCCCTTCTTCGTGCACATCTACCCCTGCCACCAAGCCTCCACTTGAACTTGTATCACTGGCATGGTGGGAGATAGCTCTACTGCTGAGCCACCGGACCAGCTAAAATGTTTTGTTTTTTTTGTTAGCAAAACAAAGAGAAATGCTTTTGAAATTGTTCTACACCAGGTAAAGAAATGACATGTGTTCCCCACGGCATGTGTGGGGGAGAAAATGAATGAGACACCAGGACAGAAGGAAACAGACTATTCAGAAGGGATTTGAAAGGAAAGGGGACAGGGTGGTCCCCATTGTAAAGGAGGGAGTCAATGTAGAGGACAATGAGGACATCGGGGGGAGCGGCAAGTCCATCTGAGTCAACTTAGCGGACAAAATGGCAAAATGTCACCTTGGTGGCCTAATGTAGGTCTCCAAATACAGTGGTCATCATACAAAAGTCGACCAGGTACTAAGGTAATGCTGGGATATACTGAGGCAGAATCACGACACGGCAATGCAAATTGTAACGTGAGTGCCTCAGTATACCTCAGCATCACCTCAGTACTGATTGACATTTGTCATAACTACCACTTAGCGGAGCATGATACCCCTGCAAATCGGGCAGTTACAAGATCCTGGGAGACTTCAATCTCTCCTGAAGAAAATGGGCCATGAAAATCCTGTAACCTTATTGGTCGAAACATGTCACATGACCAGTAATTATTGTCTGACAACTGAACACACCTCACCTGAACTACATTCTTTTTTTAAACAAATAAAAGCCCATTTTAAAGGTGGCACAACACACTCTAGGGTGACCATTCATAAGGGAATAGTGTACTTCTCGGGCAGTTGAAGCACTTGGCTATATCTTATGCCTAACAACCACCTGAGGCATGCATTATTGCCTAATAACTGCACACTAGTCATGTGTTATCCCTTGCAAATAAAATACAATACTATGCAACCTATGTATTTTGTCTGTAAGGGATAACACATTACAGGGTATGCGGTTATACAAGGAATCATACAAGGAGTTTAGGAGCAAAGAAGGCCGCTCGGCCCATTACTGCTCCTCACAGTCACCCTTAATACGTTAATACTCATCTTCCTAGTATATAACTATCCAGTTGGTTTTTAAAGTGGGTCTTGTTTTTTGAACAAATAATTTTCTCTGGTAACTTGTTCCAAGGAGCCACCACCCTCTGAATAAAGAAAGCCTTTCTTCCATTTGTGTTGTATCTGATGTGTCGTAGCTGAAGTGGATGACCCCGGTACCCTTTTCATCATTTTTTGAAGTGAAGGTTTAATTCATTTAATATGTAATCATCCTGTATTATATCGTAACACAATAACAGGTCTCCTCTGACCCTTCTCGTCTCCAGTGACATAAGCTGTAAATCCTTCAAGCGCCATTCGTACGGCATATTTTTAATATGTATCATTTTGGTGGCTTGTGTTTGTACCTTTTGATGCTAGCTACTCCCTTTAGTGATGGGTCCCCAAACTGGGGCCCATAGTCCAGTACTGGTCTAACGATGCCCCATATAGGGCATATATATATGGGGAAACAATGCACGCCACAGATGGTTATTAGGCATCAATGCGAGCTGGGTGCAGCACCAACTGAGAAGTGAATTATTCTTATGACCACACACTCTTGGAGTGTTAACTCCCCATAAAATGGGTTTTATAATTAAAACAATTTGCTGCTCAGGTGAGGTGTGTGGTGCCAGAATTCAGAAAATAATCAACTATCATGTGACACATTTTGACCAAAGAGGTTATAGGATTTTCAAGGCCTACTGTATAATGTACATTTATGTAATTCGTTAAGCTCATGGATGAACAGAAATGAAGTATTAGAGTTACTATGGGAGCCTGACAAGTCTCTGTTTGCCACCAAAGGAAAATGTCAATTGAAGTTTTTTGGTCAGTTCCTTAATGTGACAGTTCCTCCAGTCTAACAGGAATGCCAGAAGAAACAGCCTTTCCTGTTGTTTTTTCCCATTGCAAAGCAGTCTTAAAGTACACATCTCTTACCTTGTCATAAAATGCAAATATTGCATTGAATTCTTCTGAGGTCAGTTGCATGCCCTATAAATAGAACAAAATTATCAGGAATCGCATACATGGTCGCGGCAAAAGCATACACGCAGTGCAAAAAGCAAACACGGCAGTGCAAAAACACACACGCAGTGCAAAAATCACACAACAGTGCAAAAGCATACACAACAGTGCAAAAACATACACAGCAGTGCAAAAGCATACAGAAGTGCAAAACACACACAGCAGTGCAAAGCATACACGAAGTGCAAAACACACACAGCAGTGCAAAAGCATACACGGTTGTGCAGAAGAATACACGGGTAGTGCAAAATGTATTGTGCAGTGCAAAAGCATACATGGTAGTGCAAAAATGTACACGGTAGTGCAGAAGCATACATGGAGTGCAAAAAGGTACGCAGCAGTGCAAAAGCATATACAACAGTGCAAAAGCATACACAACAGTGCAAAAACATACACAGCAGTGCAAAAACATACATGGAAGTGCAAAAACACACACAGCAGTGCAAAAGCATACACGGCTGTGCAGAAGCATATGGCAGTGCAAAATGTACACAGCAGTGCAAAAGCATACATGGCAGTGCAAAAGCGTACACAGTAGTGCAGAAGCATACATGGCCGTGCAAAAACAAAAGCTGCTTTAAGCTGACAAAAAATGGTAACATATCAGTACATTTGCTAATTAGTGTGGGTCATGTATTAAGCCTTAAGAATATGCTGTTCTCCCACTCCCTCTAGTGTTTCCATTCAGTCAGGTGTTGGGTCATAGTGCTAGCTTGGACTGATGCTAAAAGAGGGGTTGGGGGTTGCTCAATAGCCAGTGGGCAGTGCATTGCGCTCCCATGCTGATGACCAAGGTTTAGAAGTGGACTCCGGGACCCGGGTTGGGTGGCTAAGGGGCTGTGGTGGTACTGCTGCATTCAGCAGCTGCTAGCCATGGAGAGAAAACTAGGGGCTGTGGAGGTGCAGCTGTGGGCAGCACTCCCAACCATGGAGGAATGATGAGGGGATGTTGTGGTACTGCTGCAGGTAGTGTTCCCAGACGTGCAGGAATGATGAGGGATGTGGTGAACCAGTGGTACTGCTTTGTGTTAGTGCTCCCAGACATGGAGAGATGATGAGGGGATGTTGTGGTACTGCTGCGTGGTAGTGCTCCCAGACATGGAGGAATGATGAGGGGATGTGGTGAACCAGTGGTACTGCTTTGTGGTAGTGCTCCCAGACATGGAGAGATGATGAGGGGATGTGGGGGTACTGCTACATGGCAGTGCTCCCAACCATCTAGGGATGACAAGTAGCTGTAGTGGTACTGCCCTGCACTAGTGCTCCTAGTCATGGAGGGATGATGAGGGAATGTGGTGGTACTGCTGCGTGGCTGTGCTCCCAGACAATGAGGGATGATGAGGGGCTGTGCTGGTACTGCTGCACGGTAGTGCTGCCAGCCATGGCGGGATGACGAGAAGCTGTGGTGGTACTGCTCCGTGGTAGTGCTCCCAGCCATGGAGGGATGACAAGGGGCTATGGTGGTACTGCCCCATGTGGTGCTACCAGTCATGGAGGAATCACGAGGGGATGTGGTGAACCGATGGTACTGCTGCATGGCAGTGCTCCCAGCCATGGAGGAATGATGAGGGGATGCAGTGAACCAGTGGTACTGCTGCATGGCAGTGCTCCCAGCCATGGAGGAATGATGAGGGGATGTGGGGGTACTACTGCATGGCAGTGCTCCCAGACATGGAAAGATAATAAGGAGGTGTGGTCGTACTGCTGCGTGGCAGTGCCCCCTGCCATGGAGGAATGATGAGGGGATGTGGTCGTACTGCTGCGTGGAAGTGCTTCCAGCCATAGAAAAATGACGAGGGGATGTGGTGGTACTGCTGCGTGGCAGTGCTGCCAGCCATGGAGGGATGATGAGGAGCTGTGGTGGTACTGCCCCATGGTAGTGCTTCCGGCCAAGGAGGGATGATGAGGGGCTATGGTGGTACTGCCCCGTGGTGGTGCTACCAGTCTTATGAACATACGAATCTGCCAGCAGAAACAGACCACCTGGTCTATCAATGTCTGCACAAGTGTGCAGCTAGCCCCCTAGATTGCAGCTACCCCAACCCCTTCCCCATCTGTCATTCCTGACGGCCTCAGCTCCCTCCACCCAGACCCTCTCTTGTGCTCTGTCCCACGCCCTCTTAAAACTTCCTACTGTCTTACATGATACCACCCTCGGTGGTAGAGTGTTCCATTTAGACACTGCCCTCTCTGTGAAGTAGTGCCTCCTCATCTCCCTCCTAAATCTTCCCCCTCCAATCTTAGTCCGTGGCCCCTCGTGTCCCTACCCTTCCTCAGTTTAAACACCCCTTCAGTGCTAGCTTTGTTTATTCCCCTCAAATACTTGAACATTTCAATCATATCCCCCCATCACTCCTCCCCTCCAGCGTGTACACATTCAGCTCATTCAGCCTGTCCTTGTAGGCCTTGCCCTCCATCCCCTGTAACATTTTTGTTGCCCTCCATTGCATGCCTTCCAGTAAATTAATATCCCTCTTCAGATACGGCCACCAGTACCGCACACAGTACTCCAAGTGCGGCCTGACCAAGGATCTGTAGAGGGGCAGGATCACCTCCCTATGCCTGGACAAGAAACCTCTTGCGATACAGCCCAGCATCATGTTCGCCTTAGCTGCTGCTTTCCTTCATTGGGAAGAGTTGTTCATGCTCCCTGTTACCAACACCCCTAGGTCCTTCTCTTCCTCAGTGGTCCCCAGCCTCACCCCCTCCCAACCAATAGTCCCTCCTTGGGTTCTTTGCCCCGAAGTGCATAACCTTGCACTTTTTCACATTGAATCCCAGCTGCCACTTCTCCGACCATACCTCCAGTTTGGTTAGATCCCCTTGTAGTTGTTTCCATCCATCCTCTTCGTCCACCACTGCCCCCATTTTGGTATCATCTGCGAACAGACTAACCCTGCTCCCAACTCCGAGTGCAATATCTGAGATAAATGGCCCAAATAGCACTGGGCCCAGCACCGAGCCCTGCATCACACTGCTTGTCACTGGTCTAAGTGTCGAGAGCTCCCCCACCCACTACCACCCATTGCAGCCTCCCCTGCAGCCAGTTCCTTATCTAGTTTGTCAGCTTCATCCCCGCCCCTGCAGCAGTCAGCTTCCCCCCCCACCTCCCATGAGGCACTGAATCGAAGGCCTTGCTGAAGTCCAGGTACAGGACATCTACAGTATGACCCATATCCAGCTCTCTTGTTACCAAGTTGTAATATTCTATTAGATTGGTCTGACATGACCTTCCCAGAGACAAATCTGTGCTGCCGCCCATCCTGGAGGTCATTACCCTCGAGGAACACCAGCCTTTCCTTCAGTATCGTCTCCGTAAGTTTACCCACTATGGAAGTGAGAATGACACCAGCATCTCCTTCAATATTGTCTCCATAAGTTTACCCACTATGGAAGTGAGACTGACAGGCCAATAATTTCCTGGCTCATTCCTAGGGCCACTCTCGTGTATGGGCACCACATGGGCCACCCTCTGATCCTGAGGCACCCATCCTGTGTCCATGGAGGTGCTAAACAGGTCCGCCTGTGGCACGGACAAGACCTCTGCATCTCCCTCAGCACCCTGGGGTGGATGCCATCAGGACCTGGTGCCTTGTCCACCCTTAATGCCCTCAGACCCTCTAGTACTCTACTCCCCTCGATCATTCCATCCATCATCTCCTCCGTTCCCACCCCCACCTCCCTGTCCATGGTGGTAGTGGACCATCCTTCTCCTTTGTGGAAACGGAGCAAAAGTATTCATTTAGCACTTCCGCTTGTTCCTCTCCCTTTTCCACCCACTCCCCTCCCCACTTTATCTTCACTGTATGGTCTCTGCAGTTCCTCTTTTCCCTGACATATCTAAAAATATCCTTTTCCCCTCCCTTGATGCCCTGCACTAACCTTAGCTCCCTGGAGGCCTTGGCTACTCTCATTCGCTTGGTCACCTCCTTGGACCAACTCACATAAGCCTCCTGTCCTCTTCCGTCCTTGTTCTCCTGAACTTCTGGTTGCAGCTCTTTTCGCCTCACCCCTCCAACACTTCCTGTTCAGCCAGCATGGCTTCCTGGCTCTGCACCTCTTGCTCCCTAGTCCTGGTGCAAGCTTCTGTAGCCTCTGTTAGCCCAGTTCTAATAATTCCCACTTTTGCTGTGCATCCATCTCTGGCTAATTCCTGACGTTTCCCTTGCAGTATTTCTCTCATCCTCCTCGAAGTCTGCCTCCTAAAATCCACCACCTTGGTTGCTGTGCCTCCAGACTCCCTGCCCAACTTGAGAGTGAACCACACTGTTTGGTGGTCACTACCAGTTAGTGGGTCTTCCACCCTTATTTCCCTCACTGCCTCCCCATTTGACAGCACCAAGTCCAGCATGGCACCTAGTCATGTTGGCCCACTGACCAGCTGTGTCAGGAGACCATCCAGGATCACGTCCAGGAGCACCACTCCCTGGCACTGGAGGTGGCAGGGTGCTCCAATCTACCCCATCAGATTGGAATCCTCCACAATCACCACACTTCCTTTCTATAAACCTCCTTATTTGTTCCGCTAACTCCTGTCCAGTTCCACTGACTGGGCTGGTGGTCTGTACACCACCCCAGCCTCAGCTTTCTACCCTTGGAATCCAGAAGCTGCATTCATAGTGCCTCTGTCCTCCTCCCTCCTCCCCTTGTCCTTGTCCATCAGTCCTCCCTCACATAGAGTGCTACCCACCCCTCTCTGAACCCTCGGACTTTCCCGTAAATGTTATACCCCAGGATTGCCAGATCCCAATTATGGTACTGGGTGGCCTCAGTCACTGCAGCAACATCCATACTCCCCCTCTGCAAGAGCACCTGAAGCTCTGTTGTTTTATTACCCAGGCTCCTTGCGTTTAGGGAGACCACCTTCACATGTTCCCATCCATTCCCTCCCCCTCAGCTCCTTAGTTTGCCCCCCCCTTGGTAGTCCCTTCCCCTTACCCTCAACGTTATCAAGGGGGGACAGCACGTTTTGCACTCGAACCTGGTGACCCTGCATGCTAGTCACACACTCGCCTCCCCCCCACCTAGTTTAAATACCCTTATGGAGGGATGATGAGGGGATGTGTTGGTACTGCTGCGTGGCAATGCTTCCAGCCATGGAGGGATGACGAGGAGCTGTGGTGGTACTGCTCTGTGGTAGTGCTCCCAGCCATGGAGGGATGATGAGGGGTTATGGTAGTACTGCCCCATGTGATGCTACCAGTCATGGAGGGATGACGAGGGGCTGTGGTGGTACTGCTGCGTGGCAGTGCTCCCAGCCATCGAGTGATGACGAGGGTTCTGTGGTGGTACTGCTGTGTGGTGGTGCTCAGCCATGGAGGATGACAAGGCTGCTGTATAGTACTGCTGTGTATCAGTGCTCCAAGCCATGGAGATGGATGAAGGTATGTGATGGTACTGCTGTGTGGCAGTGCTCAAGCCATGGAAGGATGATGAAGGGATGTGATGGTACAGCTGTATGGCAGTGCTCTGAGCCATGGAAGGATGATGAAGGGATGTGATGGTACAGCTGTGTGGCAGTGCTCTGAGCTATGGAAGGATGATGAGGGGATGTGATGGTACTGCTGTGTGGCAGTGCTCCAAGCCATGGAAGGATGATGAAGGGATGTGATGGTACAGCTGTATGGCAGTGCTCTGAGCCATGGAAGGATGATGAGGGGATGTGATGGTACTGCTGTGTGGCAGTGCTCCGAGCCATGGAAGGATGATGAGGGGATGTGATGGGACTGCTGTGTGGCAGTGCTCTGAGCCATGGAAGGATGATGAAGGGATGTGATGGTACTGCTGCGGGGCAGTGCTCCGAGCCATGGAGTGATGACGAGGCGCTATTGTGGTACTGCTGCACGGCAGTGCTCCCAGTGTTGGAGGGATGATGAAGGGATGTGATGATACTGCTGTGTGGCAGTGCTCCCAGACATGAAGGGATGACAAGGGGGGGGGTGGCGGTACTGCTGTGTGGCAGCGCTCCCAGACATGAAGGGATGACGAGGGCCTGTGGCGGTACTGCTGTGCGACAGTGCTCCCAGACATGAAGGGATGATGAGGGGGGGTGTGGCGGTACTGCTGTGTGGCAGTGCTCCCAGACATGAAGGGATGACATGGGGGTGTGGGTACTGCTGTGTGGCGCGCTCCCAGACATGAAGGGATGACAAGGGGGGGTGTGGCGGTACTGCTGTGTGGCAGCGCTCCCAGACATGAAGGGATGACAAGGGGGGGGTGGCGGTACTGCTGTGCGGCAGCGCTCCCAGACATGAAGGGATGACGAGGGCCTGTGGCGGTACTGCTGTGTGACAGTGCTCCCAGTCATGGATGGATGACGAGGGGCTGCAGTGGTACTGCTACATGGCAGTGATCCCAGCCCTGGAGGTCTGGTGCTATGGTTCTGCCACCACAGCGATCCTTGTGGTGATCCAGAGAGCTTGTCTCCTCCACAGGTGCGTTGTTGCATGCGTGTGAGGCCTGATGGGGCACTGCCCAGTATCAGTGGGAGGTGAGAGGGACCTGGGGATAGGAACAAAAACAAGAACATTTAAAACGGATGTCTGCAGGTGATGTAGTGGATGCTGGGGTTGTATGCACTTAATGCCATCTCTTGTGTTTGTTTCGTTTTGTTGTTGAAGTGGTGCTGCCAGAAGAATCTCCTAATCACTTTTTTGTTATTCTTTGGTAAGCGGGTGAGGGCCCACTAGGCACAAGTGCCTGTTTTCAGGGGTGACCGGGAGCACTGGGAAGGTTACGTGACTTGCTCAGGGTCACAGAGTATGCAAGTGGAGGTTGTGGGAATCAAACCCAAGTCTGCAGGATGTACCAAGCTCATTCACAGCTCATTACGCTAACCTATAGGCTATTCTGCCAGTATCACATACTTTGTTTGTGTCTATAGAGTTTTCTCACTCTGGTCACATCCGACGGCACCCCTGCCCAGCCATATCACTGAACTTCTAATGATTGACAGGTTAACCACCACTTACCCAGGACCATCATGTTGTGGGTGGCCAGCCATCTCGGTTGCCACGACAGCCTGCATGGGGCTCCAACTTGAATGTGCGTTTTCCTCCTGGATTCCTGTTTTTCTCGCGGTGCAGATGTGCAGTGATGCAACTAAACATGCATGACAGGCCTCTGGCAGTATTCCACCCTATCTAGTGCTCCCAACTGTGCTGATGACCAGTCTTCACCAGGGGGAAGGCACGCTGTGGGAGCAGCATTCCTCCCACTCCCCAAGGAAGTGGCATTATCCCTGGGGCACTCTATCCTTCCTTCCCCTGCTGGCCCTCGACAAGCCGCGCTCATTCCAGAATGTGGGTTGCCGGCACTGCAAGTGGTAGCACTACTACTGCACTGATGGGCAGCTCATAATCACATACTTTGTGACAGAACTTGGGCTTAGTGCGCACTGTGCTTTTCCTTGCCTTTTTAAATTGGTGAAGGAGATTTGGAACAAGTTTGAATTCACAGCATCACTATTTCTCTTTTTTAAGTAAGTTTTTATCCCCCCGATTAGTGCTAGCAGAAATTTCCGTTATACTATAAAAATTGTGTGGGGGCAAAGAATTGTTACAGTCCAAAAAACAAGATCTGGCTCCAAGTCTTGCCTGCCATACTGCCAGAAATGCGTGATCTGCACTAGCTCCTGGATGGCTTCAATTCTGCACTGTTGTAACCATTGTGAATACGTGATGTTTTTAAAGTAACGTGTCCATGTAATCTGCAAAATAACAATAATGGCTGCCAGCACCCCTCAGCACCGAAGGCAGAGCATGGGCTTTTCATCTCCATTTTGGTGAATTTCTTACCTGAAATTTAAGTAGAAAGTTTTCCTGGACAGGTAATAACCTAGAAAGATAAAAAAAGGAATGAATACAAACAGCCCAGCCTGGATTGGGGAAAATACAGCATTTAACAATGCCTGGAATGATTAGGTATTAAGTTACTGTATTTTCAAGTACCAAGCAGCGAGCATCTCATTACTGGAGCAAGCAGAATTTTCAAATTCCACTGAAATTCCACAAAATTTAATTAGAAGAGGAATTCTGAAATTCAAAAGGAGAATTTACTTTTGAACTGCAGATTAGAAATCCGTGGATTACATAAAGCACGGAGTAGTATTCCGTACATTACATAAATAGCAGATTCGCTTTCAAGAAAAGTTTTGCAGATGATGTAATCTGCAGAATATTACCTCGCAGTTTACATAGAAATGCCTTTTGGAATTCTGAAGAATTGAAAAAGAATTTCTGAAAATCATTTTTGGAAGCAGAATTGCCATTCTACACAAATTCCACTTGTGGAATTCCATGTTCTACGCAGTTGTTGGCAGTACCATTGTTTCTCTGCATTCCTCCCCATCTCTCTCTTCTCTGGAGGAGAAACGACTTGCTCGTGCCTTCTAACCTTCAAGTTCTGCTTTGACTCACTTTACTACTACCTTTACTCTCTTCCAAACCATTCAACTCCTCTGATTCCTTCTGCAACTCTGACTCCTGCTCTTTCCATCTCCCCAGCCCCAAATCTGCGGCAGGGCATATGGTTTTCTCTTGTCGGCTGAAACAGCTATGGTCCTGCCTTTCTTCTACCTTCCGCATGTCATTCTCCCCTTCCATCCTGAAATCTCTTCTCCATGGAGACACTACCATGTCAGCTTCTGCATCTAACCTCCCACTCTCTCACCCCTTTTCCTGTCACCACACTGCTCAGGGCTGGCCGTTTCCTCCCAGCAACTTTCTTTCTGATTGGCACTTACGGATGCCTGGAACTGGTCGAGTCCAATCCGATTGGACCGTTTAGGAATTTAGGAATTTCTGAAGCCTAGTCAAATTCTGATTTGAATCTTTAAAGGACCTCAAAATCAGAATCAGATTCTGTTTTGAAATCTTTAATCCTAAATTCCAATTTAAGAAAATGTTTTAGGATTCAGTTTAGGAATTAGGATTTTGGACTGCAATTTCAATAATCCTAATTACAAAAATCGAATCAAATCAACACATCCAATTCCATTAACGTTCTCCAGAGCTACCCAAGGGGCGTCTTTGCTAACTGTTCTGTTTTTTTTAAACTTAAGTTTTATTTCAACATTTCATTTATAAAAAGAAGGCATTATAACATATCAACAATGAAATTCACCATACACATCTAATATCACACTAAAATCTTAAGATCTCATACCCCTCAGGATCATACATAAAGCACACTTTTCTATTCAGGCTAATTAAATTACTTTTTGCCATGTAGTAACCTGATGGGGAATTATTGCGGTAAATTAGGATGTAAGACTGTAACGATACTTAGCAATGACGTCTATAAAGAGTCTTACATGGAAATAAAGCAAACATACAGTAAAGACTTAAAGCACATATAACAAGAACAGCCCAACTGGTGTGTGCGACATTCTTTGTGCAGTTGCTATTGCTGTTATAATGGTGCCATTATTGCCTGACTTCTGCTACCCTGCCCCTTATACAGTGTACACTGCATTATACCTGTTATCCCACTTTCCACCCAGGACACACCTGGAAACAAGCTGCTGATAGCTGGTGTGCCCAGCTGGACAACCTTTCTTTTTGTTATTTCCATTTATTTCCTGAGTTTTGGTTGGCCCCCTTCCTTCGTGTTGGGGTCACCCACATCCCCTTACTTCTCTGCTGCTTACCTGCCTCCTCTCAACCCTTGACTTAACCCTCTCCCATAGTAGGGGTCGGCTGAGTTGGACAACGCTCTCACCTCCTTCGTGCGGAGGTGGGAGTTCCCAAGGTATGGAGGAAAGATGATATCAGGGGCAGGGCCAGAGCATTCAGAATCATTCTGCCCAAAAGGGATTTTTATCTTCTGGTGTCCTTCTCCCTTGGGACGCTGACAGGCTAGGGTCTCCATGCTCACACGTGTCGTGCTAGAGAGGAGGAGTCTAGACAACGTCTCTCATCCCTGTCTGGCCCTCCACTGCACTAGCACTTGTTGTCACCAAGGGGGCAGTAGTGTAGCAGAGGTAGCAACCCTCGCTTCCCAGAGAAAGATAGCATCCTCTGGGACCCTCAATCTTCCTCCCTCCAGCCGGCCCCCCAGCGACCAACGCTCATCACTGAACCGTGGTGCTAAGTTGAGAGCGGGTTTCCTTTACCATTGCATCCAATACACTTCGGAAAAATGGCAGCAGGCAATCACAATAACAGATAAAGGAATAAACAGGGTGACAATAAAAACATGTGTCCCCCACCGGCACGCTGACAACTCAGGTTCATGCTCCGCAACCAGACAATTGGAGCTGAGATTGGTGGGGAGGGTGATGAGCCTCAGCGCAGACACTCTCCTCCCTGGGAGGGTGGCAGTAACATGCATCACTCCTAGAGTGGCTTCTGTGGAGGGACTGAGGCGTGGGTGGCCACAGGCTACCGTGCACCCCCTCCCAGGACATTGTGATGTATGGCTGTGATGTGGAAGGTTGGGGAGAAATGGGAGAACATAGGAAAGCGCCTGCCTCTGATGCATCAGATGACGGCCCTTTATATCCCCCCTAATGTCACCTGACTATGCAGTGCACCATCGTCTCTGCCAACCATTGCCCCTGACATTCAAAGGTGCTTCCTCCCTGGTGGGAGTAGGGAGGCCTCCCAGCACGGATAAGCCAGGAACTGAGGGGTGACGGAGGATCTTGGGTAGCACGCAGGTAATAGACCACAGCAGGAGTTGAGACCGAAGGGCAGAAGGGGGTACCTGTGTGCCCTCAAGGAGAGAGGCGCTGAGAGGCATGGGGAGGAGCAAAATCCCGAAACATGTGTTGCCACAACATATTCATTTGAAGCATGCACAGAGACTATACAAAGTATTGGAGATCAAAGACTTAAATTTGGACATAGGCCCCTCTGCACTTGTGGGGGGGGGGCAGACATATTTTTGTGGATCATCCCCTTGTCCTTCATCTGTTCCCACTTAGTTCCTTCCCAAAAATCACAATCTTATGGTAGTGACATTAGAATCATTTCGTGCTACTCAGCTGGGCAGCGGTCATTTGCTGTCGGGTAGCTAACTGGTTAAATGAACTGCCGATACTCTGCTGAATCTCCCCAAGTTTTTGTTTTTTAACTTTATTTTATTGTTTCGTGTAGGCGTTACAGTCAGCATTCAAGCACTGATATAACATTTGTTAATATATAGAACACTGTGAGGTTGCCACTCCTCTTAATACATTCAAATAATCCATCAATTGCTTTAAGATACGTCTTTGAGGGTATACCTTTAACATGAATGTTCAAATACTGTCAAACTGAAAGGCCCATGAGCTGCATGGTATAGCCCTACAAAGTCTGTTATTCTGGTTTCCTTTCATTCTCTTCCTCAAAAGAGGGGATAGAGAAATTCACCATACCTTTCATTTTAAACTATGCACTGCTAGTGCAATACCATTTTAGATAGTGCATCTTGAGAAGAAAAATAACAAAAATTTTAAACATTTAACTTACGTGGCGCTATTGTGCATAACGCTATGCTAAGCAAGAACTTATCATGACTCAACGTTTGTTTTTAAACTGCTTCTAACATTAATTTCTTAGCAGATAATTCAAAAGCATTGCATGCGATACAACAAACTAGTAGTGAGCTTCACTGTTAAAGTTCTGTACGATATCTGATCACAAACTCAGTCAACCTGACCTATAGGGAAAACAAGAACAGTAACTGGTACAGAAACTCAGGTTCAGGTGGGTATTTTGCCCTGGAACATCGTTGTGGCAAAGTTAAAAGTGTACATATTCTTGCAAGGGCTAAAACTACCCACCTGTTACCTCCTAGCATAAGGGTAATCCAGTGGTCTTCATGGCTTTTCATTGTCGGATGATGAATCTCTTCTGTCCACGCTCGTGGTCTCGATGGAGCTTATTTTTGGGCCCATTTCATAGTATCCATCGGGTCCGAAAAAATATAGATTTTTCCTTGATGAGTGATCGAGCGTGCGGGAAAATTATGCCATGTGGTATCCTTCGCTTCTTAGCAGGGCTCTAGTGCCGTCAACCGCTTTTCTTTAGTTCCGGTCGCAAAGCTTACATCAGAATACAGTCGACTTGATGCCCATCCTGCTGTAAGACTCCCATTGCCTGGCTTGGGCCAACAGATAGTCCCTGGTGCCACTCCGCCGGCAACTGCCACTACCGTTTGCAGGGGCCTCCGGACTGTCGGGCCTGCCTCGTGGTGTAATCCTGTATGCCTTTTAAATCTGCTGTACCGCGATGCTACCTCCTCTCCTAGTTGCTGTGTCAGCCAGTCCTGCAGGAACAGAGACAAGTGATTGCCGTCGCAGCCCTCCAGGAGACTAAGTATGCAGATGTTCATAGCCCAAGCTTGTTTTTCCAGGGTTTATAGCCATGATCTCAGGTGCCCATTCTCTTTGACAACATTAGTAATGGCTCCCATGGCCACATCGGCCCATTTTGTAGCCTCCATGATCGTTACACCATTGACTCTAGTGCAGTTTCCACATTAGCTACTGCGATTCGTGAGGCCCATCAAATTTGTTGGAGAGCCCTGTTACAGAGGATATTAATCTATTTATCTTTATTCTGAGAGATTGAGGAATTTCTTCTCCAGGGCTCTCCATTCCGTCACTTGGCTGTTCTGTGTAGATCGCGTGGCATGGCCTCTGCTCGGATTCTTCCCTTTAACTTGTCTGTTGTTTTTCTTTCCAAGGATTTCACGTCTTATTTAGTTGTTTGCCCATCACAACTTCTTACTAGTTTGAACTGTGAATGCTCCAAAAATCTGGTTTTATCAGTTTTAAATTCCGGCAGTGTACAGAGCACTGTCTAACAGCGCACCTTGCTCAGGCTCCACAGCGCCACCCCAGTCTACCCAGATTTAATCAGTTTGAGAGAGCTTTGCAGCTTGCCTTTGCAGTCCAATGCTATTGTAACCATTAAACAGTTCTATTCAGTTTCTCTCTGTACAACTATTTTGTGACTTTTTAAACAACAATCTGTATGGTTTTCAAAACTGTATGTAATTGTCCTGCCTTAAGTGCTTTGAGCCTGACTCGACTGCATTTCCTCTGGAACTGCTTATTGTACTTTAATGTTTTTAAAGGTAATCTCCAAGTTTTCAATAAATAAATACATGAATGAATAAATACATTTTGTAATTATAATAATGCACTCAAGGGCATGTGTCATGGGGATAATGACACTTCTTAGGTGTTGGATACACTCAGCCTGCGGCCTCATGCCCAGCCACCCAAAGCATGGTGTTAGCCCAGCATGATGCATGCCCTGTCATGCATTATTGCTTGATTAACTCATAGATCAGTTCTCCTGCCATCTGAAGAAGTTTTCAAAGAGAAATGGTGTTTAGAAGGATACACTTTCTATGATTTTATGAACTACAGCAAACCAATTTATTTATCATTGTGAGTGAGAAGCCTTTTTCCAGTTAGCTGTCCTTTGTGTTTCACATCTTGCCTTCTCACAGCCATAGCTTTTCAAACACAGACCCATACCTCTCAACCTCTTGCCTCCTGAATCAGGGACAAGGCTTAAAAAAATTAGGGATGAAGACCCAAAATCAGGGACACATCTTAAGAACTGATACTATTCATTCAGAATGCTGATAGAATAAGATAATTTGTGTTAAAATGCATTTTCTGAAGAAGAACAAGTCTGAATCTTTAATGTTTTACATTATTTTGTGATTTTAATCCCCACTCTTCTGTCTTAAAAACACAAATTTTACGAGGGACAGAGGAAAATTTGGAGGCAAAATCAGGGACATCCCTCAAAATCAGGGACAGTTGAGAGGTATGCACAGACCTCCTCCTGCCCCTCCACATCCATTTTTCCCTCTCTCTCTCTCTCTCTCCCCCTTCCTCCCTTCATTCCTTCTTCCTTCCTTGTTTGGGTTTTGCTGCACCTATACCTATCAGCTTTTAATCAGCAGTGCCATTGTGGCTGGGGAGAGGGGAGGAGGAGGAGGAGGAGGCAGACTGTCACCTGAAATGGGGGGATCCCACACTTACCTTGCCATCTCTGACAGGCCTAGTTTTCCGTCCCCATTCATGTCAAACATTTTGAGCTGTGAGGAGAAAAACAGTACATTTTAATGACTCTAAAGACACAAGGACCGGTGGCCATTGGCATTTGAAGCTCTCGTCTTCACCACAGGCGGATAATTACATGATGTAAGGATGCAGGGCAGCAGTTCTCTGTAAACAGCAGCTGAAATTAAAGGTGACTCTTGCGGCGTGAAAGATGGTACCACTGTAGCTATGCAACTCTTCACATCTAGCTCCTAGCCTCAAGAACTCAAGTAGTTGTGCCTTAGTATTTTGTTTTATAAAGTTTCTTTTCTAGCACCTGTGGGCCTGAATCTGGAAATCTCCTTCCACTGCCACTACATATTGCTCCACAGCCCGCCCTTTATTGCACCCCACAACACGCCCCTGTAGAGTGACCTGGGCTTGCACCATTGGGGCTGTCGGAGGTATGTGAAACCCCTCCCTTCTTTTGGAACTCCCCTGCAGGCCAGCCGCTGGGCATGTGACACCCCTGTCTCATGTGCCAAGTGAGCTGGTATGTGCAGATGTAAGGCTACTCCATAATGTAGTCACCATTCCTTCCAGCATGACACCCCCTCTCCCTGAGCCACCGGATCAGTCATGCAATGGAAGGAGGTGCCCTCACTCCCCAAGGCCCAACCCCCTACTTCCCCTGTGGATGTCAGAACCCTGCCTTGCCAGTTGGCACCAGATGTCCCATGTTCAGGATGTTAACCAGGGTCAACTGGATGACAACCAGTATTGCTACCGGTGCCTTATCATTTCAGTAAGTAATAAGCCATGATGACAAGGTGTGCATTATAGGATTTTAATGTAAGCCCCAGTTGTATGGTAAGGCATAAGGCCAAAGGCAGAGTGTCCTTATGCCCATGAGAAGTGCGTCAAAATCCTATGATGTGCACACTGGGCGCTTATACGCTTTTAAAATGGCTCTAAGTAGGTTTTTGGGAAGAAAATTAGATTCAGCACCTGACCATGTGTTTATAGAGATTTAATGCATGGTCAGGTGAATCTCAACCAATGAAATGTCTAGATTTTTTTTGCCATCTATTACACAAACTAAGACAGGTCTCTGCTTATCCATGGTACAGCTGAAACTTTTCTACACCTTCAGGCAGGTATAAAACTCCAAGAAAACTGAAAGTTGAATAATGTTTGAATTTTCAGGATAAGGAGAGTGACCCTCTGAAGTATA
Organism: Neoceratodus forsteri; assembly: GCA_016271365.2. Lineage (NCBI taxonomy): Eukaryota > Metazoa > Chordata > Ceratodontiformes > Ceratodontidae > Neoceratodus > Neoceratodus forsteri. The sequence goes on along the minus strand of CM028130.1, from coordinate 1,626,286,211 downwards.
TTATCGTTGTCTCCTTATTAAAGACACTAAAGTGCTTATATAACAAATGAAAATGTTGAGAAATACACATAATGTGAGAGATTAGCACACTCTAACCATTCTGGGAATTACTTGCAGGTTCAATACTCTTTTGATGCAGTTGTAAAACCACGCATGCCAACCTCCTCTGAGGTATAACCATTCAAATCGCTAGACCATAGAAAGAACAAGAAGTGGCGCCACGTGCCACTGATAAAGTGAAAATACTGTATTTGGGAATTAGTACTCCAAGGGTGTGTTGGCAATGGAGTAATGGTTCCTGAATAAAGTATCTGCACTTCATTAGCAGCACGTGCACCATTTTCTTCTTTTAAGTTCAGTACACTTTTAATACTGTTTGGTTATATTTTATAAAATGTTAATTGCTTTTTGGTGCTCCAAAACGGGTATAAAATAGACCAATAGCATCATAAGGTGAAGTTAACAGAGCAAGAGCGCTCTAGGTGTGTGACAATCCCTCTCCCATCCAGTGCCGAAATTTCAGAGTTCTGCTTCTGATGGAAATTTGCAGAATACGGCAGAATTTCCAAAATTCTTTGCAATTTCGGTGGAAGCAGAATGTGAAAATTCTGCTCAGCACTACCAGGCACAGTACTTTGGGGAGGGGCACTGGAGACATTGGGGTTAAGGACTAGTTACAGGGAACAGGGGCTTTAAAATGCATACATTAGGGGGATGATTTGGCTGGGTGTGGGTCAGGGACATTGACATTGTTAAGGATTAGTCACAGAGCTCGGGTGACTCGAATGCTGATTCACATTCTGTTGTTGTTCCACCATTGCACACCTTTTAGTAAATGCCACGGGTGTTTCTGACTTACACGCTGGTGGTAAGCAAAACTTTTTTTTTTTGGTGGTCTTTTTTCTCCTCTGGGTCCCACCGGCCACCTCTGATGTCTCCCCCTCGCCGTCCCCGAGGATCAGAACCCCCTCCCTTATTGTCCCCATGACTTACCCTTCATGGCAGGGGGATGGGGAGCAACTCAACTCACCAGCATGGATCCAGCTGGGGAGGTGTCCTCTTGGGGTGACTCGCGCGGGGGGGGGGACTACTGTAATCATGCACAGCAGGACCACTTTTCCAGATTCTTGATGCGGTGGGGAGCATGCAATGCCACCAGTGATGCACAGTGCATGTGTCTGCATGCTGTACAGCCAGTGGCTGCTCCACCTCTGCCCCCACAGTGTGGGACCATGCCTGCTGGCCCCAGCCACTGCTAGGGGTCAGGCAAGTGCCGATCTGTGTCCCCACCCTCCTGGTAGAGAGAGCTGTCCTCCAGTTGCTTGATCCTCTCCTCCCTCCCCAGTTGATCCCTGGCGACCCGCTCACACAGCGAACATGGGTCGCCGGCGTGACAGGAGGATAATGCCTCAGCCATCCACACTACTGGGCCGGCTCTGGTAAGCAACATTTTAACACTCCATGATGTAGCTTATGTCCTTGGTCCAAAAGCATTTCCAGCTGCTTCATAACACTAATGAGATCTTTAAACTATCTACTTACTATTGTTTGTGTGTACTCCCCAGCTTCTGTTCATCATACGCTGTCTGCCTTCTTTGCAAGTCTGATAAGAAACCCTGCAAAGCAAAATGTCATAGTTTAACGGGTATTTCATAATGCAGACTGCTCATAATAATGGGTTCACAATAATGTAATAAAGTATTCATTCACTGATAATAATGATAATTTAATAATTTTTTGCAGTAAGATTAGTACAATAAATATACAAAGTTCTCGGGTGGTTCAGGCTCCCAGCATTCCCTCAAGCGGCTACACCGTGGCCATATGTTAATATGCTTAATGCACACCCTGGCATATGTTATTTCTTACATAATACTGTCCTCTGATAATTAATTTAGTCTGGTAAGAATAATTTAAAAACCCAGTTCACTAATATTTATTTTAATTAAATAATATAGTCCACTGATAGTAATGATGTAATCATGCAGTCCACTGATATTATTAACGGAATTATGCAGGCCACAGATAATAATGCTGAAAGTACACAGTCCACTAATATGAATAATGTGAATACAGGTACAGCGCATAAGGAATACGGGCACCTGAACTGCCTGGGAACTGTGTTGTTTATTGTGCCTGCAGCGATAGTCATCATTTTCAAAGCTCGTCCGCTGGTGCAACTTCCAGTTGTGACAAGGAGTTGCAACTGTAGTCACGGTACTCATGTTCCCTCTGGAATCTCAGTACCTCTCTCCCTTGTACCCTATGGTATTGCACTTTGAAGATGTATGTCAACTCCTCGTAACCTATGTTGTAACACTTACTGATGTTTGTTAATTCCTCGTAACCGTTTTGTAGCACTTTGTCTTTGTTTGTCTGTTGGTTGCTAATTGTTGTCATTATCTACTGTATTATCCCATTTCCCTTCCCCTCCCAGGACACATATCTGAAACGAGCTATTTTGCTCAGCATGTTTTCCTGGTGAAACATTTAAATAAATAAATAAAATATGCAGTTCACTGATATTAATAACCATCACAAAATTATTTAATATTAATAATGTAATCATGCAGTCCACTGATATTAATAATGCAATTAAGCAGTCCACGAACATTACTAATGCAATTATGCAGTCCACTGATATTAATAATGCAATTAAGCAGTCCACGAACATTACTAATGCAATTATGCAGTCCACTGATATTAATAATGCAATTAAGCAGTCCACGAACATTACTAATGCAATTATGCAGTCCACTGATATTAATAATGCAATTAAGCAGTCCACGAACATTACTAATGAAATTATGCAGTCCACTGATATTAACAATATAAATATGCAGTGCACTAATATTAATGTAAATATGTATCCCACTAATAGTCATATGCATTCCATTAATTTCTAATGTAATTAAGCAATCCATTGTTATTAATAATGTAAATATGCAGCCCACTGATATTAATAATATAATTAAGATGCCCACTAATGTTAATAATTCAAATATGTAGCCCACTGAAAATAATCATCATGTAGCCCTCTAATATTAATAAATAGAATAACTTTGAGTTTACACACACCACCCCATATTTTATTTTATATAATTTCTGGGTCTCTCCTTTTTCATCACAGCAGTTATATAAAATAGTAAGCATTCTGGTGCTGCCGCGCTGCAGCTCCATTTTTGGCTGTCCTCACATTTTCAGCGCCCGAGATTTTAAAATGTTTTGTTCTTCACCTGTACGTGGAACATGACAGTTTATTTTATTTTTAATATGACTTACCGCCAAGTTCTTCTGGCGGTTGATTTGCGGGCGACAAGGCAGGAGAGTGGTTGGGAAGTGGGGAGTGCATGCACACAGTGGGGAAAACTGTGTGCGTGTTTGCGGTAAAAAACATTCCTTTATTACGGCAAATTATGGCATGGTTTCCTTAAGGGAAAAAGGGGGGACCCATTAATTATAATGTAATTATATAGTCCACTGATAATAATAATAATACTAATGTAGTTATACGGTGCACTGATACTGTTATTTTTAAATCACTTTAAAGGCTGAGGTCGATACTTTTTTAATTAGGATGCGATCAGGATAAAGGTAATCAGCTACTGGGAACAATTCTGGAAATGCAGGCTACAAGATTGCCAAAATGATGTTATATGAAAGGTTTTAGGAACTGTATGAATGAAACCTTAATGTTTAGCTAGATGAAAGAAATGAGAGATTTACATTGCCAGCTGGAGTTGGGACAGAACTGGGAAAACCAAGAAGCTAAACTGAAGGCTTCTCTGTGAAAAGATACATTACAAGGATTAAATATATGGACATGCACAGTTGCATTATGCTAGTCTATGAATCAAAAGCAGCCTTTTGATGGCTGGCCCGCTGTCGCAGCGGTTGGATTTCCGTTTGCGACGCCAGCGACTCGGGTTCAGGAACGAGCCCGGGAGCTGGAGGGCCGGCCAGGGGGAGAGGACTTGAGCATCCTAGGGACTGCTTATCCTTTCCAGGGGGAGGGGGGAAACAGAGCTCGGCTCTTGTCTGGCCCCGGGTGGAGACCCGAGGTACAGCAAGCCGGATGCTTAACAGAGGAGTGATGTGCCAGATGTTGGTGCTTCAGTGCCTTGACGTTCGGGGACATGGCACACCGAGAAGAACCTCGAGGAAAAAAATCGCGCCTCCCAGTAAACGGAGCACCAGGTCCCGACCCTCAATGCCCTAACCGGCTGGAGACAGCGTCCCGATGAAATATAGACGCATCGGGGTGCAGGGGTCCCCACCCCGTACCCGCCTGGAGGGTACAACCACGGCTCCATGGGGATGGACTGCACCATTCACCAGGTAGGTGAGCGAGGGCTGAAAAGGCTGTAGGTGTCTCCCGAAGAGGGGAGAGCTGCGAAGGAGAGGGGAGTAAAAAAAAAAAAGCGGGCCTTGTGCTACCCAAGGATGGAACAAGGCTTCCGTTGGGAAAGTAACTTAAGTCTTTGACTAAACCAAAATTAGGAGTAGCATGTACTCGATTATGTTTTCCGTAGATGAAAACAGAGATGATGATTGGTTGATATAATAAAACACCCATACAAAATACAGTATTCCCACGTGACGGGGAAGAAATGAAGACAGTAACGCATTATTTAGTGATTTGTCCATTCTACACAGAATTGAGAGATAGGTTCATAAAATCTCTGATTAAGAAAATATACATGGATCCTTCTTCTTGACAGTTACTCTTCTGACTAGTAAAGGTGCCAGTGTATTTGATAAGGCTGCTACCTTTCCCTATACAGCAAATCAAATCTGAAAGAACGAAGAGGAATGAGAAAAACTGACATAAAACTGAGGAATGAATATTGGGTAAAGATGTTTGAATGAAAATGTATGTTTCTACCTAGCTGTATTTCTAACCATATTTGTGTATGTGGACATGTTCTGTAAGTTGTTTCCTTTTATGTATTAGCCATGGTGAAAGCTAAGTGCTGCAATAAACAAACTTGACCTGGGCCCCGATATTCAAAAGTTTGCGCGGGCACTAAACAGTGTTTGTCCATACAAACTGGGTGTTGCTGGAGCCCAGTATTGAAAAGGCTCTGTTGCATCAGTAAACAGGTGTAGCACTGGCGCAAACCAAATGGGGGAGGTATGCAAATGGTGGGTTTCGTCGTCCTTTGCACTGTGCAAATATCGCTGAAAAAACCTCTTTTACTCTGCGCAAACCCTAGTGGCTGCTGGAGGTAATGTAACCAACCAGCAGGTTACCACTGGGAGAGCAACCCCACCCCTGTGGTCAGTTGCACCCCCATCGCCAGTTCCTATGGTAAAAGAGAACCCTAGGTGCTAATGGTCCCCTCCAATCGCCAGCCCCTAAGTAAAAATATCAATCCCTGGTGCTAGTCAATCAATCAATCAATCATCTTTATTTAACCAAGTGGAACACTGTTGAGGTGAGCTCATTTACAAAGTGGACCTGGACAAAAGTACAATGATGATCATAACAAAACACAGTTATACAGTGTCAAGGAAAAAACAAAAATAGAAATAAAAAGCAAACAATATGCACTCGTACATGGTGGAATACTACAAAAAAGGGGGAGTGGAGAAATATACAATATACAGAGTATACAATATATACATAATTCTGCGTAGGACACCAGTCTGCTTGTGGTCCCCCCTCCCTCCGCTTTCTAGCCCTGCATTGAAAAGAGGACTCCCGGGTTCTAGTGGTCTCCCCTCCTGCGATCGCTGGCATGAAAAAAAACCCTACCTGGTGTCCAGTGGCCCCCCATGGCACCAGGTGCACCCACTCACCCCTAGCGGTATCTGCAGTGCCGGGTGCATGTGGAGATCCTGCACAGCCCTCCTCACACCTCCTCTGGCTGGCCACTGAATGTCTGGGCTGGGAGCTCACCTCTTATTTATAGGACAGTATTTTAATTAGAAAAGTTTTCATGATTCTGTAGAATCGATAAATCCTATCCTATAATTTTCCTAGTGCTAGTGGTCCCCCACCAATTGCTGGCCTGTGTGATAACATAAACCCCTGGGTCTAGTGGCCCCCCACAGTGGCACTGAAACCTTCCTAGCCCCCCAGTGCCATGGTTGAATACAGCCACCAGTGCAGCCCTGTTCTATAAATAAGGGGTGTACTCCCTGCCTGGACATATGGCAGCCAGCTGAGGAGGTGTGAGGAGGGCTGCGCTGGTCGCCATATGCACCTGTGGCACCAAGGGGACTGGGGGTATGTTTTGGTGCCACAATGGGAAGGTCACTAGACACTAGGGTTTCATGTTATCACGGGGGCACTAGCACAGGATACTTTTTGTACACAGTGGGCTGGTGGTTGGTGGGGCACTAGCACCAGGGATTTTTGATGAACAATGGGCGGTGATAGGCGGGAGGGGACAATTACCACTTGGGATACAGTTTTTACAGTATGGACTGGTGATTGGGGCACTGCACCAGGGATATTTATATGTACACAACGGGCTGGAAATCAGAAGGACGGGGACCACTAGCACCAGGGATTTTTGTACACAATGGGCCAGCAGTCAGTGGGAGGGGACCACTACCACAGGGATATAGTTTTTAACAGTATGGGCTGGTGATCAGAGGCAGGGGGACCACTACCACCAGGGATCTTCACCACTCTGGGACCAGGCCTCGCTACCCGTGCAAATGATCCCATAATGGGCATGTAAATGGCCCCTTAGTGGCTTGCATGCCCAGTGGGCTCATTTGCATGGGTCCCTTTGAATATTAAACAAAAAGAACAGCTCAACACTCTGGAGAAATAGTTTAGAAGGCACAGTTGCCACTTTTCTCAATTCACAATCTATTTTGTGTGTGGTTGTGCTTCCATCCCCTTCTAATGGGAAAAGGTAAAAGGTGCTTCATAAATGGCCGGGTTACAACGTTCTATCATATTTATGTCCATAGACACAAAAAATCCCATCCGCACACTTTCACTCAATCAATCAATATCTTTATTTATCCAGGCAGGCACCATTGAGCAAGCTCATTTACAAGGTGGACCTGCAGTCCTACGTAATAATACAGAAAGACAAGTTACAATAGTACAAACAGTAAAAATAGCTGTTATTATAGTAAAATGCACACTTACAGGTAATATACATTGAACATAGAACTACATAGGAGTCGTGGATAATGAACTTGTGCTGGATCCAAGCCCAAAAACTGTGCATTTTGTAGTGGGAAATATTAGGAGAGGGTAGGCATACCAGATAGAAGATATCAAGTGCATAATGTAGGAGAGGTGGGAATAGGGTGCAAGTGAAGAGGACCCAATTGTTAGAGCAGAGTGAGGGATTGGGAGGGCGGAGGACCGTATGAAAGGCGACAAAAGCGATTTTTGCCCCAAAACGCCGTGACATATGGAGGAGAAAAGCTGCCATTGTACTAAGTGCAAGAGGAGGAATATAGTAGCAGGGGCATAACTGGGAGGGTCCTGGAGGTTGGGGCAGAGGAGGTGTTGGATGGATGAGGACCGAATATTTTTGAAGAAAGATGATAATTATCCCCAAGTGCGGTAGCATGTGCTAGAATCAGGCTGCAGCTGTTCAGGCGTCAAAGAATAAGATATGGGAGTTTGGCAATAAATCCTGTGGATCTGTTGGTGGGCATGCTAGAGGCAGAGGCACACATTTCAGCTGGGGGGGCCGCCGTTTGCGGTCCGCCGTTTGAGGAAGGGAGGTTAGTTAGTGTCTAGTAAAGCAGTTGCAAATTTCCGTAATGCCATCACGGTAAAGCCTATTGAAAAAAAGGGTACTTACTGGGGTTTTCAGCGTAAGTATTTTTGGGGTTTTATTCCATATTGATGGGAGTGAGACTCCAAAGGCAGCTCTCCCGACTCGTGTGAGTGCCCTAGGTATATTTAGCAGGAGTTGTGAGCAGCTTCTAAGGGAATAATTCCTGGGCACAATCGGAGACAGACAGTCGATGATGTATTGAGGGAGTTTGCCACTGAGGGCTCTAAGTGTCCAGAGTGCTGCATTAAAGTTGCGCCTATAATGAAGTGAGGTCCAGCCCGTGGCGGCATATAGTGCGCAATGATGGGTAGAGAAGGGGAGGTCAGTGATGAAGCGTATAGCTCTGTGGTAGAGCGTATCCAATTTTCCAAGATAGGAAGCCGCACAGCTACTGTATATGAAGTCTGCGTAGTCAGTTAAGGACAGGAACGTGGCTTGGACTAGTCGTTTCTTTGTGTCTGCTGTAAGAAGTCTTCTTATCCTGTAAAAAAGGCCAAGTCTTTGCCTTAATTTTTCAGCAAGTCTTCCAGGTGGTCAGTGAAGGAGAGTTTACAGTCGATCCAGACCCCAAGGTATCTGAATTTGAACGTACTCTAAGCACTCTCCCAGCATCGTGGGTATTGGGGAGGAGTCAGTAGCACTTGTGTAGTTTGGGGAAAATAACATTGCTTTAGTTTTCTTAGTGTTTAATAGCAGTTTTTTATTGATTAGTTGGAGCTGCAGGAGGTTGAAATCTTTTTGTAGGTCAGTACAAGCTTCTTTTGGTGTGAGATGACTCAGGTACAGCACCGTGTCATCCGCGAATAAGTGAATACTTGCATCCTTGATTCCCTCATCAATGTTGTTGATATATACTGCGAAGAGGAGGGGACCTAATATGGATCCCTGAGGGACACCTCTTTGTAAGAGTTTTAGGGCAGATAGTTCGCCATCCGCTTTCACCTGCTGGTATCTGTCTGTCAGATATTCAGAGAAACAGTTTAGAGAAGTAGCATCCAGTCCTAATGTTTTTAGCGAGTCGAGGAGCAGGTCGTGGTTGACAATGTTGAATGCTTTGCTGAGGTCAAGAAACACAGCACATACTGACTTTTTATGCTCCAACTCCAGTTGCCAGTCGTTGGTTACTTTAGCTAATGCCGAGACTGTACTGTGGTTGGCTCTGAATCCAGATTGAAGGGGGTTTAGTAATTTTTCTCTGTCGATGAAGGATCCTAGTTGGCCATTTACTATTTTTTCCAGTAGCTTCGAGAGTGTGGGTAGGAGAGAAATTGTCCTATAGTTATTAAGGTCACAAGGGTCTCCAGATTTAAATAGCGGGATAACGTGTGCGATCTTCCATATTTGAGGGAGGGTACCTTGTGTTAGGGACAGGTTGAATAAATGAGTAATAGACTTTGGTTTAGTTTCTTATTTATTTCGATTTTTTCTTTTTCCTTTTTATTTATAAACCACAATATACTGGTCATTCATAAAAAATTATTAATTTTGGCAAACGAGCAGTCCAGAACACAAAGTCGACATCTTAAGCCAAATAATCTCGTACATTCCACCAGCATATGAAACTGTTCACTTTCTTTTAACCTTTTGCTGGCTTTTTACAGTCTCATTTTTCCATATGTACTGAATGGCTCCTTGTTCTTTTCATAAGCTCAAATGCCTAAACAATGTTTTTAAGATTGCTGTCTTTTTAAGCGAATCCCAAGGTGCTTGGCAAAATAAACCTCTTCCTTTTGCCAAAGACCTTGCAAAAAAAAGTAGCAACTGCGCCTTCTAAACTATTTCTCTGCAGAGCTGAGCCATTCTTCTTCTTTTTGTTTCCTGTTGAGGAGCTGGCAAGCTCTTGGCTTGTGCACCCCCGTTCCTACGCGCACGCACTTTTTTAAATTTTCTCCCTTTGAATATCGCAGATAGTGCTTTGGTGCTATCCATTCTGGTGGTGTACTTCCAGAGCCCTGTCAGGGCAGCGCTGCTCTGACACAACCCTATATTCAGTTGAATAGTGCCGGTGTGCTATTCAACTCAATATATAGCATCCTTGGGCACCTGGGCAATTGTAAGGAGCAGTGCACATTTTTGCTCTCCGCTTTGCGAGATTTTGAATATTGGGCCCCTAGTTTTACTATGTAAAACTAACATTTTTTTAAAAGCAGTCAACAATTGTTGTTATATCTGAAGTACTTTTTCTCTCCATTTGGGTAATTAGAAGTTTATTTTTTTTACCTGATGTTAGTAGGTGTGATGTGTGGAACAGCCCTCTACCTGGGAGCTCATATCTAGCTCTGTTCCACCCATTACATCATCGGCATTGTGACCTCACTGACTGTGACATCGCAGCTGCTCAGAAAAGAAAAAACACCCAGTAGCTGCTAGGTCAGTCACCTGCGATGTCACAGTCAGTGAGGTCACAGTGCTGATGATGTAGTGGGGGGAACAGAACTAGGTATGGCAGCTAGCAGACAAGAGTGCTGTTCTATACTTCCACCATAATACTGTCACATAGAAAAGTTTCTAATGGGTAAAAGGAAAAATAAAAATACTTTAGAAAATAAGTTATTGCTAAATAACATTTTCCTGTCTGCAACTTTTGGTTCTACTAGCTCTTTAAATCCTCTGTTAATAATGTAAATATTCTGTCCACTGATATTAACAATGTAAATATTCTGCCCACTGATGTTAATAATGTAAATATTCTGCCCACTGATGTTAATATAAATATTCTGTCCACTGATGATAATGTAAATATTCTGCCCACTGATGTTAATAATGTAAATATTCTGCCCACTGATATTAATAATATAAATATTTTACCCACTGATAATAATGTAATTATACAGTCCGCTGATTATTAATATTGTAATTAAACAGTCCCCTGACTATTAGGCCCACTGATAATAATGTAAATATGTAGTACATTGATATTAATAATACAATTATTAAATCCATTGATACTAATGTACCGCTGACACTGGATCCTGCTCATTTGGTGGACTGGTTTGGGGGAGTATGGTTCCTTTCCAGAACCCCTACTCATGGAGGGAAAGTTGTAGGAGCTGTTGGGTGCCAGATGGACCCACGGGGATGGGGGGAGCACCAAGGCCTGAATAAGTATATCACCGGGACCAGGCTATATCCTTGACAGCCTGGCAGAGGAAGAAAAACACTCTAGGTCAAGAAATCAATCAGGCTGTCCTCTGATGCCAGCACCCATGGTGCTAGGCAGTGTCGAATGCTCTGGCATCCTGACGAAATGAGTTTGCACCCTGAGGCCAGGACTTTTCATTGCTAATCAGCACCATTCAGAACCACGGAACCTTCTGTGATACTCCAATCCCATGTCAGTGTCTGCACATTGTGCACAAACACAGCTTTTGTCATCTGGGAATTCCTTATAAGTGTACAGTTCTGAGCACTCCTTATAGGTGTGCAAACCTGGGCACTCCTCATAAATGTGCAATTCTGAGCACTCCTATAGATGTGCAAATATAGGCACACCTTATAGGTGTGCAAATCTTGGTACAGGTGTGCAAATCTGGGCACACCTTATAGGTGTTCTGCAGGGCTCAGTGTTGGGACCAGTGTTGTTTGGGATATTCATTGCAGACATATCATTGGGCATCAAGAGCAAGACCAGTCTGTTTGCTGATGACACCAAGATGGGAGCGGTGGGGGATGACCTAGGGGGATGGCAGGGCTTGCAGGATGATCTGGCAAAGCTGGAGACCTGCTCAGACACCTGGCAACTTAGGTTCAATGCCAAAAGTGCAAGGTGCTGCATTTTGGGGTGAAAACCCAAGGAGGAGTTACCAGCTGGGGAGTGCAGCTAGCCCAGACAGAAGAGGAGAAGGATCTGGGTGTGCTCATTACAGGGTCAATGAACAACTTCGGCACAATGTAGGAAGGCAGCTGCAAAGGCCAACAAAATGCTGGGTTACACTGCAAGGGGCATATCCTCGAGGAAGGAGGAGGTGATTCTGCCACTGTATAGGTCACTAGTTAGACCACACCTGGAGTACTGCGTGCAGTACTGGCGTCCGTATCTGAAGAGGGACATTAAGTTACTGGAGGGGGTGCAGCGCAGGATGACAAAGATGATCAAGGGGCTGGGGGACTTATCATACGAGAGGAGGTTGAAGGAGTCGAACATGTACTCACTGGAGGAGAGGAGAGACAGGGGTGACATGATTGAAACCTTTAAATACATGAAAGGAATAAACAAGACGGGTACAGAGGGGCTGTTCAAAGTAAGGAAGGAGAGGGACACAGATGGCCATGATATGAGACTGGAGGGAGAAAGGTTCAGGAGAGAGATGAGGAGACACTTTCTTACAGAGAGGTGGTAGCTGGGTAGACTGCGTTACTGGCAGAAGTGGTATCCAGTAGAACAGTGGACTGCTTCAAAGGGGCTGGGACAGGGCAAGGGAGGGTCAAGGGAGGTGAAGGGTGGGGGCAGCTGCAGGATAAGGGTGCTAGCTGCACATTTGAGACAGGCTTGATAGACCTCTAGGCCTTTATCTGCTGGCAAATTTCATATGTTCATATGAAGATCTGGGCACTCCTTTAGGTGTGCAAATCTAAACACTCCTTATAGGTGTGCAGATCTAGACACTCCTTATAGGTGCAAAATCTGGGCACTCCTTATAGGTGTACAAATCTGGGTACTCCTTAAGGTGTGCAGATCTCGGCACTTTTATAGGTGTGCAAATCTGAGCACTCCTTTAGGTGTGCAGATCTGGGCAACTGTTTATAGGTGTGCAGATCTGGGCACCTCCTTATAGGTGTGCAGATCTGGCACTGCTTATAGGTGTGCAGATCTCGGCACTCCTTATAGGTATACAAATCTAGGCACTCCTTATAGGTGTGCAAATCTGATACTCCTTACAGGTGTGCTGGTCTGGGCACTCCTTATAGATGTGCACTTCTGAGCACTCCTGTAGATGTGTAGATATGGGCACTCCTTATAATTGTGCAGATCTGAGCACTTTATAGGTGTGCAAATCTAGGCACTCCTTATAGGTGTGCAAATCTGACACTCTTATAGGTGTGCAAATCTAGGCACTCCTTATAGGTCTGCATATCTGAGTACTCCTTATAGGTGTCCAAATCTGGGTACTACTTATATGTGTGCAATTCTGAGCACTCCTATAGACATGCAAATATGGGCACTCATAGGTGTACAAATCTCGCACTCCTTATAGGTGTGCAAATATGGGCACTCCTTACAGGTGTGCAGATCTGGGCCCTCCTTATAGGTGTGCAGATCTGGGCACTCCTTATAGGTGTGCAGATCTGGGCACTCCTTATAGGTGTGCAGATCTGGGCACTCCTTATAGGTGGGCAATTCTGAGCACTCCTATATATGTGCAGCTAATGGCACTCCTTATAGGTGTGCAAATATGGGCACTCCTTACAGGTGTGCAGCTCTGGGTACTCCTTATAGGTGTGCAAATCTAGACACTCCTTATAGGTGTGCAAATCTGGGTACTCCTTATAGGTGTGCAAATCTGGGTACTCATTATAGGTGTGCAAATATGGGCACTCCTTATAGGTGTGCAAATCTAGGCACTTGTTATAGGTGTGCAAATCTGGGTACTCCTTATACTTTAGTTATAAGACATGATAGGTGACCGCTTCTGAGAGTTGCAGTACACAGTTCTTTAAAGTTCTTCTTTCCCTGTTGTATTATTATTACTGTTACTATAATATTTAAACTTTTTTGTTCTTATCATTTTTTATCTACACTTTTCTGTAAGCAATTTAACATTACAATTGAATCAACATATGTAATATTACAGTATCTACAAAAACAGTTATCCTATCCTGATTCATATGAAACTAGGTATATAGATTGTAAATAAATATATGTCACTCTGTTTGCATCTGTAAGTTTGTATCACTGTTTTTGTCCTCTCTATGACGAGGTGCCTTTGTAAACGAGTCTCTGGCTCAAAGGTTGTAAATGCGATTTTGTATAAATAAATAAATAAACAAGGAGCAAACACTAAAAACATGCCATCAGTGGATGTAACTTAATCCCTCTGGCAGTAGGCTTTCACAAAAAGGTGAGTTTTCGTCATACGTTTAGACGCGTCTAGCAGCTCATGTTCTTCGAGGTAAGGCATTCCATAATCCTGGGGCCACCACAAGAACAGACCCCATCCCCCACAGACCTTAACCAGGAGGTGGGTACAGCAAGTAGCTTTTCTGTGGCAGACTTTAATCCATGAGCTGTGATATACCAGGTTAGCAGTCCAGCAATAGCAGGACAGCCTTGAACATGTAAGGCTCCAAAGGTGAGTCAGACAATTTTGCAATAGACTCCATCTCACTGGAAGCCAGTGCAATTTTGCCAGCACTGGGTGGCACCGTAGTCCATCCGACTCATTTCAGTCGTGGCAATTATGGCACAGCAACAAGGGTGACAGTGAAAGGAGCGCTCTTGATTTTAGATCGCCCCATTTATGTCGCCCTTTGTGCCCACACAGTTTCTCCCCCCTCTGAGGCATGTCCACCCTGGAGGAGGTTATATTTAGTTTGAGGGTGTGCAGGGGCCAAGCGTCTCTTAAAAGTGACCATTTCCTGGGAGGGCGCATTGGAGCTGTAGCTCCCAGGAGCTGAAATACCTGGCACCGTAATGCCTGGCAGCATTTTGCCTGTGCCATAATCGGCGTAGGCAAACTGTATGTCACTGTGGCATGAGTAAACTGAGAGGCACAGCAACGGGATCCCTTTGGATCCCCCTTTTTCCCAATGGTGGAGCCCCCAGGGCTGCACTTTATTTAGTTTATTTATTACATACAAGATCATTTAGGCAGAGCCTATTTTCAAAAGGTCTAGGGTCATACAGCAGCGTAGTTTGCTTTTCGTCTGGAAGGTTCTGCTTTTTCTATGACCCTCTGATAAAACATTGCATTTATGACATGAAGCACTGAGGTGCCTGTCTCTGGGCTCTTTACACCAGCTGAATAAACTTTTACCTGCATTTACTGGTCCAACAGATGATTTCTTTGTACAAGTCTGGCTGCACTGATTTTGTTTTTCTTATTGTATGTTGTTCTGTCTGTGAGTGTGTGGTTACTAGTGTCCTGCTTCTGATTTTTCTTCCATTCTACAGTGTAATTAGGCAGCGCTTCATGTGTGACATCACAAGGTCCCGTTACATGGTGAATAAATGAAGAACGAGGCGGGCACGCTTCACAGGACTGGTGCAGCTGGTAAGTTGTAGGGTTCGCAAAAAGAAAAAGAAACAAGCATTTGTCAATGCCGAATGTTTGCTTGCTGGTATTAGCATTGGAAATGCAGGAATTAGACAGATGCAGAGTAGGAACAGCAGTGAAGTACTGAACTTCACGCCAACCCCACCTCCAACCTGCAGAGATAGACAGGCATTGGGGTATGCGTTTGGGTTGTTGCCCATAACATTCATGCCATTTCACCTCACCTTATCCTGCAGACACTGACAAGTGTTGAGGTGTGCCTCGGGGTGTTCGGCTTTACAGTCACCTCATTCCATAAGGACATACGCTGAAATGGGTGCAATATAGGAGAATGGGGTGAACTCTGGGGCCGATGAGTCCAAGGCACACCTCGAGACCTGTCACTGGCTGCAGGGTGGACTGGGTGGGACGGCATGAGCATTACAGTTGGCAATCCAAAGGCACACCCTGATGCCTGTCAGTCTGTACAGGGTGGGACATTATGGTTAGAAACCCTAACGTCCAGGGTGTTTGTTGGTATCTGCACTAAAATTTTCAACATGGCCTTTTGTGACCCCCACCTCATAAAGCATTTGGGACCTCTTCTAATGAACAGTGGCACTGTGAGTTTGTCAGTGTGTCCCGAACTTTGAGTTCCCACAGCGACTATGCCATCGTGTGCCAGATGTACAAACACACAGATAGGGCAGGACGTGAAGAATGACAGCTGCACCATTCATAGGGAGGTGCGAAGAAATGGCAATGTGGAAAATTGGTAGTGAAAATATTAAAAATGCTAGAACTTCCGAGCGTACGTGGAAACTGCGTAACGCATGCGTGTAACACAGTCATTTAATTGAATTATTTCACTAAATTTTCAACATAGACATTTTGTGACCTCTACTCATGAACACTGTCAGTGTGATTTTCTTAATCTGTCCCGAACATTGATTTCCCACAGCAACGGCGCTATTCTGCACCAGATGTGTAAATGCATATTTCGGGGAGGATGTAAAAAATGACAGCTGTACTGTTCATAAGGAGGTCTGAAAAAATGCCAATGTTGGAAATCTGGAGTGAAAGTACTACAAATTTGTGAAGTTATGAGGGTGCATGGAAACTGCACAATGCACGCTTGTAACAGTTATTTTATGGACGTTTGTCATCAAATTTTCAACATAGGCATTTTAGGACCTCTGCTCATGAACAGAGTCACTGTGATTTTACATATGAACATACATACGAACATATGAATCTGCCAGCAGAACAGACCAATCGGTCTATCTAAATCTGCCCAAGTGTGCAGCTAACACCCTAGATTGCAGCTGCCCCAGCCTCCTCCCTCTCAGTTCCTCCCCCGCTTGTCCCAGCCCCTGCCCCCCCCGACTCTTCCTCTTGCATTATCCCAGTCCTTCTTAAAGCTGTTGACTGTCCTACATGTTACCAATGCCTCTGGCAGCACATTCCAACTAGACACCACCCTCTCAGTGAAGTAGTGTCTCCTCATTTCCCTCTTGAAACGTCCCCCTTCCAGCCTTAGTCTGTGCCCCCTTGTCTCTCTTCCACTCCTCAGTTTAAACACCCCTTCAGTGCTAGGTTTATTTAACCCCTTCAGGTATTTAAACGCTTGAATCATATCCCCTCAACCCTCCTCTCCTCCAGTGTGTACATGTTCAGCTCGTTCAGCCTAACTTCATATTCTTTTCCTTCCCTACCCTTTAACATTTTTGGTGTCCTCCTTTGCACCCCTTCCAGTAACTTTATATTTCTCCTCGGTATGGCCTCCAGTATTGCACAAAGTACTCCAGGTGCGGTCTGACCAATGATCTGTACAGAGATAGGATCACATCCCTGTGTCTGGATGAGAACCCCCTTGGATGCACCCCAGTATTCTGTTTGCCTTCACTGCTGCTCTCCTATACTGGGCTGAGTTGTTCATGCTCCATTACCAACACCCTGGGTCCTTCTCTCCTCTGTGTCCCCCAACCAATAGTCCCTCTTGGTTCTTAGCCCCAAAGTGCATCACTCACTTGTTTGCATTGAATCCTAGCTGCCACTCCACCGACCATGTCTCTAGTTTGGTTAGGTCCCTCTGCAGTTTTTCCCATCTGTCCTCTTTGTCCACCACTGCTCCAATTTGGTATCATCTGTGAACAGACTAACCCTGCTCCCCACTCCATATAGCTATATTGGAGATAAAGAGCTTAAATAGCACTGGGACTGGCACTGACCCTGCAGTACTCATTGTCTCTGCTCTAGGTGCAGAGGCCTCCTCCCACCACCACCCTCTGCACCCCTGTAACCAGGTCTGTTTCCATTTAGTCAGCTTTTTCCCACCCCCTCCGTCACTTTTCCCCCAGTCTCCCATGAGGCACTGTATAGAGTCTTACTGAAGTCCAAGTACAGGACATGTACGCATGGCCTCTGTCCAACTCCTTGTCACCCAGTCATAATACTCTATTAGGCTGGTTTGACAAGACTTCCCTGAGGACGAATCCATGTTGCCGCCCATCTTGGAGGCCATTACTTTCTAGGAATGCCACCAGCCTCTCATTCGTATCGCTTCCATGAAACACCCCACTATGGACGAGAGACTGACGTACCACATGGGCCACCCTCCAGTCCTGGGGCACACACCCCGTTTCCAGGGAGGTGTTGAACAGATGTGCCAGTGGCTCAGCCAACATCTCTGCCATCTCCCTCAGCACCCTGGGGTGGATGCCATCGGGACCTGGTGCCTAGCCCACCCTTACTGTCCTCAGCCCCTCTAGCACCCTAGTCCCTGTGATCACTTTGTCCGTCACCTCCTCCCCCCTTTCCCCACCCCCCAGCCCATACTGGTAGTGGACCATCCCTCTCCTTAGTGAAAGCAGACAGGAAGTACTCATTTAGAATTTCCGTTTGCTCCAGCCCCTTTTCACCAATCCGCTCTCTCTAGCTTTATCCCTCTGATCGTTCCTTGCACTTCCTCTTTTCCTGGCTTGTACCTAAAAGTCCTTTCCCCTCCCTTTATGCCTGTGCTAACATTAATTCCCTGAGGCCTTAGCTTTTTCACCCTGCCCACCTCCTTGACCAACTCCCGTAAGCCTCCCTATCCTCTCCCTTCCTGTTTTCCTGTACTTCCAGTATGCAAGCCCTCTATGCCTCACCCCTTGCAGCACTTTGTTTAGCCAGCATGGTTTCTTGGCTCTGCCCTTCTTACTCCTGGCCCTGGTGCAGGCTACTGTGGCCTCCTGTTGGCCCAGTCTTTAGACTCCCACTTTTGTTCTGCATCCATCCCGGCCTTATATCCTGAGTCTCCCTCACAGTATTGCTCCCATCCTCCCAAAATCCACCCCTACTAAAGTCCACCACCTTAGTGCCTGTGCCTCCTGTCTCCCTGCCCAGTGCAAGACAGGCCACACTGTTTGGTGGGTCGCTACCCACTAGTGGGTCCTCCCACCCTCCCTCACTGCCTCCCCATTTGCCAGTACTAGGTCCAGAGTGCTACCAAGCCTTGTGAGGCTCACTTACTAATAGCATCAGAAGGCCATCCTGGAATGCATCAATGAGCACCTGCTCCCTGGTACTGCTAGTGGCAGGGTGTCGTCAGTCAACCGTGGTGAGTTAAAATCCCCACTATCACCACACCCCCTTCTACAGACCCTCCTTATCTGCTCTGCCAACTCCCCATCCAGTTCCCAGGATTGGGCTGGTGGTCTGCACCACTCAGCCTCAGCTGTCTGCCCTTGAGTCCAGGAGCTGCACCCAAGCGCCTTTGTCCTCTCCTCTTCTCTCAGCTATTATGCATTTGATCCCTCCCTCACATAGAGTGCAACCCCCTTCCAACCCCTGGTCCCTGCTGTATATCCTGTATCCGGGATTGCTGAGTCCCAATCATGGTACTGTGTGGCCCAAGTCTTTGTCACTGCAGCAGTGTCCTCCTTCCCTCTGAAAGGAGCACCTAAGCTTTGCAATTTTGTTCCCCAGGCTTCTTGTGTTGAGCGAGACACCTTCCACCCTGTACCCTCCTTCTCCTCACTCTTCTCCTTGGCCTGTGTCCCTCCTCCAGGTAGCCCGCACCCTTTCTCCTCATTATTCTTACTGGGTGGTGGTGCCTTCTGTATTACACTCAGACCACTCTGTCCGCCCCCTCCCAGTGTTACTATGCCCTTGCCTTTACCTATATCTGGGGGGGGGGGCGCATTAGGCTCCCCTGTCCAGACCTTTCTACCAACCTCAGTTTTTTGGCCACCCCCCCACTAGTTTAAATTCACCTTAGTAGAGATATACCCATCTAATCCCACCTTTAATACTCCCGTCCCCTCCCTGCTTAAATGTAGCCTGTCCGCCGTGTACAAGTTACTATTCCCAGGCCCTACCCCAGTTAGTCACTAACCTATAATTTTTGGTGTGGCACCAATCCTCAGCCACTGTTGAAGTCCTCGATCCTACCCTTCCTCCCCATGCTTGCATAGGTACTGGGAGTACCTCCGAGAATGCCACTGACTCCCCACGCTCTCAAACTGCCTGCCCAACTCCTAGAACCTCCTTCACTACTTCCACAGCCTCCCCGCCAAGTCATTTGTACCCATGCAACAGTAAATGAGGTTTCTTCCTCCCTACGCTGCACATTTGAGCAGTGCCTGCCCCTCCTGCAGTCAACCCAGAGATAGCTTCAACTGAAATACAGCTGTGCCTTTCCCCCTACCTTCCATCTCATCACTTTCAGTATAGAATCCCCAGGACAAGTACCCCCTGTCCCTTACCCCCTTTCCTTCTAATGCCCTTCACCACCCCAGTATTCGTTCTTCTCTGCCCTACCCCTGCCAGCTACACCCTCTGTGACTTCTGTTCTACCCCTACTTCTGCCTCTCCCTTTTCTCTGCCTTATTCCTCCCATCCCCTTGTACCTTCCCAGCCTGACTACTTCCTACTGAGGCTTCCCATGTCGACCTCCCCTCCTCCTGCCAATTTCCAACCCTCTCCTATCACCGTTGTTGTCAATTTAGAGCACCCATTCCCTTGACCCTGATAGTGATGCCCCTCCATCCTTCCCTTCCCATAGCCTTCTCTCCTCCAGTCACCCCTCCTTCCTTACTAGCCCCCTTCTACCCTTTCATCCTTCTATCTCTTCCCTGCCTGTTGCCATCCCTGTCATGCTCCACTTGTCCTCCCCCCTCCAGTATGTTCCTGCTTCCCCATACCAGAGGCTCAAATCTATTCCCAGTAAATACCCCTCCTACATCTCTTCCCCTGTTGGTTCCCCTCTACTTGTTCCCTCCATGCCCCACCAGTACCACCACTGGTCCCTCTCTAACCACAGCTGTCTGCTCTCTCCCCGTACTCCTCGTGGTCTCTGCCTCCTCCATGAGGAGGCCCCTCCCTCACCTCATGCACCCCTCCTTCTCCTCTCTTTTCTGCTAGTGTCTGATACTGGGGTCAGTTTCAGTCCCTAGTTGTTCTTCCTCCGTCCCCTTTGCCATCCCTATTTCCCCCAGTCAGGATGCCTACCATACTCATCTGCCCTGCCACTTATGAGCTCCTCCCTAACCTCCACAGTTCCTCCCTCAAACTAGCCAATTGTCTACAGAGCATACACCCCCCCATCCTCAAAGCCCAGTCCAGGATCATGGCAGACCCACACCCTGTACACCCCACCACCCTTCCAAAGATGCCCGCCCTATTGACACACAGCACCTGCCCCATTTTGGCCCCCATCTTATGTCACGGGCTGTTGCTCCCGGTTTCTGTACCCTACTGATAAGCAGCAGGAAAATCCCAGCCTCTCCTACAAACAGAGTACAAATGAAAAGACCAGAGGTAGAAAGGTCAGTGAGTGCTAAAACAGAGGTAAGCCATCAAAATGAGAACAATGGCGCAATGCCTTAACCACCTGAAAGTACCAAAAAGACTTCGGAGCTTGCCAGATGCTCAAGCCTGAATGGTGTTTGGCATTTAAGCCATTTATCATGATGTTTTAGGCCTCTGGTACTGTCTCTAAGAGCTGTCTGCTTGCAAACATAGTGGTTATGGGGGACCATGTGCTACTCTGGTACCACTGAGCTGCTGCAATTCACTTCATTGCAGTCACTAGGGTGCAAAGGAACTATCTGAAAGATGTAACTGTTTGCCAGAATTATTTAAGTAATAAGGAAATTACAGTTTGTCCAACCTGCTTTCTTTGCAGTCAGACATGCTAGTTCCCCATTCTAGTTGGAACCGCTGAACTGGACCATCAGTGTAGGTGGCTAGCTCTAAAATGATGCAGACAGATCAGAACTTGGACTCTAATCCCAGCCCAACCACAAGAGGTTGTATGGGCAGTGACTCTGGAGATATCGTTTGGACAGTGCCTTTTGGACCAGCAGCAGTCTATTGAGTGACAGCCAATCGATCAAGAACTGGGAGGAACTCTCAAAGGAAGTGCGGTTTAGATCAGTTGGAGTTCAGTTGAGCTTTGGTGAAGAAGGAAGGAGCCCTGTCCTTTTCAGTGTGCAGTTTAGTCAAAAAGCGTGTAAGCCCCAGGTTCGGTCTGCAACGTATGTAACAGCTTGTTAGGACTGAATCCGTCCACAAGAAAAGAATCAAGGATCTCTGAAGGTAGAAACCAGGCTCACCCTGTGAAGACTGGAAGAATTACTGAATTGCACTCGGTCTGTCAGGAACTGAATCTGCTGTGTGTTCTCCCGGGTATTGTGCAGTAGTGAGATCGAGTTACAGATGCAGCCACTGCCTGATATAATACTTTCTTTTATATGGATGTGTGAAGGTTTGTGTACCTCAAGTGAGCCCTGCTGACAGAAGGACCTATCTTATTTAGAAGTCGTGAGTACTAATTCAGGGTTGCTCCTGTTAATTGCCACATTAAATCAAATGGAATTACTGTGCTGCTGACTGTTTAATTCTCCTTTTCTCTGTGTGAAGGGCCCTACCAGCTGCCGGTTGGACTGGACTAGCCACGAGGCAGGTACCCAGGGACAGTAACTGATGAAGGGATAGGCCCGATGCCTCAGAGCCATAAAATGAATTATTAGGTGATAAGCTAATTAACCTGATTTCCCCTGTCCTTGTTATATCCCCTAAACACGTCAGAGCACCTTGTTTCAGCAAAGTTATACTGCCTAGGTATTTGTCTATGTTAAAGTACTGTACTGTGATTGATTGCACTATCTCATTTCTAGGAGGTCCCAGTGCCGGAACCAGACCTGGGAGTAAGTGTATACTGTGAAGGTAATTCTGATATATTGTGTGGGCCACTAGTGGAAAAGAGGGGTTGCAGTGTCCCCAAAGGGCTGTGACAAGTTAGTTTAACTATTGCAAACCCTGACCTCTGGGTGAGGCACCCGCCATTGGATCCAGGCCCCTCAACCTGTAGTGGCAAATCAGGCAGGCGGGAGTAGCCCGCTGGGAAAGCGCCATCTGGGGTTACATCTTGGAGGCTCCCGCTGGGATTATGTGTCCTCTGGTGGCCATATTACACGACCACTGTTGAAAAAATGGGTACCCCGACAGAAGTGGCTGTGCACCAGGTGGAGTGGTGTACTGAGGAGAGAGATCGACCCCAAATGTATATGCTTATCTGGACATCCCTGGGTATCAATACGGACACTAGGCAGGGAGTACTTTCCAAGGTGGAAGGTTTACAAAACCCTGTGGTGGTGGTCGACATGCTAATCTGCTCACCACACACTTTCCTGGCCCTAGTAGGTTTAAGGATCCCATAGATAGCTCAAAGTGCCACAGACCATTGCAAGAGGGAGCCCTCACTGCGAGTGATAACTAAGGACAGTAAAGACCGGGAGAATCACCCCCACCACTATCTGAAACGCTGAGAGAAATTTGCTGAATGGTTGCTGGGAGGGAAAACTGCCTGGAGGACTTAAAGAAACTATCTCTTGCCACCTGAGGTATTCCTCCCCACCCTCTCCTGCTCAGTGCCATAATGGTGGCTGAACCAATGCAGACTCCTATTTCTGACCTGCCATTGATCACGACTCTTACGAAGGTTGGGGATCTTCTCCCAGCACCCTCCCACCCCAAGGAGGATGACTGGGAGACCTGGATAGACTATATTGCCCCAAGTGCTAGAATAGCACAATCGGAAGGTAAGCGAAAGAGGTTGGTAAGAGCCTCCGAGGTCCTGCCCTGGCTACCATCAAGTGCTAAGCAGGCCAGTAACCTGAAGCACTGCACGAGCCTATCTTGAAGCCTTGGAGAATGTGGGGCCCAGATTCTGATGAGGACCTATGGTGGAGTAAAGGATGCACAACAGTACCAAGGGGTTGTTGTCTGTGTATGTATCTACGGCTGGAAAGAATTGTTGCAAGAATGCCTCAGAAAGGTAGTTGCCAGCGATTGAACTGGTTGAACCAGGCTGGACAGGATCATAAGTCTGCCCCCTTCTCAGAACTGCTGTTGCTTCAGTTACACCTGGCAGATCGACTGGTCCCCACCCTCCTATGATAGGTTAATGAAATTCGAGGTTGAAAAACGCCTCGGGGGACTACCCAATAGCAAAATACAGACCAGTGACTGAGGTGACCCATCAAAGTGAAGTTCAGGGCAGGGTTGGCAGTCAATGGAGTGCTCTGACAAGGAAAAAGATATGTCACAATGGGGCGAACTGTTGAGAGAGATCCGGGGTCAAAACAGTCCCTTTATGAAGGTACGCCTGCAATCACAGGCCCCTGACCTATATCAAAACTGCATCTGCTATGGGGGTGGGGTACCCACCATGTATCTCCTGCTGATAACAGCTCGAACTACGTTCCATGACCATGGAGTGGAGAAACTGGCCTTGAGATGTCCAAATGCTTATCACGCCGCCAGCAAAGAGATGGCACAAGGTTTCAGTTAATGTACCGCCCTGGCTCCCAGTGTGGCGCCTCGGCCAGCTCAAACTCCAGAAGTATGTTTTGCTATAATTGTGGAAAGATGGGCACATGAAAGGGAATACCAGTCCCAAAGACGCAACAAAGTTGCATATAGGCTACAAGGAGGCAGGAGAAAATCAGTGGTTAAGAGGTGCACGACATGACCCCAGTGAGGCACAAAAATGCTAGAATCACGTCCTTTTGTGGCAAGGTCAGTGCCCAGGCCCCCACTACCGCCTCTCAGACTGGTCCAGAATAGTAGGTCCCTCCATAGGAACCAAGAAGAGCACAGTGTCTACAAAACTATATTAGACAGTGGCTCCCAAGTGACAATTATGTTCCAAATTGGTATCAAGAAGCATTTGTCAGGCATACCCTTACAACCATAGAAGGACTGCATGTATAGGGGTTAAGTGAGAAGGCCTACCTATTCAGGGTATATCCAATTGGCTGTCTTTCCCACCTCCGGGCTGGAGTGGCAGACAAGTAAAGACCCTAGCCGTGTGTCCCCCACTGGACTGTATGATGGTGTCCCTTTGTTGGTTGGAACAAATGCTCATATGTTAGGAAGGCTGGCACAGTTGTGATGTATGAAAACAGAGGTCAAAGACTAGTAGAACTTTAGAGGTTCCGCTTTAATTAAGAAGGCCTATGAGGGCACAGAGAGATGCTGAAAAACAGAACCAGAGGAACCGTCGGAATTAAATGGAAGAAGGATCCTGAGCTCCTGATCCTGGCTTTCAAATGCCCAGTGTACCTTACAGGAGAGGTCCAACAGAAAGATAGTTAAGAATAAAATATTAATGTTGGATGCACCAGGCGATGGAAAATTGCCAGAGGACTGCTGGTCAAGCTAGTATTTTGCCCTAGAGCCCATGCTTATGCCAGAAGGGTAATGGTCCAAGTTCATAATTGTGTCTGAAAGAGACATTCGAGTAAACAGAGGTTGCATCCTGGCTAATGTGCATTGTGCAGACACTGCAGTGCTACCCAGCAGCAAGAGTTCAAGGAAGAATGACAGAGTAGCGCCTGACTTGTTTGATTCGAGAACTCCCGCTGCCAGCTGAATGGAAAGTGAAAGATCAGTGAGAAGCTTGCCCAGAGACACAGGTGTTTTCTTTAAAGGAATGGGATGTAGGATGCGGCAAGGAGCTGAGCACAATATCCCGCACTGCGAAAGACCAAATACCGTGAGAGGTCTCACCTGGCACCTGCTGACATAGATGATGTGAGACGGCATCTGCAAGAGATGTTAGCTGCTGGTGTAATACAAGAACCAGAAGCCCTTATGCTTCCCCCCATTGTGGTAGTGAGAAAAAGAATGGAACAGTAAGGGATGTGTGCGGGATTATCGAACTGAAACCGCGGACTATCCTGATCAGTACACAATGCCCCGCATTCAGGATGCTTTGGACTGCCTAACGGAGCAAGTGGTTCTCTGTGCTGGATCTCCGCAGGGAATTCATCAGATCCCGATGGCCCCAGAGGACCGTGAAAAGACAGCCTTTATCTGTCCGCTTGGCTTCTATGAATCGCAGGAGGATGCCTCGAGGGTTCAGGTGCCCCAGCCACTTTTCAACGATTGACGGAGAGTGCAGGGACATATAACTACTAGAGTGCCTGGTATACCAGATGATTTTATTGTGTTTGGCAGCTCACTGAGGAACATAGAGAGCAGATTATTTAAGGTATTGGACCACTGGAGGACTTTACCTTAAACTGTCCATTGATAAGTGTCAATTTTTTCAAACATGTGCAAAGTATGTGGATGCCATAGTATCCACCGAGGGAATAGAGACCGACCCAAGTAAAGTTGAGGCTTTTGACCACCTGGCCACAGCAGCCCAAAAATCTAAAAAGAACTGCAAGATTCCTGGATTCTGTGGTTATTATCGGCGTCATCAAGGACTATCCAAGAGTGATCCGCCTTTACTTAACCTTACTCAAGGGTATCCCCCAACCCACAAAAAATACAAAAGTCAGCATCCCTCAAGACTGAAAGAGAGTGTGTATTTTCATCCGAGTGAAATATTTGGGGCCCGCTGGACTCTGATTGTGAGACTGCTTTTCATGAGATCATATATTCAACTTACCCATGCTCCAGTGCTGGCTCTATGCCGATCCAAGAAACCTTACGTCCCACACTGATGCTAGCTTGCAAGGGTTGGGGCTGTGTTGTACACAAGAGCACGAGAATGGCCTGAGACCAGTGGCCTTTGCCAGTGAAGCCTGACCCCATCCGAAAAGAACTATCCTACATAAGTTAGAGTTCCTAGCTTTGAAGTGGGCTATGTTGACCAATTCCATGAGTACTTGATATGTGGGGCTAAAATACTAGTAAAACTGACAATAATCCTTTGACCTATGTGCAGACCTCAGCTAGTTGGATGCCACTGGCCATAGGTGGCTTTCTGCATTATCTACATGACTATGCTCGAATCACCGAGCAGGTCTGAACCATAGATGCTGATGCTCTTCCCGGAGGCCTGTTCCCCTAGAAAGATTGGGTCCGACTGGCAGAACCTGACATTCGGGCACTCTGCGGAAGTTTGACAGGGAGGAACAAATGTCCACAGGACGCAGTGGACTGCATGGTGGATTGCTTGGAGAGCCTCTGAAAGTGCATACCTGCTGCTTATTGCCACTTTTCTGCAATAGACATTGCACTGCCTCAGCTGGACAATGACAGTATTGCGGGCTCAATCCTTGCGATCCCATGATCAAAGCAGCTTAGAAGCCTCTATGCAGAAAAAAAGATGTCCAAATTACGTCCACTGATTTGAGAACTGCACTGTTATACAAAGAAGGTCCTAGTTGAAACTGATCAATAAACTGTTATACAGGAGAAACAGTAGACAGAGGGGACAAGTAGACAAACAACAACTAGTGCTGCCCACTGCCTTCGAGACTCAGTATTGAGGTCCTTGCACAACCACATGGGGCACCTTGGTATAGACAGAACACTTGACTTGGTGAGATCCAGATTCTATTGGCCTAAGATGGGGCTGATGTGGAGCAACACATTGAACTTGTAGTCGCTGCTTACAGAGGAAAGCTTTGCCCTTCAGAGGGCTGCCCCCTTGTTAACATAACCACCAGTGCACCCATGGAGCTGGTCTGTATTGATTTTCTAAGTTTGGAGTCAGATCAAAGAAATATCAGTAATGTGCTGGTGGTCACTGACCATTTAATGAGATATGCCGCAAGCTTTCCCACCAAAGACCAGAAAGCATCCACTGTAGCCAAAGTATCACTTAGAAAACTTTTGTTCACTATGGGGCTCCACAAAGAATCCATTCTGATCAAGGAGAGACTTTGAGAGTCGTCTGATCAAAGAGATGCTTTCTCTGTGGGGAGTCGAAAGTCCAGAACCACTCCTTACCACCCCAGGGACCCACAGCCTGAACGTTTTCAACCGCCTTTGCTAGATATACTAGGCACCCTGCACCCAAAGGACAAGCCTAGATGGAGCCAACAAATTAGCACCCTGGTACATGCTTATAACTGCACCAAAAGTGATGCCACTGATTCTCCCCACCGCCTGATGTTTGGAAGAGAAGCTCGACTACCAGTAGATGTGTGTTTGGGGTCTCCTGATGGGGTTCAAGCTGACAACTATTTACAGTATGTGCAAAAGTTAAAGGCCCAGCTAACTCATGCGTACCAACTGGCTCAAACCATGGCTGCCAAAAGAAATCTGGCCAACAAAGAAAGGTATGATAAAAGGTGAAAGCACAGGAACTCCAGGAGGGAGATCGGGTATGCTAAGAAATCTGGGACTGCATGGCAAGCACAAGATTGCTGACAGATGGCACCATCTCCTCTACATTGTAGTGGGCAAACTAGATGATCTGCCAGTGTACAAAGTAAGCCTGAGAATAATTCAAAAGATGTAAAACAATGCATAGAAATCATTTACTGCCCATTGGACAAATCTTAATTGAGTCTGAGCCCTAGAAGATGCCCCTCTGGACCAGTGACTAGAGCTGCTGCTAAGAAAAGATCAAGAAAGTCTGCACCTACAGAAGCAAAGTTAAAGTGTTCCCTCCACAAGTCCCAGTTGAGCATGACTGTCAGTCCATATCGGAAGAAAGTGAGTGACTTGAATACTATCCTTCTTACGAACTGAGTCAATTGTTTCGGGCAATCCCCTAGTCAATACTGGAGACAAAGCGGGCCTTCTGGACTGTCTAAGCCCCCTAGCTTCATCCCTGGAGCCAATGCTCCCAGAAAGTGAAGTGCAAAGCATCAGATCAGATGAAATGGAATCATTGTGCATGGTTGAACTGTTTGAGCTTTCAGGGAGGAAAATGATAGATTGGGGCAGACTGGTGATACACCAACAAGAAGAGTATTTTGAGTGCCCTGACAGTCCACTGCCAGTGTCAAGCTCTCCATGCGAGCCAAATGTTGTGGACTCAGAAACTGTAACTCCTGGAGCTGAAAGTGCCCCAAGTTCAGCCCCCTCTACCCCCATGAGACTCCCTGACAAGTGAGGACAATGCTGAAAATGAGGCCTCAGAGTGCAGAGACTATAACAGTTCCCCCTAGAAAGACTGGTCGAGCTGTAAAGCCTGTGGTGCACCTCAGTTATGATTCACTTGGGAGGCCTGTGGACTTGCCTCTCAATGTTGTCCATAAAGGAGTGTATGTGTCCCGAGCTCATTGCCCAAACTGAGCATCAGTGCTAACTCCAAGTTACTTGTAAAGGTCCTCTATATGGTGCCCTTGCCCCATCCAGCCCCAAGGTAACTGATAGGGAAGGGCCCCTCTCTTCAGGTTTCATGTACAAGAGGTAATAACTTGAGTTATGGTACAATGTGTATGTAATACTGTGTAAAGAGTGACGTACTGCAATGTTTCAGAAATGTGTTCTTGGTAAAATGATATATTGACTGATGATTACATGTGCAGCCTAATGCAAATGTATATGGTTGCAGTTGAAACTTATAGGGTACTTGCTTGACGCTGGACGTCAAGCTTTCCCAGGCTAGGAAGGGTTAAATCCCTGCAAATGGGGGTTCCAAAAGACTTCCAGGAGCTTGCTTGAATGCTCCAAGCCTGAATGGTGTTTGGCATTTAAGCCATTTTATCAGTGAGTGTTTTAGAGCCTCTGGTACTGTCTCTTTAAGAGCTGTCTGCTTGCAGACATAATTAGTTTGTATGGGGACTGTGTGCTTCTCTGAGTACCACTGAGCTGCTGCTAATTCACTTCATTTTGCAGTCACTAGGAGTGCAAAGGGAACCTATCTGAAAGATGTAACTGTTTGCCAGAAATTATTTAGAGTAATAATGAAATTACAGTTTGTCTAACCTGCTTTCTTTGCAGTCAGAACTGTGTCTGCTAGTTCCCATTCTAGTTTTGAACTGCTGAACTGGACCAATCAGTGTGGGGTAAGCTAGCTCTAAAATGATGCCTTGGACGAATCAGAACTTGGACTCATAATCTGAGCCAGCCACAAGAGGATTGTATGGGCAGTGACTCTGGGAGATGTAGTTTAGACTTCAGTGCCTTTTGGACCAACAGCAGCAGTCTATTGTGAGTGACAGCCAATCCAGTCAAGAACTGGGAGGAACTCAAAGGAAGTGCCCGGTTTTGTCAGTTGGAGTTCAGTTGAGCTTTGGCAGTGAAGAAGGAAGGAGCCCTGTGCTTTTCAGTGTGCAGTTTTAGTCAAAAAGCGTGTATGAGCCCAGAGTTCCGGTCTGCAGCTTGTGTAACAGCTTGTTGGACTGAATCAGTCCTGTGAAAAGAATCAAAGGATCTCTGAAGAGTAGAAACCAGGCTCACCCTGTAGAAGACTGGAAGAATTGCTGAAAATTGTAATTCCTGGTCTGTCAGGAACTGAATCTGCTGTGTGTTCTCCCGGTATTGTGCAGTAATTGCGATCGGGATACAGATGCAGCCTGCCTGGTATAGTACTTCTTTTTATATGGATGTGTGAAGAGGTTTGTGTACCTCAAGTGAGCCCTGCTGACATTGAAGGACCCTATCTTATTTGGAGGTCGTGAGTACTAATTCAGGGTTGCTCCTCGTTGAATTGCCACATTAAATCCAAATGGAATTACTGTACTGCTGACTGTTTAATCTCTCCTTTCTCTGTGTGAAAGGGCCCCTACCAGCTGCCACGGTTTGACTAGCCACTAGGGCTTGGGGTACCCAGGGACAGTAACTGATAGGATAGGCCTGTGCACAGAGCCACAGGTAGATTATTAGAGTGATAAGCTAATTAACCTGATTTCCCTGTCCTTGTTATATCCCCCTAAATAAATCAGAGCTGCTTGTTTCCAGCAAAGTTATACTGCCTGAGGTATTTGTCTATGTTAAAGTACTGTACTGTGATTGTTGCACTGTATCTCATTTCACAGGAGGTCCCAGTGCCGGAACCAGACCTGGGGGTAAGTGTATACTGTGAAGGTAATCTGATATATTGTGTGGGCCACTAGTGGAAGAAAGGGGTTGCAGTGTCCCAGAGGCTGTGACCAAGTTAGTTTAACTATTGCAAACCCTGACCTCTGGGTGGAGGCACCCGCCATTGGATCCAGGCCCTCAACCTGTTAGTGGCAAATCAGGCAGTGGTAGTACCCCTGGATAGAGCCATCTAGGGTTACAATCATAGTCTGAGTAACAAGCTTCCTGAATTAGTGGACTTGATGGAGAAGGAACATCTGATATCGTGGCAGTCACAGAAACATGGTACACACAAAACCATGACTGGGACGTAAACATACCAGGATACATTATCTACAGGAGGGACAGGGAGGGTAAAAGAGGAGGAGGAGTAGCTCTTTACATAAGGGAAGGAATCAAAAGCAACAGAACAAAAGGGTAAACAGGGAGGAGAAGAAGCACTGTGGGTAAATTTGGAGACAGGCAATGGCACCACAATCTGCACAGGGGTTGTATACAGACCCCCTTCTCAGGGGGAGGAAATGGACAAGGAAATGATAGAAAGTATACTTAGAATGGCAGAAAAAGGGGAGATATTGCTGATGGGTGATCTGAATATGCCAGATGTTAACTGGAATGCAGCTGCAGCAGCCACTTCTAAGAGTGGGGTTATTCTAGATGCCCTACAGGGGGCATGCCTTAGACAACTAGTATTGGAGCCCACTTGAGAGGGAGCAATCTTAGACCTGGTTCTCTCAAATGGAGATGGAGAGAGGATCACAGATGTAGAAGTGGGTAGCCATCTGAGAACTAGCGACCATCGAACAGTATGGTTCACAATAAACACAGCAATAGAGTCAAGCCATACAAAGGCAAAAGTACTGGACTATAGGAGGGCTGACTTTGCCAAAATCGGTGAGTGCCTAAGGAATGCACTAGCAAATGGGCAGGAAGGAGGGGTGGAAGAACAATGGGGAATAATAAAAACTGCCATCACAGAGGTAACAAGCCTTTGTGTGAAGCAAATAAACAAACAAAACGATGTAAGAAACCACTATGGTTCTCAAAGGAAGTGGCAGTGAAGGTTCAAGAGAAAAGAAAGCATTCAGGAAGTACAAGGAATCACAGAAGAAGCAGGACAGAGAACTGTATCAGTTAAAGCAAAAGGAAGCTGGGAAGGCAGTCAGAACAGCAAAGGCCCAAACTGAGGAAAGATAGCCAACTCAGTTAAGAAGGGGATAAGGCCGGTGGCGCTGAGGGTTGAGGCAGCTGGATCTACACCTACTGCACTAGACGGCGACCGGGTTGGAGCGAGCTCGGGTTGTCGGGGTTGGCGGGAGACAGGCTGGAGCGTCTGGGGACAGCTCGCCTTCTCTGGGGGGAGGAGAGGACTTCCATACCGGCAAGCGGCGACCCCTGGTGGAGACTGGGGAGAGCGACGGCAAGCTGAGTCTCAGGAGGTATGATTGGTCACAGGCATAAGCCAGCAGCCAATCAGCCTCAGAGGCTGCTTCTTCACGGAAGGAGGGAGGGGGGGAGATGTTGCGGACGCCAGAGGATGCCCTGACGCTCAGGCACGCAGCGTCCCTTGGGGAACATGGGAAAAAGAACCCCGGCTGAGTCTGGATGAAGGAGCGCCAAGCCGGGGTCCTAATGTGCCAGTGCCCACCTGCAACCCAGGACCTGGATAAGTACCCAAGATTCGGGGTACCCAGCCCTGTCCGCCGGGGTGTCCCATGGCTCAATGATGGGGGACTGAGGGAGGCGGAGGGGTGCTGGCAGGGGCAGGGCTTCATGGGTGCTCCTGAGGATTGGCTCAGTGGGGCAGGAAAAATAGAAATTTCAAAAAAAAAAAAAAGAAGGGGGATAAAACCTTTTATAGGTACATCAGGGAGCGAAGGAAGACCAAGGGAGGGATAGTGAGGCTTAATAAAGGGGAGGGAGGGTGGACAGAGGGTGACTATGAAAAGGCAGAGATACTAAACAAATATTTTTGCTCAGTATTTACAAATGAAGAGGGGGAGGTACCTAAAACAAACAGTAGGAACACTCTGGATACAGAAGTTGATACAGCCCATTTACAGAAGAAAGGGTTATGAAAGAACTCTTAAAACTGAAGGTGGACAAAGCAATGGGGCCTGATGGGATTCATCCCAGAATTCTAAAAGAACTAAGGGTAGAACTAGTGACACCACTGACTACCCTCTTTAACAAATCATGGGAGGATGGGGTGGTACCCGAGGACTGGAGGAGGGCAGATGTGATTCCCCTTCACAAAAGTAGGAGCAAGGCAGAAGCAGGAAACTACAGACCTGTTAGTTTAATCTCAGTGATAGGGAAAATGATGGAATCACTTCTGAAGGAAAGAACTGTCGAGTATCTAGAGGCCAGAGGGAACAGGACCCAAGGCAGCATGGATTCACAGCGGAAAGGTCATGCCAGATGAATCTGATAGATTACTTTGACTGGGTGACCAAAGTAGTAGATCAGGAGGGGCTGTGGACATGGCCTACCTAGACTTTAGCAAGGCATTTGACACAGTCCCACACAAAAGATTAATATGCAAGTTAGTCAGCCTGGGAATGGGTCCCAAGATGACAGCCTGAGTAAAAATTGGCTGGAGAATAGGACACAGAGAGTAATAGTAAATGGAGTCCACTCTGAAGAAAGGGGGGTTACTAGTGGGGTACCGCAGGGTTCAGTATTAGAACCGGTCCTCTTCAATGTCTTTATAAGCGACATTGCAGAGGGACTGGAAGGAAAAGTATGTCTCTTTGCAGATGACACAAAGATCTGCAACAGAGTTGATGCACAAGGTGGGGTGGAAAGGATGAGAAGGGATTTGGCAAGGTTAGAGGAATGGTCAAATGTATGGCAGCTTAGATTCAGTGCTAAGAAGTGCAAGGTAATGCACCTGGGAAACAAAAACCCAGGGGAAGAGTACACAATGGGGGGGTGAGATACTAACAACAACAAAAATGGAAAGGGACCTGGGGGTAGTCATATCAGATGACCTAAAGGTGGGCAAGCAATGTGAGAGGGCAGCAAGGAGGGCTGGGGGGATACTGGGATGCATAGGGAGAGGCATCACCAGTAGAAAACAGGAAGTTATTATCCCTCTGTACAGACAGCTGGTGAGACCCCATCTGGAGTACTGTGTGCAGTTCTGGAGACCCAATCTCTGCAAAGACATAGACAGGATGGAAGCTGTCCAGAGGAGGGCAACTAAAATGGTGCAGGGTCTGCATCGGAAGACATAGAAGAGAGAGACTTAAGGAGCTTAATATGTATAGCCTCGAGGAAAGGAGGGAGAGGGGGACATGATAGAAACTTTCAAGTACCTCAAGGGAATCAACAAAGTCCAAGAGGGTAGCATCTTTCAAAAAAAGGTGTGCAAGAACAAGGGGCACAATTTGAAGATAGAGGGGCGGCTCAGAGGTAATTTAAGGAGTATTTTTCACAGACAGGGTTGTGGATGCATGGAACAGCCTTCCGGAGGAGGTTGTGAGTCAAACAGTGGTGGAATTCAAGCATGCATGGGACAGTCATAAGGCAATTCTGGGGGGGGGGAAGAAGTAGGCTGCTGGTTAACTAGGATCTGTAGCTTATCCAGTAGGTAGGGAAATGGGCAGACTGGGTGGGCCAAGTGGTCCCTATCTGCCGTCAAATTCTATGTTTCTATGTTACTACAACTGTTAGGGCCCAATTAACTCAAATTCCTGTTTCCCCCCATACTAGTCCCACTACTGCCCCCTTGCCGACCGGGTTAATTCAGTCTCAAATCTCATCTATTAGATACTGTATTACTGTAACAATCCTAAAGCCTCCTTGTCCATTTTTCACCCCTCAGCTACCATGCTGTTTGTTCTCAGCTCTCATAGTTTCACTTAGCCCAGTCAGAAATCATATTGCACTCCAAGTATTACTCAACTCAGAGAAATAAACAGAACAAATAAATATGTATTATTACAGCAATCGTAAAAGTATCCAATCATTGATTTATCTCCACCCCAGAGACCCTGCTGTAATATAGGACCACACAGGACCCTGGGCAGGTGGGTGAGCAACTCTAAAGTCCCGACAGAGCTCCGTTGAGCTCGCTCACTCCCCCTCTCTCACTCGCTCATTCTGTTTCTTCCCGGCACTGCAGGCTGCCCTTTTGTATTGGGTTCCTGCCTGCATTGGCACTTTTTCTGCCCATAAGAAATCTACAGTAGCCCCGACAGAGCCCTGTTGAGCTCGCTCACTCCCCCTCTCTCACTCACTCATTCTGTTTCTCCTGGCGCTGTAGGCTTCCCTTTTGTACTGGGCTCCTGCCTGCATTGGCGCCTTTTTTCTGCCCACAAAGAAATCTGCAGCAGCCCTGACAGAGCTCCGTTGAGCTCGCTCACTCCCTCCCTCACTCGCTCGTTCTGTTTGTCTCGGCTGCAGGCTGCCCTTTTGTACTGGGCTCCTGCCTGCATTAGTGTCTTTTTCTGCCCACAAAGAAAACCGCAGCAGTCTCAACAGAGTTCTGTTGAGGTGGCTCCTCCCCTCTCTCACTCGCTCATTCTGTTTCTCCCAGCGCTGCAGGCTGCCCTTTGTACTGGGCCTCCTGCCATGCTTGGTGCTTTTTTTCTGCCCACAAAGAAATCCATAGCAGTCCCAACAGAGCTCCATTGAACTCTCACTACCCCTCTCTACTCACTCATTCTGTTTTTCCGGCGCTATAGGCTGCCCTTCTGTACTGGACTCCTGCCTGCATTGGTGCCTTTTTCTGCCCACAAAGAAATCCATGGCAGTCTCCAACAGAGCTCGTTGAGCTCGCTCCTCCCCTCTCTCACTCGCTCGTTCTGTTTCTCCCAGCGCTGCAAGCTGCCTTTTTGTACTGGGCTCCTGCATGAATTGGTGCCTTTTTCTGCCCACAAAGAAATCCACAGCAGTCCCGACAGAGCTCCATTAAGCTCGCTCATTCCCCCTCTCTCGCTCGCTCGTTCTGTTTCTCATGGCGTTGCAGACTGCCCTTTTGTACTGGGCTCCTGCCTGCATTGGTGCCTTTTTCTGCCCACAAATAAATCCGCAGCAGTCCCGACAGAGCTCCGTTGAGCTTGCTCACTCCCCCCTCTCACTCGCTTGTTGTTAATCTGTCCCAAACACTGATTTCTCACTGCAACTACACTATTCTGTGCCAGAAGTGCGAAAATACATTTCAGCCAGGATGTGAAAAATGACAGCTGTACTGTTCATAAGAAGGTGTGAAAAAATGCCAGTGTTGAAAATCTGGCATGAAAATATTGCAAATTTGTGAAGTTACAAGGGTGTGTGGAAATTGCGCAATGCATGCTTGTAACACAATCATTTTATGGACTTTCGTCATCAGATTTTCAACATAGGCATTTTAGGGCCTCTGCTCATGAACAGTGTCACTGTCATTTTCTTAATCTGTCCCTAAAACTGATTTTCCACAGCGACCGTGCTATTCTGCACCGGAAGTGCGAAAACACATTTTGGCCAGGATGTGTAAACTGACAGCTGTACTGTTCATAAGGAGGTGTGGAAAAATGCCAATGTTGAAAATCTGGAGTGAAAATATTACAGATTCACGAAGTTACAAGCATGCGTGGAAACTGCGCAATGCACGCTCATAAAACAGTCATTTTTTGGATTTTTTTCACCAGATTTCCAACATAGGCTTTTTGAGAGCCCTCCTCATGAACAGTGGCACTGTCATTTCATTAATCGGTCCCGAAAGGTGATTCTGCACAGTGACCACGAAATTACCATTTGGGACCGAATAACGCCATAACAGTGACTGAATTCATGAGGAAGGGTCCCAATAACCCCATGTTGAAAATTTGGTGCCAAAATTCCCAAAAATGCCTGAGATTTGCACCAATGTTGAAAAAACCCTATTTCTACCATTATACAGCTAACCGGCATTTCTTCAGGTTGTGGTCAGCTTTGAAGAGTGCAGACATTTTCCCGGTCAACCGAAGATCATTGCGCTGGGCTCCGGAGTAAGTATAAATTTGGGGAGGTAGGGTGCATAGATGGTGGGCGGGTTGGGAGAGGGCAGAAGACACCGCTAGGGACCGTTTTCTTGTTTTATAGGTAAAAAAAATAAAAGACAACACGGTTGGTTTTCTTCTTCGTAGAGTAGTTTGAAAGCACTGGGTGGGTTCCCAGTGTACCACCTGCATTTGTAGGAGGGGACCGAAGCCAATTGGAATTGGGCCCTCAAACGGCACAGAAACAGGTCGGGGGGTGCATGATGCTGAGGGGGATTGGGTACCCCCTTGGCACAGAGCAGAAATTGAAGGGGTGGGAACATTATGTCGACGGGGAGTGGGCTCCCCCATCAGCAAATTGAACTGGGAAGGGGGGACTGAAGCTGACAGGGATTGGGCCCCTGTTGGCAAAGAAAGACTGTTGGGAGGCGCATGATGCTGAGGGGGATTGGGCACCCCCTTGGCACACCACAGAAACTTGGGGAGGGACATGCCCCGACGGGGACTGGGCTCCCGTCAGCAAATGGAGGGGTCGGGGCATGCGACAGGGAGTTGGGCACCCCTCAGCTCTGAGGCAGCTGCATAGAGCCGCCATGTTCCTGCATTGTTACACCAGGCGCAGGTACGCCTCTGCTGCGACTGGTCACTCCTCATTGCGGCGGAATTGCTGGACGCTGCAATCACGAGGTGGCCCTCATTGCAGCGGTCAAATCGTTTCAAGTTGGTGGCATTTCTGCAGAACCAGTGTCATCAGGACACTGGGCCTGCATTGGGTGCACACCGCCAAGCCCACAAATGCAGTGTTGGCATTGGCTGCCACACTGCCGCACTTCCACAACCTGCTTCTCTCCTAAGCTGCCGCATAATGTTTCTTGCACATGCGCACAAGCAAACATAAAAAAAGGCACTCACCAGAATGTTTGTGTAACAAATATTTTATTGCAGTGACTAAACCAGTGCACATAGTCTCCCCTATGTATAGGCACTGCATATAGGGCTTCATCAGAAGGTCTTCCTGAAGAAGTCCCATATGCAGGGCAATATGTAGGAGAGTTGTTATACAATCATTCTGCTGAGTGAGCCCTTTTTTCCTTGTTATTTTTCCATAAAATGGTGGCTGCATAGTATCACTATAGGACATGGTCCGGGACATCTCGGGACTGCTGCCAGCTACAGAGAAGCCAAATGCATAATTTGAAAGTGCTTTTCAGGGCCTTTCAAGCTATGAAAGACACTGAATGTTTCCCTTGAAGTCAAAGATTTTGTAGTTCATTCCAAATTAAACTAACTCTATAATAGAGGTGTCAGCCACATTGAATACTGAATGCCATGTGAAAGTCCCAAACCCTTTAGCAAGTATGTTATGTGTTTCCTGTCACTATTGCTCAGTTCTGATTTCAACTGCAGGCTGGAACCAGGCATCTGAACAGGTCAGTCAGATGGGTTTAAAAGGAAAAAAATGACTCCAGTCGGAGCTCCTGCCAATCAAAGGCCTGCCAGATGGTGGGAGCTGCAAACCATTTTTGCATTTGATTCAGACCACAATAAGCAAGTTTATTGCCAACTGTTACCTGACATTTGATGTTGTTAATCAAGAGTCAGTCCGGTTGCCAACTGGCGCTACCTACCAAACAGCCTTACCACCACGGTGCCGATCCCATGAAATCTCAGAAACTAAGTAGGACTCACAAAGCTGATGACCCAGGTTCGGGAACAAGCCCAAGTCATTGGAAGGTAGGCTGGGGGAGGTGCAC
Source organism: Neoceratodus forsteri (assembly GCA_016271365.2). Lineage (NCBI taxonomy): Eukaryota > Metazoa > Chordata > Ceratodontiformes > Ceratodontidae > Neoceratodus > Neoceratodus forsteri. The sequence continues at coordinate 1,626,248,274 of CM028130.1, read as the reverse complement.
AGTGTATCCCAGAGGAGGCTCTCCACCTCGGGGGGGGGAGGGGTGTCCAGACTCCACTCTGCTACTGCCACCTGGGTGCCCATGGGTAGCAGTGCAAACACAGCTGCTAAACTGGGGGCACTAACAACATGAAACACATGCATGCATGTATGCACCCACTGTAGGGTTTTCTCAGTGTCCCATAAGGGCTGGGTCAGAAAAAGGTAATACTACCAGATATTGCAGGAGGATGTCCACCTCTCACTGCAGGCCTCCTCACTGCAGGCCCCTCACTGCCAGCTGAGGCACTCTTCTCCAAGAGCATTGACCGAGTCTCTGTCGGGGGATAAGGGCCCCTCCCAATGGCCCCGCTCCAGGGGGGGGAGCCAGGGTGTCTGTCAGAGAAGGTGGTAAGTCCCAGGGAATGCAGGTGAGGGGGCTGGGTTTGTGGGTATGACCGATGGTTCTGGCTGGCACAAGAGGAAAAGAAGCACAGTAAATTAAAAAAAAATCAGAAGTTAAGCACGATCATGCCTGGTCAGTAGTAAGATGGGAAACCACCAATGAACACCAGGATCTGCAGGAAGTGGTGTAGGGAACTGTATAGGGGGCACTGTCTCCTTGGTTAACAGAAAGCATGCCAATGCCCCATTATGTTGTTTGGGGACACTGTGCTTCCCGAGGTGCTATCTTTTGAATGAGACATTAAACGAAGGCCATCTACCTCTTCTGCAGGTTGTTCACATGGACATTAAAGAACTCATAACACTTCTCAAAAAAAGCAGGGGAAGGTTGGCCCAGTGATGTCGCAGACTGAGGCATTGGTCACCTTACTGTCTGCTACGCCGGTGAGCTGGCTTTGGGAATGCGCCAGGATTGCTCAGGGGTCAGCTGGGGAAGGGAAGACTGAGCATCAGAAGGACTGTTCTCCTCCCTCAGGAAGGGGGGGGGATCCTGTGTTGACCACTTGACTGCAACCTGGTGAAGGGCAGGTGGCGGCGAGAATGGGACCAGTCAGAATTTGGGGGATGCTGGCAGATGCACTGCATCATTATACACCGATGTCCTGGGAAGCACAAGCAGGAAGAAAAAGCCCTTCCCACATGTCTTCCCCACAGGCCCCACAAGATCCTATGTAGCAGGTCACCCACAGTGATGGATAACCAGTGCAGCCAATGGATGGGTCGGTGAATTGCGCTGAGGAGGAGCCACCAACTGAGGGATGGAAAACTGGAGCAGAAAGTACTGATAAAATAAAAAGAGTGGGGATTTTCCTGCTGCCCTGACCAAATTTCCCTTCACGAAAAACACCAACAGATTAAATTGATTCAATATCAGTCTGCTTGCATCAGTATCCCCAACCCCCTGGGATGAGTCGGAGAACAGAAAGAATTTCCTAGATCACCTTTCCCAGTTAACAAATTCAAACTAAATAAAATAAATAAAAAATAAAGGAAACACAAAATCTTAATTAACCCTTGGACTTTGCCAGCAATTAGACTGGAACTTCTGTGCCATACCTCCAGCTCATTGGCCTCTATGTACCCGCTTCGGTCTGTATCGTACTTCCTCCATGTCTGTAAAAATGACAAAAAATACATTTATTGAATGAACTTTCCAATGAACAAAGACTGAGAAACTCTTTGACCCACAGCAATTCATCCCATTCTTTGACACCCCCACCCCCGAGTGTTCTGATAACTCATAAAGCGGCAGTATTCATTAGCAGGGAAAATAAATCATCATATGTTTTTTATAATACTGCCTTTCTGGAAAAAACCTTTAGACATCCATTTTTTTTCTTTTCATTTTACTTTACTCCAGAATAGTGATACAAGGATTCAAATTTTTGCAAGTCTCTGCTCTCTGTCTACACCCTCTATGAACAAATCAAGCATTTTTTTTGGTTTGGTGCTGTGCTGTTCTGTGAATCAGAAATGTGTCCAAGTGCCCTCCTTCCACACCCACAGCATGAATCCAGTATGTAATGTAAAAAGTAACCTCCAGGAGGGATTTAAAACTGCTAGTGGCAGCCATCTTTAATGACTTGAGTCATGAATTATACAATTAGTAATTGAAGCTGTTTTAAAAAAAAATATAGAAAATAAAAAAATATTCTTATAAGAATACAATTTGGCAGAAATATATTAAGGTTAAAACACTATCTGATGAAATGTTCAGCTGACTAACAAATATGGCTAATTTAATGTTGCAATGTTTTATCAAATCAACAGCAAAACAGCCAATTAGTACACTAACAGGTAGCATCCAAGAGAGGTTATTCGCAAGGAGAGCAGTGTGTAGGATCCATAAAAGATATATGGAGAGCAGTGTGTAGGATCCATAAAGGATGCAAGGAGAGCAGTGTGCTGGATCCATAAAGGATGCAAGGAGAGCAGTATGTTGGATCCATAAAGGATGCAAGGAGAGCAGTGTGTGGGATTAAAACGGATGCAGCGAAAGCAGTGTGTAGGATCCATAAAGGATACAAGGAGATCAGTGTATAGGGTCCATAAAGGATGCATGGAGAGCAGTGTGTAGGGTCCATAAAGGATACAAAGAGACCAGTGTGTAGGGTCCATAAAGGATGCGTGGAGAGCAGTGTGTTGGATCCATAAAGGATGCATGGAGAGCAGTGTGTAGGGTCCATAAAGGATGCAAGGAGAGCAGTGTGTAGATCAAAACAGATGCAGCGGAAGCAGTGTGTAGGATCCATGAAGGATCAAGGAGACCAGTGTGTAGGGTCCATAAAGGATGCATGGAGAGCAGTGTGTAGGGTCCATAAAGGATGCAAGGAGAGCAGTGTGTAGGGTCCATAAAGGATGCAAGTAGAGCAGTGTGTAGGATCCATAAAGGATGCAAGGAGAGCAGTATGTTGGATCCATAAAGGATGCATGGAGAGCAGTGTGTTGGATCCATAAAGGATGCAGTGAAAGCAGTGTGTAGGATCCATAAAGGATACAAGGAGAGCAGTGTGTAGGATCAAAACAGATGCAGCGAAAGCAGTGTGTAGGATCCATAAATGATACAAGGAGACCAGTGTGTAGGATCCATAAAGGATGCATGGAGAGCAGTGTGTAGGGTCCATAAAGAATGCATGGAGAGCAGTGTGTAGGGTCCATAAAGGATGCAAGGAGAGCAGTGTGTATGGTCCATAAAGGATGCATGGAGAGCAGTGTGTAGGGTCCATAAAGGATGCAAGGAGAGCAGTGTGTAGGTCCATAAAGGATGCAAGGAGAGTGCAGTGTATGGATCCATAAAAGGATGCAAGGAGAGCAGTATGTTGGATCCATAAAGGATGCATGGAGAGCAGTGTGTAGGTCCATAAAGGATGCAAGGAGAGCAGTGTGTAGGGTCCATAAAGGATGCAAGGAGAGCAGTGTAGGATCCATAAAGGATGCAAGGGAGAAGTGTGCTGGATCCATAAAGGATGCAAGGAGAGCAGTATGTTGGATCCATAAAGGATGCATGGAGAGCAGTGTATTGGATCCATAAAGGATGCAGCGAAAGCAGTGTGTAGGATCCATAAATGATACAAGGAGACCAGTATGTAGGATCCATAAAGGATGCATGGAGAGCAGTGTGTAGGGTCCATAAAGGATGCATGGAGAGCAGTGTGTAGGGTCCATAAAGGATGCAAGGAGAGCAGTGTGTAGGGTCCATAAAGGATGCATGGAGAGCAGTGTGTAGGGTCCATAAAGGATGCATGGAGAGCAGTGTGTAGGGTCCATAAAGGATGCATGGAGAGCAGTGTGTAGGGTCCATAAAGGATGCATGGAGAGCAGTGTGTAGGGTCCATAAAGGATGCAAGGAGAGCAGTGTGTAGGATCCATAAAGGATGCAAGGAGAGCAGTGTGTAGGATCCATAAAGGATGCAAGGAGAGCAGTGTGTAGGGTCCATAAAGGATGCAAGGAGTGCAGTGTGTAGGGTCCATAAAGGATGCAAGGAGAGCAGTGTGTAGGATCTAAAGGATGCAAGGAGAGCAGTGTGTAGGATCCATAAACAATACTGGGAAAAGCAGTGTGTGGGATCCATAAAAGATACAAGAGAGTGTGAAGGATCCATAAAGGATATAAAGAGAGCAGTTTGTAGGATCCATAAAGGATGCAAGGAGAACAGTGTGTGGGATCCATAATGAGGCATGGAGAGCAGTGTGTGGGATCCATAAGGATGCAAGGAAAGCAGTGTTTAAGATCCATAAAGGATGCAAGGAAAGCAGTGTTTAGGATCCATAAAGGATGCTGGGAGAGCAGCATGTAGGATCCATACAGGATACAAGGAGAGCACTGTGTAGGATCCATAAAGGATATATGGAGAGCAGTGTGTGGGATCCATAAAGGATATATGGAGAGCAGTGTGTGGGAGCCATACAGGATACAAGGAGAGCACTGTGTAGGATCCATAAAGGATGTGTGGAGAGCAGTGTGTGGGATCCACAAGGAGGTGCATGGAGAGCAGTGTGTAGGATCCATAAGGATGCGTGAGAGCAGTGTGGGATCCACAAAGGAGGCATGGAGAGCAGTGTGTAGGATCCATAAAGGATATATGGAGAGCAGTGTGTAGGATCCATAAAGGATGCTGGGAGAGCAGTACGTGGGATCCATAAAGTAAGTAAACATTTATTTGTATTATTGCGCCCATTCCTGGAGGCTCTGAGCACCATTACAATTAAAGCAGTGTATAACATCATACATCAAACATAACATGCTAAAAAACAGATTGCATATAAAATCAGAGTTAAAAACTTTCTTGAAATGTTTGTTTGAACAAACATTTCTTCAGACCCCTTTAAAAACCTCCACCATTTGGGACTCTCTTAAAGATCTTGCTAGCGAATTCCAGAGGGTCAGGCTAGCCACCTCGAAGGAACAATCTCCTGAAGTTTTCAGCCTGGCCTCAAAATCACCTTGAGGCCCTCGGTGGAGGAGTGTGAGACGCACCAGGGCTGCTGGACTTAGGAGGTCAGACAGGTAACAAGGGCCTAGTCCATATAGAGCCTTATAGGTGAGCAAGCCTACCTTGAAGATGAGCTTCCGCCTGACAGGCAGCCAGTGCAGACTCCACGAGGACTGAGGTCACATGAGAGGTCTTTGGTAGGCCAACCAGCAGCCTGGCAGCCGCATTCTGCACCTAGCTGCAGTGGGCAGAGGTTCCTTCCATTGACCCTGAAGTACAGAGGCGTTACAGGAGTCCAACCTGGAGGTCACAAAGGTGTGTACCAGTGAAGGTGAGTCTTCAGGTGGAATCAGGGATTTAATTTGGGTGATATTCCTTAGATGGCAAATGAGGCATGGAGAGCAGTGTGTAGGATCCATAAAGGATACAAGTAGAGCAGTGTGTAGGATTCATAAAGGATTCTAGGAGAGTAGTGTGTAGGATCCATAATGGATGCAAGGAGAGCAGTGTGTAGGATCCATAAAGGATGCAAGGAGAGCAGTGTACAGCATCCATAAAGGATACAAGTAGAGCAGTGTGTAGGATTCATAAAGGATTCTAGGAGAGTAGTGTGTGGGATCCATAATGGATGCAAGGAGAGCAGTGTGTAGGATCCATAAAGGATGCAAGGAGAGCAGTGTGGGATCCATAAAGGAAGCATGGAGAGCAGTGTGTAGGGTCCATAAAGGATGCAAGGAGAACAGTGTACAGCATCCATAAAGGATACAAGTAGAGCAGTGTGTAGGATTCATAAAGGATTCTAGGAGAGTAGTGTGTAGGATCCATAATGGATGCAAGGAGAGCAGTGTGTAGGATCCATAAAGGATGCAAGGAAAGCAGTGTGCAGCATCCATAAAGGATACAAGGAGAGCAGTGTGTAGGATCCATAAAGGATGCAAGGAGAGCAGTGTGTAGGATCCATAAAGGATGCAAGGAGAGCAGTGTGTAGGATCCATAAAGGATGCATGGAGAGCAGTGTGTAGGGTCCATAATGGATGCAAGGAGAACAGTGTACAGCATCCATAAAGGATACAAGTAGAGCAGTGTGTAGGATTCATAAAGGATTCTAGGAGAGTAGTGTGTAGGATCCATAATGGATGCAAGGAGAGAAGTGTGTAGGATCCATAAAGGATGCAAGGAAAGCAGTGTACAGCATCCATAAAGGATACAAGGAGAGCAGTGTGTAGGATCCATAAAGGATGCAAGGAGAGCAGTGTGTAGGATCCATAAAGGATGCAAGGAGAGCAGTGTGTAGGATCCATAAAGGATGCATGGAGAGCAGTGTGTAGGGGTCCATAATGGATGCAAGGAGAACAGTGTACAGCATCCATAAAGGATACAAGTAGAGCAGTGTGTAGGATTCATAAAGGATTCTAGGAGAGTAGTGTGTAGGATCCATAATGGATGCAAGGAGAGCAGTGTGTAGGATCCATAAAGGATGCAAGGAGAGCAGTGTACAGCATCCATAAAGGATGCAAGGAGAGCAGTGTGTAGGGTCCATAAAGGATGCAAGGAGAGCAGTGTGTAGGATCCATAAAGGATTCTAGGAGACCAGTGTGTAGGATCCATAAAGGATGCAGGGAGAGCTGTGTGTGTTGCATCCTTTAAAATGATGCAAGGAAAGAAGAAATAGGCAAATTGTTTGGTTTCTGTGTATCTCTCCCAGACATAGGCTTACACTTTTAACAAAACCTCAAACCGATCACAGAGCACAATGGGTATCTGTATGGAAATCCTTGTGTAAGAGTGGATGACAAGGTTTCATCCGAAAAACAATTACCGGCAACCGGGCTGCAGTTTTAACAACCTTCCCTTCCCAACGCTTTGCAGACTGCTACTCATGATGCTTTGTACTGGGTGGTAAGTCTTCAGAGTACATGTATATGGTTGGTAAAGAGACACATAAACAATTTGGACATTTCTTCTCTCCTTATAGCCTTGTATGGAACCTACACCCACCTTTGTTATAAACTGCGTCTTTCGTAAGCTACTGTTAAGTGTTCTAAATACTTGATTTCCCCTGGAGCTGATGAGATACTTGGCTGAGACTGTGACTGTGTAGCACTGAAGAGTCTAAACAAGCATTTGTCAATGCCGAATGTTGATTGCGTTGGTCCGTTGAACTCGCTCACTGCCCCTGTGTCACTCACTCGTTCTGTTTCTCCCGGTGCTGCAGGCTGTTGCTTTGTACTGGGCTCCTGCATGTGTTGGCACGTTTTTCTGCCCACAAAGTAATCTGCAGGTGTCCTGACAAAGCTCTGTTGAGGTGGGTCACTCCCCCTTTCTCACTCCCTCATTCTGTTTCTGCTGACGCTGCAGGCTGCCCTTTTGTACTAGGCTCCCGCCTCTGTTGGCGGCTTTTTCTGCCCACAAAGAAATCTGCAGCAGTCCTGACACAGGTCCGTTGAGGTTGCTCACTACCCCTCTCTCACTTGCTCGTTCCATTTCTGCCAGCGCTGCAGGCTGGCCTTTTGTACTGGGCTTCTGCCTGCATAGGCACCTTTTTCTGCCCACAAAGAAATCCGCAGGTGTCCTGACAGAGCTCTGTTGAGGTCGCTCCTCTGCCTGTCTCATTCACTCATTCTGTTTCCTGGCGCTGCAGGCTGCCATTTTGTAGTGGTCTCCTGCCTCTGTTGGCGCCTTTTTCTGCAAAAACAGATCTGCAGCAGTCCCAACAGAGCTCCGTTGAGCTCGCTCACTCCCCTCCTTCACTCGCTCATTTGTGTCTCCTGCTGCTGCAGGCTGCCCTTTGTATTGCGTTCCTGCCTGTGTTGCGGCTTTGTCTGCCCACAAAGACATGTGCAGCAGTCCCGACAAAGCTCCATTGAGGTCACTTACTCCCCCTCTCTCACTCCCTCGTTCCGTTTCTGCCGGGGCTGCAGGCTGGCCTTTTGTACTGGGCTCCTGCCTGCATTGCCGCCTTTTCCTGCCCACAAAGAAATCTGCAGCAGTCAAGATTGACCTCCGTTGAGCTCGCTCACTCCCCCCCTCTCTCACTTGCTTGTTCTGTTTCTCCCAGTGCCACAGGCTGCCCTTTTGTACTGGGCTCCTGCCTGCGTTGGCCCCTTTTCCTGCCCACAAAGAAATCTGCAGCTGTCCCGACAGAGCTCCATTGATATCGCTCACTCCCCCAGTCTCACTCGCTCATTCTGTTACTCCTGGCGCTGCAGGCTACTCTTTTGTACTGGACTTCTGCCTCTGTTGGCATTTTTTTCTGCCCACAAAGAAATCTGCAGCAGTCCGGACAGAGCTCCATTGGCCTCACTCATTCTCCCTCCCTCACTCACTCCTTCTGTGTCTCCCGCTGCTGCAGGCTGCCCTTTGTACTGGGCCACTATGCATTGCTGCCTTTTCTGCCCACAAAGAAATCCGCAGCAGTCCCAATAGAGCTCTGTTGAGCTCACTCACTCCCCTCCCTCACTTGCTCATTCTGTGTCTCCTGGTGCTGCAGGCTGCTGTTTTGTACTGGGCTCCTGCCTCTGTTGGCATCTTTTTCCACTCACAAAATTTGCGGCAGTCCGACAAAGCTCCGTTGGCCTCACTCACTCCCCTGTCTCCTTGCTCATTCCATTTCTGCTGGCGCTGCAGGCTGCCCTTCGGTACTGGGCTCCTGCCTGGGTTGCCACCCCTTTTCTGCCCACAAGAAATCCGCAGCAGTCCACGATGAGCTCTGTTGAGCTCGCTGACTCCCTCTCTCTCACTCGCTCATTCTGTTTCTCCCACAGCCGCAGGCTGCCCTTTATGATACAGCCCCTGCATGCATTGCTGCCTTTTCCTACCCACAAAGAAATCCACAGTAGTCCTAACAGAGCTCTATTGAGCTCACTCATTCCCCCTCCCTCACTCACTCGTTCTGTGTCTCCTGGCACTGCAGGCTGCCCTTTTGTACTGGGCTCCTGCCTGCATTGTCGCCTTTTCCTGCCCAATAAGAAATCCACAGCAGTCCTGACAGAGCTCAGTTGAGCTCGGTCACTCCCCCTCTCAGTCGCTCGATCCTAATCTGTCCCAAACACTGATTTCTGACAGTGACTGCGGTATTCTGCACCGGAAGCGCAGAAACACATTTCGGCCAGGATGTGAAAAATGACAGCTGTACTGTTTATAAGGAGGTGTGAACAAATGCCAGTATTGAAAATCTGGCATGAAAATATTACTAATTTGGAAACTGACAATGGTGCGTGGAACCTGCACGACACACGCTAGTAACGCAGTCATTTTATGGAGTTTCATCACAAAATTTTTAATATAGGCATTTTAGGACCTCTGCTCATGAACAGTATCAGTGTGATTTTCTTAATATGTCCAGAACACTGATTTCTCACAGCGACCGTGCTATTGTGCGCCGGAAGAGAGAAAACACATTTCCGACAGGATGTGAAAAATGACAGCTGCACTGTTCATAGGAGGTGCAGAACAATGGCAATATTGAAAATCTGGAGTGAAAATATTAATAATTCGTGAAGTTACGATACTGCATAGTTGCGAATGTACGAGTGTGCATGGAAACTGTGCAATGCACGTTCGTAACACACTCATGTTATGGACTTTCATCACCAAAGTTTCAACATAGGCATTTAGGACCTCTGCTAATGAACAGTGTCACTGTCATTTTCATAATGTGTCCCGAACACTGATTTCCCACAGCGACCACGCGATTCTGCGCCGGAACTGTGAAAACACATTTCAGCCAGGATGTGAAAAATAACAGCTGTACTGTTCATAAAGAGGTGCAGAACAATGGCAATGTTGAAAATCTGGAGTGAAAATATTATTAATTCGTGAAGTTACGAGCCTGCGTGCAAACTGCGCAACGCATGCTCGTAACACAGTCATTTTATGGAGTATCATCACCAAATTTTCAACATAGGCATTTTAGGACCTCTGATCATGAACAGTGCCACTGTCATTTTCTTATCGTCCTGCACCTGATTTCACACAGTGACCGGCGCTATTCTGCGCGGAAGTGTGAAAACACAGTTGAAGCCAGGATGTGGAAAATAACAGCTATACTGTTCACAGGAGATCTGAAAAATGCCAATGTTGAAAATCTGGCGTGAAAATATTGCAAACTGCATAAAGTTCGACGTGCGTATGGACACAGCATGCGCTCATAAAACAGCCATTTTTAGGATTTTGCCCGCAAATTTGCAGTATAGGCTTTTTGAGGCCCACCTCATGAACACTGGCACTGTCATTTTGTTAATCAGTCCTGAAGGGATTCCACGTGACTGGCGAAATCACCTTTCGGGCGAATAACCACATGACAGTGCCAGAATTCATGAAGAGGGGTCCCAAAAACCCCATGCTGAAAATTTGGTGCTAAAATTCCAAAAAATGCATGAGTTATGCATCAAAGTTGAAAAAACACTATTTATTCCATTATACAGCTTACTGGCATTTCCTCAGTTCACGGTCGGCTTTGAAGAGTGCAGAAGTGTTCCCGGTACACCGAAGATAAGTATGGGGTGAGGGGGGTTGTGGGGAGGCAGGGTGCGCAGTTGGTGGGCACGGGTTGTGGGAGGGAGGCAGGGAGACCGCTGAGGGACCGTTTCCTGTTTTACAGGTTTGAAAAAAAAAAGACATTGCGGGACCATTTTTTATTTTACAGGGGCATGTGGCACGCTGGGGTGGGCTCCCAGCATGCCAACGGAGACTTTCTTTTGGGGGGAGAAGCTGTAGCCGATGGGGGATTGGGCACCCCCGTCAGCACACAACAAAAGTGGGGGTATTACATTATGCCGATGGGGATTGGGCACCCCATCGGCAGACAGCAAAAGCAGGGGATGGGGGGGTTACATAATGCTGATGGGGAGTGGGCTCCCCCGTTGGCAACATAAATCTTGCGGCACTGAAGCTGACGGGGATTGGGGCCCCGTCGGCAAATAAACATGGTCGGTGGAGGACATGCTGCTGAGGGGGATTGGGCACCCCCTTGGCGGGGGGGTTAACATTGTCTGTGAACACGGCGGCAAGCTGGCGCCATGTTCACAAACAATATTAGTGTTTCAAGATCCCACCCTGCAATGACGGATCGCTCCCTCATTGCAGTGAATGGCTGACGCTGCAATGACGAGGCGGCCCCTGATTGCAGTGGTTAAATTTTTACAAGTTGGTGGCACGCTGGCTGAACTACTGTCAGCAGCAGCATGCCACAGCATTGGGGGAAGCGGGCCAAGCCTTTAAAGCTGTGGGGGCATTGGCCACAACAGTGCCGTGCCTCCACAACCTGCTTCTGGAAAGCTGCCAAACGTTTCTTAGCATGCCGGCAATCAACATAAAAAGGACAAGATGCATGTCTGACACTTTTGGGGTTTAGGCTGCAGAGAGTATGCACATAGTTGGGAGCGAGAAACAGAAACCAAACTATTAAATGCAGTCAGAACGGGGCAGCCCAGTAGTATGGAGGGTCACGTCACTGTGCACCTCACTGCCTGTCACGCCGGTGACCCAGGTTCAGAAACAGATGCGTGTTGCTTGGGGGCTGGCAGGGAAGGGGGGGTCTGAGCCTCCTAGAACTGCTCTGCTCCCTTGGGGAGGGGTTGCCATGGCTTGCTGCTTGACTGCTTCCTGGAGGTGTCCGGGTGGCAGCACAAGCAAGTCACAAGTACAGGGAAGGGATCCCACATTCAGGGAGCAGGGGGCATCTCCACGGAGGTGAAGCTCGCATATTGCATCCATTGCACGTCCTGTGAGTCCAAAAAGAAAAATTGGTGGAAAACACCATTGGTTGCTGCACGATGATGAGCGACCCCTCACAGACCCAGCACCGTCACCTGGTCACCCGCACAGTCCTGTGGCAGAGTGCGATGCCAGTAAGATATGTTCCGAGAAGCCAAGTGATGGGGCTGGGATAGTCAGTGAGAAGGGGCAGCTCAGTAGAATCAACATCCTGTATGGGAAATAAAATGCAGCCAAAATTAGGCGAGGAAACTGCGTTGTAAATGAAACAAGTTCTTTACTGTGGCCAAGAATTTAAACACATCAAAGAGTTTTTTTCCCATCTAGCTGATTGGCCACAGAGCCACCATCCACTCCTACCTTCAGGTTTTGTGCTTCTGGCAGCCCCGTCACCCACTCCTCCCAACATCATACCCAGTGGGGATCTACACCAAGCAGGGCCAGAGAGTGGTGATGCCCATCTTTTAGACGGCTTGGTGTTCTTGTCTTTTTGTCCCAGTTTTCTCCCTGTCCGAAGCCCCTCCCTCCACCCCACAGCATGGACTGTGCCCCTGTTGGTGTCATATGCACACAACACTCCTGCAACAAGGTGAAACTCCCTGGGCCAGCCTGCACTGGTCCCTGTGGTGCTGGAACCTGCTGCTAGCCCTACCTGCCTGTTGATGCAGCAACCCGAGGCATCTCCCAAACTTAGGTCTCCTGAGCGGCGGTGCAGTGCGCTACTGCTGAGCCAGGAGGCAGCACCCCGAAAGGCATATTCCCAGTTTGTTATGCTCCAATAACGAGAAGTCACCAATGCAAAGCATCATGGGTAACTGCATTCAAATTACTGGGCATTAGCTGACAAGGCACTCAGCAGAACTAAACTTAAGTTGAGGCAGGCTTCTGCACGTAGCATACTGTCTGAGACATACAGTCACAGATGAGTGCTTTATCTCCCTTTGGGCTCATCAGTGTGATATAGCCACTATCTCAGCCAAAGATCGGATCAGCCTCAAGGTACAAGGAGGCAGCCAGAGTGCAGTCTCCCACGCTGCCCCTTCAATGTTACTCCACCTTGTCATTAAGTTACCATTTCTTGCTTTTCTCTTGACGTTTTCTTCCTGCCATGCTCGTTATTTCAGGGATATACTCTGATCCCAGCCATATACCCACTTGGTTAGATACTGCTATCTTTTCTTTTTCTGCTTAAACTTGTCCTATTTTGAATTAGCTCAAATAATATAAGTCCCTATTTTTGTAGCTTTTGGTCTATGGCATATATCTTGAAATGGAAGCTAACCTACTGCAGAGACTAAACAGAGGGCAAGTATTTGCAGCAGGGACTAGCATACAGAGCAAAGGGGTAGCTATCCTGTTAACCCCAGGAATCTGAATTTTAAATGCAGCCAATGTATTCGTGACCCTTTGAGTAGGTTTGTCTTGATACTGGGCACACTGGAGAGATCTGACATTGTCCTCTGGTCCATGTATGGCCCCAATACAGACACCCAATACTTTTTTTATGGAGATCTTCAACCTCTTGTTACCTTTCCTGTCTGTCCCCATTCTGTTGGGTGGAGATTGGAATTTACCCTTTTCCCCAGATGTGGACAGAGCGCGCAAACCAAAGGCAGGCCTGTCACCGGCCCAAAGAGCCATAAGGGATATGCTAGACAGATTAGGCCTGTGCGACCCCTGGAAGGTGCTCCATCCGAATTCACGGGAATACACTTTCCGGTCTCCTATTCACAGGACGTCCTCTTGTATAGACTACTTCTTACTAAGTAAATCATTTCTCCCCAGACTCGTGGCATGTCAGATCTCCCCGGAGGTCATCTCAGACCATTCCTTTGTGTCTTGCATCCTGGAAATATCCCCCAACTGTAAGGTGGAAACCAGTTGGAAAATCAATAACAGACTACTTAAAGACAAGTGGGTAGTGGAGAGGGTGAAATCGTGTATTAAGCAATATGCAGATGACAACCTTCATTCTACAGGGCAGACAGAGATGGAATGGGGGGTTTAAAGTGGTTTCTAAGGGGGGAATTAATCAGGATTGCCTCACTGAAGAAGCGTCAGATGGAAAGGTAGGTCAAAGAATTACTAGACAAGATCAGGTGAATAGAAACAGGCATCTCACCCTCTTCCACTGACGCAGAGCGCCAAGAATTAATCCGCCTCAGAGCACAATACAATGAAATGTTAGGTGAGAAGGCTAAATACGCCATTCTCAAAATGAAATCCACTTATATAGACCAAGGTGAGAAGGCGGCGAGGTTGTTGGCCCTGAGAGTCAAGCAACAGGAAACTTCTAGACTGGTCAATGCAATCCGTTCGAATCAGGATGGTACACTTAAAACAAATCCAAAGGACATTGTTGGGAAATTCCAAAATTTTTACAGAGATCTTTACAGTGCTAGGGACAACCCCCCATCAGAAACACAAATTAATCATAATTTGAATGACCTGCCCCTCCCTGTTCTCTCCACAGACCAACAAGCCTCCCTAATCTCCCCAATTATGGAAGATGAAATTACAACAGCAATCAAAGACCTAACTTCAGATAAAGCACCCGGACTGGACGGGTTTCCTCAAACATTTATAAAGTTTTATGGAAGAACTGACCCATGGTTATGCTGTCTGTTTCAGACCATACTGCTTGAGAAGGCTGGGACCCACACCTTTTCGAGGCAACAGTAGTAGTCCTGCACAAAGGGGAGGGACCCAGAAAAGGTCTCAAATTATAGAGCTATATCACTCCTTAACTACAACGTCAAGATTTTAGCCAAGCTATTGGCAGTCAGAATGGGTCAGGTCATGCCATTGCTGATAGCCAAGGAACAGGTGGGTTTCATGGTGGGGAGATCCCCATCAGATCATGTACGAAAGTTAGATCATATCTTCTCCGTGTCCCGGTGCAGCATTCACCCTGCGGTTCTACTGTCCCTGGACGTGGAGAAGCCTTTTGATAGAGTGGACTGGAGCTTTCTGTTCAGAGCCCTGAGCAGATTCGGTTTCCCTCCCCTCTTTGTGCAATGGATCAAAGCCTTATACTCTACCCCTAATGCCCGAATTTACTGCAACCATGTCTTCTCTTCCCCTTCTCCCCTCCATTCCGGTATGAGGCAGGGTTGTCCCTTATCCCCTCTACTATTCAATATTTATCTAGAACCCCTTCTAGCATGGCTTAAAAGTGACCCTGGTATCCAAGGAATAACTATAGGCCCTCAGGAGTTAAAGCTTTCGGCATAAGCCGACGACATACTTCTTCACTTATCGAACCCACGGGCCTCAAACAATAGGTCTCTATCGCTGATTCAGGAGTTCGGACTACTATCCAATTATAAGTTGAACTTAGAGAAAACCATTGTGTTCCCTATCAATTCATTCACTTATAAGAGATGAAGGATTAGGGTTACAATGGAAATCTAAGAGACTTAAATATTTGGGGATAGTCCTGTCCCAGGACCTAAGTCTCTACAGGAAGACAATCTGGATGCAACTATACGGATTATCCAACAAGATCTAGATAGATGGACTAATTTACCATTATCAACCGGGGTAGAATTAACTTAATTAAAATGAGCGTTCTACCCCAGATTTTCTACCCCTTAACATGCTAAATGTCTGGTTGCATGAGTGTGGTTTACTAGACTGCACTCCGTGATAACCCAGTTTATTTGGAAGAACGGACAAGCCCGTAGATCTTAAGGCAAAATTAGCAGCTCCTAAAATCAAAGGGCTAAGACTTCCCACTTCAAACTTTACTATTGGGCCAGTCAAGTTGCAAAGGTCATGAGATGGGTAGACAGCCCCGAAACAACCAGTACAATACCACCCTTTGTGGCTTCGGCTGGAAAATGAACTTATATTGGCCCAAGGCCTCTTTCCCTTTGCTCTGTTTCACATACCCTTTAAACTGGTCCGTCTGCACTAATGGAGACTCCAATAGGAATATCAGTTACGATCTAAAATTAAATGTGTACCTCCTTAGCTTATAAACACACCCAAGATCCGATCCAGCCCATTTTTGGAAACCCGCATCTGTTGGTGGGTGGGAAAATGATGCCGGCTTCCCCAATTGGCAAAGACCTCTATTTCAGACTTGTGGAATAATGGTCTAGTTAGCCTGACAAAAGACACAGTAAAGGACTATAATCTGAGTCCCCAGTCCTACTTCAAGGTATACCAGATTAGGCATGTACTGGGGAGAACCCAGATCAATCAGACTGCCAGGGAGGAGGGTGAGTTCCTGTTTCCACTCAGATCTACGGTCACACAACCTCATGCTGTTTCCGCTATCTACTCCTTACTGTTAGAAAAAGCATTCCAACAGCTAGATGGATCCTCTAACTACTGGAACATGCAATTTCCAGAGAAGACAATTAACTGGGGGAAAATATAGACAGACACAGGTTTATCTTCCAAGATAGACTGCGACTGATGCAATACCAGATTACTAACAACATGTACTTCACCCAGGTTAAAATGGCAAAAATGAAGAGGGCTCCTTCAGCAATCTGTAGGCACTGTATGCAGGCGGAAGGATTCCTGTGTCACATATTTTGGGACTGTCCAAAAATTGCTCCATTATGGAACTCTTATTATTTATTTATTTTTTTATTTAAAATTTTAATGACCTGGAAAAGCACACTGAGCCAAGGCTCGTTTCCAGGTGCGACCCGGGTACAGTATGTACAGGGAGTAACAGGAAGTACAGGCAGTTATCACAATAAATTAATTACACAGTACAGTACACGTATCAAGATGTAACATCTGGTCATTTAGGAGTGTGCATGGCTGGATTAACCTGTATGCAGATTACGCCATGGCGTAGGGCCCCATGGTTCAGCAGGGCCCACTCACTGTTTAATTTAACTTAATTTATTTCCTTTTTCCCTACCCGGCAGACCACGGCCACCGACCTCGGACCGGTCATACTTGTTGTACTGTTGAGTGGCTGTGTGATCATCACATTCACAGCATTGCTAAAAAAGAAAAGCACCCCTCCACTCCACTCCGAGCGAGTCCCTCAGTTTCTCTGGCTCCGCCTCTCAGGGGGGTGGGGACAGCTGCACAGCACAGACAGAGTAATCCGCGATTGCTCCACCCTGACTCCACCACCACAACCAACCATGTCTCAGAGGTACTCCTGGAGGTGTGGCTACTGGGGAGCAGGAATCTGTGTGTGCGTGAGTGGTGTCAGGATGTGTGGCCAGGTAATGAAGAGTCGAGGATGGAGGAGGGACGAGTGGATAACAATCGGTCAGAGATCGTCTCGCTCTCAATCGAAGAAAACTACAGACTACTAGTAGAGAGAGCTGGCTGGGCCAGAGTCATCTGATTTGCCACCGTCCAGTGCTTCTTTTCATTGGATGTTGATGACGACTCTGACTCCAAGAGTTGGACAGATGGCGTATTGCTCATAGTGTGCTGGTGACTGTAGTCATCCAGTGCTGCTGCTGGGCCTCTGGTCCTGTGAGGAGTCTCGGGCCAAGTCTGATGATTGACCATTCTGTCAGGGCAGGCCACACCACCAGGTATGTTGTTACTTACACTGTCATATTGACTTTCTTATTTTGTCTTGACTTCATTGATTTTTGGATTTGCTGGATGATTTGGTTGGATTGGAAACGGCTGGAAGGGAACACTTAACAGCAGTTAATTGAATTGAAGCAAAAAAATGGCTAAAAAAAACAGAGAAAAGAACATAATTGCATTTATACAGGGGTGAGGATTGGTTGCTACTGCTACTAGCCTGGACTCAGGGGGCTACAGGATTCTATAGCCATGGGGGCTACCAACTATATTCACTGCTTGAATTTGAATTATTTGATGCATCATTTATCAGAAATCTGGGAGCAAAACCACATTGCTCTGAAAGGTTATTACTTAGCTTCACCACTAAGTTAGAGGTTAATTGTTAAATTGATGAATTGCTGGAGTTTACAAGGTTTCTGCATCCCCGGCACAGCAGAAGAGTGGGATGCTGGCATTTAGGCCCCCGGTCCCAAAATAAGATGGAGTAGGGCCCCGCATCCATTAATCTGGCCCTGGGAGTGTGAGAGAGGGTGAGGAGAGGCTCTACTGGGGTGGCGCTCATTGGTGATTGGGGAGGGTTGGTGGTGCCTCTGCAGCGCCTTTGTGGACCATTTGAGCACGTGGGACAAAGCGAATTGGGTAAGACCTGTGGAGCTGGGTAAAAGCGATAACAAAGATAGACAATCATCTGAAGGGGTCGGAGGGCAAAAGAGTTCCAGAGAATGGGGAGGTGGTATGGAGAAGGCGAGTTGGCCGGAAAGGGTGCTGGGCAGGGGAGGTGGAAGACACGAGGGTCCTATGTGAAAGAGTAAATGAGAGGAGGTCTGGTTGAGCAGGGGCACATGAGGTATGGGGAGGAGACCAAACCAGAATTTTGCTAAGAGGGAGGCGCAGTGGATGGTACGCCTGTGGGAGAGCAGGGTGATGGAGAGAGTAGGGTAGAACAGGCAATGGTGAGTGAAGGGGGAGAGGCGGTAGCAAATCGGCAGAAGGCGTTGAACAGGATATCAAGTCTGTCGAGGGAGGATGTTGGGGCCGTACCATAGACTACGTCTGCATAGCCTATAACTGGCAAGATTGTTTTGCGTATGAGCTTGCAGCGGGTGGGGATCGGTAAGCAGGATTTGTGGCGGTAGAGGATTGCTAGTTTTGGTCGGTGTTTAGTGCAGATTGCCTTGACATGAGTGGAGTAATTGAGGTGACAGTCCAGCCAAACACCCAGGTATTTGAAGGCTGAGACTAGCTCCAGTGGTGAGCCGTCCAAGGTGGAGAGCACTGGGGGGGCTGGGAGGGTAGCCAGCTTCTGTCTGGAGCCAAAAACCATGGAGACCGTGTTTTGACCATTAAGAGTCAGACGGTTCTCAAGGAGCCAGGATTGGACTCTGTTGAAGTCACTTTAAAGAAGGGGGAGGACACTGTCGTGGGAGGGCCCGGCAAAAGTGACCGTGTCATCTGCGTACAGATGAATGTGGAGGAGAGGCAGGACGGAGGGAAGGTCATTTATGAAGAGAGAGAGAGAGAGAAAGGATGGGGCCCAGGATAGATCCTTGGGGAACGCGGATAAGATAGGGAGAGGAGAGAGTGTTGCCAATTTGAACTGATTGTTGCCTATTGTGGAGGTATGAGTGGAGCCAGGCAATTGCTGGAGGGCCGATGCCGGAAGTGCGGAGTTTGCAGAGTAGCAGCAGGTGTGATACTGAGTCAAACGCCTTTGCCAGGTCTATGAATATGGCGGCAGTTATTTGGCTTTTATCCATGGCCGAGAGTATGGCGTCAGTTACACTTAGAATGGTGGTGATGATGGAGTGGTGTTTTCGGAAACCAGACTGGACTGAGGAGAATAAGTTGTTCGCTGTGAGGCGGTCAGACAATCTTGGTTGTATAAGGGATTCCTGGACTTTGGCAAGGGAGGGAGGAGTGATATGGGTCTATAGTTTCCCGGTAGGGAGGGATCTCCACCTTTGTGCAGGGGGATGACTTTGGCCAATTTCCAGGCAACAGGAACAGTGGCAGTGGATAGAGAGAGGTTCAGTATGTGAGACAGGGGGGCAGCAATAGCTGCTGCAGTGATGCGGAGCATTTTAGGGTGGATACCGTGGGGGCTAGATTTGGAAGAGTTGAGGGAGGAGAGAGCATGGTATACTTCCAGGGGTGGGGGTTGGGGAGTCACGACAGCACAGCGAGGTTTCAGAGAGGTGGTACAATTAAATATGCAATCAAATGTACCTGGCTGCTGAGATGCCGACACTAGTACAAATCCAGTTCATTTAAATATAAAGTGCTGTAAGATGCAAACTCTGAATTAAGGAGCTAAAATTTGAGAAATACGGGAAGTAGAGTTACTGCCCTTTACGGGGAAAATCCATGACATTGGGAAGTAATACAGACAAGTACCGGCCATCCTCCTTCTTTTGTTATCAGCTGATACCATGAGTGGGGTGGGGTTTGAGGGGGATATGTTTTTTTTTTTTTCTGTATTGACTTGATGTTATAGTCTGATGTGAAATTGTATGTGTTATGGCCTTATTAGGCCAGGAGAAAAACAAAATTATCAATAAAGCATATTGAATTTCAAATATGTATGTGTATCTTTTGTTTCTTTCCTTCCTCTTACCTCCTACCACCCCTCCCTTTTTCGTAAGCCCATCTGTTGCCTGCCTTCTATTTTTCTATTACTTTGCTCATAACTTTATACTCCCATTCTGGACTGATCTCTCATATTCATGAATATTTATGATTTTCAAAAGGTTTTATACCGTTAGTGCTTATTTTTGCTGCTTTTTGGTTGGTGGAGCTGATGTTTCTGCTGCCCACTTCCTCCCTTCTAACCCCGCCATGTTCTGTCTCTCTCTCTCACAATGCTGGTGCTTATGGACTGCTGCAGCCTTACTTTTGGAATGATCATGCAGGCTCCATTTGTTTCGACAGTGTTTTTTTAAATAACAGGCGCACTTTTTCTATCTTTTTTTCTTTTTCTTTTCTCAACTATGTTTCTTCTCCACAGCTCCAGAACTCTCTCTGGCGCTCCACTTGCCTGATCCTCTCTACCACCCGCTGTGGATCCTGCCTTCTTCAAAGTCGTTACTTTCTCCGCAGGCGGACTATGGGCCCAAGGAGACCAAAAAGGAGAGGCAGGGAACCAGCGCATTGGTGGTGGAACGGCACTGGGAGGGCTGTCTCCCTATCAGGGCTGGAGGGGAGTGGCCCTCACTTGTTCCTTTTTGGGCGAACTTAGTGCAGGCTATAGGTTAGCCTGCATAACTTCTGCAACGCTCCGGCTGGAATATTGGCCAAAAATATGCATGGTTCCTCCCCTTGGTTGCGATGCCTTCATTATCATTGCGCTGTTGCTCGCATGATTTGGGGGGCGCAACTGCCTCCTGCTGAATATCACAGAATGGCGCAATTTGGACTTACTCAGGCGCAACCCTATTGCACATGGCTCAACTCTTTTGAATATCTGGCCCTTTATGTATTGGAACAGCTTTATCCGAACCAAAATTGTACATCCCTTTTCTCTCTGTAAATTTTAATATGTATTGTCTTGTTTTATGTGAAGTCTTATTTTATGTTTGTAATAATCTTTTTTAATGATTGATCAAATAAAAGCAATTTTTCTACTACTACTACTGCTCTCAATGCCATTCTCTCTCAGGAATCTGTCTAGTCCTGTGTTACCCCTACTCATGCTGTGTAACCCTCAATGCCATTTTCCCTCAGGAATCTCTTTACTCCTGTGTTACCCCTTCTCACGATGTGAAACCCTCAATACCATTCTTCTTCAGGAATCTGTCTAGTTCTTTGTTACCCATTCTCATGCTGTGTAACCATCAATGCCATTCTCCCTCAGAAATCTGTCTACTCCTGTGTTACACCTACTCATCTTATGTAACCCCCAATGCATTCTCCCTCAGGAATCTATCCAGTCCTGTGTTACCCCTACTCATCTTGTGTAGCTCTCAATGCCATTCTTCCGCATGAATTTGTCGAGTCTAGTGTTACAACTACTCATCAGCTGTAACCCTCAATGCCATTCTCCCTCAGGAATCTATCTAGTCCTGCTTTACCCCTACTCATGCTGTGTAACTCTCAATACCATTCTCCCTCATGAATCTGTCTAGCCCTCTGTTAACCCTACTCATGCTGTGTAACCATCAATGTCATTTTCCCTCAGGTATCTGTCTACTCCTGTGTTAACCCTACTCATGCTCTGTAACCCTCAATGACATTGTCCCTCAGGGATCTGCCTAGCCCTGTGTTAGCCTGCTCATGCTGTGTAAACCTCAATACCAGTCTCCCTCATGAATCTCTCTAGCCCTATGTTAACCCTACTCATGCTATGTAACCCTCAATGACATTGTCCTTCAGGAATCTATCTAGTCCTGTGTTACCCCTACTCATGCTGTGTAACCCTCAATGCCATTCTCCCTCAGGAGTCTGTCTAGCCCTGCATTACCCCTACTCATGTTGTGTAACCCTCAATGCCATTCTCCCTCAGGAATCTCCCTACCCCTGTGTTACCCCTTCTCATGCTGTGTAACCCTCAATACTATTCTTCTTCAGGAATCTGTCTAGTTCTCTGTTACCCCTTCTCATGCTGTGTAACCATCAATGCCATTCTCCCTCAGGGATATGTCTACTCCTGTGTTACACCTCCTCATCTTGTGTAACCCCCAATTATATTCTCCCTCATGAATCTGTCTAATAATGTGTTGCCCCTACTCATCTTGTGTAACCCTCAGTGCCAATCTACCTCATGAATCTGACTAGTCTTGTGTTACCCCTACTCATCATGCTATGTAACCCTCCATGCCATTTTCCCCTCTGGAATCTGTCTGCTCCTGTGTTACCCCCTACTCTTGCTGTGTAACCCTCAATGCCATTCTCCCTCAGGAATCCATACAGCCCTGTGCTACCACACTTATGCTGCATAACCATCAATGCCATTCTCTATCAGGAATCTGTCTAGTTCTGTGTTACCCCTACTCATGCTGTGTAACCTCAATACTATTCTCCCTCAGGAATCTGTCTAGTCCTGTGTTACCCTTACTCATCTTGTGAAACCCTCAATGCCATTCTCCCTCTGGAATCTGTCTACTCCTGAGTTACCCCTACTCGTGCTATGTAACCCTCAATGCCATTCTCCTTCAGGAATCTATCTACTCCTGAATTAACCCTTCTCATGCTCTGTAACCCTCAATGACATTGTCCCTCAGGGATCTGCCTAGTCCTGTGTTCGCCTACTCATGCTGTGTAATTATCAATGCCATTCTCCCTCATGAATCTGTCTAGCCCTATGTTAACCCTACTCATGCTCTGTAACCCTCAATGACATTGTCCCTCAGTAATCTGTCTAGTCCTGTGTTACCCCCTACTCAAGCTATGTAACCCTCAATACTATTCTCCCTCAGGAATCTGTATGGTCCTGTTCTACCCAATTCATGCTGTGCAACTCTCAATACCAATCTCCATCAGGAATATGTCTATTACTATTTTACCCCTACTCATGCTGTATAACCCTCAATGCCATTCTCCCTCAGGAACCTGTCTAATCCTGTGTTACCCCTACTCATGCTGTGAAACCCTCAATGCCATTCTCCCTCAGGAACCTGTCTAGTCCTGTGTTACCCCTACTCATGCTGTGTAACCCTCAATGCCATTCTCCCTCAGGAATCTAACCAGTCCTGTGTTTCCCCTACTCATGTTGTGTAACTCAATGCCATTCTCCGTCATGAATCTGTTGTGTCTAGTGTTACCCCTACTCATGCTGTGTAACCCTCAATGCCATTCTCCCTCATGAATCTGTCTAGCCTTGTGTTACCTGTACTCATCTTGTGTAACCCTCAATGTCATTCTCCCTCAAGAACCTATCTAGTCCTCTGTTACCCTGGCTCATCATGTGTAACCCTCACTGCCATTCTCTCTCAGGAATCTGTCTAGTCCTGTGTTACCCCTACTCATGCTGTGTAACCATCAATGCCATTCTCCCTCAGGAATTTGTCTAGTCTTGTGCCACCCATACTCATGATCTATAACCCTCAATGCCATTCTCCCTCAGGAATCTGTCTACTCCTGTGTTAACCCTACTTATGCTGTGTAACCCTCAATGCCTTTCTCCCTTAAGAATATGTCTAGTTGGCTGGCCCGGTGGCACTGAGGGCTGAGGCGCTGGACACCTACTCCGCCAGCCAGCCTAATTCGTGTTCGGAAACGAGCATGGTCGTGGGGTTGGCGGGAGGAGAAGGACAGAGCATCTGCTGGACTGCTCACCTTCTCTGGGGAGGAGGGGTTTCACTTCCCGATGCCTGATTGCCCCCTGGCAGAGGCTGGAGGTCAGGGCATGGGGTGACAGCATCGGGGAGGAGTCTGGGCAAGAGGTCCAGGGCAGAGGCATGTGGACACATGCACCCCTGCCCCCACTGGTGTCATTGCATGCCCTGGGCTCCAGCAAGGGGTTGAGCAAACAAGGGAAAAAGGTGGCACCTCTCACGCGGCTTGATGGCTGTCGCGAGTGTTGTCGTCGGAGCTGGCACCCATATTGGATCCATGAGGTGGGGGATGGGGCTCCTGCCACCCCACTGCGGGGGAGGTGTTCAAGAGGGAGTTCAGGTGCCAGCGGAGATGAAATGGACAGCATCCAGATCCCTGGACGGGATGCGAGAAGTACTGGGGAGCCCAGAGGTGGCTAGGAGGATTAATAAAATAACAAAAAAAAAAAAAGAATCTGTCTAGTCCTGTGTTACCCCTTCTCATGCTGTGTAACCCTCAATACCATTCTTCCTCAGGAATCTGTCTAGTTCAGTGTTACCCCTACTCATGTTGTGTAACTCTCAGTGCCACTCTCCTCAAGGATCTCTCTAGTCCAGTGTTACCGGTACTTATCTTGTGTAACCCTCAATGCCGTTCTCCCTCATGAATCTGTTGAGTCTAGTGTTACCCCAACTCATCTTGTGTAACCCTCAGTGCCATTCTCCCTTATAAATCTGTCTACCCTTGTGTTACCCCTACTCATCTTCTGTAACGCTCAATGCCATTCTCCCTCAGGAATCTATCCAGTCCTGTGTTACCCCTACTCATCTTGTGTACCTCTCAGTGCCATCGTCCCTCATGAATCTGTCCTACTCATCTTGTGTAACCCTCAATACCAATCTCCTTCAAGAATCTGTCTAGTCTTGTGATACATCTACTCATCATGTTTAACCCCAATGCCATTCTCCCTCAGGAATCTGTCTAGTTCTGTGTTACCCCTACTTATCTTGTGTAACTTTCAATGCCATTCTCCCTCATGAATCTGTTTAGTCCTTTGTTACCCTACTCATGCTGGGTAACCCTCAGTGCTATTTTCCCTCATGATTCTGTCGAGTCTAATGTTACCCCTACTCATCTTGTGTACCCTTCAATGCCATTCTCTCTCATGAACCTGTCTAGTCTTGTGTTATACCTACTCATCATGTGTAATCCTCAATGCCATTCTCCATCACGAATCCATCTAGTCATGTGTTACCCCTACTTATCTTGTGTAACCCTCAGTGCCATTCTCCATTATAAATCTGTCTACTCTTGTTTTACCGCTACTCATCTTGTGTAACCCTCAATGCCATTCTCCCTCAGGAATCTAACCAGTCCTGTGTTTCCCCCTACTCATGTTGTGTAACTCTTAATGCCATTCTCCATCATGAATCTGTTGTGTCTAGTGTTACCCCTACTCATCTTGTGTAACCCTCAATGACATTCTCCCTCAGGAATCTATCTAGTCCTGTGTTACCCCTACTCATGCTGTATAATTCTCAGTGCCATTATCCCTCATGAATCTGTCTAGCCCTATGTTATTCCAACTCATGCTCTGTAACCCTCAATGCCATTCTCCCTCATGAATCTGTCTAGCCCTATGTTAATCCTACTCATGCTCTGTGACCCTCAATACCATTCTCCCTCAGGCATCTGTCTAGTCCTGTGTTACCCCAATCATGCTGTTTATCACTCAATGTCATTCTCCCTCAAGAGGCTGTCTAGCCCTGCGTTACCCCTACTCATGCTGTGTAACCCTCAATGCCATTCTCCCTCAGGAATTTGTCTAGTCCCGTGTTATCCCTCCTCATCTTGTGTAGCCCTCAGTGCCACTCTCCCTCATGAAGCTGGCTAGGCATGTGTTACCCCTACTCATACTGTATAATCCTCAATGCCATTTTCCCTCAGGAATCTCTCTACTCCTGTGTTACCCCTTCTTGTGCTGTGTAACTCTCAATACCATTCTCCTTCAGGAGTCTGTCTAGTCCTGTGTAATCCCTACTCATGCTCTGTAACCCTCAATGTCATCCTCTTCAGGAATCTGTCTAGTCATGTGTTTTTTTCCAAATAAAAGTTTTTATTAACTAAATAAGCAAATACATTAAATAATAATATCAATGATATAACATAGTAAGATATTGCAATACGACAAAAAGGCACAATCTAGTCATATATATGCATCATAAGACAATTCATCAAGAGCTTATCATTAACACAGACAACTAAGTATTCTCAAAACTAATAAAATGATGAGTCTATATAAGTGTATCTAACAATTAAAGAATAAGGTTAATGTCTTAAATAGTATACTAAAAACAAGGAGGACAATTGTACCTAGTTAGCTATTCTCATTAGTTATATAACATATAATAGATTGTTTTTGAAGGTCCCCCAAAAAATTCAGTTTATGCTTTAAATTCTTACTAGTAACAACTGTCCCAGATAATCCTTGTTCCCTTATTAAATATGAACTAACTGATTCAGTAATCTTGGGCAACCTGAAATGTGTAGTCCTGTGTTACCCCAACTCATGCTGTGTAACCTGTTACATGAGGTCCCTGCACCCTAATTGGCACCCTCAGAGGTACACCGTAGACAGCCAGTGCTTAGACATATGTTATACTAACATATAGGGCTAAGGGCATCTACCGTACAAGAGTAGATGTTAGGATATTGTTGTAATACACTTTGCTTGCTAATACATATATTCTGCTATGTATTTTCTGTGTATTTCTTACTTGTACGATGCCAAGGCACCTGTGTCCTTGGAATAATTATGATATATAAGTCGGCATTGCCACCTTTTGGTGATTTGTACTACTACACTAAGTTATGTAAGACTCTGTATAAGAACTCTTTTGTTCATAAACTGATGACTACTACAAAATTGTATAATGTTATCTTGGACCGTGGAGCCACCTCAAATTTAGCCAATAGGGCTCATCTCTGTAACTAGAAATGTTTCTATCTTACAGTAACCATAGTAATTATCATAGATATATAATGTGATACACTAGTCTTGTACATCGGAGATCCCAAGAGACACAGAGAACCCTCAAGGTATAGGGAACGCTTAGCACTGGCTCCCTGTTTGTATTGGTAAGAACTGCTTAGGGCAACTGTGATTTTATCTTTTGTGGTAGTAATAAATAAGTTTATTACTCTAATGCAACATGTCTGTGATTACTTGCATTCCCAATATTGCCAAGAACCTGAAAGTAAGGTTTAGACCTCCTGACAAACCCTTAATGCTATTCTCCCTCAGGAATCTTTATAGTCCTGTGTTACCCCAACTCATGCTATGTAACCCTCAATACCAGCCTCCCTCAGTAATCTGTCTAGTCCTGTGTTACCCCCTACTCATGTTGTGTAACCCTCAGTTCCATTCTCCCTCAGGAATCTGTCTAGTCCTGTGTTACTCCAACTTCTGAAATATAGGGCACTCCTGCGGTGAAATCACCAAGTGCGTACACCTGAATTAGATCAAACCAAGCTCCATCTTACAGCATGTGTGTACCAGCTACATAGATACATAGATACATAGACAGTGTCGGCAGATAAGGGCCTATGGCCCACCTAGTCTGCCCATTTGAGCTTGTAAGTTCAGTTTGTTTTCCTAGAAGTCTATTTCCCCTTACCCCTGACCTCTAGAATTCCTTTATGTCTATCCCATGCATTCTTAAATCCCGTGATTGTTTCAGCCCCCACCACTTCCTCTGGCAGGTGTTCCACTTGTCCACCACCCGTTCTGTGAAGAAATTCTTTCTCATGTTTCCTCTGAATCGTCCTCCCTCCAACTTCATCCCATGCCCTCTAGTCCTGAAACATCTTTTTCGCTTAAAATAGTGTTTTCCTGCACCCTGTTCCTCCCTGTAAGATACTTGTATGTCTCTATCATATCCCTCTCTCCTCCTCTCCTCCAGGGAGTACATGTTCAGTTCCTTCAACCTGTCTTCATAGGATTTGTGATGCAACCCATGACCATCTTTTGTTGCCCTCCTCTGAACCTTCTCTCACCCTGTCTATGTCCTTACGTAGGTATGGTCTCCAGAACTGTACACTGTACTCCAGGTGGGGCCTCACTAGTGTCTTGTATAGCGGAATTATGACCTCCCTTTTCCTGCTGGTATGCCCCTGCCTATACATCCCAGCATCCTATTTGCTTTACCTGATGCCTTGTCACACTGTTTCTCTACCTTGAGGTCATCAGAGATGACAACCCCAAGATCCCTTTCCTGCTTGGTGCATGCTATATCCTCACCCCCAACTGATATATTGTGCCAGGGTTTTGTGCCCATATGCATTATCTTGCACTTCTTTGCATTGATTTCAACTGCC
The DNA here is from genome assembly GCA_016271365.2 of Neoceratodus forsteri. Lineage (NCBI taxonomy): Eukaryota > Metazoa > Chordata > Ceratodontiformes > Ceratodontidae > Neoceratodus > Neoceratodus forsteri. The sequence goes on along the minus strand of CM028130.1, from coordinate 1,626,220,532 downwards.
AAACCCTTGACCATTCTTCAAGTTTCTGCAGGTCCCTTCTCATTCTGTCTACACCCTCTGGTGTGTCAACTCTGTTACAGAGCTTTGTGTCATCAGCGAACAGTGAAATTCTGCCTTCTATATCCTGTGCAATGTCACTGATGAAGATGTTGAATAGGACCGGTCCCAGCACTGATCCCTGTGGTACCCCACTGGTCACTCTTCCCTCTGTGGAGTGACAGCCATTTACCACCACCCTCTGTGTCCTGCCACCCAGCCAGTTACCTACCCACCACACTACTGTCCTGCCCACACCCATATTCCCGTTTGTGTAATAGTCTTCTATGTGGCACAGTGTCAAAGGCCTTGCTGAAGTCCAGATAGGCCATGTCCACTGCCCTCCCCTGATCCACCTCCCTAGTCACCCAGTCAAAAAATTCAATGAGGTTGGTCTGACACGGCCCTCCCCTGGTGAAACCATGCTGCCTTGGGTCCTGTAGTCCATTGACAACCAGATGTTCCACCAATCTCTCCTTCAGTAGTGCTTCCATGATCTTTCCCACTACCAAGGTGAGGCTGACTGGTCTGTAGTTCCCTGCTTCCTCTTTGTTCCCACTTTTGTATAAGGGGACTACATCTGCTGTCCTCCAGTCTTTGGGAACCTCCCTGTTTCCAGTGATTGGCTGAACAGGATAGCCAGAGGTTCAGCCACCACCTCTCTTAGTTCTTTAAGGACCCTGGGGTGCACCCCATCTGGCCCCATTGCTTTGTCAGCTCTTATTACTTCCAGTTCCTTCGGACCCTTTCTGTCGTGTAAAGGGACTTGTGTCCATTTCTGCACCATTCTCACCCTTGTACTCCCTTCAGACCCATTTACCCCTCTTCCTTAGTAAAGACTGAGCAGAAATACCTGTTCAATATGTCAGCTTTACTGTTGTCATCCTCCACGCTGCTCCCATCCTCCCCTTCAGTCTAACTATCCTCCTTTACCTTCTTTTTCACTTATGTACCTGTAAAAGGTTTTGTCCCCTTAACCACTGATTTTGCAATGTGTTCTTCTGTCTGAGCTTTGGCTTCCCTTACTGACTTCCCTGCCTCCCTTTGTTTCTCCTGGTACTTCTCCCTATCCCCTTCTGCCTGTGTCTTTTTGTATTGCCTGAATGCAGTCTTTTTGGCTTTCACTTTCTTTGCTACCTCTTTGGAAAACCATAATGGTCTCCTCTTTCTTTTCCTCTTGCTAACCTGCTTAATGCATAATTCTGTTGTTCTTATAATCCCCATTTTAAATACTGCCCACTGTTCCTCAATCCCTGATTCCTGTCCCATTCCCCTTAATGCCTCTTTCAAGCATCTCCCCATTTTCCCAAAGTCTGCCCCCCTAAAATCCAGGATACGTGTTTTTGTGTGGTTTGGTTCTGCTCTTTCTGTGATTTCAAACCACAATGACTGGTGGTCACTGTTACCCAGGTGCTCCCCACTGTTACCCCCATCACACTGTCCCTGTTTGAGAGCACAAGGTCCAGTATTGCCTTCTGCCGAGTTGGTTCCCATGACCAGTTGCTTGAGGAAGGCACCTGAAGGAGTCCAGGATAAATCTGCCTCTAGTTGATGCTGCTGCTGGGATGCTCCAGTCCACATCTGGTATATTGAAGTCTCCAACCAGTACTACCTCACCCTTGTCAGCCATCCTTTGGATGGCTAGCATCAACTCCCTATCTGTTTCTTCCTCTGGGCTGGTGGTCTATAGACCACACCTGTGCGGATGGCTGGCCCCATTTTCCTTTCCAGCTTAACCCACAGTATCTCTCCCCCATTTTGTTCCTCCTGGATCTGTGTGGCCCTTATGTCATTTTTCACATACAGTGCCACTCCTCCTCCCTTCCTGCCTGCTCTGTCTCTTCTGAATATGTTGTAGCCAGGTATGGCCATCTCCCAGTCATGGTTATCATTACACCAGGTTTCAGTGATGGCCACAATGTCCAGGTCTGACTGTACCATGACAGCCTCCAGATCTTCCATCTTGTTGCTAAGGCTCCTGGCATTTGCACACATGGCTTTCCATGATTTGACCTCCCTAGACTGCTTCACTGTTCTACTCCAGCCCCTTCCTTGGTTGTCATTTATCCCTGGTTCTCCTTGCTGCCTGCCCTTCTGCTGCATTTTGCCCTTTTCTGCTTATCCACCTTTTGGACACTAATCTCCAACTTTTGCACACTGCTTTGCAGAGATAGCCCTCCTCTGGTTCACTGGTTCCATTACTAGCTGTGGGGGTGAGCAAGTAGGTACCTTCCTTGCTGGCCTGCCACCCCCCTTTGCTAGTTTAAATGCTTGTCAATGTAGCATTTAAACTTATCATTGAGTGCTTGGATTCCCCTCCAGGATGGATGCAGGCCGTCAGGCTTGAACAAACCTCCATCCCTCCAGGTGGGTCCCCAGTCACCAATGAATCCAAACCCTTCCTCACAGCACCAGTTCTTCAACCATGAGTTAAAGTTCCTGGTGCATGCACTCCTATGCTCTCCCTTGCCTCTCATAGGTAGTACTTCTGAGAAAGTGACAGAAGTAGCTACTTGCTTGAGACCCCTCCCCAATTTCCTAAACTCTTCCTGAACTTCCTTTGGCTCCCATTTGCCAAGTCATTAGTACCTAGGTGGATAATGACATCCAGCTCACCCTCCTGTCTTGCCTTCCCAGTGATCCCCAGTATCTTCCTTCCATCCCTCCATGCCGTGGCACCTGGTGACACCTCACCTCCCTGTCCTCCCCTCCTGTGTTCCTAGCTGGATCCCTCTTATGATGGAGTCCCCCACCAGGATTCGCTTCCTCCTCCTCTGGGGTCCACTGCTTTCCCCACTGAGGTCACCTCCTTGCCTAACCTCCACATCCTTTCCTTCCACTTCCCTGGGTATCTCTATTTGGTTGTCCTCATTTGCCAGTGTGGCATATGAGTTCTTGAGAGGAATAGGATCTGGGATGTGCCTCTGACTGACTGCTCTAACCCTCCCTGAGCCCACTGTCATCCAAGTGCTCCTCGTTCTCGGCATCCTTTGAGGCAGCTGCATTGGACTGGGTGGTTCCTGGACAGGGGTGATGGTACTCCTGACCCAGTTTACTTCCGCTCTGAGTCTGGCTACCTCATCCCTCAGTCCCGAGAGATGCATGCAGATAGGGCAGCACCTCAGTGTCCAGAAGGTCTGCCTGAATATGGCTGCCCCACAGCCACTACATTGCACCACTCCCACATTATACTGCAATTCCACTACTTATCTGCTACTGAAGCTCTCTTAGTTCTCTTTTTATTTATTTACAGTATTAAAATCCTGTAACTGATCCTCAGATATATATTTTTAAGAAAAAGAAACCAATAAATAAATAAATGAGTCAAAACACTTGTCGTTGAGGGTGGTCTTCTTCCCCCTTATGCCCCTCCTACTTCACACCTCTTACTATACCCTGTGTTTAGCTCCTGTCAATCAGATTTATCAGGGCATATAATTAAGAGTTGGGGGAAGGGGAGGGAAATTGCAGCAATTAAAGACAGCACAGAATTACACCACCACTATTTTTAAATTTTCAACAGCCCAAAAACAATTATAAGTAAAGACAACACAGAAAGAAAGTATAGTGTCACTACAAGCCTACAATCTAAGTTTAAAAGAAAAATACCAGTTACCAGTTACTCTGAAGCACTGAATTGAATATGTTTCCTTCCTTCACCTTCTGGCTTCTTCTGAGAAGATGAACTTCTGTTTGCTGCTTTAACTGTGACTAAGCCCCACCTTCAGTTATCACGTAGCTGAGGTCAGAGGCCAGACAATTAACACCCTTCACCCAGCTACAGGACAGTCAGACAAGCCAAGATAAAATTTGCAGCAATTAAAGACAGCACAGAATTACACCACCACTATTTTTTAAATTTTCAACAGCCCAAAAACAATTATAAGTAAAGACAACACAGAAAGAAAGTATAGTGTCACTACAAGCCTACAATCTAAGTTTAAAAGAAAAATACCAGTTACTCTGAAGCACTGAATTGAATATGTTTCCTTCCTTCACCTTCTGGCTTCTTCTCGCTAGTTGAGATGGCTAGCATAATAAATATCTGAAATCCATAATTGCTTGAATCACTTTATTGCAAACACACCATGACAAGTTACAAGCAAGGGCAAGCTAGCTGGATCACTAGCCACACTTGCCCCGGTGCTTCAGGTCCAACAACCCTTCCTCAGTGTGCAGGAGTGTACTGTATTTCAGGAGTCGGAGTTCAGTCAAAGGGTAGGTCACCATCACTGCACACGCCTGCTTGTGGAATTCATGGTTTCAACTTCTTGGACTAGTCCTGTGTTACCCCTACTCATGCTGTGTAACCTCAATGCCATTCTCCATCAGGAATCTGTCTTGTCCTGTTTTACCCTACTCATGCTGTGTAACCTTTATGCCATTCTCCCTCAAGAACCTATATAGTCCTGTGCTACCCAGCTCATGCTGTGTAACCCTCAGTGACATTCTCCATCAGGAATCTGTCTAGTCCTGTGTTACCCCTACTCATGCTATGTGTCCCTCAATGCCAGCCTCCCTCAGGAATCTGTCTAGTCCTGTGTTACCCCTACTCATGCTATGTGTCCCTCAATGCCAGCCTCCCTCAGGAATCTGTCTAGTCCTGTGTTACCCCCTACTCATGCTGTGTAACCTTTATGTCATTCTCCCTCAGGAACTTATATAGCCCTGTGCAACCCAACTCATGCTGTGTAACCCTCAATGCCATTCTCCCTCAGGAATCTGTCTAGTCCCGTGTAACCCCCTACTCATGTTGTGTAACCCTCAGTTCCATTCCCCCTCAGGAAACTGTCTAGTCTTGTGTTACTCCAACTCCTGAAATATAGAGCACTCCTGCGGTGAAATCACCAAGTGCGTACACCTGAATTAGATCAGACCAAGCTCCATCTTACAACATGTGTATACCAGCTAGTTCAGATGGCTAGCATAATAAATATCCGAAATCCAAAATTGCTTGAATCACTTTATATATTTATTTATTTATTTTATTTATTTCGTTTTTGTTTACCGGGTAAGTACCATAGCCAAGACACGACTATTTTCAGGCACGACCCGGGAGATTACAATAGGTAGGGATAGACAGGGAATTACATTTTGAATTCAGGAAGAAACAAAATACAGAGCAAACAAGATTTGACAATTTCATGAGTAGGTACAAGATTTGACAATTTCATGAGCAGGTGACAAGATAGGTCAGAGTTCGTAAATAGTAACAAAAATTCAGTGAATAACAATCCCATGTAGCTAACAACTGGGTTAAGAGCAGTTAAAGCAAAACCAAAGGAGACATAAGTGCCTAGTAACATAACTGGCTGGGTAGAATCAGTAGAGAATTGTTTGCAGCAGTGAAGAAGTGAGACAAAGTCTGAATGCCAATTCAGAGGGGTTTGAAGCAGGCACAGGAGACCTGGCTAAAGAGGAAGGAGCGACAATTGTTTTTAAACTGGGCATGACTGGGGGCTAGGCAAACATCAAGAGGCAGGGAGTTCCAGAGTTTAGCCGCCGAGTGACAGAAAGCAAGGGTTCCTTTGTTAGATTTACATCTAGGTATTTGCAGCAGCGATTTATCAGATGATCGGAGGCCGTGGGAGGTGGGCAGCAGAGTTAGTAGGAAGGCCAGTGAGACAGGGATCCCTGATCTAATAACATTATCAGTCAGGGTAGCCAAGGGCAAGAGTTTGAGCTGAAGCAGGGGGGTAGCCAATTTAGATCAGCATAAAGCTGACAACGGTGTTTTGACCAGGGAGAGGCCGAGGCATACCTGCAGATGCTGTTATAAGTAGCATCCCACTTCCTGAGGAGAGTAGTGAATGCACTGAGATAAGCTTGTCTGGGGACCGTGGAGGGTCCGAGTTGCACCCAAGCGGGTGGAGGAGTCCTCCAGAATTTGACTTTCGGAGGCAGGCAGTCTCCTGCAAGCAGGACCGCCTAGTAGAGAGAGAGCTGAGGCATGTCCAGGGGCCGTGGAGGGTCACTTCCCCGGTCTTGTAACCCACTGAGTTCAAGATATTCCTGCATACTTTCCTTCAGCAGTGATTCCTTCAATTTCCCACCACCGATGTTAGGCTGACTAGCCTATAACTGCCAGCCTTCTCCCTGCTACCACTTTCATGTAGTGAGACTACATCTGCCCTCCTTCAGTCCTCCGGAACCACCCATTTTCAGTAAGCTGTTTAATAGGACTATCAGAGGTGCAGCCAGTACCTCCCTGAGCTCCCTCAATACCCTTGGATGCACCTCGTCTGATCCCATTGCTATGTCCACTTTCAGATTAGCAAGTCCCTTTAGGACTCTCTCCTCTGAAAAAAGACTAGTGTCCACCTCCCTCCAGAGTTCTTGTTACTTTTTTTTGTGCCCCTCCATTCATTTTTTCCTCTCAGAACACAGAACAAAAGTATTGTTCAGTCCCTCTGCACAGTCCCCCTTCCATTTTTAACCTTACAATCTCTCGCCTGGTCTTCCTCTTTTCATTTACATACATCAGTCTGATGTACATGCTATATTACATAGAAACATAAACATAGAAACATAGAATTTGATGGCAGATAAGGACCGCTTGGCCCCCCCAGTCTGCCCATTTCCCTACCTAAAGGATAAGCTGCAGATCCTAGTTAACCAGCAGCCTACTTCTTCCTACCCCCACCTCCTAGAATTGTCTTATGACTGTCCCATGCATGCTTAAATTCCACAACTGTTTGTGACTCCACAACCTCCTCTGGAAGGCCGTTAATTGCATCCACAACCCTCTCTGTGAAAAAATACTTCCTTACATTACCTCTGAGCTGCCCCCCATCTTCAAATTGTGCCCCCATGTTCTTGCACACCTCTTTTTTTGAAAGATTCTACCCTCTTGGACTTTGTTGATTCCCTTGAGGTACTTGAAAGTTTCTATCATGTCCCCCCTCTCCCTCCTTTCCTCGAGGCTATACATATTAAGCTCCTTAAATCTCTCTTCATATGTCTTCCGGTGCAGACCCTGTACTATTTTAGTTGCTCTCCTCTGGACAGCTTCCATCCTGTCTATGTCTTTGAGGAGATTGGGTCTCCAGAACTGCATGCAGTACTCCAGATGGGGTCTCACCAGCTGTCTGTACAGACGGATAACAACGTCCTGTTTTCTACTGGTGATGCCTCTCCCTATACATCCCAGTATCCCCCAACCCTCCTTACTGCCTCTCACATTGCTTGCCCACCTTTAGGTCATCTGATATGACTACCCCAGGTCCCTTTCCATTTTTGTTGTTGTTAGTATCTCACCCCCCATTGTGTACTCTTCCCCTGGGTTTTTGTTTCCCAGGTGCATTACCTTGCACTTCTTAGCATTGAATCTAAGCTGCCATACATTTGACCATTCCTCTAACCTTGCCAAGTCCCTTCTCATCCTTTCCACCCCACCTTGTGCATCAACTCTGTTGCAGATCTTTGTGTCATCTGCAAGAGACATACTTTTCCTTCTAGTCCTCTGCAATGTCACTTATAAAGACATTGAAGAGGACCGGTCTAATACTGAACCCTCGGTACCCCACTAGTAACCCCGCTTTCTTCAGAGTGGACTCCATTTACTATTACTCTCTGTGTCCTATTCTCCAACCAATTCTTTACCCAGGCTATCATCTTGGGACCCACTCCCAGGCTGGCTAACTTGCATATTAATCTTTCGTGTGGGACTGTGTCAAATGCCTTGCTAAAGTCTAGGTAGACCATGTCCACAGCCCCTCCCTGATCTACTACTTTGGTCACCCAGTCAAAGAAATCTATTAGATTCGTCTGGCATGACCTTCCCACTGTGAATCCATGCTGCCTTGGGTCCTGTGCCCTCTGCGTCTAGGTACTCGACAATTCTTTCCTTCAGAGTGATTCCATCATTTTCCCTATCACTGAGGTTAAACTAACAGGTCTGTAGTTTCCTGCTTCTGCCTTGCTCCCGCTTTTGTGAAGGGGAATCACATCTGCCCTCATCCAGTCCTCAGGTACCACCCCATCCTCCCATGATTTGTTAAAGAGGGTAGTCAGTGGTGTCACTAGTTCTACCCTTAGTTCTTTTAGAATTCTGGGAAGAATACCATCAGGCCCCCATTGCTTTGTCCACCTTCAGTTTTAAGAGTTCTTTCAGAACCCTTTCTTCTATAAATGAGCTGGTATCAACTTCTGTATCCAGAGTGTTTCTATTGTTTGTTTTAGGTACCTCCCCCTCTTCATTTGTAAATACTGAGCAAAAATATTTGTTTAGTATCTCTGCCTTTTCACAGTCACCATCTGCCCTCCCCTTTATTAAGCCTCACTATCCCTCCCTTGGTCTTCCTTCACTCCCTCATGTACCTATAAAAGGTTTTATCCCCCTTCTTAACTGAGTTGGCTATCTTTTCCTCGGTTCGGGCCTTTGCTGTTCTGACTACCTTCCCAGCTTCCTTTTGCTTTAACTGATACAATTCTCTGTCCTGCTCCTTCTGTGATTCCTTCTGCTTCCTGAGTGCTTTCAATATTTATATCTATAATTCTTATTATGTATTGATTGTTATTAAATGATTGTTGTGATGTTAGTTATTTGTGAGTAACTATGTGTTGGAAGTTTGGTAATGTTGTTGTTATTATTTGTTATTATATAACTATTTGTAACTAATTGCTTAATTTTGCACAAAGGACCTCACTGAAAACGAGCCAGTCTCAGTTGAGCTATCCTATTCAATTTTTGAATAAAAGTTTAAATGAAAAATGAAAATGGAAAAAATGTTTTGTCCCCTTTTGTTACCACATGGGCTATTCTCTCTTCAGTTTGCACCTTCACACTCCTTACTGCTTTCCCTGTTTCTCTCTGTTTCCCCTGATACACCTCACTATCCTCTTCCCTCTGCATCTTCTTTTACCTTTTAAATGCTGCCCTTTGAGACTTTAACTTTACAGCCACCTCTTTCGAGAAACATAGCGGTCTCTTTCTCCTTTTGCTTTTGCTCACTTGGCTTGATGCAGAGGTTTGTTGCCTTCACTATGCCCCCTTTTAGCTTTGCCCACTGTTCCTCCACCACACCCAGGTCACCCCTTCCCCAGTCAGATCATAGCTGAGGTGTTCACCCATCTTTATAAAATCTGTCTTCCTGAAGTCCAGGACCCTTGCCCTTGTGTGATTCAATTCCTCAGCTGTCCTTGTATTGAACCACACTGTACAATGATCACTGGTCCTCAGGTGGCCTCCCACCTTGACATCTGCAACACTGTTCCTGTTAGTGAGTACCAGGTCCAGTATTGCCCCATCACAAGTGGGTTCATTGACTAGTTGCCGCAGGAACACCCCTTGCAGGGAGTCCAGGATGCCCCTGCTCCTAGTTGAAGCCACTGCTGGAGGCTCCAATCTACATCCAGCAAATGGAAGCCCCTACCAGCAGCACCACCCCCTTTTCTCTCATCTTGCCGGTGGCTTCCACCGTACCAATACCGGACAGAGTACATCCAAGGGTATTAAAGGAACTGGCTGAGAAGCTGGCAGGGCCACTGGCAGACCTATTTAATAGTTCACTAGAGTCAGGTGTGGTACAGCAGGACTGGAGAACAGCACATGGAGTGGCACTCCACAAAAGTGGTCCCAAGGATGACCCAGGGAATTACAGACCAGTCAGTCTGACCTCCATTGTGGGCAAGCTCATGGAGACCATACGGAAGGAAAGATTGGTGGAATATCTATAGGAGCATGGTCTCCAGGATGCGAGGCAGCATGGGTTCATGGGTAGATCATGTCAAACGAATCTAATTGACTTCTTTGACTGTGTCACTAAGACAGTAGACAGGGGCCAAGCAGTAGACATCCTCTATCATGATTTCAGCAAGGCATTTGATCTGTGCCCCACAAAAGGTTGATCAGGAAGTTGGTGGATCTCGAGGTTGGGAAAAAGATGGCTAGATGGGTGGAAAACTGGCTGAGGGACAGAGCCCAGAGGGTGGTTGTGAGGGGAGAGTTATCTGGCACCAGAAAGGTAACCAGTGGGGTCCTGCAGGGCTCGGTGCTGGGGCTGGTGTTGTTCAATGTCTTCAGCAATGACATTGGGGATGGCATTAAAGGCAAAATGTACCTATTCATGGATGACACCAAGCTCTGTGGGAGAGTGGACACAGCTGAAGGGATACAGGACCTACAGGAAGATCTGGAAAAGCTGGGGAGGTGGTCCAGGATCTGGAAGCTTGGCTTCAATGCCAGGAAATGCAAAGTTATGCATATTGGAGCCAAGAATCCCAGGACAGAGTACTACCTGGGTGGAGTCCGAGTATCTGCATCAGAGGAGGAGAAGACCTGGGAGCGATGATCAATAATGACCTGAAGCACTCCATGCAATGCAAGAAAGCAGCAGCAAAGGCAAACAAGATGCTGGGATGCAAATCTAGGGGGATCAGTAGTAGGAGAGAAAATTTTATACAGCCCTTGCACTGGTCACTGGTAAGGCCGCATCTAGAGTATGAAGTTCAGTTACTGGTGCCCACATCTCAAAAAGGACATTAACCTGCTGGAGATGGTCCAGAGGAGGGCTACAAAGATGATAGTGGGTCAGCAGGGTACGGCATACAAGGAGAGGTTGAGAGGACTGAACGTGTACTCCCTGGAAGGCAGGAGGGGGGGGGACATGATTGGGACCTTCAAGTACTTGAAAGGTATAAATAAGGTTGATAAGGAGAGTCTCTTTAAGCTGAGTGGCAACCATAACACAATGGGACACAGTCTTAAGCTGGAGGGTGGGAGGTTTAGGAGAGAGGGAGGTCAGGAAGCACTTCTTCACAGAGAAGGTGGTGTACACTTGGAATGCACTGCCGGAAGAGGTAATCTCATTGAAGACAGTGGGCAGCTTTAAGAGAGGCTGGGATAGGCATGGGGAAGGTAAGAATCATGGGTACGGAGGATGGGAGGAGTGGGGAGGGAGGGCAGGGACATTAGCTCAAGCTGTGGACCCTGCAATACAAGCAGACTTGATAGACCGAATGGCCTTCTTCTGCTGCTGGCTTATTTGTATGTTCATATGTACCTTATCTCAACTCTCGCTCTGTGCTGGAGGCCTGTAAATCATGGCAGTGAGAATATTAGCTCCATTCTACTTCTCTAGAGTGACCCACAGTACCTCTGCCTCCCCACCCCCCGTACTCCCTGTATCTCTTTCGCTTTTATGCTTTCCCTCACATAAAGCACCACACACTCAACACAGCGACCTACCTTGCTGTCAACAAAATTGACAGTTCGGCAACAGGCCGCTGTGTTGGTGCGCCTGAGACAGGGGCACACTGTCTCCCGGTCCTGCACCCCCTTCCCAATCAACTCCGACTCTGGAGTTGATTATAATAAGTATGGGGATGAAGAACAGACCGGAGACATTTGGGTTATATCGATTGCAACTTGTCGACATAAATCTTAAGCTATGATGCGATCGATGAACAATGTTGTTGAACCAGCATTGTAGAACCCTTTCCTTCCCACCCTGTCCTTTCTGAACAGAGTATAGCCTGGTATGGACATGCCCCAGTCATGGTTTTCAGTGCACCATGACTCAGTAGTGGCCACAATATCCAGACTGCCCACTGCCATGATGGCCTCTATGTCTGGCATCTTATTTCCAAGACTTTTAGCATTAGCACACGTGGCCTTCCAGATTTTACCACTCTGATTATTACCCCTCTTTTTTCCTTTTTTCCCTCCCTCCTTTCCTCATCTCTTTTTAATGCTCCTGTTCCCATTCCCCTTCGGTTCTACCACCCTGCTTCCTTTAATAATTTGCATCCTGGGGTGGACAAGTGGAACACCCTGCCAGAGGAAGTGGTGGGGGCTGAAACAATCACAGGATTTAAGAATGCATGGGATAGACATAAAGAAATTCTGGAGGTCAGGGGTAAGGGGCAACAGACTTCTAGGAAAACATAAACTGAACTTACAAGCTCAAATGGGCAGACTGGGTGGGCCATAGGCCCTTATCTGCTGACACTGTCTATGTATCTATGTATTCCTCTCCCCTCAGGTTCTCCCTGCTTCCTACTTTAGCCCGTCAGGGGCCAGTTTCTGCCTTCCTGATTTCTTCCACCACCACCCCTCCGTTAGTTTAAATGTTTATCAAAGTAACATCTAAATCACCCACCAAGGAATGTGTCACCAGTCCTTCAAACATGAGTTGAAGCTCCTGATGCAGAGATACCTCTCCTCCCCACATTGTAGACAAGCAGCACATCAGTGAAAACCATCGAACATGCTACCTGCCTAAGACCTCTCCCCAGCTCCCTGAAATCTCCTTGCACTATCCCAGCTCCGTCCCTAGTCATGTCATTAGTTCCCAGGTGGACAATGACATCCAGCTCCACCTCCTGCCCTGCTGCCTAGTGATCCTCAGGATCCACTTCCCATCCCTCCAGGCCGTGGCACCACATAGGCACCTAGCCTACATCTCAACCCCTTCCTATTCTCAGATTTATTCCCCTCACAATAAAGCCCACAACCAGTAGTTGTTTGCTCCTCCTCTGGGGTTCTCTACTGCCCTTCTTGTGGTCTCTGCTATGGAGGACCCTCACTTCCTCTCTGGTCACTATCATGGGTTCCTCCTCCAGCAGTCCCGCCCCACCAGAGTGGCGTAGGAATTATGTAGTGGTACTGATTGTAGAATGTGCCTCTGACTCATCACTCCCACCCTTCCAGAGCCCACCATAGTCCAGCCAGTCCTCATCCCAGGCATCCTCAGAGGTGGCCCCAGGGTGGGGAAGAAGTCTCCCAAATTTTAGCCAACTCAACCTGGAGTATAGCGACCTCCTCTCTCAATGCAGAGAGGTGCATACAGATGGAGCACCACCGCAGTCTCCAGAAAGTCTCTGTGAAAACTGCTGCCCCACAGCCACTGTACTGCACTGCACCGGTCCCAGCATTTTCAATTCCTCCACTTCCCAGTGTTATTAGGAAATACTTATGTACTTTTACCCCTAACAGGGGGTTTCTAGTTTTCCCCTTTTGCTGTTTGTTATGCCCCTCGTATACCTACCCAAGATATTCACGCTATATAATATAGCTATATTCAACAGCTTAATTCAGACAAAGGTAGTTCCAAAAGACTGGAGGGCAGCGGATGTAGTCCCAGTACACAAGGAGGTGGACAAGGAGTAACTGGAAAATTACAGACCTGTCAGCCATATCTCTGTATCTGTCTGTCTATCTATCTGTCTATCTATTTACAGTGGCGTCCCCCAGGATGAAACCTAACTCTGCAGCATTGTGCAGCACTCTGCAGAATGCTGCAGCAGACCTACCGAATAAAGCAATGTAATTTCAATAGCAATTAGTCCCTTTTGTCATTCAGGAAAATGTGACACTGCCAGGATGAAGTGAATTCCACAGTTTCCTACATGACAAAGGGGACTAATTGTCATTGAAATTACATTGCTTTATTCAGTAGGTCTGCTGCAGCATACTGCAGAGTGCTTTAAAAGCGTGTTTCATCCTGGGGGATGCCACTGTATCTATCTAGCTATATATCTATCTATCTGTCTACAGACAGTATCTATCTATCAATCTATCTATCTGTCTGCAGACAGTATTTATTTATCTATCGATCTATCAATCGATCTATCTACAGACAGTATCTATTTATCTATCGATCTATCAATCGATCTATCTACAGACAGTATCTATCGACAGTATCTATCTACAGACAGTAACTATTTATCTATCTAGCTATCTACAGATAGTATCTATCCCTCTATCTATCTATCTATCTATCTACAGACATTACCTATCTATCTGTCTATCTATCTATCTACAGACAGTATATATCTGTCTGTCTATCTATCTGTCTAGTGGTTAACCCATGCCACAGCAACATACATTTTGCCAATGCCGATTAAGGCACAGGTAGAATGCCACCTGGCATTACAGTGCCAGGCATTTCATCTCCCGGGAGACACAGGGCCAAAGCGCACTTCCGAGAAACAGTTGCTTTTGCCCCCGCATCCCCGAAGCTAATGAGCTGGGCATGCCCAGAGGTGGTAGAAACTGTGTAGGCACAAAAGGGATAAGGGTGAGGGGTGATCTAAAATCAAGATCGACCCTTTCACTGTCGCCCTTGTTCCGTAGTTGCCACAAACCTAAATGAGTCGGCAACTTGACAAACTATTTATCTACCTATCTATATACAGACAGTATCTATCTAGGTAGCTAACACACTAACATACTAAAATGCCAGCAGAGTAGGTCTCTTGGTCTATCGAGTCTGCTCAGGAGTCGGAACCATCTACCTGGCTCCTTCCATGTTCACCCCATCACCCAAAGTCCCCCCCGGGCAAGCATTCCTCTGCTTCACCTCCACCTCCACCTATACCTGTCCCAGCCTCTCTTGAACCATTACACCATAGATACCTCTACCAGCTCCCCAGGCAACGCATTCCATGGTTCTACCACTCTCTTGGTGATGTACAGCCTCCTCCTTTCCCCCCATGTCTTCCACCCTCTAGCCTCCAACTGTGACCCCTGATGATTCAACCCTCCTTCATCTGAAGGATCCCATTCAGCCTTACCTTATTTACTCCCTTGAGGTACCTGAAGACCTCAATCATATCCCCCCCATCCCTCCTCTCCTCCAGCGAGAACAGGTTGCACTCCTCAAGTCACTCCTCATATGCCTTATCTCCCAGACCCAGATCGTCCTAGTTGCCCTCCTCCGAACCCTGTCCAAGAGCAGGATGTCCCTCCTTAGGTGTGGTCACCAGAACTGCATGCAGTACTCAAGGTGTGGTCTAACCAGACTGTTGTACAGCAGCAAAATCACCTCCCTGCTTCTTGAGGTAATCCCCCTGGCGATGCAGCCCAGCATTCTACTGGCCCTCGCTGCGGCCCTCCTGCACTGCTCAGAATTATTAATTTTGACATCCATCAGGACACCCAGGTCTTTTTCCCCAGCTAAAGCCTGTAGCTTGTCCCCTCCTAGGGTGTACATGTTCTGGGTTCCCATGCCCTAGGTGTAGCACCTTGCATTTGGAGGAGTTAAATTTCAGTCTCCAGGTGCGTGACCACCTATCCAGAGTATCCAGGTCCCTCGGCAGGACCATCCTACCCTCTTCCCTCTCCACCACCACCCCCAACTTAGAGTTGTCTGCAAAGAGACTCATTTTGCACCCGATACCTTCCCTGATATCGGAGATACAGGCGTTAAATAGGAACAGCCCCAGAACTGATCCCTGTGGGACCCCACTTGTGACCTCCTTGGAAGACGAGGCCTCCCCCCACCACTATCCACTGGGTGCGTTCAGAGAGCCAATTCCCAATCCACCAACCATCAGTGACCCCACCCCTATCCTACCCAGCTTCTCTAGCAGACACGTGTGAGGGACTGAATCAAACGCCTTACTGAAATCCAGGAACGACATCCAGCTAGCTACCATACTACAGACAGTATATATCTATCTATCTATCTATCTATCTATCTATCTATCTATCTATCTATCTATCTATCTATCTTCAGACAGTATCTATCTATCTAGCTACCCATCCATCTATCTAACATCCATCCGCCCACCCACCCACCCATCTATCTACATACAGTATCTATCTATACAGGCAGTATCTATATATCTATCAATCTGCCTACCCACCCACTGTATCTATCTAGCTACCTATCTCACAGACAGTATCTATCTGCAGACAGTATCTATCTACCCGTCTACAGACATTATCTATATATGTACCTATCAACAGTATCTATCTATATAGCTACCCATCTATCTAACATCCATCCGCCCACCCACACCCATCTATCTACATACAGTATCTATCTATCTATCTATCTATACAGACAGTATCTATATATCTATCAATCTGCCTACCTATCTACTATATCTATCTAGCTACCTATCTACAGACAGTATCTATCTACCCATCTACAGACATTATCTCTATATCTACCTATCAACAGTATCTATCTATCTATAGACAGTATCTATCTATCTGCCTGTCTATCTATTCATTTATCTGTCTGTCTATCTAACTTTCTGCCTGTCTGTCCTTAAACAAAATGCTGCTGATGACTGGAGCGTTTCATGACTGAATGTGTTGTTTCATTGTTTAAATCTGCCTCTTCATTACTATGTATTTTTTCATCTCAATTTCTTTAGGGATGCTAACAATTGTGCCTAAGAGGGTTTTTTTTTTTTTTGCAAAATTCATTAGGGTCTCCATTTCTTAAACCATTGATGTTACCTGAAAGAATCTTACATCTGAAACTACACTTCCCACCTGCTCCAGGCCGTGTCACTTCTGCATTAATGCTATTCATGATGGCAGGCAGATGGAACATTTACAAACCCCATTCTTCACATTGTTTCAGACTGAAATGCTTTCGATGCTCTGATATGTCAGTAAGCTTCTCATTAATCCTTACTTCCATATCAGATGGCAGTCTATGCTTTAGTGCTTTGTCAGGATTATTTTTTTAATTGAATTCACATTAAGGCAGCGTTAGATAAACCCTGCTTTATTTTACCTTGTGGTTCTGAAATAACTATTAGTATATTGGAGGATGCTTAATGCTACTAAGTAATTAATGTGAAAATGTATGACCTGACATTTTATCCTTTTATTATACTGTGTATTTATCCGATTACTTTATCTTTGCTTGCTAATAATAGTATGCTATAATAAGGTGAACACTGTCATAATAAGAATTAGGAAATGGATGGTCAAAATCCTTAAAATTCGATTGGCCAAGAATACATTCAACCAGGATGCTATCTCAATACAAAATCCCGTGTCTGAAAGTAGGCCATGTCATCAGTCAACAAGATCAAAAAGGATCCTTTTAATAATCACAATAATACACTCCAAGGGGTGCGATATCATGGGCTATAATCCCTTCTCAGGTGGTTATTGTCACTCGCCCTGTGGGCTTGCGCCTCACAATGCACCTGAGGTAGAACGATATTCTGTGATATCGCACACCTTGTCACGTAATGCTGCGTAATCATTTTCAATGTGGCTTGTTCAGTAACAGGGCTGCTGCTTACAATACCAGTGACCTGGATTTGCACCCCCCCCATCTCGATTGTCAGAGGGTCAGCGGGGGAAGGGAGAGAAGGATTGAGCACCCCCTGAAGATGCTCTCCTTCTTTGGGGAGGGCTGGAATCTAGCACCACCACCTTGGTGATCACAGATAGAAATGTAGGCAGAGCAGGAGCAGGCGGGTGGATACCTGATGGCTCAGCACGGCAACATGCAAACTGCAGGAAGGGGGAGATAAGCATCCCATGGGGCAGCTCTCCTCCTTTGGCATGGAGGAGTCCATCCTCCACTGTTCATTTGCCAGCTGGAAGAAGCCGGGTGGTAACACAGCTGAGGCACAAGTAAGGAAGTGGCCGCCACCAGCTGCCAGTAATGAATCTGCGTGCTAACGCGCACATGCACTCATGTCATTGCACGCTGAGAACCATGGGAGAAAACTGGTGAAACTGCCGACCAGCAGGATGAGGTCCCGCCATCACCCCCGCTGGCCCCACACCACTGACCAGACACCCCTGCACATCATATCCTGACCCTGTCTGGGAAGCTGTGCTCTCCCTTTACCACCCCATGGGGGATATGCAGTAGGAAACAGCTAATGGACCTTAAGCTGTACTTTCTAGAAACCGAGAGGGTGATGGGAGACATGATGAAAACATTCAGGTTTCTACTGGGAATAGACAAAGTGGACAGCAGGGTGCCGTTCACCTTCAAGGCAGTATAGCGCAGTGGGTTAAGGCCCTGAGCTACAGATCCGGTGACCTGGGTTTGAATCCCACAGCTGCCTAGATGCATACTGTGTGATCCTGAGCAAGTCACTTAACATCCTTGTGCTCCCAGGTTGCATCTAGAAACAAGATTCGGCTTAGTGTGCTACTCCTGGTTAAACAATGTTCCCTTTCCCATTACAAACACTAGAGGTACTGCAAAGAAGCTGGTAGGGACATATTTAAGAAGCACATCAGGACAGGAAGTACATTTTTACAGAGAGGGTGGCGGACAGGAAACAGATTGCCCAGCGAGGTGTGCTATGCATAATCAATGGGAAGGAAGGATAGGTACATGGATTTATTGGGGGGGGGCAGGGGGAAGAGACCACCCACAAGGGACACGCTGTGGGTTATGATCAGGATTCTGGAGAGGATGTCATGCAGAGGCTGGTGACAGATTGAGCTGAGAACCATGGGAGAAAACTGGCGGGAAACTGCCGACCAGCAGGATGAGGTCCCGCCATCACCCCCGCTGGCCCCACACCACTGACCAGACACCCCTGCACACCATATCCTGACCCTGTCTGGGAAGCTGTGCTCTCCCTTTACCACCCCATGGGGGATATGCATTAGGAAACAGCTAATGGACCTTAAGCTGTACTTTCTAGAAACCGAGAGGGTGATGGGAGACATGATGAAAACATTCAAGTTTCTACTGGGAATAGACAAAGTGGACAGCAGGGTGCCGTTCACCTTCAAGGCAGTATAGCACAGTGGGTTAAGGCTCTGAGCTACAGATCCAGTGACCTGGGTTTGAATCCCACAGCTGCCTAGATGCATACTGTGTGATCCTGAGCAAGTCACTTAACATCCTTGTGCTCCCAGGTTGCATCTAGAAACAAGATTCGGCTTAGTGTGCTACTCCTGGTTAAACAATGTTCCCTTTCCCATTACAAACACTAGAGGTACTGCAAAGAAACTGGTAGGGACATATTTAAGAAGCACATCAGGACAGGAAGTACATTTTTACAGAGAGGGTGGCAGACAGAAAACAGATTGCCCAGCGAGGTGTGCTATGCATAATCAATGGGAGGGAAGGATAGGTACATGGATTTATTGGGGGGGGGCAGGGGGAAGAGACCACCCACAAGGGACACGCTGTGGGTTATGATCAGGATTCTGGAGAGGATGTCATGCAGAGGCTGGTGACAGATTGGACCATCAGAAGACTCCTATGGTGGGTGGAAAGGCTTCGGCCAATGAAAGGAGGACCAGGTAGCTGGTGAGGAGGAATGGGGCAAAAATGGAAAGTAAAAAAAAATAATAATTAAATGCAAAAGGATTCTAACAAATGCTAAAACTAGGAGACTAGTTAGAAGTGGAAGTTAATGAGCCAACCCGATAGAGCAGTGGTAGCACTCCTACTTGCTAGGCCAGTGCCCCGGGTTCAGGAATAGACTCCAGTCACTCGGGGGCCAGATGGAGGGGGGAGGATCACGTGCCTCAAAGACAGCTCTCCTCCCTCGGGGAAGGGGAGGCTGTGTCTTGCTACTTACTGCCACCTGGTAGAGGTCAGCTGACAGCACAGTGGGAAAACATAGATGGGGGAGGGGCATCTGTGACACTGCAAGCATGCATACGTGCCACTGCACGTGTGTGTACATATCACTGCATGTGCATGAATGCATTACTGCAAGCCAGCACTCTCAGAAAGAAAACCAGAAGCTGGAGGAAAAAGCCCTATTTCGCTGGCACACTCCCCACAGGCCCAGACATGACTGAAATAACAGGCCACTACCTATTATCATGGTCCTGGGAAAGGGAAGGATAACCAGGAAGTTCATGAGATGGTTGGAGATGAGGCGTGGGGTGTCATCTGGTGAGTTAGGGGACGAGAAAAAGCCAGATTAGGGAAAAAAGTAGAGGAAGGGAAGTCAGATCGGTGGCGCTGACCGTTGAGGCACTGGATGCCATACCTCACACCATGCTGGCGACCCAGGTTCAGGAGGGAGCTCAGGTCGTTGGATGTTGGCAGGGCAGAGGGCTGGGAGATGATTGTAGTGGATGCTGAGCTGCTGTTATGTCCAAGATTGGGGAGGCAAGCTTCCTTGCTCTTGGCTGACAACTGATGGAGGCTGGATATAAAAGCAGAGGTCTGGGGGACTGACACTACATCAGGAGGGTGGAGGGAGAATATGGTTCCAGGAGCACATACATGCCTCCATGCACACGCATCCACTGTGTAAGTCAAGTCTGGGCCAGGATGGGAGAAAACGCAAAAGCCTATGTCTCTCCATGGCCGGTATGATGGCCCCCAGCACCTCGGACCCTGCTTCTGTGGATCCCTCACTGGTAAGATGACGGGGAAGAGGCTAACAGGGTTGGGCGCTGAAGGGGACTCGATGAGCGCGAGGCGTACCAAGAAGCCAAAAACTATATACAAAAAAGCAAAGAGGAAGGTAAGTACATGAAATGTGACCTAAACTGTGCCGTATATTATATTTTTCAAAGCTTCCCCAGGGATATCGGGATGCATTGGTGCCAGAACGTTTGAAAAGTGGTAGGGCCAAGGATGTAAGGTATAAATTCTCCCCTATTAAATACATTAACATTATTGCAAAAAGTGATAGGGCCACTTATGAAAGTGGCAGGGCCATGGCCCTAGTGGCCCCCCCTGTTCCGGCACCTATGTCGGGATGGTTATGTGGAGATTTGCCAAATTCCACAAGGGCAGCAATAACACACAGGGCTTCTGAGACTGATCTGTCCGGTTTGAAAGGTTCTATTTTATTTCTTAGGTTCAGTCGGGGAGGGCCATGGATGCTGAATGCTCTCAGTAGTATTTTCTGCATCAGTTCTGGTCGCTCACTGGGTTGCACATGCTCGATGCAGCACTTGTGGGAGTGGGGGGGTTGTACTCCCTGGACCACTGGCTGAGGAAGGGTTAATGATGGTATCATCGAGAGGGCACAGGAACAGAAATCTCTGTTGATCGTGAGACTAGCTGCCCCAAGGAGCAAAAGGTCAAGAGATTCATTCTGCTCTAGAAAATTAAACAAGCTAATGGGCGGCTTAGAGGAGAAAGTCTCATTTCTTCAATTGCAGTTTCTTTTTCTTACACATGCATGTTTGGAGCCACTGAAAGGCAGAACAGCAAGGTCAGAAATGCCTATTATGTAACTTCTCGCGAACAACAGGAGTGGGGGGAGGTAAAAACGACATGGTAAAAAAGATATATTAGCTAGTGACATCAGTAACAGCAACATATCAAAAAATATTGCTGTCACTGTCATTGCAATGGATAATTTTTAAGGTTACTGTCATCACAGTAGAACTGAACCAATCAGAGAGCAGCTTTCACACTGCTGATGACATCATAGTGCCACGTGCAGCATTAAAGCCAGCTGTTAAAATCAAATAAAAACAGTAAAATGTTCAAACAAACTGCAGATTTAAATGCTGTATCTTACAAACTACTGTAGTATATGGTTAGGGCTTATTGTGTATGGAAAACAAAGGTTTTCCAAATCTTGTTGTAGGACAGTTCAAAGGTCAAAAAAGTTGTGATACTATCGCTCTGACATCACGTCGATAGTACAACAACTTTTCCCCCCTTGAGCTCCGACCTGATTGGCGGAAACAGGCAGAGATTCAAAAAATACATACAAAAATGGCGGACTCATTTAGCGAGCTGTCAGGGGATCAGACAGTGTGGACACACACCACCATAATCGGGTCGGTCTGTCAAAAATATCAATTTGCTGTTTGTTTTTTGGTTTTTTAACAAAATGGCACAGTTTCGGTTAAAGCAGAGTGGGACTACGGCGAGGAGCGTGGACGTGACTGGAACATGAGCGCGTAACTACAGCGAGGAGGAGGACCATTATCTTAGGGAAAGGGACTCGAGCGAGGAGAAGTGCAGAAGCGTGAACAAGGTATGAACCTTGCATCTATTTTGGGGAACCATATACTATGAAACAGTGGATGGTCGCCCATGCATTAACGAGTTCAGCTATATCTCGGAGTTGGTGATGCCAGAGACCTCTCTCGAGCTTCGCCTCAAGGTCTCTATGACATCATCAACTCCCTCGATGGAAACACAGCCTTGTTGTGGATGGTCGCCCATCCATTATTCTATATATAAGGTATGGGAGAGCTCTGTTAACCTTTGTTTCTTATCAGTTTACTAGATTGTTGTACCATTGCGGTGACATCATGATGCTGTTATACTGTCATGACTACGTCACCACGATGATATAACAACCTGGAATGCTGGTGCGCGTTGCTCTTACCATCTGCATTCACAGCGCCAGTGTCAATTACTGCTGCAGGTACGGTACTGGGAGAGCCGTCAGCTGTGCCACAGAAGGCCCAAGAGACACTGTTGACACAGCACAGGAAAATCAAGGTAGCTCATTTGGTTTTATGTATTAAAAAAAACGGAGTCTCTGTGAGCGGGGATGGGAGTGTGGCTCGATCATGTTGGGGGGGGTGAAACAGCCACAGTGCAGAAGGGAGGCAGATTGGGGCAGGTTGTGCACAGGGGAAAAACACACCAAATAATAGAATTCCTCAAGAAATATTCCATTATTGTTGTACTGTTACCCATAAACTATAAAACCTATGGATGGGCAACCGTAAACAACAACTCTGCTTTCACTTCTCGAGGTTGTATGACAACCGAAAACCTCTCGAGCTTTGCTCTCAAGGTCTGCATGATGGTCATGACAATCTCTTGAAGTGAACAACAATGCTGTTGTTCGCTGTTGCCCATCCATTATCCTCTTTGTTGTATATATCAAATATAAAAAAGTCTGACTCAAAATAATTTATCATCACTTGTGAGAGGGGGCAGGACTTTCATAATGCACTTGAGGCTCTGCCACTCATGAGTTATGGTCCTGGCCCCTCACACTTGAAGATAAATTGCATATTTTGAGTCAGCCCATTGCATGTCCCATACAAATTAGGTATTAAAGGCATATAAAAATGTATTTATTTATTTTTATTTGTGCTCTTCTCCTATGGACCCCGACAATCTCCCAGCTCTGATGTCATACAACACGATCACCATGGACACCCAGAAACCCAGAGCCTTAGAGCACCTGCTTCTGGCATTGGGTCATCCTCCTTTTTCTCTCCTTCCTTGTAGCTCTCCTTAGAAGACCAGCGCACTTCACATTATGCCATCCTTGTGAGAAGGGAGGCCACTATTGTGGGGGAGACCCACATCATCAAACTGCTCCCAACACCTGCCCAATGAGGTGCTGTTGCAGCAGTACGAGCAGTGCACCGCCCCAAGAGTCTGAGAAGGCTGCTTCACCACCCTCCAGAGACTCTTCCATCCCAGGGCTGAGAGTCAGGAACGTCCGAGAACCAGGATCTCACTAATGGTGACACACCATGCCACAAAGCTACTGCCGGTGGTACAACTGACCGCTGAAAAAAGCTATTTTGGGGCGGGGTTGATCCTGGTCACTCAGTCTGCCCTCTTCAGGCATGCTACCTGCTCTCAGCCCCATCACCCGTCTTCTTCTGGTCTTACCCAGCCTCCTGTCCCTCACTGCTGACATCGGGGCCACACCCCGATCCCTGAGGAAGACTCAAGTGAGTCCAAGCACTGGGGCGAGTGAGGTAGCAGCATGTACTGCACATGTAAGGACTGTGGATGGCCAGTGTTTGTTTGAATCTGTTGCACTTTAATTTGGATTAAAATATATTTGACACTGGCTATCCTGCCTGACTTCTGCTCTTCTCTACGAGTGCTACAGAGTCTTTTGAACATTGCTGTTCTGCATGGGTCTGGCCACCCCTTCACTGATAGCACCGGCCCAACACCATTGCAATTGTGGTTCCAGCTATTGGAGGCTTGTCAGCTTTCTCTCCTCGCAGGGGACGTTCTGCATGTGAGGCCACCATGGGCTGTGCTCACGTCCCGGAGGATGGGAGGAATTAGAAAACGGGAAAAAACATGGCTGTCTAAATGATGGTCTGGGTCCTTGTGTTCCCCTGGATCCTAATGCCTTCCACCACTGGATCCTAGTCACACAGTGGACTGCCTCGGAGGGAGGATGGCCCCCCCAAGCCCCTGACATGGAGGGTAAGCCGGCAAGTACCAGGAGCCAGAGGGGAACCAGATATGAAGGCTTGAACAGGGTATATCCCTGACAAGACAAACATGGCTGGGCAGAAAAAGTTGTATAGAAAAAACTTACAAACCTTGGTGGTAAATGGTAGCCATTAAGGTGTCAGCGTGGTTGAGTTGGTGGCACATCCGCTTCTGGGCCACAGGGTTTGTAGGTTCTTATCCCACACTGGGATTAGGATCATATCATACATGCTGGCACATGGGTGCAGTACAAAGAGGGTGCTGTGCTGTCAGGGTGTGCCGTCCTTCAGATGAGACATTAAACCCAGGTCCCTTCTACCCATCTCTGGTGCTATCCTGGTGGGTGTCCAGATGGAAGTAAAAGAATCCAAAGTACTTTTCGCAAGGGTAGGGGAATTTTTTATTTGGACAAACCTTCAAACAGAACTCAAAAATAGTTATTGTAAACAATATATACTGTATATGTATATATATATATATATATATATATATATATATATATATATATATATACACACACACACACACAACACATATTCAAAAATACATAAATTTTCTACAGGATAATATTAAAACAAAAAGAAAACATTTCTTTTACATCTCACAGAAAAACTTCTCCTATCCCAAACGCTTTTCCCACCCTTTATATCCCACCTCTTTCCCTATTGAGAACACTATTTCCATACTTGAACCAGCTTACTGTATCTATCTGTTTGACAGTATATTAAGTAGCAATACATTTTTGCTATTTCTTGTAAGGGGTTTCTAATACGCTACAATACCATATTTCCAAAATTCTATCTCCTCTATTGCTTTAAAATCTCTTTATCTTTCAATCAGTGTTACAGTTTATTCTTTTCACTGCAGAATTTCCCTCAGTCCCCTCCCTAAATACTTTACTTCGTGGCACCTCTTTTATCTTTTTTATAACTATACAGTATCCCTTTGGTAAGGAGACTTGTCTTACTGCTTACACCCAAGTTCTAACTTCCTGGTGCTAGGAAGGGGACCCCTAGCCATCCCCTCCACCATACCCTAAACATAGGCTGAGGTAAAGTAGAACACCCTTTTTTATACAGGGTGCAGATTTCCTGTTCTGTTTTACCCTTCTTGCTCACTAGAGATGTTTGTTTCTGTTGCAACACGTGTTGGCACCCAGATTGCCATGTCACCCATTTTAGGATAGCCATTATTACTCTAAGAGTGCCTTTGTGACATCCCTGCCACTCCCCCCTCCTCCACATTGCCCATAAACAAGTGTCTCATATATCATCGTCTGAAATTGGGGAATACCCCAGATGTTAGCCAGCAGAGCCCAAAATCCACCCATATAAGGGCATTCAAAAAATAAGTGATTCATTGTTTCTATTGCTGTTCCACGCCCCTCCCTTAAACAAGACCTATCCTGAATACGTTTATGAAAGTTATTTCCTCGAACATCAAGTCTGGAGTGGCAACTTAGCCCTAAAGAGTCCCACATTTTTGGTGGGACTCTTGGCTCTGTCAATTGTGCAGTTACCTCTGAAATCTTAACGTTGTCTGGTAACGAAAAACATGGGGTTTCAAAGCATTCAGTATGCAAAATCCTATTATACAGGTTTCTTCTAGTCGTGTGTAAAACTTCCATGGTGGTTACATTCCAGCCTTTCAACTTTATGCTGATCACCAGTAAATATCCAGGCATACCTTCCGGGGCTGCTCGGAACCATCCCCATTGCTGGGCTCCCATCTCTGACCAAAATAGTAACATCTTCCCTGTAACAAAGATACCCATTCCATTTGTTTCCCCACTAGTATGGGCAAAAAGTTTGAGTATACAAACATGGTAAAAAAAAAAAATATGACTGGGTTTAACATATTGATCCCCCCGCTTGATTGGCCAATACGTGATCCTTCTTTTTATAGGATTTTAAGGATAGAGGAATTTTTTTTTATTTAAAATCAAAACAATATTGATACATAACCAAAAATATATATAATCAGTATTGCTTCATACACAATCAACATATATAAGTATTAAATCATATGATTAACCCCTTCCTTAAAAATAATTTTGATCATCATTCATTTTTTTAAAATAAATATAATTCAATAATCCAACCTATCAATTCAAGAAAGGAACAAAAGAAAAAAAGAAAAGAAAGGAAATTAGACTTACATATATCAAATAAAAACAAACAAAAATGAAAATAGATCATTTTGAAAACATAGCAATATAGTTCGCACTTCCTTCTAACCATATCTACCCTATTAAATATTGTTGTATATTACATTAAATAAACTCATACCCATCCCATAATGCAGACCAATAAGATGAACTATATTTGATCCATTCTGTAAGTCTTAAATGGCATATATCAGAAGATAACATACACAATAACTCTTCTGGAGAGATTATTTGCTGTTGTAATAACAGTCTGCATCTGCTAATCCATATCCAACATAAAAAATATCCATGTATTATTCTTAGAGTACTAAACGTATGGACTTATACTGAATAGTCTAAAATTCCATAAAATAATAGTTCCAGATTAGGAGGAATCAAAACTTTCTGTTTCCAACGATGTTTTACCATTTCCCAAAATTCAATCGCATATGGACATTGATAATATAAATGCATCATGGTTTCTAGTTTAGTATCACAACAATCTCTTGGACAAAAATGTTCCTGAAGACTCTTATGTCTCTGATTACTTCTGACATTAATTCTATTATGTAATCCCAACCAAATAGTATCCCAGATGTGATGTGGTACATGTTCATCAACTATATACTCTGAAATATTTTGTTGATAGTTCAAAGAAAATCCTGAAAAAGGTAAATCTAAAAAATATCTTTGTAGAACATCTCTATATAAAGCTTTTCTAGTCATTAGGCCAACTGAGACCCACCCAATTTGCCAAATGTTAATCTTATCAATAACCCCTTCCCACCGTACTACCAATCTTGGACATCTCTTGTTCTTATGCATAAAAGAGTCAGACCTCCATTCTTGAAGTACTATTGATAATTGTCTAATAGCTGGAAAACTCCATCTTAACGAACAATCATCTAAAAGTGGAACTATATTACTATATAAAAACGCTGTAAAGAAAAAATTGGCTGAATCATATTTACACCACCAGCTTCAACTGCTAAATATAGAACATTTCTCCTAATAGGGTTTAATCTACTTCCCCAAAAACATGACAAAAAGTAACTCATTAACTGGGTTTCTAAACTAAAATTTAGCTGACATACAAAAAAAATGGAATCAAGAATGTCTTAATAAATATAGATTTGTTTTCTTTTTTTACATTTTCCATCTATTCCATCCTGTTACCATTCTATTACCATGGGTCAAGGCCTTCTGCCAATTATATGTTGTCACATCCGTTCTTCCAAAATAAATTCCCAATATTCTACAGGGAGCCATGTCCACAGTAATACCTTCCTCTTTAACTTCTGTATCCGAAAATCCTCCGAACTTTAAGCAATGATTTTCTTTTCAAATTTATCTGAGCTCCTGAAATTCCACGTATCTCGGAAATCAAATTACAGGCTATTTTTATAGAATCTCCACCTTTTAATATTAGACATAGATCATCCACATAAGCCACAACTTTAGAACTAATCCCAAATTTTCTTCCTATTCCCTTAATGCTAGGGGACCTAATTATTAACCTTAATAAAGGATCTAGAGCAAATACATATAAAAGGAAGCTAAGTGGGCACCCCGATGAACCTCTTTATAAATCTGATGTCTTGACCCCAACCGCCCATTGTCATAAGGTAAAACATTTGCCAATGCATAACACAATTTTAACCATTGCACAAATAATGTCGGAATACCATATGCTTCTAAACAATGCCACAAATAATCTTGAGAAACTTCATCAAAGGCTTTAGCCTGATCTGAACTTACTAAATACCCCAAATTATCATTTGCCCTTCCTCTCTCCCCATGAGATTCCATCACTTCTCTGAGGAGCAATAACGTATCCATAATGCATCTCCCAGGGACTGAGCAATATTGATTTCCACTAATGAGATCAGACATTACTGCTGCAAGTCTATTTCCCAGCAGTTTTGCAAATATCTTAAAATCTACATTTAATAACGCCAACGGTCTCCAATTATGTATATTAGCCTGATCTCCCGATTTATATAAAAAATGCATTAATCCTTCATACATATGGGATGGTAAAACCATTTCATCCAGAAAAAAATTATATAATATCAATAATGTCATTGGCATCAATTTCCAAAGAACTTTAAATACTTCATTAGGCAAACCCTCTGATCCAGGTGAAATATTCTCTTTTAAAGATAATATAACTGGTTCTAACTCTAGTGAAGAAAATCTCTTAATTAATGTATTCTGCCAACTTAAAGATAACTGAGGAAGATCAGCTGCCTGTAACACCTGTTGCAAAAAAATCAGAGTCTACAGCCTTTTCTCCAAATTTTTGTTTTATATATTCTTCTGTTATCTGCATGATTCCTGCATTATCACATACTTTTGCACCTGTTGAAGAAATCAAATTTTCAAACTCCCTATTTTCTCTTTTTTTGCATGCCGAAAAGGAATTAGCAGAAGCAGTCTTCCCTTGTGTACCAAAATATTGCTCTTTTTGCGAGCACAAAAATCTATTATATTGGTACTTGAACATTGTACTTTTTATCTGTGAAATTTCTCCTGTCAAATTGTGTTCTCCTTCCTCCTGTCTAGATATCAGGTCGCTTAATATCTATAGAAAAGAAAGATGTTCTTCTCTTTTTGTCCTTGCTCTAGTTTTACCCAGGGCCTGAAAAAAGCCTGTTAAATAAGTTTTAAAATCTTCCCACCAATTGCCTATATTATCATATAGATCAACCGTAGTTAACTTTTCATTAATAACAGTTTTTAATTCATCCTCTACATCTGAGGAAGATATAAGGGATGTATTAAGTCTGCATATCCCAAGACCTTTTACACATCTGGGTGGGTCCTCAATAGTTATCCCAATCAAGGAATGATCAGATGTTTCCATCAGCATATTTATACATTCTAATATTTCTAAATTTTTATGCACAAAAATAAAGTCAATTCTGGGATTTAAAACACCTTTTGAAAAGGTAGATTTTGCTGCCAAACCACCTTTAATACGTGCATCCACTAATCCTGTTGGTAAAGCACATTTTTCAGAAATGCCTTATCGCAGTATTGCTTCCCACTATCTGTTCTTTGGTAACAACTGATATTAAAGTCACCACAGAAAAATATCTGTCTACTCATGAACAAATAGGGCTGAATTTTCTTTAACAGGGTTATTCTTTAAGCTTTAAGCTGAGACCCACACATAGAAATTAATCTAACTTGTAAACCATGTAAAATAACGTCCTTCAATAAGCTTCTCCCTGGTTCTATATCTACCAATCTCAATACTTGAACATCCAGAGTTTTAAAACAAACCCCTACCCCACAACAAGCATCCTCTCCTACTGACCAATATGATTGACCCCATGGCCATTCTTTTGTTGCCTGCACCACATCATGCAATGTATGGAGTCTTGTATCCTGAAGTAAAATTACATCATAGTTTAGCTGAGACAATACCCCATAAGTTGCTAATCTTTTATCAGGTGATTTTATGCTGTTAATATTAAGACTAGTGATACTCACAGAAATAGGCTCAGGGAGGAGCCTTTACAATTTTCCCCGCTAGATCGAGTAACTCATTTCGTGGAATCCAAAACCTTGGCCTTCCGTGGGGGGCAATTTTAAACCTTCTGAAGTTTCAACAATTACTTCTTGACTAACAGCCATATCTGTCACCGGGCTGTCCTGTTCCATTAACTCACCCCAGGAGGATAACATTGTATATCTATTGGATAAGGGTAGAGGAGACATGTTTAAGCACCCATTACTTGGCCCCCTCCTCCCTCTATCCCCAGTTTTGTCTGTCTTCCTCCCTGATCCGGTAAACAATCTTGCCCAGACAAGCTTTCACCTAGGAGTACTCAAAGGTCTTCTGTCTGACTAGGGCCCAATAAAGGAATTTGTAATTGGCTTCTAGACTCTCGTTGGGGAGAACCAAGCAGGGTCACATAAGGGGTGTCTTTTTCTATTATCTCTTTGCTAAAAGGAAGTTGAACTATATCCTGACTGTCTTTGTGGGAAATTGTGTTTCCTTCTAAATTATGATCCATTTGAGGTTGAAAGGAATGTCTATCTCTCCCCCCCCGTGCCCTTCATCTCCACATAAATGACAAACTGGGGGAGCAACACAGTGGGCCACTGTATGACCCAGCATCCCGCATTGAAAACATTTCATTTGGTCACGAGGTATTTAAATGTTGCAAGGAACCACACTTAAAACACCTCTTTGGCTGCCCTGCATAAAAAATAATACCCCGTCTCTCCCCCCCAAAAAAGGAACTTGGCAAATGCTGAGTACCCTCTTCAGTATGTAACAATTGTACCCTTATTGTCCAACCACCAGTCCAAAATCCATTCTCATCCATAATAGGTTTAGGATTGTCATATATAGTGCACCTTTTTTCTAACCAAAAGATAATATTTGCAACATTTACACCCTCGTTTCTAAAAAGAATAGTTACTGTTTTTATGGTTGGCTTAGTGATTGGTATAGCCAAAAGTCTTTCCAAACCTCAGCGCCTTTTACATCATAATATTTTCCCAAAACTTGTCCAAAGATTTCATGGTTAGAAAACTAATATCATTTAAATGGTCGCCAGGAGGATGAATAAATGCATAAACCTCCGCTGGAGTAAAACCCATTGAATCCATCAAAAGGTGTTTCCCGACCCAACCCCCATCTGGGACTATAGGGGCTCTTCCTCTATAGCGAAGTCTAACCAGAAATCTGTGTGTTGCTGCTTCTGCAGGTTTACGAAAAAGGCCTGCATAAGATGTAGGGCCTGTAGTTTGTTTAGGAGGGGAATCCCCACCTTCTTTTTGTTTTTCTTCCAACCCCTGTTCTTTGTCGTCAACCGGAGTGTTTTTTATTTTATTAACTTCTCTTCCTTCTGAATATAATTATTTTCCTTCACTAGGAATAACAGAAGACGGACTTACTGGTAGATGTTCTGAAATCTCAAAGCTGTGTTTCTGCATGCCATTATCAGTGTCAGACATAGTAACCTCCTCCTCAGTCTCCTTCTGGGTATGCGCCAACGCAACCAAATTAGGAGGAGACTGATTATTACAGTGAGACGGTACAATGAAAGGAGTTGTGGAAGATACCATGGCCCCCTTCTGAGCATTAACAGCTATACTCATGGAACGTGAAATAGGAATCGCAGGATCCGGGATCCAACGGCCTTCCTTCCAAAGCCAACCCACCTGCTGCGCCCGGAGACCAATCAGGTAATAGACACCCAACACTAGAATCTGTCTGCATAAAAGACGTTGGTTCCTGCAATGAAATCTGTTCCCCATCTAAAACACAAGGTGATTCACTCAGAGGAATTCAGTTGCTCCTATTCTGTGTCGGACTCGTTATTGAGCGCTTCCGCTTACTCCACTCCACCTTCAACTTCTGGTGGCACATCTGAAAGTCATGTTCTGCCACGAATATTAAATCCAATAATTGCAATTTTTTCTTTTCCAAATCTGCTTTTAATTGCTGTTCCACAGTAAGATCGATACTTTCCTGAGCACTAGATCCTTCCATATCCAGAGCTAATACTTGATCATTCTCAAAAGCATGCTGTCCTTCTCCATCAGAAATCAAAGGTTGTATCAAGAGCTCTGGAGATTCAGAGACACAACCATCCTCCTCTGCTACCTCCATCAAACTGAGGTCTGCCATGTCTGCAGACAGACGGACAGCGCCACCTGCCTATAGAGTAGGAGAATTTCCCCGATATCCTTGCCAACGTTCCCCTTCCCATAAAACCAGTTCATGCAATTGTCCAAGGCTGCCGGTGCTGATGTGCAAAAATGGCTGCCATTAAACATTCAGTCACTTCGCTATCAGTCTCCTATTGCTTATAATGCGCTTTGGGATGCAACCTGTATGAAAAAGCACTACATAAATGCCAATTCTTCTTCTTCATTTCATGGAACCCTGAGACAGGAAGTGATGGCATTGTTGGACAGCTTTCCCAACAATAATATCACTTCCTGTCTCAAGAATGCATAAAACGGCTGCCACTGCCTTGCTTTACAATAGACAGATTTCGGCAGGGCTGTCTCCAAACTGCTTGGACCCTAACAAATAAGCCCAATACCCTCATTTGAAAGAGATTTTCGTGAGATTTTAACTATAGGTTTCACCACATGCCTACATTCTGCTTTGTTTAAAATCACACATGGGTGTGTGCAGGACAATCTTTCCTACTACAGTATCTGTAGGCTGCTCAATGCAGTAAACTAGGGTTATCAGCATCCGAGTACGGCACTTATGCTGTCCATGGACACAGAGAAAGCCTTCAACCACATAGAATGGGAGTATTTATTGCAGGTCCTCCAGAGGTTTGGGCTGGGTGTTGCCTTCATGGACATGATTTGACTCGTATGTAAAGATCTGAGTGCAAGAATTATTGTGAATGGAGGCCAATCAGAGGACTTTATATTACACCAGGGCATGAGGCAGTGGTGCACCCATCACCACATTAGTCTGCGTTGTCCATAGAGCCTTTGGCAACTAAGATTCGGGACATGCAGCTGGTTCAGGGGATTCCTGGGAAGTCAGGGCGTCAACGCAAAATCATACTATACAGAGGTGATTTATTGCTTTTTGTGGGAAATCCTTCTACCGCCATACCGGCTCTGCTGAAGATTATTAGGGACTTTGCATCCTTCTCCGGATATAAACTCCAGATTCCTAAATCAGACCTTTTATGACTATAAGTCCAATGGGGGGTGGATACATCAGGGGTTACTTGGGGTCTGAAAAGGGTGGAGAAGACCCTGACACATCTAGGGATACAGGTGAGTAGGGACATAGGCAATTTATATGCTTTGAATTACAAGCCACTATTTTCCACCATGCTGGCAGACCCAGAACGTTGGAGGGCCTTGCCTATTTCGTGGCTGGGGTGGATTAACCTATTGAAAATGAATATGCTCCTTGGGCTGTTACATACAAACATGTGAACATACGAAGAAGTCATCAGAATAAGACCATTTGGTCTATCTAGTCTACTCATGTTGCAAGGGTCCACAGCTTGAGATACTGATCCTGTCCCCCTCCCCAATCATCCTGTCCTTTCCATCAGACCCTCCCATGACCCTTACCCCTTAAGCCTATCTCCGCCTCTCTTGAAGCTGCCTGCCATCTTCAAAGAGACCATCTTCTGTCAGCACATTTCAACTGACCACCACCCTCTCCGTGAAGAAATGCTTCCTAGCCTCCCTCCTAAACTCCCCCCAACTTAAAACTATGTCCCTTTGTGTTTCAGTTGCCACTCAGCTTAAAGAGACCCTCCTTATCCACCCAATTTATCTCCTTCAAGTACCTGACAGTCTCAATCATGTCACAGAAACATTGGCAGAGCAACAGGCAGCTGAACAGAACCATTTGAAAACTCTTCTGTGAGCTGGAAGTTAGGCTGTGGACTGTGCTAGCCAACTCCCCACACACCCTGGTTTGGATCTTCATTTATAGGTCACATTGGTCATGTGATGACCTCGTTCACTCTGCCTTCTAACACCCCAGTTTCCCATTAGCAAGTTTTACTTTGCCACCACTAGGAGTTGCTGTTGCCTCCCCCTACTACTTCCTGCTCTCTCCCCATCTCTACTCCAAGCACCCCACTCCCTTCCTCTACTGCTAACTGCACCTCTATTCCCTGTCCTTGCTCAGTATCAAATCCCTACCTTCTGCACCAGAACAGTGGCGACTCTACACAGGGCCCGCCAGGCACTTGCCCTAGTAAAAAATGCTGTGCCCCAGTTGGTGCCCCATATGGTGCAGAGATTCCCCCATAGTAACAATATATAAGTGCCCTGGCTACCATCTGTTGTGCCCCGGCTGTGCCCTGGTAACCATTTGTGGCTAGAGCCGCTGCTGCACCAGAAGCAGTTACCCTAACCATTACACTATCGCAGCCACCTAACATCCTGAAGTTCATCGGTGCCTCTCAAAGTTCCATTGTTATAACTACAATGCTGCTAGTTAGAATTTAAGCTAATTGCATCTGCCAGTAGCATTTAGGCTGGAACCTGTTTAAGGGTAAGGGGACAAACTACTGAGAGGGCTTTGGAAGGGGCACTAATGCTGCGTGATCTGTACTGAGAGCTGTTAAATCAGTGTGATCTGTACTGGAAACTGTTAAATTGTAAAAGGGTTAAATAGTGTGGGGACAAATAACTGAATGGGACTTGCAGGGGCATAAATGCTGTGTGACTGGTACAGGAAATTTTTAAATAGTGGGAGGGGCAAAGCACTGAGAGGGATTTGGAGAGGGTATTGCTGTTGTATGATCTATACTGAGAGCTATCAAATAGTTATGGGAAAAAAGTCCCGAGAGGGACTTGTAGGGGCCTTTAAAGCTGTGTGATCAGTACTGAGAATCTGTTAAGAGGAAGTGGGATTTGTAAATATTTTTATTTTTTTCACCTTAGCGGAAGTATTATTGGTAAAGGAACCTTGTGCATCTTTGATAGGTGATTGGGTAATAGGCATCCAAAGTGTCAGTTTAAGAGTACAAACATATAGAGCTGCTGCTGTGCTTGTAGTAGGGTTGTGGAGAATGGAGGGGAAATCAATTTAGCAGGGACATTGGGGAGGAATGGGGACAGAGCTAGGGCAAGGTACCCAGACTGCAAGAGCAGGAGGTATATTTGGACGCGTGGTTGGGTGTACTGGGTGTGGGTAGGCCATAGTGCTGGACATGGCTTGGAAGATGGGGGGCTGCATGGTGTGTAGGCAGCTGGCACAAATAAGGGAGGAGGAGGAGGAGGTAAGGGGGTTGAGGTGAACGATGGGATCGGTAGGGGTGAGGGGAGAGGGGAGGATAAAAGATTAGCAGAGGGAGTAAGTTGGGGCAGTAGAGGATTTATTTATTTATTTATTAGAGTCCTGGATTACAGTCTTTGAGCTGGAGGCTCATTTACAAAGGCCCCATGTCAATTTAGGCATACAAAGACAAGTAGGACAATCATATTGCAAGAGATTACATCAAACGAGGTAGCAATAACCGAATACAATTAAGGACATTTTTTGACATTTAGTGGTAGTATCAATTGCAATGGTTCTGTGTTGATAGCAAAAAAAACCACAACCATGTAACCCCTAGGTGGCGCTATCTCAAGGGCTACTACCTCTGCCTGCTTGGCTAGTAGAAGGTTAAGGGGCCTGGGTACTGAAACGGGTGCCTCCACCCAGAGGTCAGGGGTTGTTAGTGGTCGCTTAACCTGGAGCACAGCCCTCCAGGACACCATAACCCACCTTTTTCCTTCTAGTGGCCTGAACAATATACAATACTTTCACAATGACCCTTATTCACCATGCAATTACTCACACTGTTTGCACTTACCACCAGGGCTGGTTTCTCTATCTCGACCCTGGAGACCCCTGTAAAACAAGGTTTTGCATGGCAAATAGCAACAGTACAGAGCTTTTGGCACAAACTGGAACCACAGTCAGGTTAAATGCAAAAGAGTTAGATCTGATTTATTCAGGGACTTGAACAAGGGAGGGGCGTAATCAGGTTGATTTTCTTAAAGGCTATATCAATCAGACAGTTATGCATGCACTTCAGAGTCCCTACACAGTCACACACTCTGGGTACCCAGGTAGGAAAATGGAGAGCTATCCAGGAACGTTGCCCGGGGTAGGCCGGTGCCGCAGCTGGTTGGGGCCATGTGATGGACGAAAGCAACATGCACAACACACATTATGTGTAATCCGGAGCCAGGGGCTCAGTTTGTGAAAGAAAAGGCAACAAGACAATTAGATGACAACAATTTAGATTTAGCTGTTGTTGCAGGGAACTACCCTGATGTTTACTCATGATACCCAATACGGGACACAGGCAGGATGAAATCGAGATGGCAGGTTGTTGAGCCAGAGTGCCAGGAGAAGCAGGGCCCACACGAATCACTGAGGCATCATTCCTGTTCAAGGCATTGAGCAGGGGCTGATCCCAGGCCGGTCTCTCATCGATGACCTTCCTGTGTAGTGGTGTTCTGGCTGGGCCAGTGTAGCAGGGCCCAGGCAAATGGAGATAAATACAGATTTCAGTCCATGGAGCTGGATGCAGCCTCCAGCAAGCAAAACACAGTTCAGACACACAGTGGGGAACCAAATCACGACCCACTATCAGCACACAGCACATTCCCATGTGAGAAAATTCCACTGTACTAGACAAATGGCTCTCCGTCACAATTACAGAGTCTGCACAATCCGGGAGTTTAGAGGTGGTTGGAAATCCTGACAGGCCAATCACATTCAGCAAATCTTCAGTCTTTCAGAAGGAGCCTGGTCACAGTTCAGTGGCTTAACTCGCTCTCCAAATTCAGATTCAGTCCAAAAAGGCACAGGTTCCCTCTCAGGGACAGCAGATAGGCATGCAGGCCAAACTCAGGCATTTCAACAGTTCTCTACGTGAGACTACGCAGGTCTGCTGCTCGACTATCTCGAGCTGTTACTCCTTCACTTCCCGGCTCAGCTCTGACTGAAACTGCTAGCATTCTGGGACTTTCCCCATGATCCAAAAGGTCAGGTTGACTGATTCCTGTGTCAGTCACAACAAGTGCTCCCCCTCCAGGATCACTTAGGCTCCAAAAGCCCAAAACTACAATTCCTACAGAATTTTGTTCCCACAAGACCCCTGGGCACAGACTCCATTTTAAAGTCCCCAAAGGTACTGATTGGCCCATTTCAGCAGTCCAGGACCAAAATGGTGGAGATAAACAGAACTGTCCATGCTGCAAAGAAGGCAGGTTAGAACAAACTGCAATATTATTACTACTCTTACAAATGATTAGCAAACAAGTACATCTTCTGACAGAGCTCCCTCTCGCTAATAACGATGGCAGAGCGGGTGATTATCTGGCAGCAGGTGGAACTAGGCATAGAAACACTCAGCCCCTCCCAGATTAATTATGACTGCAATCCAGGCCGCTCTTAAAGAGACAGTACACAGAGGCTATACAGGCACTCTCTGGCAATCATCGCAGGACATCAGCCTGGCAGTGAGCATTTAGGCAAGCTCAAGGAAGACTTTTCGGAACTCCATTTATAGAAGTCCATGATCTATGGTGGGTGTGTGTGTGTGTATGTGTCCATTTGTGCGAGTGCATGTGTCCGTGCGCATGCGTGCGTGTGTCCATGTGCGTGCACATGTGTCTGAATGTGCGTGCGTGTGTGTGTGTGTGGCGTGCGTGTGAGTGCATGACCATGGGCAAGTGGCAAGTGACCTCACCTTCCTGTTCTCCATTACTCTCTGCTGTAAAATGGGTAGAAGCTGCACAATGAAAGCTGAGAAGGAGATATACTTTGTTGTTCTGTCTTGGCTGGCACAGATGTGCTGTAAAAGCCTGTTTAAAAAGCAGTTTTGGTTCCAGTGAGGCTTTGTCAGTCTGCACCCCTACAAAGATTTGCTTACCCATGGTGTTCTGCACAGCGTTTCAGGCTGCAGAGTGCCTGTAGTGATTTGGAGATATATACAGTACCTGTAACCTGGTGCCTCAGACCAGCATAAAGAAAATAGCATGTGTAGTTCTGTTTCTAGAGAACTTGGAAGCACAGGGACTAAAAGGGGCTGAAAACCTGATCTGTTTATGTAACCTCCCTACAAATGGGGGGTTCCTAAAAAGCCTCCTAGGAGCTTGCCTAAGTGCTCCTAGCCTGAATGGTTTTCGGCGTTTAAGCCGTTTATCTGTGAGTGCTTTTAGAGCCTCTGGTACTGTCTCTTTAAGAGCTGTCTGCTTGCAGACTTAATTAGTTTGTATGGAGGGACTGTGTATTTAATGATCGAATCCTGCCCGAGCTGCTGTCAAATCGTTCCGTTTTTGCAGTCTTTAAGAGTGCAAAAGGAGCCCATCTGAAAGCTGTAACTGTTCGCCTGTAATCATTTAAAGCATTAGCAAAATTGTAGTTTGTCTAACC
Source organism: Neoceratodus forsteri (assembly GCA_016271365.2). Taxonomy (NCBI): domain Eukaryota; kingdom Metazoa; phylum Chordata; order Ceratodontiformes; family Ceratodontidae; genus Neoceratodus; species Neoceratodus forsteri. The sequence continues at coordinate 1,626,182,641 of CM028130.1, read as the reverse complement.
TGTCTTTATTGCAGCTGGGACTCTGTGTGTGTTACCTCTCCATTTTGGACCTAAACTGCTGTGCTGGGCCAATTGGGTTAAGGGAGCTTTAAAAGGAGCCTGTGGACGTATCAGAACTTGGACTCTTAATTTGAGCCAGCCACAAGGGGATTTTATGAGCAGTGACTCTGGGAAATGTAGTTTTGACCTTGGCGCCTTTTTTTCTACCAACGGAGGGAGTCTTATCGTGAGTGACAGCTGAATCAGCCAACAGAATAGTGTGGAGCTAAAGGAAATGCCCTGCTCTGGGACTGGAAAGATCAGATCAGTTGTGGCAGTGAGAGAAGGAGCTGTGTGCTTATGCGGTATATAGTTTCACACGGGAAGTGCGTGTGAGGCCCTGAGTTTCAGTCTGCAGCCTTTGTGACTGCCAGTTTGGGCAGAATCTGAGTTGTGAGGAGAAAGAAGCACTAGAAGTGTGGAAACCAGGCTCACCCTGTAGAAGACGGGAGAAATTGCTGAATCGCGCTCGGTCTGTCAGGAACTGAAGCTGCTGTGTGTGCTCCCGGGTATTTTGCAGTAATTGCGATCGGGATCGAGGAGCAGCCTACCTGGCATAGTACTTTCCTTTTACATATGAATGTGTGTAATGCTTGTGGGGAATCGCTATTTCCAGTCCCCTGTACTGTGTGCTGTGTGTTGAAGCTGGAAGCAAACCCCAGCTTGTCTCGGACTAAATCCAGTTGCTATCAACTGCAGTGGGGTCCAGTCACAAGGACCTTGTCTCCATGCCTTGTTGTTCTGGCAATCCAGAAGAACATCCACCATCCAGTCCTCAGCTTGGGTATTATGAGTACAAATCAGGGTATTTCCTGCAGCCTGTTTTCAATCACAAGTGTGTTATCTAATTCTTGTTGTTTCACTGCTTCATGGACTGAGACATCGGCTCTGGATTACAATTGGTGTTGTGCATATATTTTTCTTCTACAGGGCTATCCATCTGCCTGCCAGCTAACCCCAGGCAACAGACCTGGCTAGCCGCCCACCCCAACCTGGGTACCTAGAGTGTGACTTTTCAGCCCCTGTATGTGTGCACAGAACTGTGATTTAATGCCACCAATTAATCTGATTTCCCCCTCCCGTGTTACTGTCCCCTAAATAAATCAGATTTGTTGTTGTTATACTATATACTGTCTGTGGTGTTGGTACTTATGGAAACAGTATTGTGTTTTGCTGTGTATGTTGTTTAACCTTGTTTTACAGGGGGTCCTCAGAGACGTGCTGCAGAATCAGTCTCAAGGGTAAGTGGTATCTATATGAGTGAACAGTGTGTATACGTGGGGTATTGCGGCTGTAACTCCGGTGTACTGTGTGAGCCACTAGAGCCACTAGAGGGAATAAAAGGGGGTGGAGGCACCTGCCATAGGACCTAGGCCCCTCAACCTGTCCGTAGTCAAACAGGCAGGGGTAGTAGCCCGTGAGATAGCGCCACCTAGGGGTTACATCTGTAAAACACAAATTAGGGTCCACACAGGGATATGAATCAAGCAGACAGCTTGTTTATTCAGCAGCATACTGTTCGCACAGCCTCGGTCTGCTGCAGCAAGGTAACATGGGCTAGGCGCAAGCCAAGGGAGAAATGGGCCCTGAAGAGGGGATCCAGTCACACAGTTCGGTTACAAGCAGGTACAACTCAGAAGCACCTAAACAAATGGACACTTCAAGTAAGCCAATGTTCTGGCAACAGGCCTCGCAGTGAGGACCTCCTCGGTACAGCCTAGGGCCCAGCGCCACCAAGAAAGACTGCATTATCTAGACACTGAAAGAGATTGAATGTTAATCCTGACAATTACCTTTCAGCTTTCTTCTATATGGACCTTGCGTTAGAACCCGGGGGGGGGGGCAATTAACTATTCATTTTCTGGCAACAATTAAACCCTCTTTATGCTATTTTTTCCTGTTCAGTGGGAGTTACACTTAGAGGGAAAACCGCAGTTGGCAGGAACCCTAAGCACAGCTCAAGCACTTACTGCACTCGGGAGGCCATAAGCAAGTACCAACCCTCAGCAGAGGCCTTTGGAAATCCTGCACCTCTAACTGGCATTCCTGACACCGACACTTCTATAGGACCTGTGATATGGGAGGGGGACCAGGACACAATTAAACATAGAACTTGTTGGACACTTCTATAGGACCCTGAGTCAGGGAGGGGGGCCAGGATACAAACATAGAAACACAGAAACTGTCAAACACTTCTATATGACCCGGGGCGGGGCATGGGGACCAGGACACAAACATGGGCTGGCTAGTTCTGTTTTGGCTCTAGTTCTGTCTCATTTCTGTTCTGACTGTGTTCTGGTCTGGCTCTGGTTCTGTCCCAGTTCTGTTCTTGTTTTGTTCTGGTCTGTCTGGTTCTGTCTGTGTTCTGTTTTTTGCACTGTTCTCTTCAGAGTCTGGGTCTGTTTCTGTTCTGGTATGGTTCTGTCTGTTGTTTTGAACTCTGTTCTGGTCTGGCTCTGGCTCATTTCTGGTATGGTTCCGTCTGTTGTTTTGAACACTGTTCTGGACTGGCTCTGGTTCTGCCTCTGGTCTGTTCTAACTTTGCTTTGACTCTAGTTTGGCCACTGTTATGTCCTGGTCTGGCTCTGGTACTGGCTCTGTTCTGGTCTGGATCAGAATTTGTCCCAGTCTCTGTTCTTTTCAGGTTCCATTCTAATATGGGTCTGGTTCTGTCTCTGTTCTAGTTCTGGTTCTTTTCTGTTCCATTCTTACTCTATTCTTATCTGGCTCTCATAGTATGTGTCTGGTTCTGTCTTTGTGCTGGATCTGTTCTGGTCTGGGCCTGGTTCTGTCTCTGTTCCAGCTTTATTCTGGTCTAACTCTGTTCTGGTCTGGCTCTGGTTCTGTCTCTGTCCCAGTTCTGTCCTGGCTCCTTTCTTGTCTGGATCTGGTTCTATCTCTGTTCTGCATCTCTTCTGGTCTGTCTATTTCTGCTTCTGTCCCCGTTCTGGCTCTGTCCTGATGACTTGGTTTCTGTTTTTGTTCTGTGCCTGTTCTGTCTATTCTTTGTAAATAACCTGCAGCCCCATACACAGTCACTATTTCCTGGTGCACAGTGCTCGCAAGGACCACTATGTGTCAGATTACTACCCCCTTATACTATACTCACATGGGTCACAAGTACACCCCCGCACTAGTGCACAGGTTAGTGCGCTAGTGCAGAGAAAGTGGCGGGATCCCATTAACAAGGTGCAGGTATGCATTTATTTATTTATTACATTTTGATAACTGGGTAAGCCCGCTGCCCCGAAGGTCCCTTTTTCAGGGGCGACCCGGGGAGTTACATGGAATAATACATGGTGTAGCATACAGCACAGGTACATTACACTAGACAGTGAGGAACATAATACATAGTAGTTTTTCAGCAGTTACATTTAAGAGGTTAGACATAGCAGCTTTTTAGCAGTTAATATTTCCTGGATAAGCTCTACAGATGGGGTGCACTGATAGCCCCTATTTCCACATGAGGGAGAGGGTGGCGTACATTAGGAGTCTCTCACTTTAGCAGTTGCATGTGGAGGTGACCATCATATTGCATGGTGGCACTAGCAACTCCCTGACACCCTCACCCCCTGCTTGCAATGCACAGTCACCCCATGACCAAAGGAACTACTGAAAGCAGTTCTTCAAAGGGTTGCTAGCTTGCAAGCTGGAATGTTTGTTCCAGTATGGGATAGGGCTCCACCAAACTCAGAAGGGACACAGATGGGGTTGGGGGGGATCCTCTGGATGCCAGTGAAGCATTAGAGCATTACTGAACCACCAATGTCAAACATCGAAGGCTATTAGATATGACATGGTACTTGGTCCACAAGCAGCCCTAAGGTGCAGGGCAGGTTGGTGGATGGCATCAGTGGTAGCACTGAGTGCACGGCCAGGGCATGGTACCGCGGTGCCTGGTGCCATGCCATAAGATGACCCCTGCGAAGCAGCAGTTCCTGAATCATAGTGTTCACACAGCCTATCTACAATCGCTAACATCTGGAACTGCAGTCTGCATAATGTGTAGGATGGTCCACCCACCTGACAACATCTCCTTCTGTGTATGGCAGCTTTGGTGGGTGGGGGATACTGGGAACCCTGTGCATCCCAAATGCTGCCACCCAACACTGTGCATGGGACTTTTGGATGACCAGGTGGATTGACCTTTAAGACCCTGTTGTAAATCCGGCCCAGGTAACTAATGTTTCAAAGCCGTTACAGGCTGTGTGGTGGCTCTGAGCATGAGCTATGGTGGTCTCGGCCCCCCAACCCCTGCAAAAAATTCCAGAATCTCAACTGGCATTGACTTATACTGTTGCTGGCATGGCGTGGCATCTGCCATCCAATCCTCCGAAGGTGGTCCCACCAGGGCAGCACTGAGACACATTGGCGGGACATGGTTAGGGGAAGTTCGCGCTGTGGTTATTCATACTTTTCTCGCCATGCGAACATACAAATTTGCCAGCAGATTTAGGCCTTCTGGTCTATCAAGTCTGCTCGTTGTGCAGGGATTCCAGCTTTGTTCAGGCTGATGTCCCTGCTCCTCCCTCCCCTCTCCGTGACTGTTTCATCCTTATCCTCTTCCGCTCCCCAGACCTTAATCCTCCCCCTAGATCTATCCCAGCCCCTCCTGAAACTCCCCACAGTTCTCGCTGAAATCACCTCTTCTGGCAGTGTGTTCCACTTGGTCACCACCCTTTCTCTGAAGAACTGTCTTCTAACCTCCCTCCTAAATAACCCCGCAGCTTAAGGATGTGCCCCATCATAGTTTTGATGCAGCTTTCTCTAAACAGACCTTCCTTGTTTGCTCTATTGAACCCTTTCATGTACTTGAAGATCTCAGTCATATCTCCCCTCTCGCTTCTGTGCTCCAGGGAGTACATGTTCATAGCCCCCAGTCTCTCCTTGTACGATCTACCCTGCTTAACTGCAGTCATCTTTGTAGCCCTCCTGTGGACCTTCTCCATCAGGTTGATGTTCTTCTTGAAGTGAGGTCCCAGAACTGCACTGCATACTCCAGATGTGGTCTCACCAGTGACCTGTTCAAGGACAGAACCACCTCTTGCTGCGTACTGCTGATTCCCCTGGTTATGCACCCCAACATCCTGTTTGCTCATGCCACACCTTCTTGTACTGCACAGAGTGCTTCAAGTCACTAGATATCATCATTCATAGATCTTTCTCTTCCACTGTGGGAGTTACCCAGGCCCCACCCAGCCAGGTAGTACTCTGTCCTGTCTTTTTTTACTCCTACGTGCATAACCTTGCACTTCTTTGCATCGAAGCCCAGCTGCCAGATCCCTGATCACCTTTCACGTTTTCTTAAGTCCTCCTTAAGTTCCTGTATCTCCTCTATTGAGTCCATCCTTCCACAGAGCTTGGTGTTGTCTGCGAACAGACTTATTTTGCCCTTGATGCCATCCTCAATATCGTTAATGAAAACCTAAACAGCATTGGCCTAGTACTGAGCCCTGTGGGACACTACTTGTGTGTGACCTCCTGGTACTAGACAGCTCTCCTCAATGATCACCTTTGGGGTCATGTCCTAGCCATCTTTCCACCCATCTAACCACCTCTCTCCCACTCCGAGGTCCGCCAATTTCCTGCTCAGCCTCTTGTGTAGCACTGAGTCAAAGGCCTTGCTGAAATCCAGGTACAGGATGTCCACTGCTTGGCCTCTATCCACCATTTTGGTGACCCAGTCAAAGAAGTCCATCAGGTTGGTTTGACAAGACCTCCCTCCCATAAAACCATGCTGCCTTGCATCCTGGAGGCCACAGTGTTCTGGGTGCTCTATCAATCTTTCTTTCAGTGTGGCTTCCATAAACTTGCATACTATCGAAGTGAGACTGACCGGTCTGTAGTTCCTTGGGTCATCCCTGGGACCACTGTTGTGGAAGGGCACCACATGTGCAATTCTCCAGTCCTGCGGTACCGTGCCCGACTCCAACAAACAACTGAACCGGTCCACCAGTGGCTCTGCAAGCTCCCCCCACCAGTTCCCTTAGCCCCCTGGGGTGCACTCCATTCAGATCCGTTGAAAAGCTAACAGTCCCTTTTTCACTCTTTCCTTTTCTATTGCCCTATCTGTCCCCTTCCCTTGCTCTGGTCCCCTTTTTCCCCCCTACTGGCACTGGGCCATGTGGACTAACAGATGATGTCAGTCTCCAGTTCATCAATCTGATACCTTTCAGAAGCACAATGCAAAGTCCACAAAAGAAATTCAAGGAAAAATAAAAAAATAAATAAAACTTTTTTTCCCCTTCCCAGCAGTGAAGAGGTTAATTTCCTTCACAGTTTGTGGAAAAAGCCAAAGAAGAACTCTCAGACCCCAGACTTGTTTTACTACAGAGCGATGCTGCCATCTTGTGATTGCTTGCTAGCCAGTTACATTAGCCTATAACAGCAACACACAGCGGAGATACATTTCAAAATAGTGTTGGAGATCCCTTCCTGATAACAGTTGGTCAGCCACACAGTAATTAACCACTTGCTCCATCATAATCACAGGCAAGGTATTAAACTATATTTCACATTTGGTGGTCATGTGGTCACTAGACTCACAATTTTATTGGTCAGAAATCCTATAGTCGTGGCCGTTTCATGCAGTTGTCCAGGATAGACACCCAAAATCTAAGGAGGCAGTTTGTCCTACTGGTTAAAGTGCTGGGCTGTGAATTTGCAGACCCAGGTTTGAATCCCACAATTGCTACTTTACTATGAACCTGAGCAAGTCACTTCGTCCCTATAATCTCTCTACTCTATTTGCGTGATTTTTAAATCTCCCAATGCACTGAAAACAGTGATAACATTCTCAGCCTCCATCTCCTGGAATGAAAAGTGCTTTGGGATACAGTGTCTAGGAAAGGTGTTATATAAATCCAAATTCTGTTCTACTCTGATGTCCCTGCACTACCAGTATCTAACTCATTGCTTTGTAAAGCATTTTGGGATACAGTGTGTATGAAAGGTGCTATATAAATCCATATTCTATTCAATTCTACAGTCCCTGCACTACCAGTATCCAACTCATTGCTTTGTAAAGCCTTTGAGATACAGTGTATGTAAAAGCGCTTTTAGAGATCCAAATTCTATTCTATTGTCCCTGCACTACCAGTTTCTAATTCATTGCTTTGTAAAGCACTTTGGGATACAGTGTGTATGAAAGGCACTATATAAATCCAAATTATATTCTGTTCTATTCAACAGCCCTGCACTACCAGTATCTAACTCATTACTTTGTAAAGCACTTTGGAACACAGCGTGTATGAAAGGCACTATATAAATCCAAATTATATTCTATTCTATAGTCCCTGCACTACCAGTATCTAATTCATTGCTTTGCAAAGCAATTTGGGATATAGTGTATGAAAATCCTTTATCCAGATTTTATTCTATTCTACAATCCCTGCACTAGTATCTATCTAATTGCTTTGTAAAGCACTTTTGGATACAGTGTGTATGAATGGCACTATATTAATCTAATTTCTCTTCTATTCTTCAGTCGTTACACTACCTGTATCTAACTCATTGCTTTATAAACCACTTTGGGATACAGTATGTATTAAAGGTGCTATATAAATCCAAATTCTATTCTACAGTCTCTGCACTACCAGTGTATAACTCATTACTTAGTAAAGCAGTTTGGGATGAAATGTGTATGACGGTGCTTTATAAATCCAGATTCTAAAATCACAGCATCACACTCCTTGTAAAGGAAAAAGCACTAGCTAGCATACTATTAATAAAGAATAGGGGGTGCCTAGTTTGCAGGAGGTTGGGATTTCTGGTGAAAGAAGGGAACAAACTCAGGGCTGAGCTTGCCAGAGTGAGGGGTAGTACCATCCACAGGGGCCTGGGGGCCTGGATGCCTCTGCCAGAGGCCCAAGAGGGCATTGAGAGCCTGATCATGATCTCCAAGATGACAGCACGGGTTCACGGAGGGGAGCTCACGCCAGACGGACCTGGTCAAAGGCCCAATCCGTGTAGAAGAAGCCTGGCAGTGTGGCCTAGTCCGCACAGGAGGAGTATGCCGGGGGGGGGGCTTGTCAGCAAAGAACAATGAAGTGGAGGAGCGCTGTAGTGTGGGGGGGGCTCAGCTGTCAGGGGAATGGAGAGACTGGTTTAGGACCTGGAGCCTGGAAGGTGGAAGGTAGTGTACCTTCCAGGTACGACAGCAGTGAAGGTACAGCACTACCCAGGCTCCAGACTCTGACGGGGGGACTGGCAGGAGTACTGAGAAGCCAGATGTTGTGATCCGCCTGGGAACTAATAATCTGTGAGGGTAACAGGGTAGAGGTAGTACTGGACGAGTTCAGGGTACTGAGAAGGAGGCTAGGGGAGAGGGCAGCCTTGGTAGCCTTCTCCGAAGTGCTGCCTGTGGCATGTGCTAGCCAGGCCAGGAAAGCTAGGACTGCAGACTTCAACGTGTGGCTACATGGATGGCACAGGGCGTGGGCACCGGGATCCTAGGGGACTGGGGAACCCTCTGGGAGGATAAAGTAGTGTATGTGGTGGATGGGGACCAAGGCACTGGGGAGGAAGATGGAAGGATATGTAAGTGGATATTTAAACTAAGCTGGGGGGGGTTAGCTTTCACATGGAGGGATACATAGGGCCACCCACCCAGGACAATACCCTCAGGGCAGGAAGTAGGATCATGGGGATAACAAGGGGGACAAGGGTGGGAGGGTTATAAGTTGTGACTCACAAATTCAGATAGCATATCTAAATGCTGCACAACAAACAAGGAACAGATGGTCAACACACGCTGGAGCAGGGGAAGATCAGAGGATCTAAAAAAGAACACAAAGGGGAACCAGCCATCCTGGAAAGCCATAGCGGTCAATGCCAGGAGCCTGGACAACGAAGTGCGAGATCTGTAACCACTGGCTGCGGAAGCCCAGCTAGACGTGTTGGCCATTACAGAAACATGAGCCGCTCCACACCACAGTGGGGACCTCACAGTTCCAAGGAATTCAGCCTTCAGGAAGAGTAGAAACAGGGGCAGGGGAGGAAGGGTGGCCCTATATGTGTGGGAAGGATAGAAATGGGCAGGGAGAAGGGGTGGCCCTATATGGGAGGAAAAGACAGAATTGGGGGAGGAGATAAGGGGTGGCCCTGTAGATGAGGAAATGATAGAAACAGAGGCAGGGGATAAGGGATCGCCCTATACATGAGGGAAAGGATAGAAATGGACATGGGAGCAGGTGTGTAGCAAGGAATTTCCATTTGTACACACATCTCAACAGCTGCCCCATTTAAATAATGTATGTCCTCTCCAACTGCTACCCTCCCCATGAGGGAAGGATAGAAGCAGGGGAGGAGGGGTGGCCCTATACATGAAGAAAAGATAGAAATGGAGGCAGGGTAGAAGGGGTGGCCCTGTACATTAGGGAAGGATAGAAACAGTGGCAGGGGAGGAGGGGTTCCCCTATACATGAGGGAAGGGTAGAAATGGGGGCAGGGGAGAAGGGATGGTCCTATACATGAGGGAAAGGATAAAAACAAGGGCAGGGGAGGAGGGGTGGCCCTATATGTGAGGGAATGATAGAAACGAGGGCAGGGGAGTAGGGGTGGCCCCATACATGAGGGAAGGATAGAAACGGGGGCAGGGGAGAAGGGGTGTCCCTGTATGTGAGGAAAGGATATAAACAGGGGCAGGGAAGGAGGAGTGGCCCTGTACATGAGAGAAGGCTAGACACATGGCAAGAGGGAATGGGTGGCCCTGTACATGAGGGAAGACCAGAAATGGGGGCAGGAGAGTTGGGTAACCTGAATAAACAGTGATGTGAAACACTGTGTTTTCAATGGTTTTCTTTTTGTGAACAACATGCTGTACCATTCTTTTCATGGAACTGGTAGTTTGGAGTTTTTTACTATGTCATGGTTTATGTACAGAATGTTAATTATGAGCTGTTGACCAATCAGAATCTTGCTCAGAGTTTTGTGCACACACTGTGACATAGTTAAAGTCCAGATAACTGGTTCCACGAAGAGAACTGTGACAGAATGCAGCCCATAACAACAAAACAAATAGAATAATAGCTAGGTTACTGTCCATTACCGGTGAGTAATACCATCGAGAGGTTTTGGACATACAGGAACCTCGAGAGTGAAGCTCAAGAGATTCTTACAAACCAGAACCTCGAGATGGTATCACTCTGTCAGTACGGGCAGCAACCTATCCGTTATTTTTTTTAATATATGGATCCGATTTTTCCTTTTTATGACAGTCCTGGCCAGTCACCGCACTGTCTCACTCCTCTCCCCTTCCCCCAGTAAGCAGGCTGTAGTACGAAACTTTGTTTTTTTAGTTTGGTAGGCAGCCCTACCTTTTCTTTATCTGCAGCATGCAGGATCAACCAGATAATTCCATTTTCATAATAAATAAAAGAAAAAAAGCTCAGGGAAATGTGGAGGGTGGGATACCCTCTCACTAAGCGAGAAACAGACGCCATGTTTTTATTCAGGTGTAAGCCACCCTTCTTGGGGCTGACTTACTAGGCCGTACTCTCTCTTTGGTTAGGTTCCCTTTTATGGGCATTTTCATGTTCTGTCCCAGGGGGACATTACTCTTAGCCCAGGTTTAAAAGAGGGGCTTTCCAGAGGGAAAGGGAGAGCTGGCAGACTGGATGTAGGGCAAGCCAGGCTGGGGTTTCAAACCCCTAGCCAGGGAGGTAGCGGCTGCTTCTAGGGTCCATGGCTACATGGTTTCAATTCCGATGGGGAGGGTGGTAGGGGTATGGTGACCATTGGGAACTGGGGTCCTGGAAAGATCAGCGGCTGGGTTGACAGCAGCCTAGAGGTAAGCCCATAGTTATCTGGGTTCGGGAGACCAAGTGCCCTAAAGGAAGGTATGGCAGTGAAGCTGTCATGGCAGTGGCAGGGTTGCGACAGGGCCTTTGAGGTGGCACCTAAGGTGGTAATTTCCTGTGTGGCACACTGCTGAGGTAAGTTTAGGAGGATTGCATTTTGGGATCGCATTTTATCAGGCCTGCCGTGCCCGTGTCTGGGGCAGGTCCCGTGTTAGGCCCAGTAAAGAAATGCAAAGTAAGAGAACTGCAAGGCAGGATCCGAGTCACACATGCTATAGTTAAAGCTAGCATCCTGTCTCTGTTGGAAGAGGGTTACAAACTGGTTGGTTCTCTGGTCAAGATTTTCAGAGCAGCCACAATGTGTTTAAAGGCCGCATCCCCGGTATTGGTTACTCCAGGGTAGGGAGTAAGGCACTCTCCAACTACAGGTTTAAGTCATGCATTGTACCTTCTAAGGTTTGAGCTTTACTCTGGTTCTGGTTATTTGTGTGGAGTCTGCTCCCTGTCTATCATTTTAGGCCTGTCTTAAGCATCTGTATCAGCCCAGTACTGTTTGTACCGCCCATGAATGTCCTCTGGCCTGTCTGTCTCTCGGCTCCATGGAGTTGTCCACTAAAGTTATTTATTAATTTTAAACAGAAACCGAATTAAATTTTATTTGTTCTTTTACTTTGTATGTGCTGGGATTATTTGAATGAACTAACTATATTCCTCCTCTGAAAAAGAAAATTCAGCCTCTGTCCACCTTGGCCCGGCCTGAAGTTGTGTGGCTTTTAGTACGCTAGAACCCCGTTGGGTGAAAAACAATCTGCACTACGGCTGCTTGAGATCAGCAGGCGAGGTAAGGCCGTGTATTTTTGAAGCCTGGAAGGTTTCTGGTTTGTACCCCATATTACCATCAGTACCCTAGACATAAAAGGGGCAAAGGGATGTTACATAGGTACAGGATAATTTAGAGGAATGCATGTCATTTCAGAAAATAAGAACTTTATAAACAGCTATAGAAATGATTTCCTGTCCTTTAAAGGTAGGATGTAGGTAATAAACACAGACACACACAAACATAGATAATTACGCAGAAAACCACCAATGGTCCGCTCAGTCTGCCTGTATTACCCTGTCACATCCCAGGCTTCTGTGTCTGTGGGGTCTTCGATACATTGTTCCTTTTGTTACCAGTGTGTCCTCTCCCATTTCCTGCTGAGTACCTAATATCCTCTTGACTCTATCCCAACCATATTTGAAGCCATTTAAGGTTTTAGCACCACCACCTCTGCTGGCAGACTATTCCATGGGTCAGCCACTCTTTGGTAATAATACTTCCTCACATACTTTTTAAACCTTCTGCCCCTTACCCTCCTCCACTCATGACCCCTTGCCCTGTCTTCTCTGTTCCAGGTCAATAGCTCCTCACAGTCCACCTTGTCGTTTCCTTTCAAGAACTTTCAGGAGGGAGTATAGCACAGTGGCTAAGGGCACTAAGCTGCAAACCTGGAGACCTGGGTTTGAATCTCATCAGCCCCCACTTGTATACTGTGTGACCCTGAGCAAGTCACTTAACTCCTGTGTGCTTCCAGGTCGCACCTGGAACCAAGCTCTGGCTTAGTGTGCCTTTCCTGGTTAAACAGTTTCCCCCTCCTTTCCCCTCTGGTTTTGAGTGAATACACGTTCAGTGCCATTAGTCGATCTGGCCCTGAATCGTCTTGGTCACCCTATGCGGTAGAAAAGTCTGAGCTAGGCAAAACATCACATCCCTGTCCACGTTTTAGGTTAATGCAGGTTAAAATTCTACGTTTATTGCAGCACAAACAGACACATGGCCTTCACAACTGACTCAACATTTCACCCAGTGACTCTGGGCTTTGTCAATGGTATACTGACCCCTAGTGGAATGTCTCTTATATAGCACACATTTATTTATTTATTTGTTTGTTTGTTTATTTATTAGAAAGGTCGGATTTACAACCTTTGAGTCATGGAGTCATTTACAAAGGCACCTTGTCGCGGGGGAGACAGACTTACATAGTGTGGTTACAACAGTGAGAACAGTGCAGGTGCAGGACGTTAAACGTGAGTACCTGTAGGTTACATAATAATGTTACTTATAATAGGTTACAGTCAAATACAAGGACCCAAGGGTTACATTGGGGTACAGCCCTGGGCATCCCTAGATAATACCTGGAGAGGGTGGAGGCAGGGATGGGGAGTGGGGCGGAGGGAGGGGAGAGGACAGGCTGTCTGGAGGACGTTGTCAAGTCAGGGAGGCCTGACAGGAGGATCCCACAGTGGATTAGTTAGGTGCATCTACAGCACTGAGCATCGAAGAGATGGTTCCGGAGGGTGATTTTGAAGGGACCAATTTTGGCAATGTCTGTGATGCAGGGTGGGAGGGAGTTGAACCAAGCAGGGGCTTGGTAATGGAAGGAACTCTTGGCTAGCGAGGTCCTGGTTCTGGGCACCAGAAAGGTGGCCATGACAGAGCTACGGGTGGCAACAGATGAGGATGCACGCCATAGGGAAGCATAGACCCGGGAGAGCCCTAGAAGAGATTTTTCGGTGAGTAGGCAGGTCTGGTAGCGCAGATTCCTCAAAAGTGAGCAGATTGGCGGTGGAGTAGAACAGGCAAGTGTGTGGCGGCTAGGGACTCCAGTCAGGAGTCTGCAGGCCTTATTGACTGAGAGCTGGATTTTAGTCAAGTGGTACTGTCCCCACAGTGTAAATGGGCAAGCCATAGTCCACTAGCGACAGGACAGAAGAGGTGATAGCCAGCCAGAGGGCAACCTGGGGGAGGCAATCTCTATGACAGTATAGTAGGCCTATCTGAGAATTTATGGCGGAGGATACGGCATTGATGTGGGTGTGGAAGGTGAGAGCCGAGTCGAAAGTGATGCCTAGATATTTGTAAGAGGTCACTTGCTCCAGTGGGTATGGAGTGCTGGGGAGAACGAAGAGGGGGCCATTCCTGGCCTTGTTTTGGTGATGGGAGAAGAACGTTGACTTGGTCTTCTTTAGGTTAAGGACAAGTCGGTGGTCAAGGAACCACTTTTCAGCTTGGTTGTAGGTGTGCTGGAGGGAGACCTGCAGAGAAGAGGGATCAGGGTGGGAGGCAAAGAGAACCACATCGTCACCATAGAGGAGCATTTTCCCTTTACAGGAGCTGGGGAGAGTGTTGAGGTAGAAAAGTACAGGGCCCAGAATGGAGCCCTGGGGTACCCCGGAATGAACAGGCCGGGTATTGGACAGAGAGCCATTTATCTTCACGCGCTGGATCTGGCAGAGAGGTAGCTGGAGAACCAGGCAAGGGGACCAGCAGAAAAGCCGAGTTGGTGGAGGGAGTCAAGCAGGAGGGGGTGACAAACAGTGTCAAAACCTTGGAGAGGTCTATGAACACTGTGCCGGCAAGGTTGCCGGAGACAAGAACAGAGTGCAGGTACTGAGAGAACTCCAGGCAAGCAGTAGTGGTACTGTGTCCTGGGTGGAAACCATGTTGTTCTGGGCACATTATGTCATATTTGACCAGGTACTTAGAGAGTTGAATAGACACTATTTTTTCTAGGGCTTTAGAGAGCGGGGGAGGATAGAGATCAGCCGGTAGTTGTTAGATGTGGACCGATCTCCACTCCTATGTATAGGGGTGACTTCAGCTGATTTTGAAGCACTGGAAAACTGACTGAGGCATACAGACTGGTTTAGTAGGTCTGTAAGGGGGACTAGGACAACATCCAAGACTAGGCGGAAGATCCTGGAATCTAGGGGGTCACAGCTGGGATTGTTGATACCAAGGGCTTTTAACAGGTGTGGCCTGGCTAAGTGGGGGATATAGTGTGCAGGTAGAAAGTAGGACAATCCAAGGCAGGAAGGGTAGAGGTGGGGATTGGGTTAAAAAGTTGTTTGGGAGGATAGAGCTTAGGTCAGAGAAAGTAGTATTGAGGCAATCAGCTATGCGAGTTGGGTCTGTAGTGATGGTGCCATTGATGGAGAGCTGGGACGGGGGGGGGTCTTCCAATTAAGGTCTTTCATGCCATCCCAGAAAGTCCGGCAGAACCCCAAGTGGATGCGAGAGTGGTCTGATAGTGTTCTGCTTTGGCCCATCTAATGGCTCAGGTGCACTGATTACATGCCGCGCTGTAGGCTTGTCTATCAGCCAACTTGCCTGATTCGATTGCGATGTGCCAGAGATTATCCCTGTGCTTAAGATTTTTGATTAGGGATGGGGAGATCCATGTGGTATTTTGGTTTTTAGTACAGATTTTGGTGGGGGGGGCGAAAAGGTCACAGGCCTTGCTGAAGGCATTAGTGAAGAGGTCTAGGGCTGAGTCAATATCAGGGGTGTGATGGATGGGGGACCAGTCCAGCTGTGCTAGATGCAATTGTAGCTTTCTGAGACCCCCGGGGTGTAGACATAGAAACATAGAAACATAGAATTTGACAGCAGATAAGGGCCACTTGGCCCACCCAGTCTGCCCATTTCCCTACCTGATGGATAAGCTGCAGATCCTAGTTAGCCAGCAGCCTACTTCTTCCTACCCCCACCCCCTAGAATTGCCTTATGACTGTCCCATGCATGCTTGAATTCCACCACTGTTTTTGACTCCACAACCTCCTCTGGAAGGCTGTTCCATACATCCACAACCCTCTCTGTGAAAAAATATTTCCTTAAATTAACTCTGAGCCGCCCCCCTTCTATCTTCAAATTGTGCCCTTGTTCTTGCACACCTCTTTTTTTGAAAGATGCTACCCTCTTGGACTTTGTTGATTCCCTTTGAGGTACTTGAAAGTTTCTATCATGTCCCCTCTCCTCCTTTCCTCGAGGCTATACATATTAAGCTCCTTAAGTCTCTCATATGTCTTCCGGTGCAGACCCTGCACCATTTTAGTTGCCCTCCTCTGGACAGCTTCCATCCTGTCTATGTCTTTACGGAGATTGGGTCTCCAGAACTGCACGCAGTACTCAGATGTGGTCTCACCAGCTGTCTGTACAGAGGGATAATAACTTTGTTTTCTACTGGGGATGCCTCTCCTATGCATCCCAGTATCCCCATCCCCTCCTTGCTGCCCTCTCACATTGCTTGCCCACCTTTAGGTCATCTGATATGACTACCCCAGGTCCCTTTCCATTTTGTTGTTGTTAGTATCTCACCCCCATTGTGTACTCTTCCCCTGGGTTTTTGTTTCCCAGGTGCATTACCTTGCACTTCTTAGCATTGAATCTAAGCTGCCACACATTTGACCATTCCTCTAACCTTGCCAAGTCCCTTCTCATCCTTTCCACCCCACCTTGTGCATCAACTCTGTTGCAGATCTTTGTGTCATCTGCAAAGAGACATACTTTTCCTTCCAGTCCCTCTGCAATGTCATTTATAAAGACATTGAAGAGGACCGGTCCTAATACTGAACCCTGTGGTACCCCACTGCTAACCCCCCTTTTTTCAGAGTGGACTCCATTTACTATTACTCTCTGTGTCCCATTCTCCAGCCAATTCTTTACCCAGACTGTCATCTTGGGACTCACTCCCAGGCTGGCTAACTTGTATATTAATCTTTTGTGTAGGACTGTGTCAAATGCCTTGCTAAAGTCTAGGTAGGCCATGTCCACAGCCCCTCCCTGATCAACTACTTTGGTCACCCATTCAAAGAAATCTATCAGATCTGTCTGGCATGACCTTCCGCTGTGAATCCATGCTGCCTAGGGTCCTGTGCCCTCTGGCCTCTAGATACGTAACAATTCTTTCCTTCAGAAGTGATTCCATCATTTTCCTATCACTGAGGTTAAACTAACAGGTCTGTGTTTCTCTGCTTCTGCCTTGCTCCACTTTTGTGAAGGGGAATCACATCTGCCCTCCTCCAGTCCTCAGGTACCACCCCATCCTCCCATGATTTGTTAAAGAGGGTAGTCAGTGGTGTCACTAGTTCTACCCTTAGTTCTTTTAGAATTCTGGGATGAATCCTATCCGGCCCCATTGCTTTGTCCACCTTCAGTTTTAAGAGTTCTTTCAGAACTCTTTCTTCTGTAAATGGGCTGGTATCAACTTCTGTATCCAGAGTGTTTCTACTGTTTGTTTTAGGTACCTCCCTCTTCCTTTGTAAATACTGAGCAAAAATATTTGTTTAGTATCTCTGCCTTTTCACAGTCACCCTCTGCCCACCCTCCCTCCCTTTATTAAGCCTCACTATCCCTCCCTTGGTCTTCCTTTGCTCCTGATGTACCTATAAAGGTTTTATCCCCTTCTTAACTGAGTTGGCTATCTTTTCCTCGGTTTGGGCCTTGTTGTTCTGACTGCCTTTCCAGCTTCCTTTTGCTTTAACTGATACAGTTCTCTGTCCTGTTCCTTCTGTGATTCCTTTGTACTTCCTGAATGCTTTCTTTTTCTCTTGAACCTTCACTGCCACTTCCTTTGAGAACCATAGTGGTTTCTTACATCATTTTGTTTTGTTTATTTGCTTCACACAAAGGCTTGTTGCCTCTGTGGCTGGCAGTTTTATTATTCCCCATTGTTCTTCCACCCCTCCTTCCTGCCCATTTGCTAGTGCATTCCTTAGGCACTCACCCATTTTGGCAAAGTCAGCCCTCCTAAAATCCAGTACCTTTGTCTTTGTATGGCTTGACTCTATTGATGTGTTTATTGTGAACCATACTGTTCGATGGTTGCTAGTTCCCAGATGGCTACCCACTTCTACATCTGTGATCCTCTCTTCAGCTCCATTTGAGAGAGCCAGGTCTAAGATTGCTCCCTCTCGAGTGGGCTCCAATACTAGTTGCCTAAGGCATGCCCCCTGTAGGGCATCTAGAATAACCCCACTCTTAGAAGTGGCTGCTGCAACTGCACTCCAGTTAACATCTGGCGCAAGGTGGCCTGGGGCATAGCTTGTGGTATGGAGGATGACCAGAAGCAGTGGATAGGTGAGTGATCACTAAGTGAGTCGGGGAGGATGTTGATATCCCGGATTTTATGAGGGTGGTTCTATAGTATTATGTCTAGGAGGGTGCTGAACCCACTTGTCCGGTTGAATCTAGTGGGCTGGGTGACTAACTGGGACATGTCCAGGGCAGCGAAGGAGTCCCTGTTGTGGGAGGCAGTGGTACCAAGCCAAGTGACGTTAAGGTCACCTAGGATGAGTTGCTCGACTTTGTGTGGTAGGGAGGTGAGTTAGTCGATGAGAGACTGGACCGCTGGGTTCTGGTTCCTTGGGGGTATGTAGGAGACCGTGAGGGAGAGTGGGCCCCTGGCTGGGTCAGGGGTACTTTCTAGAGTGAGGGCTTGGGTGACATAGTCAAGCTTGGGGGCAGGGAGTGCATGGCTTATAAGGGTGTCCCGCACGTAGATTGCACACCCACCGCCACATTTACTGACTTGGTCTT
Source organism: Neoceratodus forsteri (assembly GCA_016271365.2). Lineage (NCBI taxonomy): Eukaryota > Metazoa > Chordata > Ceratodontiformes > Ceratodontidae > Neoceratodus > Neoceratodus forsteri. The sequence goes on along the minus strand of CM028130.1, from coordinate 1,626,164,443 downwards.
CCCTGAACATTTAAAGTGACCACAGTGCAAACAGTTAAATCAAAAAATAGTGGACACACGTGCACGTGCAAACATATTAGACACATTTAAAAACATGAATTCCACATATCAAATTGACATCGTTAGTTTAATGTTAAATTATACAGTACCTGCCCAGTGGCACTGAGGGTTGTGGAGTTAGATGCCAAACCTCGCGCCATTCCGGCAACCAGAGTTTGGGAGTGAGCCTGGGTTGTTGGGGGTCGGCCAAGGGGGAAGGAAGGGAGGGAGGGATCATGTGAATGAGTATGCACTGCAAGTCTACTGGTCCACAGTGTGGTCCAATGGGCTTGCAGCTGCTACTGTAAGCTGTCATTCGGCGGGCAGCCACAGAGGTATGCAGGTGGGTTTGCTGCCCGCCAATAATGGGGGGGGAGCTGGTTGGACTGGGGGTCCTGTGTGGGTGGGGGTGCCACTGGACCACCAGGCAATTGGTTTGGGTAACAGTATGGGTGATCATGGTTACCAGTGAGGTGGGGGGTACCACTAGACTACCAGAGACAGTAAAGTAATTCATATTCAGCAATCAGAGGTACGGGTAGGGAAGGGGTAACCACTGGACCACCAGGGATAGTAAATAATTTTATTCTCAGCGATCAGAGGTTTGGGAGGGGAGGGGGGTACAACTGGACTACCAGAGATATGGAAATATTCATTTACGGTGCTTGGAGGGTCAGGATGGGGAGGGAGTACTACTGCGGTCCATGGTACAGGGACCGCATACTGTGCAGGGGGCCAGGCGCATTTTGCTGGCCAGCCCTGCACAACACATGCAAATGGGGCCATAATGACATGCAAATGGTCCCATTTGCACCTTTGCATGCATTATGGCTCCATTTACATATTGGTGTCTGACTATCAGAATTTGCACGCCGGGCGCATCTCTGATGCGCTGGCGCATTTCCCATTCCTGGTATTCAGACCCATCTGGGGGGATGCACTGGCGCATTGTATTTGCGCAGCACGCATTATGTGATATATTCAGAAGGGATGCACCATGGCACATCTCTTTTGAATATATCCCTTAGTTGCTCCAGCGCAACTCAGTTGTCGCCATTGCCAGGTGCAATTTTGAATACTGGGCCCTTAGAGTACAGCCAGAGAAACTGACAATGTTTAATAACATCTCTTGCTTGCAGTCCTCTGGTTGCAACCCCCATTGCTGCTTGAACTGTTCTTGAGGTTGTCCACCTCTGCTTCATCCTCTGTTGGCGCCAGCCACCCTTCCATACCCGCATGTGTCTCCTTGGAAGTGGGTTTTCCTGTTGCTGCACCGGAGTTGTACCTCTTGCACTCACAGGGTGGACGGTGATGGAAATGAGAAGCTGCACCCAAGAAGCGCGGAGCTGTTGATTCTGCTTCAGACTCACTGGTTTGACCAGCATTGTTCTGTGACTGATTATTTTAAAACTGAACATGGGTTATGGGGGGGGGGGCACGTTTCTTGTACCAATCCCAAACGTGGCCATTTTGATAATTGTCTGTGCCACGGTCAAACTTTCTCTGCATTGCCTGTTGTTGTATCCATTTGTCCTGTGTTTCAATGGCTTCCTTGAGCTCTTTGTTTCAATCTTCAAACTCAAGTGAGATTGAGAAACTGTTACATATTACCTCTCTGCGTTATAGTTCCTCCTTCGTTTTGTTTTGTATATCCACAGCAGCTTCCAGAATCATCCGTACGAGAACTGCAGAGGCCTGCAGTACAGACTCACATCAGTGATTCAGAAAATGCACACTGTCCTGTCCAAACGCTGGTAACTCTAGAATAGTCAGTCCTCTGGGCATCCACCAATGCTTCCAATGTTACCATCAACCAGTAAAGGTGAAGAATTTTGAGGGCTACTTTTTCATATGTTCTGAACGCACCCCAGTATTAATCCGCTCCTCCTCACCTTTCTTTGTTGTTGCTGTCGATGCTACTGCTACCTGAGTGCCTGAACTGCTTCTAAGTAATGCACTATTGTCACTTTGTACAGGGTAAACTGAAGCCAGTAAACTCTTGGTGGAGGCCGTACTTGTACTGGGTTCATTGGCTGCTGCAGATTCAGCCTTTCACTGGATCAGAGAAACATGAATGGAGGGTCAGAATGAGCACACACCCAAAGGACAAAGTTCAGACACTGAATGCTCGAGCTGAAGGGCTGCTCTGGTCTGGTGGTGCACACGGTAACAAAATACAATGTAGAAAAGTCTGAGCTGGGCAAAACATCACATATCGCCATGCATTTTAAGTTAGTGCAGGTTAAAATTCCAAGTTTGTTGCAGCACAAACAGAAGCACAGTCTCCACCAGCTGACCCAACATTTCCGGCTTTGGGCTTTGTCAAGGGTATACTGATCACTAGTGGAGCATCTCTTATCCTATGGTGTACCTTCTTTAGCCTGTCCCTGTCCTTTTGTTAGATGGGGACTCCAGAACTTGGCACAGTACTCTAGGTGTTGCCTTACTAGGGATCTATGCAGTAAGAGTACCCACCGCCTTCTACTGTCAAACCCTCTCTCAGTCCACCCCAGTATCCTGTTAGCCTTGCTAAAGGCCTTATTACATTGGCTGGTTTGTTTAAGGGAGTCACTAATGATGATTCCTACTATAGGTCTCTTACCTTTGATGTTGTGTTCAGCTTAACCCTCCTCCCCCATCCAGTACTCTCTTCTGGGGGGTTTTGTTCCCTAAGTGCATAACTTTACACTTCTGGTCACTGAATTTCAGCTGCCAGACTTTGGATCAATTGTTCAACCTTAGTAGGTCTCTCTGTAGTTGCCTTATTCCCTCCATGTTGTCAACCTTACCACAGAGTTCAGTGCCATCTACAGATAGATGGTATACCGACTGCGCAACGTCAGGAATACCGCGAAGACCATCACAGCGACATTTTTGGCAGTTCACGTGATGGTCTCCATGTTCCAACACTGTTGCCCAGTGAGGTGTTTGCCCCATCCCTGACCTAACTCTGACTGGAGTTACAGAATCTAAAGGGGCAGAGCCCCCCACAGAAAACACTTGGTACCCGAGCAATGACACAACGCCAGTTGACGGTGTTGTGCTATCGCTGTGCCGTCGGTCAACAAATTTCTTGTCACCACGGCATAGTAGAACTGCAAATAGACACAACCTGCCCTGGATTCTCTCTTGTCCCTGATGAACATATTGAAGGGGACTGGGCCTAGAACAAATCCCTCCCTGTGGTGCTCCACTGGTGACCTCTTTTTCCTCTGAACTGACCCCATTCACCACAGCTCTCTGCTGCCTCTCATTGAACCAACTCTCTACCCACCTATTTCCTTAGTTGTTCTCAGACCTGCCATCTTCTTTAGCAGCCTTTCAAGTGGTGCTGAGTCAAATGCCTTGCTGAAGCTGAAGTGGAGTAATTCTATGGCATGGTCCTTATCAGCGACCTTGGTTACCCAGTCAAAGAATACTGTCGGCATGGCGGGAGTAGGAGGATCGGAAATCAGCCAGCGTTAAGGACAGTAGCCACCAGCAGAACAGAAGCTCCTGCTGGAGCCACGCGGGCAAAGAAAAAGGGACAGAAAACCAATCTGGTTCACAAGGGAGGTGGTGGGTGCAGTGAAGAAAAAAAGGAAGGCTTTCAAGAGATTCAAAAACAGCCAGAAATATGGGCCATTAATCTTTTTTTCTGCCGTCATTGTCTCTGTTTCTCTGATTGGTTCAGGGATGTATACCTTGTAAAGCTGAAGGAAGCCAACAGGGTTGTGCGGAAAGCTAAGGCCAATCCACAACATGTAGTTAAGATACCAGTGCTCTTCCCCCCACCCGCTACCACCCCCCCCCGCTGCTTTAAAGCCTGCAATTTTTTTTCAAATAACTCCAATATTCCTACTTGTCATAAAGTGTTAGAGAGGTTCTTGGTCTCATCATCCAGCTGAATTATGAGCAAGTCTGACCACCCCAAAAAGGTAACCATCTCCATCAGTCAGGAAATAGCATCTCATTTTAGCTTGCCATTCTGAGCTGAGGGTAAGGTACCAATGCCCCCCCCCACACTGCTTTAAAGTCTGCAATGTTTTTTCAAACAACTCCAATATTCTTACTTGCTACAAATAACCCAGAGGATTGCAGAAGAAGTTAAGGAAAGAGACTAGGCCTTCTTTTGTTACATCAGACTTGGTCCTCCCTAGAGATTAGTTAACAAACGGGAAGATGATCAGGAGGTGGAGGGCATGCCAACGTGGTGGGCAGAAAACTGGCTGAGCAGCAGAACTCAGATGGCGGTGACAAGCAAGGAGTTCTTGGGAATGAGGAAAATCACCAGTGGGGTACTGCAGGGGGAGGTGCTAGGCCAGACCCTTTTTCACATCTTCAGTAGTGATATCGGTGAAGGCATCAGCGGCACAATGTGCCTGTTTACAGAGGACACCAAGCTCAGTGGCAGCTCCGACACTGACGAAGGTATCCATGAGTTAAGAGAGGACCTGGAGAGACTTGAGAGTCAGATACAAATCTGGCCACTGGGCTTCTGTGTCAAAAAGTGCAAGGTCATGCACGCAGGAGACAAGAATCCGGGACAGGATTCCGGTTGGGAAGGGGGACAGTTTATGTGACAGAGGAGGAAAGGGCCTGGGAGTGGTGCTATCCAACAGCCTCAACTTGTCAGCACAATGTGATAAGGCAATAGTGTAGGCAAACGGGATGCTGGGATGCACTGGTAGGGGGATCAGCAGCAGAAATGAGGAGGCCCATATTGCCCCATACAGGACCCTGGTGAGACCGGTCCACACCTGGAGTACTGTGTACAATTCTGGAACTTGATCTCTCCCCTAAAAATGGACATCACCCAACTGGAGACAGAGCAGAGGTGGGCAACCAAATGATTCGGAGGCAACACAAAAGGACAGGCTGGATCACTGTAATGCGCATCACCTTGGCGTCAATAGAGGTACCCTACAATGCTTGCAGCTGGTGCAGAATGCAGCAGCCAGGCAGCGGCATCATCACATGAGCACTGCTCACCAGTGAGACAAACCCGATGAATGCCGCACCATCACTGGAAGCACCAGAGGTGCCTGGCGAGAATCTCAGTTTTGAGCCCTCACCATGGATTTCTCTGGCAAACTGAGTTGCTTTCTCCCTCACAATAGATCTGGACAAGGGGACCCTATTTGCCCTCTGCTGCGTAAACCACAACTGTGAGGCTTTGTCTACTTCACATTCATCAGCTCTCCTCACGTTTTTTAGGCTTGAAAGTATCAGACTCAGAAGCCTTCTGTACAAAGTCCGAATCCAACAAATGGAATCAGATTAGATCAGGTAACCCTAATGTTCCAATTTTTAGAACTGCAGTCCAAAAATCCTAATTCCTAAACTAAATCCTAAAACTTATTTCTAAATAGAAATATAAGATTTAGGATTCCAATAAGAGTGTCAGTGTCAGTGGCTCAGTAGGTAGCACACTTGCCTTTGAGGTCAGAAGATCAGAGGGCTGTGGGTTCAGTTATCACATCTGACACTTGGGTTAATATCCTAGTACTGACACTGTAGTGCAGCATGAGAGGGTGCTGCACTTCTGAGGTGCCGTCTTCGGTTGAGACGTTAAACTGAGGTCCCATCTGCCTGGATTGGTGGCAGTTCAGGTGGATGTTAACGATCCCATGGCACTTATCGAAAGAGTAGGGGAAATTTTATTAGACAATAAAACAAATATACCAAAGGAAAGCAACAGACATAATGTTATACAGGGGAAAAAAAATAATTCCAAACATCATATGTAATAAGAAGAAGAAGAAGAAAAAAGAGAGAACACAGTAATTCATCGTACCCATCCAATATTACGCCATAAAAAAGCACCTACTTCTTCTCCTAAAGTGTGGAATTCATATTCATAAAGAGTGTCCACTTCTTCCTGTATATGAAAAAAAAACATCTTGCAGCTGTAAAACTTTGTTCTGGAGCACTCTCAAATACCTGGCCTGCCAAATATGCCATTTTAGACAGGCTAACAAAACTATTACTGTGCTTTTATGCCATTTGTTTCATTCTGCTGGAATCTGCCCTAATACCAAAATATCATAAGAAAGTACCCCAGCCCACCAGTGTGCCAATGCGGACCAAAAATTTTGAGTATGGAAACATTCAAAGAACAAGTGCTGCAGTGTCTCAAACTGCCCCGGCAGGATTGTTCCTGACAAACCCTATCACTAAGCTGCTTGTGCTTGTGATTAGCAATAACATAGAGAATTTGATGAGCACACAGCCAAACCACATCCTGCATTTTTTTAGGGATTTGAGGTTCTATTACACTTGCTAATAATGAAACTGTGTTTCTGCTAGTAGGTACATTAAAAAGAGGGTCTTCAAAATAACAAGAGGATACAACTTAAGTGTAAACGGATTTCCTTTCATGAGAAACAAACCAGCTAAGCTCCACTTTCCACATGCTAATATACTTCAGTGTATGCTGAACATAAAGAGGGAGTTGTTTATCTGTAGAATGCCACTTACCCCATCCCCAGGCTGTTAAAAAGGGGCTACCCCACAGTGACATACACATTCGATCCATTTCATCTTGCTCTAATAACACAGGCCTAACTGAACTATAAAATAAATTACCAAGAAAATAGACAATGGAATGTATCATACCCAATCCACCTGCACTCCAGGGTCTGTAGGTGTGCGCCATCTTCACAGGGTTCAAACAACTGCCCCACAGCAGCTGAAAAAAAAGACTCATCATTTTTGTATGCATGCAAAACGGCAATGGAAATATACAAGAAATAAACAAAAAAAAGAGGAGCAATATAGGATTTCAAGAGAAACACTCGTTTTTTACGTGTCATCTTCCAAGATTGCCATTTTTTAACCTTGTGGTACGCTTTGTCATAAGCCATGTCCCAATTACTCTGTACAGACTATTGAGAACCAAAATATACACCAAGGAGTTTCAAATTATCTGTAACAACCAAAATATCAAAGATGCTTATACTAGGGGCCGTACCTAAGGGAATCAATGAACACTTAGAAGTATTAATCTTAATTCCAGTACTGGCTTGCAAAGAATCCAAAAGGACAAGGACTTGCTTTCCAGAATCCGTATCAGCTATAAAGCATATACAAGTCATACGCATAAGCCAAAACTTTAGAAAAGTAATAACCATCAGAGGAAACAATAGCCAAAAATATTATCATCTGTTTCAATGGAATGCAACAAAGGATCCAAACCAAAAACAAACAACAACGGGCTCAAAGGACATCCCTGGAGAACCCCAACCTGATAAGGAACAGAGAAACCCAAATGCCCATTAACCAAAGGTGTCACCCTTGCTGACCTGTAGAGGGTTTGAATCAAAGCCAAAAAATGAACAGGAATACCACAGTGTGTCAGAACAGCCCAAAGATAATCATGGCGTATGGCATCAAAGGCTTTCTCTTGATCTAGGGCTAACAGATAGCCAGATAGCCTATTTCAAAGACCCTGATCTATTAATTCCCTAATATAGATTAAGTTCTGAGAGATGTTTCTGCCAAGAACAGCACAAGTTTGCATGGAAATTAACAATTTGTTGGCAATCTTGGAGAGACGGTGAGTTAAAATATTAGCCAGAATTTTATAATCAGAGATCAACAAACTCAATGGTCTCCAGTTTGTAATAAAGCAGGATTCCCTTTTTTATATAGAAAAATCATTATTCCATTACTCATACTAGTAGTAAGTCTTTTTTCTGCTCAGACAGCTTGAAAAAGTAAAAGTAACCACGGTGAGAGAATATCTCCATATGCTTTGTAAAATTCATTCGGCAGGCCAGCTATCCCTGGTCTAGTGCATGTAGACAAACAGCCTATGGCTTGAGTAATTTCATTTAAAGAAATAGGGGACAAAAGTGCCTCGGTTTCTGAGGGTGATAGTGATGGAATTTCAAGACGTTGAAAAAAAGGATGGAAAGAACCGTAACTGGGCTTTTTAAAAGTCTGAAAAACATAAGACTGAGCTACAATCTGTAATCCTCTGGTGTCATGGACAAATGACCCATCAGGAGCCTATAAAGCAGACGTACAAATTTGGCAGTTCCTGCTCAGAAAGATCAAATGGGCTTACCTGCTCACGAGTACCAGTAATAACACATTTCTGTTGATACCTATACCCACGTCTCTTGTTTCGAGAAAGTCAATCATCTTAGTTTTAACAGCCTAAAAACTGTTGCCGCATAGTACCTGGTGAGGAGCGTGCCTGTGACAACAATTTTAAATACTGAGCTCTATAACTCAGATAAGTTAAATAGAATTCCTGGCTTTAGTCTGAGAGACTTGAAGAAAAAGTGCCTTCAGATCACTTTTAGGTGTCTTCCCACTAATCAAGCGGACCACTCATACAAAACAACATCTGACCTGATTGAAAAAAAAGGAATGTATCTGTGAGGAAAGATCAATCATCTTGTAATAAAGACGTGATCAACCTCCAATAACCACGTCCCATCAGAAGTTCTTGAAATCAGCCAATAGTTAATTTTAGAATTAAATGATCAGAAGTCTCTAATGATAATGTTGCAATGGTAAAACATGTAAGTCTCTCTGACAAAAACCAGAAATCTATTCTGGAAGAAATTGTATCTTTAAAAAAGGTATGTACTGGTATCTGTTGTAATTTATCATAAGCATCTACTAAATTATTACTTTTTAAGACCCGTAATAACGCATTAGTATCACAAAACAGCTTCTGGGTTTTACGACCCCAATCTCTAGCAGCAAGACCACAATTAAAATCACTCACCCACAGGGCCAGCTTTGAAGTATGCAACACGGAGAGATGCGATGAAACAAAGCTGACCTGTCAGCCTTTGACTGAGGGCATAAACATTAATAAGGCAGTATGCACAATGGAAACAATGATATCCAAAAGGTAAGTCTACCAGGTAGAAGGTCTAAGACCTGCAAAACGTGTACTTCTATATTAGAAAATAATATACCCAAACCATCACAAATATCCTCTCTAGCTCTAGCGACCAGAAGGAGACACCCACCGCCAATCTTTTTCTGCATCTTTTATGTTTTTCAGTGAACTCAATCTGGTATCCTGTAAGAGGATGATAGAACCAGGATGTTCACTTAGGCTGGCAAAAGTAATATGTCTCCTTAATTTAGATTTGATACTGTTCACATTAACAGTAAGGAAGGAAATGTCTTTTGCCATAAAATACAGAAAGGTAAGGGTCAAGGAGCAGGAGAAAATGCAAATCATCTCCTTTCCTTTCTCTTTTTTGGTTTAGGTTTATCCTTAACCTCTATATCAGGAGAAGGTTCTGGAAGTGAGGAGGTAACTGAGGAGAAATCAGAGTCTGCCCTGTCATCATCTCCCTCATCATCCAGTAAGGGGGCAAAAGGATTAGGAGCTACAACTGTATCAGTGTCAGGAAAAGGAGAAAGGGCTTCAGAACTAGATTTCAAAGACCTAGAACGAGTGACCCTTTGAAAGGGAATTTCACACTGCACTCCCGGGGGGGGCATACTATTGGTCTCTGTTCTTCCACAGAGTGCAGCTAGTCCGAGGGAACATCAAGTGGAGGACTCCCTATCAAACCAAAGGAGCAGCCACTTGTTCAGAGTTTGTAGGAGTAGGAAACAGGAATAAGTTCAGCACCTCTCTAATGGTGAGGAGGAGGAAAGAAACTGGGGCAGTAGTGTCCATGTGCTTTAGGGCCTGAGCCTGAGTTGTCCCTTCTTCAGCAGGAACTGAAGAAGAGGTGGATGGTATGTGGGGAACAGTAGTAGGTAAATCAGTATGCAGAAGTGAATCCTGCATCTTCTGGTGCTCCTTTTGAGCACTGGCAACATAGACATCTTGTTCAGCACGGACAGCGGGATCAGCCTGATAATGAGAAGCCCAAGAGCAAGAGCGGATAGTGTGGTCCTGCTCATCACAGAGGTTACACCTCATTGGACATCTGCAGTGAGCCCCTATATGGCATAGATCCCCACAAAGCCCACACTTCTGTTGGTCACACACATTACTCTAATGCACCAATGCCCCACACATATAACAGGCCCTTGGTTGCCCCAGATAAAAAAGAACACCCCTGTCCTATCCTAGAAAAAAACAGTCAGGCAGGTGTTTAGTTAAGCCATTCTCCAAATGCAGGTCAATTAAATAACACCAACCCCTTGTCCAAAGATGTTCATCGTCAAGATTGGGCTCAGGGGGGCCCTTAACAGTACAGTGCTGCTGTAACCAGTAGGTTTTATATCAGCAACGTTGACTCCTTCGTTGTGAAACAAAATCATAATTTCCTTTGTAACAGGTTTAGTTAGGGGAATAGCTATACAAGGTTTCCACAAGGGAGTGTTTTTTAAAGCCTGATATTGTTTCCAAAACCGGTCCAGCCCCGCAGGATGCTTGAAACTGATGTCGAAAATAGAATCCCCAGGCATATGAATTAATGCATAGATCTCATATGCATAAAACCTCATACTTTTCTTCAGTAATTCCTGTCCTTTAAAAAGTCTATTAGGAATATCATCCATTGATCCCCTCAATTTCAACCTTACTGCATTACGTCTGGCTGCAGGCTCATTTAATAAACCAAACGTAGCAGGAAACAGTTTTTCATTCACCTTGGCATGCCATACAGATGAGATAATTTGTTGCTCAGGTTCAGTCAATGAAGGTGCTGCAGGATTAGACTGTCGAGATACAAACCGCCATTCAAGGCCTCAGCGGGGTGTCAATGGACGTGTGGCAGGCCATCTTCTAGCTACCTAATATCGTCCATTAAATCAAGACAGGGAACAAGTGAAACAGGAGCAGACCTTTCGGCAGGTAACTGACCTGGAGGAATTCCTGAGTCTGCAACTGGGGAAGAGAGAGCTTTGTCCCCTCCAGCTGGTAAATTTGCATCCCAAGAGTTCCCATCAGGGGATTTCACCCACTCTGCAGCTTCTAAGGCTGCAGCTACCCAGGTAGCAGGTGCTTTAGCTTCCCCATTTATCAATTGCCTAGTTGGTGTAAAAACAGGCGCAGCCACAGACAAAGAAGGGGATATACGCCCTTTAACAACTTGCATACTGACACCCCCAGCCCAAGAGTGGTTGTGCTTCGGGGAGAGGCCTATAGAGAAAAGCCCCACTCGAGCCTTCAGAAGTAACAGTCAAACTACTCGTAGTAGCAATCCCCACAGATTCGGTAATCGGATGTTGTAGTACAGCGGCAGAAAGAACCGCAGACTCACCCCTTTCCATTCGTGGTGTCTTAGTGGAGCAGGAAGGTTGCTTGGGTGGCAGCTCCGTGGGTTCCATAGCTGGTGCTTCAGGGAAAGAAACTGGTGCAGCGGTGTTACGTGATCCTTCCTGTTCCGGAACGCGGGGAACATCCTCCCGAGTCTGCTGCAGCTCCAAAAGCAAAAGGTTCCATTGGCGGTCCAGCTCAGCGAGCCTAGAATGAATTCCAACAGCAGCACCGGCCAACAAAGACTCTCCTGCTTCCAAAGGAACATTGCAGGAGCCAACCTCAGCAGGTAACTGCATACTATCTGTAGAAACTGTCTGGTCCATAGCCGAGTCCGATACCATTTTGATCACATCATCCATTGAGAGCTGAGGAGGTGATCAGCTTCTCAGCCTCCCACATGTCTGTTCTCTCCAAAAAACTCCCACACACTGAAGAGAAATCACAAGGATGCAGCGCCCTCTGTCTCACAGAGTAGGGGAATTTCCCCGGTGTCCTGGCCAAATTTCCCTCATTCACTAAAATACCACCAACAGCTTAATCTGGTTCAAGGTCAGTTGCCATTCATCTGTATCCCCTTCCCCTGGGTCGTGCCTGAAAATAGGCAAGATTTGTCTAGTGCACTTACCTGGTCAACAAAAATTAAACTAAAACTAAATCTGATTCCAATTTTAAAGTCCTTTCAGGATCTCAATCAGATTAGGATTAGGAATCAGAATTTCCCTGAATCCCGAACAGTCCAGTCAAAATTGGCCAATCCTGTGCATACCTACTCTACAGTCTCTGCACTACCAGTATCTAACTCATTGTTCTGTGTAACCCCCCCTACAAATGGAGGTTCCCGAAAAGTCTTCCTTGAGCATGCTTAAATGCTCACTGCCAGGCTGGTGTCCTGTGTTTTAGCAGTTTAAATGTATTGCCAGAGAGTGCCTGTATAGCCTCTGTGTACTGTCTCTTTAAGGGCTGCCTGGATTGCAGTCATAATTAATCTGGGAGGGGGCTGAGTGTTTCTATACTCGATTCCCGGCCTGGCTGCCAAATAATCGCTCCATTCTACCATCGCTATTAAGCACAGAGAGCTCTGTTAGAAGATGTACTTGTTTGCTGATCATTCATTAGAGTAGTAATAATATTGCAGTTTGTCTAACCTGCCTTCTTTGCAGCATGGACATTTCTGTTTATCTCTACCACCTGGTCCTGGACTGCTGAAATGGGCCAATCAGTACCTTGGGGACTCTAAAATGGAGCCTGTCCCCAGGAGCTTTGTGGGGGCAAAATTGTAGGAATTGTAGTTTTGGGCTTTTGGCACCTAAATGAACCTGGAGGGGGAGCCCTTGTTGTGACTAACAGAGGAATCAGCCAACCGAACCTTTTGGATCCTGGGGAAAGTCCCAGACTGCTTGCAGTTTCAGTTCAGATCTGAGATTGGAAGTGAAGGGGTAACAGCTCGAGATAGTCAAGCAGTAATCCTGCATAGGCTCACACGGGAGAACTGTGAAAGGGCTGAGTTTTGGCCTGCCTGTCCACCTGCTGTCCCTGAGAGGGAAAGTGAAGTTTATTCAGACTGAATCTGAATTGCGAGGACAATTTAAGCCACAGAACTGTGACCAGGCTTTAACCCGAAGACCAACGAAGATTTGCTGAATGCGATCAGCCTGCCAGGATTTCCAGCCACATTTGAACTCCTGGTTTGTGCAGAGACTCTGTAATTGTGACCAGATAGCAATCTGCCTGGTACAGAGAATTCCTTACATGTAAATGTGCTGTGTGCTGTTAGTGGGTCGTGATTTGGTTCCCCACTGTGTGCTGAACTGTGTTCTGCTTGCTGGAGGCTGCATCCAGCTCCAACGGACTAAACTGCTTGTAGCTCCCATTTGGCCTGGGCCTGCCACATTGGATCCAGCCAGACTCCCCGCACACAGAGAAAGCCATCGATGAGAGAGACCAGCCTGGAGATAAGCCCCCTGCTCAATGCCTTGAACAGGAATGACACCTCGGCGATTTGTGTGGGTCCTGCTTCTCCTGGCACTCCAGCTTAACAACCTGCAGTCTCGATTTCATTCTGCCTGTGTTCTGTATTGGGTAACTTAAGTAAACATCAGGGTAGCTCCCTGCAACAACAGCTAAATCTAAAATGTTGTCATCTGATTGATTTGTTGCCTTTTCTGTCACGAAATGAGCCCTCCGGCTCTGGATTACAAATAGTGTGTGTTGTGCATGTTGCTTTCTTCCATTACAGGGCCCCAACCAGCTGCGACTCCAGTCTACCCAGGCAACAGTCCTGGCTAGCCCACCTTTTCTTACCTGGGTACCCAGAGTGTGTGACTGTGTAGGGACTCTGAAGTGCATGCATAACTGTCTGATTGATATAGCCTTTAAGTCAATCAACCTGATTACACCCCTCCCTTGTTCAAGTCCCCTGAATAAATCAGATCTAACTCTTTTTGCATTTAACCTGACTGTGGTTCCAGTTTGTGCCAAAAGTACTGTACTGTTGCTATTTGCTGTGCATAACCTTGTTTTACAGGGGGTCCCCAGGGTCGAGCTACAGGAACCAGCCCTGGTGGTAAGTGCAAACAGTGTGGGTAATTGCCTGGTGGATAGGGGTCATTGTGAAAGTAATTATTGCATATTGTTCAGGCCACTGGAAGGGAAAGAGGGGAGTTACAGTGTCCCATAGGGCTGTGCCCAGGTTAGCTTGACCACTAACAACCCCGACCTCCAGGTGGAGGCACCCGTTCCAGTACCCAGGCCCCTTAACCTGCAACTAGCCAAGCAGGCAGGGGTAGTAGCCCTTGGGATAGCGCCACCTAGGGTTTACATCTGTAAAGCTAGCCAGGATAGCAAAAGCAGATAGCCGGGAACATAAAACCCTTTCTGGCTCTGGTGTTGACCACCACAATGGAAAGGGAGGAACCATAAACAATGAAAACTACAAAGGGATGAACAATAAGATCAAGAGAGGCATGACAAACAAAGTGAGACAGCAAGAGTGGCCAGCACTACGCTTCAATGCACGCAGTCTGGCTAACAAGATGACTGACCTCACTGCCACAATCACTGAAGCAGGATTAGACTGGGTGGCCGTGACCGAAATATGCTTCACAAATAATCATGGTTGGGAGATGACTATCCCTGCCTGGGTACAACTTGTTTAGAGAGATAGGACTGGGAAAAGGGAGGGGATAGCTATTTATGTTAAGGATACCATCAATGCTACAGAAATGCAGCAGGCACTAGGAGAAACAGAGGATCTATGGATCACAATAGGGGCCGGAAGCTGGAAACCCATTTGGGTAGGAATAATCTACAAACCTCCAAGTAAAGAGGAAGTCAGGGATAAGGAAATCCTGGGAATCATCCTCCAGATTTCAGGCAAAGAGGACATGGTGCTGGTGGGGGATTTCAGTCTGCCGGACGTAGATTGGAATAACCACACAGCAGCATCACAGAACAGCAAGGAATTCCTAGTCACACTACAGGAAGCAGGCCTAAGTCAACTAGTGACATCACCCACAAGGGGTAACGTGTGGCTCTAGATCTGATATTCACAAATAGTGATAGGGTTACAGGTGTCGAAGTAGGGAACCACCTGGGCAACAGTGATCATAACATGGTATGGTTCAGGGTAAAAAGGACTGTAGACTCCTCACACTCCAAACTGAAGGTCCTTGACTTCAGGAGGGCAGACTTCACAAACATGAAGGCCTGCCAAAGAGACAACCTTAGTAACTCGACAAAAAGGAGAGTTGAGGAATATTGGACAAGGTTGAAGGAAGCAGTAACCATAGTCACATCACAGTGTGCCCGTCAGGTTAGTAAGAACAAAAGGAGAAAAAACCCACTATGGTTTTCCAAGGAGGTGGCAACCATGGTGAGAGAAAAGCGCAATAGCCTTCAGAAAGTACAAGGAGTTAGGGAACGAGGCAGACAAAACAGAATATAAACA
This sequence comes from Neoceratodus forsteri, assembly GCA_016271365.2. Taxonomy (NCBI): domain Eukaryota; kingdom Metazoa; phylum Chordata; order Ceratodontiformes; family Ceratodontidae; genus Neoceratodus; species Neoceratodus forsteri. Next base: position 1,626,149,285 of record CM028130.1, on the reverse strand, counting down.
GAAACTAAAAGAGACAGGGAAAGTGATAAGTAATGCAAAGGCTAAAACAGAGGTTAGGATAGCTTAGGAAGTAAAAAAGGGTTACAAAACCTTCTACAGTTACATATGTGAAAAAAGGAAGACCAAAATGGGCATCGTTAGAATCACTAAAAAAGACAGACAAACCACAGAGCCAGATGGAGAGAAGGCAGAGGCACTCAATGAGTACTTCTGCTCAGTCTTCACACATGAAGCAGACGGTAACGGACCAACAACAGGCATAAAGAAGTATCCGATTGAAGGAACAGACACGGGTCCCTTCACAGAGGAAAGGGTCCTGGAGGAAATAGACAAGTTAAAAGTAGATAAAGCTATGGGGCAGATGGGATACGCCCAAGTATGCTGAAATAATTTGGGAGGGAACTGGCAGCCCCCTTAAGGGGTGGGGAGGTGCCGGAACACTGGAAGAGTGCAACAATAGTACCACTCTGCAAGAGTGGAAGCAAGGAACAGCCAGGTAACTACTGTCCAGTTAGTCTAACGTCAGTCGTGGGAAAACTGATGGAGTCCCTGCTGAAGGAAAGAATCATAGCTTTTTTGGAGCAAACTGGTCAGCTCGACAAAAATCAACACGAGTATCATGGCAGGGAGGTCCTGCCAGACAAATCTGGTTGATTTTTTCAGTTGGGTCACCAAAACAGTGGATCAGGGTGGGGCAGTGGATGTGGTTTACCTGGACTTCAGCAAAGCTCTTCACTCTGTTCCACACAGCAGTCTAGTCAAAAAACTGGAGAACATGGGAACTGGGCCCCAGGTTACAAACTAGGTCAGAAACTGGTTACTTGGGAGAACTCAGAGTATTAGTAAATGACACTCTGTCTGTGGAGGGGAGGGTGACTAGCGGGATCCTGCAGGGCTCCGTTCTGGGCCCGATCCTCCTCAACAACCATCAGCGACACTGCGGATGAACTGGAGTGAAAGGTGTGCCTGTTTGCAGATGACACCAAAATTGGCAACAGGGTGGACACAACAGAGGGACAGCAAAGCATGGAAGCTGATCTCCGAAAACTGGGGGAGTGGTCCAAGACCTGGCAATTGAAATTCAGTGCCAAAAATGCAAGGTCATGCACCTGGGAAAGCGTAACCCAGGGAAACTGTGCTCAAAGGGAGGGGAGCAGCCGGTGACTACCAGGCAGGAGCGAGACCTAGGGGTGATGATATCAGATGACCTCAAGGTCAGTAGACAATGTGAAAAGGCAGTACTAAAGGTTGGTGGTATCCTGGGATGCATAGGGAGGGGTATCACGAGCAGAAGCCATGAAGTAATCATGCCCCTGTACTGGTCCATGGTTAGGCCTCACCTGGAGTACTGTGTCCAATTCTGGAGGCCACACCTCAGGAAGGACATAGATTGGCTGGAGACGGTACAGAGAACAGCAACAAAGATGGTGCAGGGCTTGCATCAGAAACCATATGAGGCAAGACTGGATGACCTCAAATTATGCTCCCTAGAACAATGCAGGAATTGTGGGGACAGGATAGAAACATTCAAATATCTTAAAGGCAACACCAGGGTGCATGTGCAGACCCTCTTTCAGGTAAAGGACTACAGCAGGACTAGAGGGCACAACCTTCAGCTTAAGGGAGGAAAGTTCAGAAGCAACATGAGGAAATTCTTCTTCACGGAGCGCGTTGTGGAACCATGGAATAGCCTACTGGAGGGGGTGGCGGGTGCCAAGACAATGGCGGAATTCAAGTGGGCATGGGACAGACACTGTGGGATACACAAGCAGGCAGCTAAGTAGGGGGAGGGTAGGAAGCCAAAGGCAGACTTGATGGATCATACGGTCCCCATCTGCCGACAACATCTATGTTTCTAAATTCTATTCTATTCTACAGTTCCTGCACTACCAGTATCTAACTCATTGCTTTGTAAAGCACTTTGGGATACAGTGTGTATGAAAGGCACTATATGTATGTAACTCCCCCAACAAATGGGGGTTCTCGAAAAGTCTTCCTTGAGCTTGCCTAAATGCTCACTGCCAGGCTAGTGTCCTGCGTTGTAGCGTTTAAATATGATTGCCAGAGCGTGCCTGTATAGCCTCTGTGTACTGTCTCTTTAAGAGCTGCCTGGATTGCAGTCATAAGTAATCGGAAAGGGAGCTCTGTTGAAAGATGTAACTATTTGCTGAAAATCATTTAGAGTGATAATGTAGTTTGTCTAACCTGCCTTCTTTGCAGCAAAGACTGTTTTGTTTATTCCCACCATTTGGCCTGGGACTGCAAATTGGACCAATCAGTACTGGTGGGACCTAAAATGGAGCCACACTACAGGAGCTGTCTGGAGTCAAAATCTGTAGGAATTATAGTTTTGGGCTTTTGGTGACTTTTTGCACCTGAAGCCTTTGTTGTGACTGACAGACGGATCAGCCAACAGAACCATTTGGATTCTGGGGAAAGTCCCAGGTTTGCTGGCAGTTGAGTCAGATCTAAGTTGGGAGCTGAAGAAGCAACATGCTTGAGACAGTGAAGCAGCAGTCTGAGTAGTTCCGTGCGGGAGAACTGTGGAAAGGCCTGAGTTGTGTCCTGCATGTCTGCCTGCTGCCCCTGAGAGGGAGAGAAGAGAATTATTTCAGACTAAATCCAAGTTTGTGAGAACGAAGTAAGCCACTGAGTTTTTACCAGGCTCATACCTGAGGAAAACCGAAGATTTTGTTGAATGCAGTCGGTCTGTCAGGATTTCCAGCTGCTTTTGAATCCCTGGTTTGTGCAGAGACTCTGCGATGATCATGACCGGAGAGCGGTTTGCCTGGTACAGTAGAATTTCCTTACATGTAAATGTGCTATGAGTTGTTAGAGGGTTGTGATTTGGTTCCCCACTGTGTGAACTGTGTTCTGCTTGCTGGAAGCTGTATCCAGCCCAAAACGGACTGTATCCAAATCTGTCTCCATTTGGCCGGGGACTTTCCACACTGGCCCAGCCAGACTACCCGCTGCACAGAGAAAGCCATCAAGAGAGACCTGCTTGGAATCAGCCCCTGCTCCACGCTTGAACAGGAACAAGCAGGCAGGGGTAGTAGCCCTTGGGATAGTGCCACCTAGGGTTACATGTATCCAATTATATTCTACAATCCCTGCACTACCAGTATCTAATGCACTGCTTTGTAAAGCACTTTGGGATACAGTGTGTATGAAAGGTGCTATATAAATCAAAATTCTATTCTACAGTCTCTGCACTACCAGTATCTAACTCATTGCTTTGTAAAGCACTTTGTGATACAATGTGTATGAAAGAGCTATATAACTCAAATTCTATTCTATTCTAAAGTCCCTGCTCAACCAGTATCTAACAAATTACTTTGTAAAGCACTTTGGGATACAGTGTGTATGAAAAGGCTTATATAAATCCAAATTCTATTCTATTCTAAAGTCCCTGCTCAACCAGTATCGAACGCATTGCTTTGTAAAGCAATTTGGGATACAGCATGTATGAAAGGCACTATATAAATCCAAATTCTATTCTACAGTTCCTGCACTACCAGTATCTAACTCATTGCTTTGTAAAGCATTTTAGGATATAGCGTGTATGAAAAGTGCTATATAAATCTGAATTCTATTCTATTCTATTCTATTCTACAGCTCCTAAACTACCAGTATCTAACTCATTGCTTTGTAAAGCCCTTTGAGATACAGTGTGTATGAAAGGTGCTATATACAGTATATATCCAAATTCTATTCTGTTCAACATCTCCTGCACTACCAGTATCTTAATCATTGCTGCTTAAAGCCCTGTACACACTAGGGACCGATTATAAAACGTAATTAAAAATGTTTTATGAATCAGTCCCTAGCATGATTGTCGGTGCATCCACATTATATTATTTATTATTCTGACAACCGTGCTTGCTGGATCGGGTTCCCAGGCATGACTGCGGCACCAACTCAAAGCATTATGGGTGCCGCTTGATGTCACAGTGCATGACAGGATACCTGTGAACAGGCATCGAAACCGATTGGCACAAAAAATACATGGCCAGAACCAGGGATTCATCGTCTGCCTGGTGGTGCCATTAAGGTTGCTTTTTTTATTCTGCTGCTGACAAAATGGATTCTCGCACAGAACAGGTTGCCTTAACCCGTGTTACTGCACGGTTTGTGTACCACACTGCTGTTAACATGGATTAAGGCAACTGTGTTGAAACAAAAATGTGCAGAAAGACCACCTATCTAGCAGGGTTTCAGCACGATTTTAGAACATGGTTGTAACACAGTTTCAACCGTGTTATAGTGTGGACGCAAATCAGTGTTCCAGGAGCTTAAAATGGTTTAAGCAGTTAAACTGCTTTAAGCTCCCTAGTGCATACAGGGCCTAAAGCACTTTGGGACACAGTGTGTATGAGAGGTGCTATAAATCCAAATTCTGTTCTACCCCCAAGACTACTAGTACAGAGTAAGCCGCTTATAAGGGACTACTCTGTGTAGTTTTGTCTGTTATAAGCAGCTTTCCATTTTAATTTTACATTAAACAGCTGAGTTAAGTACAGCACTATACAGGGTTAACTGTTAACTTGCTCCCCACCCTCTGTTTCTTCATCCCTTACTCATCAGCCAGCATCATTGATAAAGCAGAATTGTAAAAGTGAAAACTCATACCCAGTTAAAAATAAAAGATATAAAAGTTACAAACGTGGCACTTAGCATTCACTCCTGCCCACACATGCCTGCCAGACTAGTTTGTACAGTATCCATGGCTCTCCTGTCTCTCTCCTGTAGCCTGTTCACCAATTTTAACAGTTTTAACAGATTTATTAAGATGAGAAGCTTAAACACAACAGTAGTCACGTAAAAACAAGACACTAGCATATATCTAACTCAGTGTTCTGGTCTCTCACAACTGACTTACTAAGCAAAGATGTGCACTTTGCAATCTCCTGGACCTCTCTTTGGCTCCAGCATGCTACACAATAGTTTAACTTTCAATTTTTTTTTATAAAATGGCAAGAAAAAAAATCTAGAAATTAGGTGACCCTCCTTCTATATAAAGTCTTGGTCAGGCCGCAGCTCGAGTACTGGTACAGTTCTGGAGACCTCATCTGAAAAAGGACATGGCGCTGTTGGAGAGAGTCCAGAGGAGAGCAATCAGGATGATTCAGGGAATGAAGGGGAGGCCCTATGAGGAGAGACTGGAAGAGCTTGGGATGTGCACACTGGAGGAGAGGAGGGACAGGGGAGACATTATAGGAGTCTTCAAGTATGTAAGGAATAACGAGGAGTGGAACCAGGAGCTGTTTAGGCTAAAGAGGGGGACAATTAGGGACATGAGTGGAAGCTGGAGGGAAATTATAGGGAGGTAGAGAGGAATTATTTCACTGAGAGGGTGGTGGAGCTGTGGAATGTGCTGCCTGAGAGGCTGGTGGAGGAGGGCACAGTGGAGGGCTTCAAGAAGGGGTGGGACAGGTATAAAGGGAAACTAAATCCAAAGAAGACCCTCTTGGTGGCTGCGGGGGGCGGGAAAGTGAGCAACCACTAGGTGGCTGGCTACCAAGCAGACACGACAGACCATTAGGCCTATTCTGCTGGCTTTTTAGTATGTTAGTAGTAACTGACCAAGAGGCGTCACCTAACTGTGCATTAAATCTCTATAAATGCATGGTCAGGTGCCGAATCTCACATTCCTCCCCAGAAAATGTACTTATAAAACGGGTAGGAAAAATCTGTGAAAATCAGGTTCCCTGACTGGATAAAACACACCACATGACCATGCATTATCCCACAACAAACGCACACCTCCCATTATGACTGCAGGCCTAAACTACTTTCCAGCCCTCAGAACCTTCTCACCAGCAGAAAGATCACTCCACACCTGGCACACACAGGCTGGCACCCACTGCCATTAAGTAACTCTACAGAGCTGTCCCACACTGTATACAATTATCTGGTTGATTCTGCCATAATTTTTAAACAAAAAGTCACTTCAAAACAAACGTATCTGCTTGATCCTGCCATTTCCAGGGTGCCTTACGTTTTAAGCACTATCACTTTCATTGTTCTAGTGTACCATGACCAAGCAGTGTTAATGTTTATGTAAACTGTGTTTTTTTAAGTTACACTTATGTAGGTTTCTGTAAAAGAAGCCACCTACTGTAGAGAGAGGCAAGCGAGTCAGTGACATCTGAACAGTAGACAAAAGCCCGAGCGACCATTGCTATAGCAATACTCACTCACTCTTGTGTCTACTTTTCTGAAGCTGCTGACTCGTTTGCTCTCCTCTCTCTACAGTCAGCAGCTTGCTTTACAGAAATCCAAAAAACCTTAACACAAAAACAGAGTTTACATACTTTTTGGGTATGACATGCCTTATTTTAAACCTCTGCCAGCACATCCTTTATCACCACTAACACCACTCGGTCACGGTACAATACAACAACAAAAGTGAAACTGATTAAACTATAACACTCTCTGAAAATTACAGGATCAACCGGACACATTTTTAAATCACTTTCTGTTTAAAAACCACGGCAAGATTAACCAGATAAATATCAGCTATAACATCACAATTATGGCAGAATCAACCAGATCCCCTACTGTAAATTAAACATTTATTTGTGCCAGACAGGGACTACTTTTGTTTCCTCAGCATTTGTGGCCATTTGATAAGATAGTTAACCGTCTACAGAGCGTGCAGTTGTGCTCTGATATATGCATGCCTTGGGTGGTTAAAAACATGAGGCCGTGGCTAAGTGTGTTCAACCACCCAAGGTGTGTGTGTATCAAAGCATGACCACATGCCCTGTAGTGGATTATCTAGTACTAAGAGCCATTTTATAAGCATGATAAGCCCCTCCAGGGTGTGCATCATAGGATTTTAATGCACTTCCAGGGGGCATAATGGCACTCAACCTTCAGCCTCATGCCTTACTACACCCCTGGCATGCACATTAAAATCCATAATACACACCCTGCCATGGTGTATTATTTAACTTTTACAGCCACGATTTACAAGCTGTGGTCACTCTCAGAGTCTCTGGGACCTCTGTCTCTCTCTATTCAGTCAATACTGCAGGTAAAATGGCTAAAAAGCTAACCAGAAAAAAATGCAAGCTACAGCAAGGGCTCACTAAAAGTGTTCACTAAAGGCTTCCTGCATGTCATTACTTGCCAATTAACCATGACTTAAGCACTGCTGAGGCAGGGTAATATTTAATGCGTCATGAGCCTCAGGCATCTGGTACAGCTGGCACCAGTAATCTGCTACAGCTAGATGATTTATAATGGAGTCCTATTGCAAATTGTTTTGAAATCATGATTTTATCCGTACCAAGGTGGCTGTCCAGTTTATGCATGTATGGTGTAAGTGTTGCATACTGTATCTAACTCACTGACGTGTAAAGCACTTTGGGATATAGTGCATACGAAAGGTGCTATATAAATCCACATTCTGTTCTATTCTACTGTCCCTAGACTATCAGTATCTAACTCAGTCGTCTGTAAAGCAATTTGGGATACAGTGTGTATAAAAGGCACTATATAAATCAAAATTCTACTGTACAGTCCCTGCACTACCAGTATCTATTTATTGCTTTGTCAAACACTTATACAGTGTGTATGAAAGGTGCTATATAGATCCAAATTCTATTCTGTTCTACAGTCCCTGCACTACCAGTGTCTAACTGATTGCTTTGTAGAGCACTTTGGGATACAGTGTGTATGAAAGGCGCCATAGAAATCCAAATTCTGCTTTATTCTACAGTCCCCGCACTACCAGTATCTAACTCATTGCTTTGTGAAGCACTTTGGGATACAGTGTGTATGAAATGTGCTATATAAATCCAATTTCTGATCTACTCTACTGTCCCTGCACTACTAGTAACTAACTTGTTGCTTTGTAAAGCACTTTGTGATACAGTGTGTATGAAAGGTGCTATTTAAATCCAAATTCTATTCTAGTCTACCATCCCTGCACTACTAGTAACTAACTCTGTTGCTTTGTAAAGCACTTTGTGATACAGTGTGTATGAAAGGTGCTATTTAAATCCAAATTCTATTCTAGTCTACCATCCCTGCACTACCAGTAACTAACTCATTGCTTTGTAAAGCACTTTGTGATACAATGTGTATGAAAGGTGCTAGAGGGCCTTCGACCTGGTGGACCATGATCTGTTAGTGGCTAAACAGAAGTGCTTTGGTTTAGATCAACACTCCTTAGCCTGGGTTGTGAGTTACCTGTCCAACCACACCCAGTAGGTGAGGTGGAGAGGTGCCATGTCGGAACCACTTCCAATCAAGGAGGGGGTGCCCCAGGGATCAATCCTAGGCCCACTTCTGTTTTCACTATTCATGAACGATCTCAGGGGAAACTGTGGGGAAAGCTCAGTAGTCCAGTACACACACTATGTGGTGCTTTACAGAACCTCATCCAGCATAATCGACCTAAGTGGACAGCTGCAAGAAGACTTTCTGTTTTTAGAGAGCTGGCTCCTGGCAAATAGTCAGCTCCTCAACACCACGAAAACAAAGTCATCGTGTTCTGCTAAGACTCTAGACCCCGATCAAGCCCCTACTGCCCCTTGTCTCCTCATCAGGCTCAGTTATCGAAGTAGTAAGCCAGTTCAGATACCACAGCCTGATACTGGACCAGGGCTTCACCCTGAAACCCCGTGTAGACACGAACACCAGAAGAGTACATCAGAAACTGAGGCTACCACACAGGCTGAGCTCACAAATGATCCCAGAAACCAGAATATATACAGCTGACAGCATCCTACTCCCCAGCCTAACTTATTCTGCCCCAGTCCTGCATTCACTTCCAAAGCAGGAGCTTAGCAGGAAGCAGGCACTATATACTGAGATTGCCTACTTTACCTCCAAGGCACACCTGAGCTTGCACTATTGTGCAGTACTGGCCTCCCTAAAATGACCGTCCCTTAGTCATCAGCTTCAGTACCTGCTGCTGTGCCAAGCATTCAAACTAATGCAAGACCCCTCCTCCCCCACAAGAGAATCTTGGTGGCCTGCTTATACCCAAGAGAACAGGTAGATTGCTGCAGACCTCTGGCAGGAACTCACTGGAAGTGCCCAGGATAAAGACGACTGCCAGTGGCAAATCCTTTACCCACTCAGCACCTGTGCCCTGGAATAAGCTCCCCGCCACCTGCAGGCCTCCAGCTCCCTGGGATCCTTCTGAAAAAGGCTCCGAGAGCACCTGCTGGAAAACAGCAACTGCAACTGCACTTAAACAGAGGTCAGTCTGAACAAGACCAAGGCTGACCGACGTGTGACTTCCTAACTGCGTAAATTGCTTCGGAGAAACCCACATGAGTGGCATCAAGATGAAGTTGTTTTCATTGTTGTTACTGTAGTTAACACGCTCTGTACTACTCTACCTACTGTTAGCTGTCTAGTTAATGTGTACCTATGTTTTAAGCTGTCTACCAATGTATGTATGTATGATTCTCCTGCACTGTGGGCTCTATATTCTCATCCTGCTTATCTCCATGTGTATTGTTCCTACTCTCCAGTGAATGACTGTACCTGTAACTAACTCCAGGTTGCCACTGAAAAAGGGATCTCCAGAACCCAATGGGCCTACCCAGTTAACAAAATTGAAATAAATAAATACAAACCCAAATTCTATTCTATGCTACAGTCCCTGCACTATCAGTATCCAACTCATTGCTTTGTAAAGCACTTTGGGATACAGTATGTATGAAAGGTGCTATATAAATCCAAATTCTATTCTACAATCTCTGCACTACCAGTAGCATTGCTTTGTAAAGCACTTTGGGATACAGTGTGTATGGAAGGCACTATATAAATCCAAATTCTATTCTACAGTCCCTGCACTACCAGTATCTAACTCATTGCTTTGTAAAGCTCTTTGGGATACAGTGTGCATGAAAGGCACTATGTGCACTCCAGGCCCACTGCACTTACTCTCCTGGTCACTGGACTAGATTTAGGATAATGTAATGCTACTTTTGTTAGTACCTGCAACACAACTGTATGTAAATCTGACTCACTCGCTATATGTATATGCTCTATCTTAACTCTCTCGGACCATCTGTAACCTTCCCCGGGCGGGTGTCTTTTTTTACTGGTTGCCTTTTCTCACTATATGACATGTAATACTCTTTGTGTTCAATTCCAGTTGTCACTGTACCTGTTATCCAAGCTTGTAACCCTCCCGGGTCGCACCTGAAAATAGGCACATAATATAAATCCAAATTATGTTCTAGTCTATAGTCCTTGCACTACCAGTATCTAACTCACTGCTTTGTAATGTTGAGATACGGTGTGTATTCATGATACTATATACATGTATTTATTTTATTAATTTAGAAATATCGACCAGGAGAAACCTACTAAAGCTGAAACTTGTTTCCAGTTGCGACCCTGGGCAGAACGGGCATGGTATAAGCCATTAAGGTAAAACATAACGGACAGATAAAATTCACATTCCATTCTATTGTTCTTGCAGGTATCAAATGTAATAATCTACGCATTTATGCAAAGGTACAGACTTCCTGGTTACATTGTGCAATGTTCGTTACCGGTATATGGGATGTTTAAGATTTCTATACCGGGAGTGGCAATCCTCAGGGCCTGTTGCTCCCTCCCCTGTAGATGGGGCTCTGAAACTCTCAGCCGGTCTCTGCTGTGATTCCCTGGCAGCTGTTCTCTATGGTTCTGAGTCCTCCTTTTTAAGTAGGGCTGTGTGCTCACTTCCTCTCTCCTGAGTAAGTCCTCTCAGCTGCAAGCCACTCAGCCTGTGCGTGTGTCTCTGTCTCGTTTCCTGCAATGGCTCTGCTGAAATCATGCAAGCTGCTCTCCAATGTGGGCCATTATTATCCCTGCGTGTCCTTGCTGCCTGCCAGGAGCAGTTCCTGTAAGTTGCAAGATTTCAACTCATCAGCCTCTCGGTAGAACTAGAAACTCCTGGGGTGTTACTGAGCAGTGTGTGGAGAGGTGTATCTGAAAGAGAGATCATGGCAGCTTGGGGGCTCAATGACAAATGTGTCAGCAGCTAACCTTTTATTGAAACATTGAATATCCTTTTTCAGGTGACCTTCAAGACCTTAACAAATGCTGAAGAAGGTCACTGGCCGGGAGGCTGGTATTTACTAAACCATGAGACCATGCTGCTTTGATGCTGTCGGAACTGGTTTCTCCTTCATGCTTTTTTTTTTTTTCACTTCAGATGCCAGCAGAATTTTGAACTCTTCCCAAGTCCAGAACTGTTTACTGTTAAACCCTGAATTTAGTTGCCTGTTTAGATATTACTACTCTGAAATGGGCAGACAACCCTAAACTGTAGGTGGGTGGCCTTAAAAGTACATTCAGAATATTTTTGTTTTTATCAAACCTTCCCTGCTGTATACTCTGTAAATTTAAAAAAAAAAAAAAGTTGAGCTGTCGAACATAATTCAATTACAGGATGGAATGTGAAAATAATTTCAGGAGGAAACAATTAAACTTGATCTCAGGAAACCCTAGCTTACATTTTATAGCATTCCTCAGTTCAGAAGGCATTATTTGGATGAGAATATTGGAGTGCCAAATGCCCACTTCCCGAGTCCTCTGGCATGACAACCCCAGTTCCCTGGGAGGTCTGTCCCATGCATGTTGCTTGATGGGGAATTCTCCAACATATGTAACTCGCTTATCAACTGAATTTCTTTGTGGCTACCTGAGGTGTGGTGAGGCTGTCCGTTAACGACACAGATACATGAACTAAATATTATTATAATTAATGTGTGTGTGTGTGTGTGTGTGTGTGAGAAAGTCACTGTCCACAGGTCTGCACATTAAGAATTATCATACTTGACAGTGGGAGAGAGAGAAACATTCTGAAACTACTCTGTGAGTAGTGACTTTGCAGAAAGTTTAAAAGGGTTTTCAACATATAATTTTAGAAGTCTGACTGTTTCTTAGTTTACTTGTTTTGGTGTATTTGTTTAAAAAAAAAAATAAGACAAATATGAAGAAGAATGGTAATTCCATCTAACGCTGTAGAGACTTCCAATGAGAGCAGAATTTCAGCTTTGTAGTTTATTGCGTCATTTCTCTTACGCAGAAACAAATCTCAAATACGGATTAACCCACGACACAGCATGCATCAACTTGAGAATTAATCCACACCTGGGTGGTTGGAGGCACTCTGCTGATCTTTCTATGTCAGCTGGATTGTTCATATCCTGTTGTATACATGTACTTTGATCAATTTTAAGAAAATTTAAGTATTAAAAAAAATTGCTGCACGTAAGGGTCCATGGCCTCATCAAGTCTGCCAGTGCTCTCCACATCCACTCTTATTTTTAGCTGTTGGAGTACAACCTGGATTACCTGAATGCTCTGCAAGACATCAGATTTGTTTGGTTAATCGAGAGCTCAGATAATCGAGGGGTCATAACATCGGGCAAACCAGAGTTTGAGTCAATGCATTTGGCAGTGTCGGTGGCTCAGTAGGTAGCACACTCTCCTCTGAGGCCGGGAGATCAGAGGGCTGTGGGTTCAGTTCCCACATCTGGCAGTTGGGTTAATATCCCAGTACTGACACTGTAGTGCAGCATGAGGGGTGCTGCACTTTTGAGGTGCCATCTTTTGGATGAGACGTTAAACCGAGGTCCCATCTGCCTGGATTGGTGATGGTTCAGGTGGATGTTAAAGATCCCATGGCACTTATCGAAAAGAGTAGGGGAATTTCCCCGGTGTCCTGGCCAAATTTTCCTTATTCACTAAAAATACCACCAACAGCTTAATCTGGTTTAAGGTCAGTTGGCATTCATCTGTATCCCCCTCCCCTTGGTCGTGCCTGAAAATAGGCAGAATTTGTCTAGTGCACTTACCCGGTCAACAAAACTAAATAAAATTGGGATAATCACAGAAACATAAAAACAGTGATGGCAGGGAAAGACCAAAGGGCCATCAAGTCTGTCCATGGTTCCCCTATAAAACCTCATTATCTAACCTAACGTTAACCCTCCCCATCAGTTGTCTTATCCATTCCCCTTCCTTGCCACTACCAGTGATCAGCATCCTTTTCATTCTGTCCCAAGCTCGCTGGAAGCCCCCTGCAGTTTCAGCTGTCACTTCTGCTGGCAGGCAGTTCCATGGTTCCACCACCCTTCCAGTAAAGTAATACTACTGTACTTTACTTTTTGGTAACTGGGTAAGACCTGCTAGGCACAAGTGCCTGTTTTCAGGAGTGACCGGGAGCACTGGGCTGGTTAAGTGACTTGCTCAGAGTCCCACAGTATGCAAGTTGAGGTTGTGGGAATCGGCTGTTCCGGCACCTATGGTGGGAATCAAACCCAGGTCTGCTGGATGTACCAAGCTCATTCACAGCTCTAACTCTAACCTCTAGGCTATACTGCCAGCCTCACATCCCTTCTGAACCTTCCTCCTGTCAGCTTCCAGTCATGCACTGGTGATGTCAGACTGGTACTCCTGATTAAATAATTCCTCGTAGTTCAACTTTGTTTATTCCTTTCAGGAATGTGAATGTTTCTATCATATCCCCCATTTCCCTTCTGGTCTCCAGCGAGTACGTGTTCAGTGCCCTAAGGCATCCCTCATGGGACTTCCCTTTATGGCCCTGAATCATCGTCACCCTACACTGTACTGCCTCCAGCTTACCTATGTCCTTTCTAAGGTGAGGGCTTCAAAACTGGGCATAGTACTCTAGATGTGGCTTCACCAAGGATTTGTAGAGAGGAAGTACGAAGATACAAAATTGCCAGCGGAAATGGGCCGTAATGGTCTATTGAGTCTGCCTGAGTGAGCCGCTCAGTTAGTTCCCTAGAGCTTCCCCCTTCCCCAACTCCTCCTGGAGCCATCCTCCACCATCCCATTCCACTCTCCTATCTGCTTCCCAGTATCGCCTCCTTCAGTCCTAATCCTCAATCACCCTATCCCACCCCACTCCCTTTCAAATTGGCCACTGTCTTTGCTGCCACTACCTCCTCCAGTAACTCATTCCGCCCCTTCACCACCCTTTCAGTGAAAAAGTGCCTCCTCATTTTCTTCTTGAATCTACCCCCACCAATTTCAGGCTGTGTCCCCCAGTTGTTTCCTCCTTTCTGAAATTAAATACCCTCTGTACCCACCCTGTTTATGCCCCTGAGGTACTTGAAGGTCTCGATCATATCACCCCCTCTCCCTTCTGTCCTCCAGGGAGTACATGTTCAGCACCCTCAGCCTTTCCTCATACACTCTGTCCCGTATGCCCTTGATCATTTGGTCATCTTCTGCTGGACCCCCTCCAGTAGTTTGATATTCTTCTTCAGGTAAGGGCACCAGAACTGAACACAGTATCGCTTCTTTCTTCCTATTATCAGTACCCCTCCTGATACACCCCAGCATCCTGTTTGCCTCGCTACAAGCCTTGTCACATTGGCTAGCCTGCTTAAGGGTGTCACTAAAGATGACCGCTAGGTCACGCTCCTTGGCTGTAGTACAGAGTTTTATCCCACCCATCCAGTATTCTGTCCTTGGGTTCTTTTTCCCTAGGTGCATTACCTTGCACTTTTTGGCATTTAATTTTTAACTGCCAGGCATTTGACCACCCTCTAGTCTTCATAGGTCATTTGTAGTTTGTAATTCCTTGGTGCTATCCACCCTTCCGCACAGCTTAGCGTCATCTGCAAAGAGACTTAACCTACCCCAGCGTCACTGAACATATTGAAGAGGACCAGGCTCAAGACAGATCCCAGTGGTACCCCACTCATGACCTCCCTCTCCTCCGAATTAACTCCATTTACCACTACCCGCTGCTGTCTCCCTTTTAGCCAATTTTCCACCCATCCAGCTACATCCCTAGCCACCCCATCGGGAGATCTGGATACTTGATGATCAGATAATGGAGGTTGTACTGTATTTCACACAGTCTGAAGCTGAAGCCCCATCTTCTAAGCCAAACTCACTGATGTTGCTGCATTCCACACTGTGGGTTCATTTCGGATATTTGCCCATGTGGGACACTGACCCCACAGGGTATAAAAAGTTGGAGTTGCGTTAAATGCACATATAATAGGCCAGATCAGCCAGCTGAGGCCGTAGTCTCAAAGCTGCAATGTAAAGCCGTTAGAACAGTCAGCCACATTGTCCCCAAGGAAGAAGAAAAGGTGGGTCAAAATAAAAAAAAAAAACCCTGCGACATTTGTCGCAATCCCCGCTCTGAAATGAACATTGGACACTTAAGTTGTCAGTCCTTGTAAGAAGACTGTGACATTATCGGCATTTGATTCATTCATCTCCGCTTAGTGGTTGGCAAAAAGAATGGGGGGGGGAACCTGGGCCACTGCTTTTCTATCGGAATTAATGGGTCTTTTTGTCAACCAGCTGTCTGCTGGAGCATCAAAATGATGTGCTACCACATTCCATAATCACCTCTATATGCCAGTACAGGGTGTCACAAGCGCACTCTACATGTCGGGCCCTCTGCTTCCACCTGCCAACCTCAGAGCGGCGATAGTGGAACAAGTAACAGACCGGTAACCCTTCTGTCTGCTTTGGGTCCGAACCACCTTTAGTCTCAAGTTCTGGGGTGAGTCAAACTATGAACCTTATGCTAGCATACCCAAATGTACAGGCTCAGATAATAATCTCTTCGGGGGATGCAATATATATTTTGCCTAAGGGCACCTAACCAGGTATCCAAAATGAACCCTTAAAACTCTCTATAAGAGACCTTAAGTATATTCTTACCTTTTACCAAACTTAGTAACACCATCAAGCCCTTGAACAGTTGTCAGACTTGATATCCGTTCAGCAATAACACGCAAAAAATGACTGAGGAGACCCAGGCAGTATCTTAAGAAAATGTTTACTAAAAATGGATAAAAACAGTAAGATAAAATACTGAACAAATATCAAAGAGCATCACAATCACATAAAAGGGGGAAAAAAAGGAAAACTACAGAACAAACTTCCTACCACAATATATTTAGATCTTTTCTATTTAATGTATTACCTCTGTAAGTGCCTTTAAATTAGAGAGATCTTCTTTTCTTAAGAGCCCAAAAAGATACGTCACTTCATGTACAATGTGTTACATGTTTTACTCTCTTTCCCCACCCCCTTTTTGGATGATGTCAGCTAGCTCCTCCTTTTTGGATATAAAATTACAAATATTTCCTACCAGGAGGTATTTAAATGATGTGAACATCAGCAAAACCCATTTCCCAAATTGAGTCTTTGACCAACCAGTTCCTTTGAGGTTTACAACCCTGCCGTCCATCACCCAGGTGTGAGATGGCCAACAGGAATCAGCTAAATGACGTCCTTTCCTGATGTAATAAAATGTATATTTGGTTTCCAACTTCAAAAGCTTGCGGTCATAAAAAGGCCATAAAATGCAATTTCTCAAGGAAGTTAATTACATTACAGAGATCTCCTGGTCAGTGTAATACATCCTGTGATTTCAGCTGCTGATACCTTGTAATTTAAAAGGGCCAAATCTCAGACTGACATTTCATACACTGACCATTTATTTAGAATACCAATATCATACAATAATCATAATCAACTGGCCAAGTGTCACACAGGGCACCACTATCTGCTGAATCTGTCCCAACCTGCCTTGAACCCAGCCACAGTTATAGTACTGACCACAATTCTAAGCAAACCATTCCATTTGCTCACCACCCGCTCAGTGAAGAAGTACTTCCTCATGTGCCTTCTGAAGCTGCCCCCACCACCACACCAGCTTGTAGTTGTGTCCCCTGGTGCATGGGCTCTCATTTCATGTGAACAGGTCTTAGGAGTCCACTCTGTTGGTGCCATTAAGAAACTTGAAGGTTCTTTCAAATCTCCCGGCCTCCTAGAAATACATGTTCAGGTTTTGCAACCTTTCCTCGTATGAATCTCCTTGCTGGCCCTGAATCATTTTAGTCCCTCTCCTTTGGCCCTTCTCCAACCTATCCTGGTCCTTCTTGAGATGTGGGCCCTAGAACGGCACAGTCTCAGGTATGGTTCACCCAGAGACCTTTACAGAGGAAGGATCACCTCTTTTTCTGCTGACAAATTCCCTATCTGTAGGGGCTTTCACGCTCGCACAGGGTGGCGTCGGACTGGCTGACTAAAAATGCCAAAGTGGTACCATGCTGCCAGTTGTGGTACAAGTTTGAGAGGGGTTGCCAACAATTAGTGGCCCCATGTGCCACTCTAATGCATCCATGAAAGCCCCTTTACATCCCAACATTCTACTGGATGTCCAGCCTTACTACAATATGTAAGTGAGTGCTATTTTTAGGGTATCACTAAATCCCTTTTCTACGGGTGTGTCCCACCCTCACTCCATCCCTCTACAGGGTTACCACCTGTCCTGAGTTTCGCAGGACAGTCCTGATTTGGGCAGCTGTGTCCTGCAAAACAAAACATGAAAAATACTACATATCCTGACTTTATAGAAGAAAAAATATTTTCTAACTTTCCCCTAAATCTTGTAGAAAATTATAGTACCTTAACTAAAATGCATTAAAATTATAAGATAAACCAAAGGAGCAACCAAGAAACTACAGTACTTAACCTTAATTCTGATTATATACAAGATATTATAATAATATTATTACAAGATAATATTATAGACAAGTCTGTTGCACTGGTCAAGGTTTTGTACTGTCCTGCAAAACATGTGTCAGTAAGAAATGTCCCACTTTGGGCGTCTTCTGTACTAGCTGATTTTAGGGTTTTTTCCAATTACTGTATGTATTATACTTTTTTCCCCTGGACACTTCAGCTTGCTTGTACTAAGAAGGTGGCTAGGTTATTTCCATTACTATCCATGCATACAGCCATACCTCTCAACCCTTTGTCACTGAAATGAGGGACAGTGACTGACACTGACCCTCATAATGAGGGATACCATCCTCATAAATGGAGCTACTAGCTCAGAACACGGTGGAAACCATTGTGTTTTACTTTATCCGAAGTTAATTTTTGATTAAGCATCTTAGAATATTATGGATTTCTGCTGTAAAGTCTAAATTCTCTGTGTGGGCAGCACATTTTTGATCAGGGACGGATGAGGACAGGGCAGTTTTTATTGTTTAGATCTAGGATTACAATTACCTTTGAGGCTCTTTACAAAGGTTCCACGTCAGGAAGTACATACATGTTAAACAAGGGCATACACCATTAAAGAGAGCGTACAACCATAGCCATCAGTTCAGGTACGGCATCATGGTAAATAGGATACATGAATAACGCATACAAGGAATCACTTCAGAAACCTAGAAGAAATCAGTGAGGAAGGGTGAGGGAATAGGGGGGTGGCAGCCGAAAAAGCGACTAGAGCAGCTCCGGGCATTGTCAAAGAACATCAGAGGGGGGTGGTTGATCTCAATGGGGAAGGATAAGTTGGGGTGGCAGTCACATGAATTTTTCATATCATTTTAATGTATTTTAGTTAAGGTACTATAGTTTTCCACAAGATTTAGGGGAAAGTTAGAAAATATTTTTTCTACTAAACAGTCAGGATATTTAGTAGTTGTTTTGAGGAATAAGTAAGGGATATCCCTCATAATCGGGGACACTTGAAATGTATGCTTGCAGCAACTTCTTTTAGTACGCCTGCCCTTCCCAAGATGGTGGTTATTTTTCCATGGAGGCCAGAGATGGGCAGGGTCGCAAGGGCCGCATGCTATTGGCTGCTGAGCGCGTCACTTGTCTCACGCCCTCTCCCCTTGGCTCTCTGATTAGTCGACAGCGGCGCGCCCTTGGAGAAACGTGTAGGACACCGCCTGCCGGCGCGGGAGAGAGGCTGGTGCGGGGCGCGCGCTCATTCACTTCTCACTGCAGCTGTCGACAGTTGGAAGTGAGAGGCAAATGTCGGCGGGCGGAGGAGGGGTCTGTAGTACCGAAGTGAATACAAAATAGTGGGGAAGCCGCGGCACCAAACGCCAGTATGTGAGGGCGACCCGCTCCCGCGTACCAAACAGTCGGGCGCGGGACGTGTCCAAAAATGGTCCCACAATGCTAGGGATTGGGCAGCAAACTCCTCATAGCTGTCACGGTTGGAAGCCATCGAAATGAATGGCGTGGGGAAATCGGACAGACTTTTAAGTGTCCATATGAATGCAAAATTAGAAAATTTTGGGTTGTATTTCGAAAAGAGGCGCCCAATGATTAGTTGCCCAGCAGCGGGACATGTACAGTGCCCGGGTCTGGGCTGTCTCACTGCCGTGGGGAGCAGTTCCTCATTTTACTCAAGTCCTCTCTCTGGCCCAGAACATACAACTTGGTGAGCATGAAAACGCACTTGCCCACAGAAAGTTCGGAGCTTATGATTCGAATATATTTATTTATTGTGATCTTGAAAACAGCTGTGAGCAGATGCTTTCTTAAGGCTCCTTGTCAGTTACACTACATGAGACAGCAAATACAAAGACTATGGACAATACACATTAGATACATACCTCTCAACCTCCTGCCTCATAAATCAGGGACAAGGCTTAAAAAAATCAGGGACAAAGGCCCAAAATCAGGGACACATCTTCAAAATTAGAGATATCCACCCAGAAAGCTGGTTGAATATGGGGCTTAGTGCACAATGCATTTTCTAAAGAAGAACAAGTCCGTAACTTTAATGCTTGACATTGTTTTGTGCTTACAGTCCCCACTGTTTAGACACAAAACACAAATTTTAGGAGGGACAGAGTAAAATTTTGAGGCAAAATAGGACGTCCCCTGAAAATCAGGGACACTTGAGAGGCATGATTAGATATACAAACAAATTCAGATAAGTCAATGGGAAAAGTATGCTGAAGCATTGTACAATATATGCCTGCCTCGAGAATAAGAGACAGAAGAGGGAAGGGAGGGCTGAGAGGCAGACATGTAGGACAGGGTGAGAAGCTGGAAGGATAAGGGGTAGTGAGGTGGAGGAAGTGCTAATGTGGGCAATCAGAACAGATAAGTGGGGAAAGTGCTAGTGGTGGATTTGCTAATGGCAGTTTAGCTGGGGCACATACAGATATTCTAATCGAGGTGGTGGTGGCGCAGTCTGAATTTATAAAAATCCAATGGTATGTGCACCTGAGCTGTGGTGTCGGATGATGGTATCCTGCACTGATTCATTTTCGGACCACATTTTGAGGACAGTGTTCTGCATTTGGGGGATGAAAAGTTGAGAGGTATGAATGTGAAACTTGACTGGCAAAAAAAAAAAAAAAAAAGCCAAAGTGGTACCACACTTTAGATCAGATGACCAGTTTAGCAGTTGTTTGCTGATCAAGGGACGTGGCAGAGTCTAATGACTACCTGGTGCGACGGTGACACACTCGTGAAAGCCCCAAAAAGAGCAGTCACGGTAATATTGGCATTAGATTTCTCAAGCTCCTCTCTTTGGCAAAAAGATGTTCTTACTTTACATGCACTAGTGGCTCTTTCTGCCAACAAGACAGCACTTTTTTTTTTTCATTCCGCAATCTGTCACATCTGTTGACTGAGTGAGACTTTGTCGTCAAAAGTGGCTCACTAAAAAGAATCCACAAGTGTTGCACCTTGTGGACAAAGAAGGTATTTTCTGGAGTCTCCGAGAAAAATTGAGGACAGGTGGCTGCCTAGCTAGGCTACTGCATACATTCTAAACCACCAACAACCCCCCAATTCTTCTGTCGGGGAGCTAAGGAGTGGCTTTTCAACACAGTAAGGATGCCTTTTACTTATTATAAATCACTTGCATGTCTCTAGCCAATCTGTGCACAGAGCCTCTGTACTTCTTATCCTGTGTACAGTGGTCCCTTGTGCAGGAACATTCCACTTCAGAGCCAGGGTGTGGGGGCATCATTTAAAATTTGAAAAAGTAAAAGCTTTAAAACTTTTAAATCATTTTAGCTGACTTGAGTGATATGTTTAATAGGGCCTCTGGGGGTGTCTCCTATAAAAGACGTGCCTGAGGTTTGGGCAGACGGAACTCCTCAGCTTAGCCTTGCTGCCCTCTTGCCCAGACCTCTCTTAGGAGTCTTATAGCATTACAAATAATGACATCATTCCTAGCCAGGCAGAATTGTCTATTTCTAAACATTTTAGGTACTCTTCTAGCCATAAGAGGGTGTATTGTGCTCTTTGTTCTTTCTGTGTACATTTTTGCTCCTCTGGAGCCCTGGCAGGTGGCTTTGGCCTCCAAACAGAGGACTGCCCACCAGCTCTGTGCCGCCCCATACTGGGCGTCCCAGATATTGCCCTGCAGATTGCACCCCTCAGCAGGGCCCAGGGGAGGTTGCCAGCTTCTCCCTCCCCTGAAGACCCAATCCAGATTCCAGGGTGGTAGGCCATCATTGAGCCTGCCAGGCTCAATTCTTCCTGGTTTCTCCCTCCCTCGCAACTCATACGTCAGCTCAAGCTTCCTGACCCGTATTCCCCTTCCTCCAGCTGTCGCTAGAGGGCGATCAGCAGACGGGACAGCTATCCCTTCCACACAGAGAGAGAGAGAGAGTGTGCAGTCCTCTGGACACTCAATCCTCTCACCCCTGCCGACCCTCTGCAGCCTGGGCTTGTTCCTGAACCCGGGTCATCGGCGTGGCGCAAGGTGTGGCATCTAGCGCCTTAACCCTCAGCACCACCGGGCTCGCCTTGTGCTCTTTGGTTTAAAAATGTTAAAATTCTGAGTTCAGTTGGCATAGACCATTTCCCACAAAGGGTATTCTCTAATAGTCTACAAAGTAAAACATTCAGATTTTCAATTGAAATGTATTTTTTTAAAGAAAGGTCTTTTAACAGGATTTATAATATGTTTATATGTACAGTTATTCTGTTATGGTTGTAAGACTTTCTCAAGTCCTTTGTGTGTTAGAACTGCTGAGTTTCACTTCGCAGTTCTTGCACCCAAAGAATTCAAGAATGCAGTCATAACCGTAGGACTCTAACTGTGTGTGTGTGTGTGTGTGTGTGTGTGTCTGAGGCACCCTTGGGAGGCCCTATTAAACTTGTATAAGATATCCCATCTCAGCACTGGCGTCTTCCAACAACCCGCTTTCACAACTGGAGAGTGAAGTGTAGAGGGGAGTTCAAGTGGCTCATTCGGGTCAGACACTGAATAGATATGGTGGGATTAGAACCTCTGGCCTCCATATTCACAGAAAAGTGTTGTAAATGCCAAGCTAGCCTGTCATCCTGAAAGTCTGCTTTATTTCTTCTAATGTCTTAATTCATTCAGCCCCAGGACTGGATATGTAAGGGAAATTTTTGGAAAATAATTGCTTTAATGTTTGTTATTGGGCCTGCATGCATGAAAAGATCCGCAGTTTGTCACTTCGAAGAGGGTGTATGCCACTTTGGAACACCAGTATATTCACTCTGCTACAGTAGTCCGAAACAGTGCTAGTGAGGCTGTCCTGGTGGCACTGGAGGTTGAGGTGCTGGTCATTACACCTCACGCCACGCTGGCGACCCGGGTTCAGGAAAGAGCTCGGGCCACCAAGGGTCAGCAGGAGTGAGAGAGGATCGAGCGTACAGAGGACTGCTCTTCTTTCTTGGAGGGAGGAAGACTAGTCTTCCCGCTGGCTGACTGCCCTCTGGTGGTGGCTGGAGGGCAATACGAGTTGGGAGGCTGGAAGCCGATGTCCTTACATCAGCAGGGAAGGGGACGGGTGAAAATTGGATTAAAATCAATGGCCTGCCGCTCCCGAGAGCGGCCCCGGAATCCGGATTGGGTCTCTGGGAGGGGGGGAGAAGTCTGCAACCTCCTCCTGGCCCCGCCACGCAGGGCAATCTGCAGGGGATACTCTGGGGCCGCCTAGCACGGGAGCAGTGAGCCGCCTGCCAGGGCTCCAGGGGTGGAAAAAATGTAAATGGGGACTGCTAATGGTGTGTTTTTTTTTTTTTTTTTTTTTGTTACTTGGAGCTGTGCCCCCGACCTCTCCGGCACACCTAGCAATTTTATTCAGAGTTCTATTTAAAGATGACCTTTCTGTGTTGGGATGGACCTGTTTATTTATAACTCACTGTTTGGAGTCCCTCACACTAAGACGAGTAACTGGAACCCCTGAGAAATATTAAATCGTTTGGAAGGCCTCTGAACCTGTTGCACTTTACTGTTCCTTGTCTCAAAATGGCATACAAGCTTTTCCCAATATATCTTAATTTTTTTTATATGGGGGAGCTTCTCTGCTTTTAACTAATTGATAATATGGGGACTTTTGACAGTACCCCCATTTTAATTTCAAGTGAAAAGTGAAGGAAGTGGCAGAAGGTTCAAGAGAAAAGAAAGCATTCAGGAAGTACAAGGAATCGCAGAAGGAGCAGGACAGAGAACTGTATCAGTTAAAGCAAAAGGAGGCTGGGAAGGCAGTCAGAACAGCAAAGGCCCAAACCGAGGAAAAAATAGCCAACTCAGTTAAGAAGGGGGATAAAACCTTTTATAGGTACATCAGGGAGCGAAGGAAGACCAAGGGAGGGATAGTGAGGCTTAATAAAGGGAGGGAGGGTGGGCAGAGGTGACTGTGAAAAGGCAGAGATACTAAACAAATATTTTTGCTCATTATTTACAAAGGAAGAGGGGGAGGTACATAAAACAAACAGAAGTAACACGCTGGATACAGAAGTTGATACCGGCCCATTTACAGAAGAAAGGGTTCTGAAAGAACTCTTAAAACTGAAGGTGGACAAAGCAATGGGGCCTGACGGGATTCATCCCAGAATTCTAAAAGAACTAAGGGTAGAACTAGTGACACTACTGACTACCCTTTTTAACAAATCATGGAAGGATGGGGTGGTACCCGAGGACTGGAGGAGGGCAGATGTGATTCCTTCACAAAAGTGGGAGCAAGGCAGAAGCAGGAAACTATAGACCTGTTAGTTTAACCTCAGTGATGGGGAAAATGATGGAATCACTTCTAAAGGAAAGAATTGTCGAGTATCTAGAGGCCAGAGGGCACAGGACCCCAGGCAGCATGGATTCAGCGGAAGGTCATGCCAGGATAATCTGATGGATTTCTTTGACTGGGTGACCAAAGTAGTAGATCAGGGAGGGGCTGTGGACATGGCCTACCTAGACTTTAGCAAGGCATTTGACATAGTCCCACACAAAAGATTAATATACAAGTTAGCCAGCCTGGGCATGGGTCCCAAGATGACAGCCTGGGTAAAGAATTGGCTGGAGAATAGGACACAGAGAGTAATAGTAAATGGAGTCCACTCAGAAGAAAGGAGGGTTACTAGTGGGGTACCGCAGGGTTCAGTATTAGGACCGGTCCTCTTCAATGTCTTTTATGTTTACATTGCAGAAGGACTGGAAGGAAAAGTATGTCTCTTTGCAGATGACACTAAGATCTGCAACAGAGTTGATGCACAGGGTGGGGTGGAAAGGATGAGAAGGACTTGGCAAGGTTAGAGGAATGGTCAAATGTATGGCAGCTTAGATTCAATGCTAAGAAGTGCAGGTAATGCACCTGGGAAACAAAACCCAGGGAAGAGTACACAATGGGGTGAGATACTAACAACAACAAAATGGAGAGGGACCTGTGGGTAGTCATATCAGATGATCTAAAGATGGGCAAGCAATGTGAGAGCAGCAAGGAGGGTTGGGGGATACTGGGATGCATAGGAAGAGGCATCACCAGTAGAAAACGGGAAGTATTATCCCTCTGTACAGACAGCTGGTGAGACCCCATCTGGAGTACTGTGTGCAGTTCTGGAGACCCAATCTCCGCAAAGACATAGACAGGATGGAAGCTGTCCAGAGGAAGGCACTTAAAATGGTGCAGGGTCTGCACCGGAAGACATATGAAGAGAGACTTAAGGAGCTTAATATGTATAGCCTCGAGGAAAGGAGGGAGGGAGACGGGGGACATGATAGAAACTTTCAAGTACCTCAAGGGAATCAACAAAGTCCAAGAGGGTAACATCTTTCAAAAAAAGAGGTGTGCAAGAACAAGAGGGCACAATTTGGAGATAGAGGGGGGGCTGCTCAGAGGTAATTTAAGGAAGTATTTTTTCACAGAGAGGGTTGTGGATGCATGGAACGGCCTTCCGGAGGAGTTTGTGGAGTCAAAATCAGTGGTGGAATTCAAGCATGCATGGGATAGTCATAAGGCAGTTCTGAGGGGTGGAGGTAGGAAGAAGTAGGCTGCTGGTTAACTAGGATCTGCAGCTTATCCAGTAGGTAGGGAAATGGGCAGACTGGGTGGGCCAAGTGGTCCTTATCTGCCGTCAAATTCTGTGTTTCTATGTTTTAATACAGGGGCTTCTCTCACGGTACTCCCCCATTTTAATTTTATAATATGGGGGCCTTTCTCACAATCACCCCCCCCCCCCATTTATTTTGGGTGCTTCACACCACACCGACTTTTGTCTGCCTTTTACTTTATTGTTCATGCCCCTGCTCTCCAGCATGGTCCCCTTCAGGTAGCTACCGTCTCACCCTGTACTGACACATCCCGACATCACTTTCCTTGAGCTGGCCACTGCCTGACAAGGTGTTGGTCCTTCTAAAGTAAGGACCCCATGGTGGTGGTGGGGGTGGCCAGTCATCCTGTGTGGCACCACTGGGGTGTTTCCTGCTTCAGGCACCCTGTCCCTATGGACATCCACGCATGGAACTCAGTCATAAACTAGTGTGTTTGCAGAGGCTGGCAGATGTCCACCCCTCCATCTTGAGTGACTCCTGCTGCATTCCCAAATGTGGACACCAGGGAGCAGTGCGAGAAGCGGAGTCTGCCATCCCTCCATTTCTGGTCCTGCTAAGCCCGATACAGTCACCGGCCATCATCACAATGGTGGCGTGGTTTTTGCCTCGGGTTTACTTCCTCCTACCTCCAATGCCACGTTTAATGGCCTTGAATATTGCAGTGTACTTGTGTGCAGGCATCACCCCTTGCAAGGGAGCAGGCTGCCAGGCCCATGTTCGAAGTGGCTGCTGCAAGGCGCATCCTGACTGACACCCTCCCTAGGTGACTTGGGCTGAGCTTGGGAGCACTCCCAAGAGCTGGTATGCTTGAAAACCTGTGATGGTGCTGGCCCATCAGGCGGCCTTGAATATATGATTTATTTAGTCAGATTTATGTTTGGAAACAAAAACTGAATAAGTTTCTGGAAAATGCTGTCTCAGATACCGATTCAGATTTAGATTTTTTAAGTTTACAAAATTGGCCAGCCTCTGACCATCCAGATTATGTTTCAGTTCCTGGTGGTCCCACGTGGAGATGGGCCCCCCAGATCCCATCCTGGGGGTGACTGAGGCCTTCAAGCGAGACACGAACCCCAAGAAGATGAACCTGGGAGTAGGGGCATACCGGGATGATGCTGGCAAGCCCTTCGTCCTGAGCAGCGTTCGCAAGGCTGAGGCTCTGATGACAGGGATGGCCGTTGCTGGATGCATTTTCAAACTCTGTAGCAGACAGCTTAGCGAGTCTAAGGGCAGTAGTAAAAACAAAACAAGCATTTGTCAGTGCTGAATGTTGGTTTGCTGGCATTGGTAGTGCAGGAGTTAGAGAGATGCATAATGGGAATGGCAGTGAAATATTGAACTAACGACAACCCCACCCCCACCCTGCAGAGACCGACAGGCATTGGGGTGTACCTTTGGGTCGTCGGCTGTAATGCTCACGCCATTTTACCTCACCCTACCCTGCAGACACTGACAAGTGTCGCAGTGTACCTTGCGGTCTTCAGGCCTTATGCTCACCCCATTCCATAAGGAAATATGCTGAGATGGGTGCAGTATCGGAGAATGGGGTGAACTTTGGGGTCAAGACTTGAGGCACACTTTGGTGCCTCAGTGGCTGTAAGGTGGGGGTGGAATGGTGAGCATTACAGCCAACGATCCCAAGTCACACCCCTGTCGCCTGTCAGTCTCTACAGGGTGGGGCGTTATGGTTGGAAACCCTAACACCACAGGTGTTTGTTGATATTTTCACTCCATATTTTCAACATGGGCTTTTTGTGACCCCCACCTCGTGAAGAATGGCACAATCAATTTGTTAGCAGAAAGATGATTTAGCCCAGCGACTGCGCCATTTGATGCCACAGGTGTGAGAACACATTTCGGGCAGGATGTGAAAAATGTCAACTGTATTGTTCATGTGGTGCTGGTGGTGATGAATGATGATTGATGATGAAAAAGGCAATGTTGAAAATATGAAAAATTGAAGTCACGAGCACGCGTAGAAACTGCGCAACACACGACCGTAACCCAATTATTTTGGGGAATTTTTTTAACCACATTTTCAACATAGGCATTTTGGGACATCCCCTCATGAACAGTGGCACTGTGATTTTGTTAATCTGTCCTGAAAGTTGATTTCCCACAGCGACCGCGCCATTGTGTGCCACAGGAGCAAAAACACATTTCGGGCAGGATGTGAAAAATGACAGCTGTACTATTCATAAGGAGGTGTGAAAAACTGGCAATGTTGAAAATCTGGAGTGAAAATATAAAAAACTGTCACTTACGAGCAAGTGTGGAAACTGCGCAATATGCGCTTGTAATGCATTCATTTTTTTGGAATTGTTTTCACCAAATTTGCAACATGGGCATTTTGGGATCCCACCTCATGAACAGTGGCACTGTCATTTTAATTGATCCCGAAAGATGATTCCGCGCAGTGACCACAAAATCACCATTTAGGACCGAGTAACGAGATGACCGTGCATGTGTTTATGAGGTGGGGTCCCAAGAACCCCATGTTGAAAATCTGGCACCAAAATTCCCAAAAAATGGCTGAGATCTCCACCTAAATTGACACCCCACTGCCTGCCATTATAAAGCTTACTGCATTTTGTTCCGTTCCCGGTCGGCTTTTGAAGGGTGCAGACGTATTCCTGCTCCATAGAAGATTGCAGCACCAGCCCTCTGGAGGCAAGTATGGGGTGAGGGATGAATGCGGGGAGATGGAGTCGCAGAGGGTGGGCGCAGGTTGGAGGAGGGGTGTGTGGGAGGATGACAAAATTTTTTTGTCCCTCCCACCCCTCCCACACACACACCTGTGGGGACAAAAATCCTTGTCATCCTCCCACACCCTCCTTCAACCTGCACACTGGGGTGGGCTCCTATGTGCCACTGAGTTTGGGGGGCATGATGCCAATAGGGACTGGGGCGCCCCATCTGCAAACAAATTGAACTGGGGGACATGCCGACACAGTGTTTGGGCATCCCAATGTCTGCTTTGTGGGGATTGTGTGGTGGGCAGCAGGAGCCGCCATATTTACTGAAATGTTTCATCAGGAAGGGCACGTAATGGAGCCTTGTCATCTGACGCTCCAGTTAGGAAACTGCGCCTCATTGGGGCAGCAGATTTCTTTCAACTCCATGGCTCTCTGAAACAGCTGTCATCGCCAGCATGCTCGCTGATTGGTGGCTGAGGGACACACCCACTAAAGCATTCCCTGCATTCGCCACAACACTGACACACCTCTAAATGGGTTACTACTGCAAGATATTGCGTGCGCGCGAGACCTAGCGAATACAAGATGGACAACTATGCAGAACCAGTGTGCTCTGCCACAGAGGGATTCTGATTCCCTCTGACCTCGAGCGAAGCTCAAGAGGTCCATGGGAATCAGAACACCGAGGTGGCAAAACACACTGGTTCTGCATAGAGTTGCTCATCCTGTATTTTTTTTATAGTTTATAGTACTGTGTGAAAAATGTGTTTTGTGAGTTATTTTGCTTTCAAAATGAAACTGGCTCATGCAGTCTCTAGAGGTTCTAGAATGCTGTTCAACCCCAGAAGGGTAGAACAGCATTCCATGACATTGGAATTGTGGTAGAACAGCATTTTGAAAGGGATGGAATTCTATACATAAGCCAATAAGACACGACAGGGTGTGCATGGAACATATTTTACCGCACGGCCAGGGGCGTAATAAGGCACGAGGCCTTGGCTGAGTGCCTTTAGCCCCTGGTGTGCGGTAAAATATATGTTACATGCACACACATGGAGTGTCTTATTGCGCTTATAAAATGGGCTACATTTTCTTAAAATATGTCACACCCTAAAAACTATTTAAATATCTAAAAACAATTCTTTAATTTGAGAGAAAATAGTCCTTCCGCCTGCTACCTGATGATGCCACTGTATTTTGCCACTGGGCATTTCTGTCCTTCTGTGGCATCCATACTTCTAAAACCCCCACCACCACCCCACTTCTAGTTATTTATTTTTTTTTATTTTTTTTTTACTAGTGGGTCTGTTATTAAGCAATTTTATCTGTTTTATTTTTTACCTTCATTCCTTTTCCTGATTCACTTGATCAAGCGTCCTGTTTTTCCCAGCTCCTCCATGACTACATGCTGCTAGTTTAATGCAATGCAAAAGTACAATCTGAGATGAACTGAAAAGGTGAGATTTTTTAACTGCCTTAATGAACCCCATTGCAAACCTCTTGATTTTTAGGAGTGGCATTAAACTGACGCCCTTTAACACGCTTTGAGACTTTGTTCTCCGAGTAAATCTTGCTACCAACGAGTAAGACTTGAAAAGAGGAGGAGGGAAAGCTGGCCCTGCATAGTTATACTGTTGCCATGAAGGCTCTTCAGCGGCTGAACTTCCTTGGAGTCTGGGTCTGTACTCCAGTCTCAGACTGTCCATCAGCCTTGCTCCAGCCGGGTTTCAGTTTTGTTCTGAGCTCTCTGGGACTTCTCTCCACCCCTGCCTCTTGCTCTGTCCCTTCTTCCCTGGCAGTGATTGAAGAGTCTGAGAAAGGGCTGGCCTTTAGACTGGAACCAGTACCCGGAAAATGACGGGCAGGCCTCTGGACTGGGAACTGGAGAACGGGCCAGGCTACAAGAAAAAGGAATTCTCCGGAAACTAGTGACTGCAGCCCGATTTTTTTTTTTTTATTAAAAAAAAAAAAAAATTAATAAGCCGTTTAAATGTTTCTTTTTCAAATGCTGCCTTTTTTTTTTTTTTTTTTTTTTACTAGGTCTCTCTTTTTGTTACAATAATAAAAGTAGCTTTTTGTCCTGTTTGGCAATATAAAGATGGCAGACAGTAAAATGCCAACGTTCCATGGCTTATGGATATTGGCTTTTTACTGCCAGCTCTTTTTACCCATGCATGGAACATATTTCATGCATGGGTAACTAGCCAATCACACTGCTTGATTTAGCCTACCCATTTTATAAAGAACAACATTCCACTATAACATAAAAATAAGGCATGACAGAAGGATGATGTTAAAATGATGTCTGTCTGATTTGTTCTGACTTCTCACTGGTCAAGACCTCCTCATAGTACTAGCGTTAACCTAGCTTTCCCTCTCCAAAATGCTGCGGAGTCCCTTAAGGGCTTTACCTGGCTTGGCAAAAACCTGTAGAACAGCTTCTAATACCACAAGGTTACTTGCTAAGTTATGGGCTAGCCAATCCAAGGCAGAGGGGCAGTATGGGTAGGTGGGTCCCCTCTTCCAAGAATGGAAGGCTTTTACTGCCTCTGATCATAGACTGTGTGAAAATCAACAAAATCCCCCCCCCGGCCCCCATTAACTAGAGAAACATCCGAATGTGTCTAAATCCCAAATATCTGTTGAGCAGTGCATCCCACTGGTGCGCTCATGGCACTGAGAGCCAGGAGAACCTGGATAGATTACCATCCCAGCCACAGACCCTGATCGCAAGTCTGTCATTTAAGGATGTTCGCTCAGTTGTCATTTCAGCAGCATCATGGGTTGCAAACAGCTATTTCTGCAGAACCGTATGGTTCACACAGCTCCTTTACCCAGCACATTTTATATAAATTATTGCTGGGAAAACCATATAGCGGTTTCTAAGGATTTAATGAAATCTAGTAAGAGCTGTAAAAAATAATAGGAATCTCACCACAACCCCAAGCTACCCCTAAAATGACTCTCCTGTTTTCACTGGTGTTTCAGCAACCCCATGTCATCTTTTTCCCCAGTACATGGTCATCTAAACCTTCAAAATTGCAAGAAAACATGGGTTGTTGTGCTTGTTTTGTTTTATGGTGAACCTTAATCCCTTTTATTGGGGAGGAGGAGACATAAGGGTCAGATTGTTCTATGATCATGGGGTACAGAATATACGGCAAGATGGGGGGAGGGAGGGGTGATCTGTGTAAGAGAGGGGATAAGTTGTGCCAGGGAGGAAGGGGAGGAGGCTAGAACAGAGCCACTATGGATACAATTCCAGGATTCAAGAAACGGGAACCTTAGGATGGGGGTGGTGTGTAGGCCAGTCTCGGGCAGAAAACTTGGACAGAGAACTAGTGGGCAGATCAGGAGGGTCAGCAGGAAGGGTAACACCATGATTTTGGGGGAACTTCAGTCCGCCAGGGGTGGATTGGAGCACCCCAGCCACCTCGAGCACAAGGGAGCAAGTCCTCCTTGAGGCTTTTCAGGACAGCTTCTTGGTACAGATGGTAAAATAGCCGACCAGGTTAGGCAACACTCCGGACCTCACGCTGTCTAATGGAGAGTTTGTCTGAGAGTCTGGGTGGAGGATCCGCTGGCAGGGCGTGACCACCACACTGTTTGGTTCTCACCAGCATGGGCAAGGAGGCTGTGGAACAGGGACCAGGGTGTTGGACTTAAGGCGAGCTGACTTTGGGAGGATGGGGAAATAGTGCCCAGGCACCTAGCTGCAGTCCATCAGCACATGGATGCTGGCCAGAAATGGGAAGTTGTCAAGCTAGGACTGGCAGAGGCCACTAGATCCTGTACCAAGACACAAGGCAAAAAGCTAGGCCAAGAACCTAGTTGGTTAAGCGGGGTGGGGGGGTTGGAAAATGTGAGCAAAAGGGCAGCCTTCAGAAGATTCAAGAGCTCCAGGCGGGGAGGATAGAGTAGTACTTGAAGAAATCTAGAGAGGTGACCAGAGTAGTCGGGGCAGCCAAGGCTTCCAGAGAGCTTAGGCTGGCACAGGGCATCAAGGATGGGGAAAAGACTCTTTAGGTACATAAAAGCGAGACAAGGATCTGCAGAGATCAATAAGGATCAGGAAGGATGGGGGGCAGAGCAGGCAGAAGCGCTAAGTGAATACTTCTGTTCTGTATTTACTAAGCAAAAGGATAGGTCAGTGCTTGGGGTGGGGGGACAGGGAGGGTAGGCACAGGAGGGATGGGGTGACGCTGGGGAAATCAGTGGCCAGAGTACTAGAAGGTTGAATGGCACTGAGGAAGGATAAGGCACCAGGACCAGACTGCATACCCCCGGTACTGAAGGAATTGGCAGAGGTCTCTGGCAGAGCCATTGGCAGAATTGTTCAATATTCTCTGAAAATGGTGCATACCCCAGGACTGGGAGGATAGCTCACATAGTGCCCCTCCACAAAAGTGGACTGAAGAATGATCCGGCAACTGTACACCAGTAAGCCTCACATCCATTGCGGAAAGTTAATGGAGACAATAGTAATCTTTCTAGAAGGTAATGGTCTCCAGGACAGGAAGCAACATGGGTTTGTCTCTGGCAGATCCTGCCAGACCAACCTGGTTGACTAGGGAACTGGACAAGGGCCATGCGATGGATGTCCTATATCTGGAGTTTAGCAAAACATTCGATTCGGTGCCACATAGGAAGCTGATTAGCAAGTTGGGATACCAGGGAGCAGGGACAAAGATGGTGAATTGGATTAAGAACTGGCTGCAAGGGAGGCAACATAGGGTAGTGGTGGGAGGGGAACTCTGCTCCAAGGGCTGTAATGAGCGGGGTGCCGCAGGGCTCTGTACTAGGCCCGGTGTTGCTTGGCATTTTCATAGCTGACATTTCGCATGGCATCAAAGAATAATATTCGTCTTTTTGCAGATGACACCAAGATTGGTGCGGTGGTAGATGAGAGTAGGATGGCAGGGGCTGCAGGATGATCTGACAAAACTGGAGGACTGGTCAGACACGTGGCAGCTGGGGTTCAGTGCTAAGTGCAGAGTCATGCACTTGGGAGCAAGGAACCCCAAGGAGGTGTTATCAGTTGGGAGGTGCAGATACATAGATACTGTGGGCAGATAAGGGCTGCGGGCCCATCCAGTCTGCCCATTTTATGCTGGTCGATGAAGCAGCCAGTGTCCCTATCTGGTCACTGGCTTTGCTTTTCGTTCCATCTCTAATGGTCCTTATTCCTGTCCCATGCATGTTTGAAGCCTATCACGGTACAGGTGGCCACCACTTCTGGGGCAGGCTATTCCATGAATCCAACACCCTCTGTTTAAAAAAAAAAACAAAAAACTTGACATTACCCCTTATGTGGCCACCCATCAGTCTCCTATTATGCTCTCTTGTTCTGGCACTTCTTTTAAACTGGAATATGTTGTCCCCTTCCACCTTGTTCATGCCCTTGAGGTATTTGGATGTTTCTATCATGTCACTTCTCTCCCTCCATTGCTCCAGCGTGTACAAATTGAGGTCTCGGACTCCTTTCTCATAAGGCTTGTGATGTAGACCCGTCACCATTTTGGTCGCCCTCCGCTGCACCATCTCTATTTTGTCAATGTCCTTGCAATGGTGTGGCCTCCAGAACCAGACGCTGTACTCAAGGTGAGGCCTCGATTGGGCCCTGTACAGTGGAACCATCACCTCTCTCCTTCGGCTTGTGATTTCCCCTTCCAGTGCACCCCAACATCCCAGTGGCCTTCCCCACCGCCTAGGCCGTCTGCCTTGTGGCCTTCAGGTCGTCTGTGATTATGACCCTCAAGTCCATCTCTTCCTTAGTAACTGTCAACAGCAACCCCCAAACCTGTAGCTTGCTCCAAAGTTCCTGCTCCCCACGTACATGGGTTTGCATTTCTTTACATTAAACCTTAGTTGCTATGCATCTGATAATCTGTAACAGCTCCAGGTCAATTTCTTGTCCTTTCCACTCCCTCTGGGGTATCCACATTCTTGCAGATCTTGGTGTCATCTGCAAACAGGCAAACCTTTCCTCCAGTCCATCTGCAATGTCACTGAAGATATTGAAGAGACTGGCCCAGAATTGACCATTGAGGTACCCCACTGGTCACCTCCCTTTCCTCTGATTGGGTTCCATTTACCATTACCCTCTGTTTTCGGTCCTTAACCAATTTTCAATCCCATTTACCACCTTGTGTTGCATCCCCAGGCTCCTAACTTGTTGACCCGTCTCTTATGTAGGATGGCATCAAAGGCTTTACTGAAATCTACGTAGGCAATGTCTACATTCTCCCACCCCCAGCAGTCTACTGCCTTTTCGACCCAGTCAAAGAAATCTGTTAGATTAGTTTGACAGGACATGTCAGGTGTGAACCATGTTGCCTGGGATCCAACATCCCTGTGACGTCTAGGTACTCTACTGTTCTTTCCTTGGAGTGTCTCCATCGTCTTTCCTACTACAGAGGTTAGACTAACTGGTCTGTGGTTCCCTGCATCTTCTTTACTCCCACTCTTGTGAAGAGGGAAAACATTTGCCCTTCTCCAGTCCTTTGGGACTGGACCACTACAGTGTCTAGGGACTCGCTGAACAGGGCTGCCAGTTCAATTCTCAGTTCCCTTAAGACCCTGGGATGTATGCCATCTAGAGCTGTGGCTTTGTCCACCTTGAGTTCTGTAAGCTTTTCTAGGAACCTCTCCTCTGTGAATGAGAGGTGTTTACCATCCTTTTCCTCCGTTCCTTTAAATTCTAGCTGTGGGCCCTGCCCATGCTCTTCCAGTGAAGACTGAACAGAAATATTTGTTCAGGATTGCTGCTTTCTCCCAGTCTCCTCCACTATCTGTCCCTTGACTCCTTGAAGCTTAGCTACTCCTCCCTTTGCCTTCCTTCTGACACTGATGTACCTGAAGAATGTCTTGTCTCCCTTTATAACTGATTGAGCTGTTCGCCTCCTCTGTTTGCACTTTAGCCTTCACTGCTTTTCCAGACTCTTGACACTTCTGGTACATTTTCCTGTTATCCTCTTGTCTCCTTCTACTTCCTGAAGGTTAACCTCTTGCCCTTATCTTTCAGTCATCCCCCATGAGCACCAAAGCAGTTTTCTTCTCTTTTTTTCCTTGTCTATCGACCTAACACATTGTTTTGTGACCTCTGCTATGGCTTCATTGATGTGTTCCCATTTTTCCTCAACCCCCCGGGTCGCCCTTTTTTCCAGGGTTTCTGTAAGCTGAAATCTCATCTTGGCAAAGTCTGCCCTTCTGACATCCAAGACTCTTGCCTTTGTATGGGTTGCCTGTATCCATCTTGAACCACACCATATGGTGGTCGCTGGACCCTAGCTGACCTTCCACCTCAAGCTCTGTTATCCTGTCCCCCATTGGTCAGTACCAGATCCAGGATTGCCTGGTCTCTGGTAGGTTCCTGCACCAGCTGCCTAAGGCCAGCCCTCTCAAGGGAGTTAACAAAGTTCCCTGCCCTG
This sequence comes from Neoceratodus forsteri, assembly GCA_016271365.2. Lineage (NCBI taxonomy): Eukaryota > Metazoa > Chordata > Ceratodontiformes > Ceratodontidae > Neoceratodus > Neoceratodus forsteri. The sequence goes on along the minus strand of CM028130.1, from coordinate 1,626,114,054 downwards.
GCTGAGGCCCCTGCTGGGATGAACCAGTCTATTTCTAGCATGTTAAAGTTTCCCATCAGCAGTACCTCCTTTACCACCATGTCATGTATGCTTTCCAGCAGCAGTTTAATTTCTTCTGCCTGAGTTGGGGTCTGTAAATGACCCTGTGCAAATGGCTGTTCCATTGCCTGGCTCAAGGGTGATCAAAACTTCCTCTGTTTTGTCATGCCTGTTCGAATTTCAGTTGCCGTGATGTTTTTGATGTGAGGAACGCCCCCCTTTTTTTTTACCCTTCCTGTCTTCTGAACAGGGCATAACCAGGTACACTAATGTCCCAGTTGTGGTTCCTAACCAGGTCACACTAATGTCCCTGCTGTGGTTCCTGTGTACCATGTTTCAGTTATGGCCGCTATGTCCAGATCAGCCTTTGTCATTACAACCATCAAGTCTGGGATCTTGTTCCCCGGACTGCAGGCATTCGTCTGCATGACTTTCCATGAAAAGTGGCATCCTGTCGGCCCTACCTTGTGTTTAGCCCCTGGTTTCATCTTACTTCCTTGCATATTCTATGTGGTGCTTCCCTTTCAGTACCTTTTGCTAGTGATGTCATCTGGCCCTGAGTGCAGCCTTTTCTGTCCTGTGGTACTGGTGAATCTGCCCCCAGCATAACGTCTTGATTCTGCTTGTCGTGTACCCTAACCTGTGGGGGAGGTCTGTCTGCATCTCCCCGCTCCTGACAGCCCCCCCGGCTAGTTTAAATGCACCATCCCAGGTGATTCTCCAGTCCCCAATGTAGCCAAAGCTGTTTTCCCCACACCAGTCCTTCAACCACTTGTTGACGCTATTGGTTTCTTTCCCCCTCCTTCCCCTGACTGGTAGCACCTCTGAAAATGTAACAGAACTAGCTACCTCCCCCAGGCGCCTACCCAAATCCCTAAAATCCTCCTGAACCTTTTCCAAGCTAGTGCTGTCTTTTGGCTAGGTCGTTTGTCCCCAGATGGACAATGACGTCCCGTCCCCCCCCCCAGCCACAGCCTTGGCTATCCTATGGATCCGCTCCACCTCCCTCCGAGCTGTACCTCCTGGGAGACTCTCTCCCTCTCCATCTTTGTCTGACCCCAGCTCCATACCCTGAACTGAGTCCACCATCAGGAGAAGCTCCTCCTCCCTGGTTTCTCCAGCCCCACCCCTGAGCCCCCAACCTGGTGGGCCTGGTCATCCTCCCTGATCTCAACCTTGGGCTCCTTGCAGGACTCGCTCTCCTTGAGAACATCGGATTTGTTCTCTAGTTGGACCAGGTGGGGATGTGCTTGAACTCCACTGTCATCAACCTCCCCGAGTCCACTGTAGTCCATCCAGGCCTCTGTCTTGGCAACCTCCATGGCTGTGACTGGTGGTATAGTGGTCCCTGGTTTGGGGGGGGGGCGAAGGTTTCCAGTACTGCTGCCAGCTGTGCGTGGAGCCTGGCCTGCTCCTCCCTCAGCCCAGAGAGATGCTTACAAATGGGGCAGCACCACAGTTCCCAGAATGTTCTTCTGAACACTGCTGCTCCACACCCACTGCACTGCACCACTCCTTGTACCATCCTACATACTCCTGATGTGTGCTCTTATCTCTCTACTTAAGTAGTTTTTTTTTTTTAATCTGATAATGTTTCTGTTGTGAGAGGGATGACCTGCCCACTGTCGGACCAACACCTATAAAGTAAGGCGTAGCCCAGGGATGGGACTAACTCTGCTCCCTAGCCAGAAACGGTAGCCCTAAAATCCTTCTTGTACTGTCTCTCTCCCCCCCCCCCCAAACCACAATCAGCTGCAAAAAGGACAGTGTTATGTTCTATCTCCTACTCTGCCTCCGACACTGGTGTGCTGCGGGCTGAGGAAATTGAAGAAACGCACAGAATTTAAAAGCAAGTCCCCTGCAATATGAAACTTTGTACTTAACTGCTGTTGAAGGTAGAGACCCACCCTCTTAGAAACAGGCAGAACCCTTCCAGAAACTGAGTAGCAAACCGAATTCCCTAAGAGTCAGAAACCACTGCTACAGAGAAGGATTTTGGGGTGATAATAGCAGGGCAAATTAACTACTCGGCAGAGTGCAGGAAGGGAGCAGCTAAAGCCAACAAGATGCTGAGGTGTATTGCTAGAGGAATCTTCTCCAGGAGAGGGGAGGTAATCCTGCCTCTATACAGATCGTTGATGAGACCACGGCTGGAGTACTGCATGCAGTATTGGCGCCCATACTTCAAGAAAGATGTTGGATTACTTGGGGGGGGGGGGTGTCCAGTGCAGCGCAACAAAGATGATCATGGGATTGGAAGACAGACCCTACGAGGGAAGGCTGAGGGAGCTTAACATGTACTCCCTGGAGGAGAGATGGGATGGGGGAGATATGATTGAGACCTTTAAATACATGAAGGGTATAAACAAGGCTGGTACAGAGGAGATCTTTAAGTTAAGGGGGAACACGAGGGGCATGGTCTGAGATTGGAGGGAGGAAGATTCAGGAGAGAAATGAGGAGGCATTTTTTTGCGGAAAGGGTGGTGTCTATGTCGGAGATGGTGTCCTGTAAGTCGGGCAGTTTCAAAAAGGGGTTGGCTAAAAGTGAGGGGGAGGGGCAGCTGCAGTATAAGGTATTGCTGGCTGCACACTCGAGGAGACTTGATAGACCATGTGGCCTATATCTGCTGGCAGTTTCGTATGTTCGTATGTAACAATATTGTTTTAGATAACAATGTGAGTGTGAAAGAAAGGACACATTATTTTTCATGTTTGCTTCATTGGTTGGTAGCCCTTATTAGCATACCCCATGCAGCGGAAGCCACCTGGTGTGCGCAAGATGGCCACAGGCTGCATGACAGTCAGTACTTGACTTTCGTGATTAATTGACATATTACAGTGGCAAAGAGAATTTACTTTCCTGCTGAAAGCTGTACTCTGGTGTTTCTACAGCAACTGCTGCCATTTGAGTAGTATCCTTTGATCTCTTTGAGGCAGTCTCTCGCAGGTCATAACACCGGGATTACAGCCACGGTCGTCATTTCCTTCGGATGACTTTCAGTGCAGTTATTCTTGACCTCCCCCGCACTAATATCGGCGTCATACTGCATGGAAAAGGGGAGGTCCCAGCTACCTCTGTTCTTTTAACCGTGATCTGCATGTAACAAGTCCTCCTTCAGAGCTCCTGCTTTGCTGTCTTCAATGAAGAGTTCCTCTGACTAAACTTTACTACAAGATAATATCTTGGATCCCTTCTTCCGAAGGTGTTCCTGTGGCCACAGAATTGCTAAGGAAGGCCTCCACGAGGTCTGTGTTCGTTGCCTTGGTCCTGAACACGACTCTAGGGAATGTCTTCTGCAACAGGTTCAACAAGGCCACAAAACGTTGAAGGCTTCAGTAGCTCCGCAAGTTCCTCATGGAGCAAAATATTGCCCTCCTGGAGCAGCAGCAAAGCTCCACAACCAGAGAATCCTCAACGTCCTCCTCGGAGTCTCGCCGCTTTACAGATGGTCCCTCCACCTCAGTGGCACAGGGTCCTGTTAAGAAACCTGCATCAAGGGCAAAGCATGTTTCTACCACTCCCTCATCAACAAAGGCTTCACATAAAGTGAGTATAGCTTGCCCCTAATACGTTGTCCTCTACTCCGTCGATGATTGATTGTGGGCTCCTCTCTTCCCTCGTCAACGATGGGTCCTGGGGTGGTTGTTGTAGCTTCCAAAGCTGCCTCCCATTCAGTGCTGTCTAGCCATCGTCCAATGGCTTCAGGCCCGTTGCAGTCTGCAACTCACTGTCGCCGACTATTCCTTGCAGTCCAGCAGGGGCTTCAGGCCCATCTATCCCATCATTGACGACTGGCCTTGCCTCACAGGACTTTATGCTGGCACTCTTGTCTACGATCCTGGGGTTATGTACACACCCCTTGTTGTTCGCTCCACGTTTTGGTTCCGCTGCCTAATCCTATTCCATCAGTGGTCCCAGTTCACACTGTCCAGTCTTCCCTGGCTACTTCCGCTGGGCAGATGGCCATGATTGATGTCCAGGCTCTAGTAAATACTATCCTGGACCTGACTCTGACCCTGCACCCCCCCCCCCCAAAGAGGGGTTGGCATCAGTCTCTGCTTCCCCTCTGCCTCCTTCGGCCCAGCGGATGGCCAGCTCTTCCCCTGTCTCCCTGGGTGTGTACACTCGGGACATAGACATGGAGGACCCTTTCCTGCAGAACTGGGATCTGGCTGACCTGGAGGAAGAGAATGGCATGGACCATGAGGGTTCCCCTCAGTCCTCCTGCCGCCTCCTCAGTTCAGGGGAAACCTACCCCTGATCTCCCTTGTTCTCCACCTGATGACCCAACGTTTTCGAACACTGTGATCCACCGCCAGAAAACATTTGGATTCCAGGGTATTAAGCAGGATGCTTCTAGAAAGAAATTCCACTGTCTGGAAGGAGGGAGGGGGCAGCAGGAGCTGAGGTAGGTTGGGTTGAGCCAGGGCTGAGGGTAGGATTACAGGGCAGGGAGAGGGAACTAATCGGGGTGGGCAGGGATGAGGAGGCAGGCAAAACGGGTGGAGGATGGGGGAAGGAGAGAGAGGAAAGAAAGAGGGAGGGAAAACTGAAAGTGAATACAGATAAAAGGGGAGGCAGAGGGAGATGGATAAACAATTAAGGGATAAATTGTGGATGTGGAGATAAATGCACCAGGGTGCAGAGGGAGCAGTTGGGTGGGGAAGCAGCTAGTACTGAAGGCAAGAAAAGGACAGGGAGCACGGCTGCAGAGGATGGAAGTGGCAATCATAGGGGACTCCATAATTGGGGTAGTCACTGAGGAAGGAAAGGGGACCCAGATGCAAGCAGGAGGGTGGTTTGTATGCCAGGGATGACAGCGGGGAAGATGGGCCCAAGAATAAGGGAAATAGTAAGGGAGGTTGGAGGAAAACCTAATTTAGTTATACATTTGGGAACCAATGACCTAGCTGGGGAGGAGGTTAAGGTAGTGCAAAGTAGGTTCAGGGAGTTAGGGAAGATCTGCAGGGAGGAAGGAAGGAAGTTTGCTGGCCTTCTCAGAGGTGATACCAGTACAGCCAGGAAAAGAACAGAGGATTTTAATGACTGGCTGAGAAAATGGTGCAGGAAGATGTGTATCTGTATTGGGGACTAGGAGCAGACCTGGTCAAACAAAGCATTCTTTTCACCAGACAGGCTATACCTCAGTAGAAAGGGTTTGAGTGTACTCTGGGAAAAACTGGGATAATACATAACCACTGCACTTTAAACTACTGGGGAGGGGGCATGGGTGTGCAGGCCACATACTCTGATGGGAGGAAGTCGGTGAACCTCTTCTGGCCCCCACAGTGATGGATGAGGTTTGGAGTGAGGAGGTGGAAGGTGTGAGAACACAGTTGGCAAAGGATGGAGGGAGGAGGAACACATAACAAGAGTATGTGGAAGGGTGCACACAAAAGGAATAAATGTGAATAGAAGAATAGAGGAAGAGAAGGAAGGTCGGGTTCTAGGTGGAGAATGGTGTCTCTGAATGTGCGGAGTCTTGGAAATAAGATGGATGACCTGCAGGCGCCTTTTTTTTTTTTTTTTTTTTTAGTTAATTTTTCTTGTCCCGGTGGCACTCCTCCATTCCTGATTTCCCCCAACCCCGGGCAGTGGGGATCCCTCAACCTGCCAGAACAAATCTGGTGCAGAGGTTACTGCTATTAATGGGAGCAGTGCCTGCGGGGATCGCATCATCTTGCCGAGCCCAGTACTCCTTTTCTCCCCCTTGGGAGAAGGGGCGTGCAGTGACGCCCTATGGAGAGAGCACACATTCGTCCACACACGCTCCTCCAAGTGCCTACCTCCTCTCCTCCCTTTTCTAAGCGTCAGTGTGCTGTCCCCCAGACACTGCTAGGGGCCAGTTGACACTGACTGCTGGTGCTCCCCCTCCCTGGAGAAGGAGAGCAGTCCCTCAGACACTGGAGCCTTCTCCTCCCCTGCCATCCCTCGGCGACCCATGCTTGTTCCCGAACCCGGGTCGCTGATGTAGCGTGAGGTAGGTGACCAGCGCCAAGAGCTCTCTGCGCCACCAGGCTGGCTAACTAGCAGACAGGAGGGTGGACATAGTTGCAGTAACCGAGACTTGGGCAACATCCCACCATGACTGGGACCTTGCAATCCTGGATATAAACTATACTAAAGTCCCCCACACACACACACTGATTGGACCAATTCAGAATTCAGGTCCAAATGGAGGGTAAACAGAGTCCCAGAGTCCCAGCTGCAAGAAAGGCAGGTTAAACAAACTGCTAATTTACTAACACTGTAAATTTCTGGCAAACAATTACATCTTTCAGTTAGGCTCCTTCTGCGCTCTAGCGACTGCAGACACTGAGCGATTAGACGGCAGATCAGGTGGAATTCGATCATTAAATACACAGTCTCCCCATCCCATTCAAATTAATTTAGCCTGTGAGCAGGCAGCTCTTAAAGAGACAGTACCAGAGGCGCTAAAAGCACTCACAGCTAAGCGGCTTAAGCGCCAAACACCATTCAGGCTGGGAGCACTTAGCCAGCTCCTAGAAGACTTTTGGGAACCCCCATTTTTAGGGGGGGTTACATTCAGCTTAAAATTAGCAAGTCATTTTTATTGTTATAAAACTTCCCATGCCGCCAGAATGGATAATTCGCGGGAAAGAGTCTCAGAATATCGTCCGCAAATAACGAGGCGGTGTGTGTGTGTGTGTGTGTGTGTGTGTGTGTGTGTGTGTGTGTGTGTGCTTTGTCCTAAAGGTAGCTCTCTATATCAGGGTGGAGATGTAGGGCTGCCGCTAGGGTTCCATATATAAAGCAAAGAGGAGGGAGATAATGGGCATCCCTGTCTGGTACCCTGATAAATTGAGAATGGAGACAAACGTGCCCCATTGATGCAAATATATGCTTTAGGTTGTGAGTATAGGTTCTGGAGCCAATTTAAGATAGAATCAGGAAAAGAGAAGGTTTGGAGCATGTCCCAGAGAAAGTCCAACTAACGTGGTCGAACGCCTTCTTGGTGTCAAGGCTTAATATAGCTGATGGAATTTGTCTAGAGTGAATGTATTCCAAAAGAAGCATCGTACGTCTAATATCTGTGCTCCAACGTTTAATGAATCCCGACTGGTCAGGATGTATCAATTTAGGAAAAAGGGTTTCTAATCTGGACACCTAAATTGCCATGTAGATTTTATAGTCTGCGTTCAGAATAGATAGGACGGTATGAAGCTGTCTACTGGGTCCTTCTCTGGTTTAAGGAGGGGGGTTATTGTGTAGTTCCAAGATGGGGAGAGGGTCACCCTCGGCCACCGCTCTGAAAGTAGATAAGGAAAGAAGAAGGCCAGAAAACTTCTTGTATCATTCCGCAATTAAACCATCCTGACCTTGACATTTGTCAGGTTTTGAGAGTTTAATGTGATCTAAGATTTCATTTGGGCTTATTGGAGCTTCCAATGATGATCGTTGTGAGTCTGTAAGCTTTGGGAGGGCTAGTTGAGAAAGAAAAGCTCTTCTCTCTTCCAGCTGTGTACACATCTCGGGTCTTGCATAGAGTGACTGGTAATAGGAGAGGAAGGATAAGTGGATATGCTCATTGGTATGGAGAAGGTTTTGTTACTGGATGTTTAGTTTTGAGAATTGTTGCCATCCGCTTTCTGTTCCAAGTTTATGAGCTAGCATCTGTGCTCCTCTTCCTCTAAAAGATTAGATTGTTTAAGATATGCAAGGGTTTGAATAATTTTAAGATCCATAGTGTTGTGTATTTCTTTTTGATTTCCCCAGTTCTCCTATGCATGGCTTTATCTCCTCCCTGTATAGAAGTTGGTACATCTTGGAGTTGTTCAGCCAAATATTTATAGGATGCTGCAAGCCATCTCCTCTTAAGAGAAGAGAAGTCTGTGGATTCCTCCCAATCACTGCCTTTAATATGTTCCATTTTATGGGAACCGAGATCTCATCCTGATCATTGTCTTTTTAAAACTTGAGGAATTCTGGTGCTCATGTGTTATGTATTCTTGGTCACAAAGAAGGGATGAATTAAGCAGTCATAGCTTAGTTTTGGGGGGGTTTACCCAAATTTACTTTGAGTCATCAAGTGGTGATCTGAAAGCATATGTGGTCCAAGGATTAAATCTTGGATACAGGAAAAGTGTTTGCAGGAAATAAGAAAATAATCCAGGCGAGAATAGGTGTGAAAGCGGGTGAGAAATGGGCAAACCCTGGAGATGAGGGAAAAAGTTGTTCCAGATATCGCCTATACCCAGGTGAGAGTGTGGCCTTGAAATACTTGAGGGCACTAGATGATCTATAGGCCTTGGGAGATGGAGTGTCTGAGAGGAAAGAGCCACTTTAAAATCCCCTGCCATTAAGGTTCCCCTTAGGGTATCTATTACCTTATTCAAAATGTACGAATGACTGGGGGGGAGGGGGGGTTGAGGTGGAAGATATGCATTCACCATGGTTACCTCTTGAGAAAATAATTTGCCTGTCAAAATAATACATCTCCCCTGTGGATCCAAAGTTATGCTTTCTACTTCCAGAGGTGTAGAAGCTATGACCAATATGGCCACCTGCTTCTGCTTCCACTGGATTGGGAGGAAGCATATACCCCATACCTCTTACCCCAATGCAACTTTTGATGTTCTACCTCCGAAAGATGCATTTTCCTGAAGGGGGAAAAAAAAGGTTAGCTGCTTGCTCCTTCAGCATATGCATTAATCTAGATCTCTGGATTGGGCTGTGGAGGCCATTGGTATTTAAAGAAAAGATTTTAACTGGATTTACTGCCGTTTTATAGTTTTTAAAAACGAGAGGCGTAAATGAAGGGGCTCCCTCAGTTACCGCCTGGGGGAGGCCCAAATACTTCCTAGTTTCAGTGCACAATAAAGTTTTGCAAAAGAACGAGGTGTGTGGTTTATTTTCATCTCAGTTTTTAATCCCTTTAACTACTAACCCAACAATGGACCAGCTGGTCCAGTGAGCAACAGGATTAATCCAACTAGAACTTATAACTCTTCCCCACATCCCATCCCATCCATATACCAACACTTTCTGGAGTATAAACTAAGATCCAATTAACTACAACCGATCTATAGATCAACCTGATTTCCATGAGGGAAGGGAAATCTGATCCTTCCATAGGCTACCGAAGGATCTGTAATAAGGATCCTCTGATTGCCTGGAACCAAGCCCACCCCAAATAAGGAGGTATGATCCGGGGAATGAACCCCCTATGATTATGTCACCCAAAAGAACAGGATCACCCCAAAAATTGAGCTCTATGTCGAGCTCCCTCTCCCGTAGAGTAAGATACAGTAATCTTCCCATTCTTATGCCCTAATAGACTTTTCTCTTACCTGTGGAAACCCCTTAACTCCTTATCCTATACCGTGTACCCTGGTAGCTGGGGGTCTCTTATGGTGAACAAAGAAGAGTAGCAGAGAACGGATGAATAATTTGCTGGTATGGTTACCCAGCATAACAAACCTTAGCCCCACCTCCAGCCCAAGCTGTTCCCCAACATCCATGTACCTCCTCCACTTCCTTACCATTTACGCCCTAAAATTAACATCATTGGAGGATTGAATAGGCAGACTATCAAATCCCCCACCCCCACCCCAATTGTGATCCAGGAATCTCTCCGCCCTCCAAATGTCCTGAACCCCACCCCACCCCCATCGAGATTCCTTCAAAGTATTCTGGCAATAAAGCAGATGATTGCCCACTGTCTCCCAATGGGAGACTTATCAAAGAAAGCAACAGTTCACTTTAAAGCAGGTCAATACTTCCTTTGACCATAGGGTGCAGAAACAGTTCTCTTGTACACAACATCCGATCCATGTATTATGCTTGTAACCCTCCTTGTCTCGCCCACCTTGAGTTCTCACCATCCTTCAGCAGCCCACCAAGGAGGAAGCAGCCAGGGGGAGGAAGAGAGTCCCATGGGGCAGCCAGAGACCAAACGGGCCCACACCATGGACCGATTTGAGCCAATTTTAAAACTATGTCCCGACCTGGCCAAAGGCCCGCCATTTGGGATTCTCTATATCCAGTTTCTGTAAGGAAGCACCAACTCAAATGACACTGGCACTAGCTAAGGCTAAGAGAGAAGCCAGGAAGTTTGCTTGTTGTGTGCTCCTACGTGTGTGTAAATTAAAGAAGGCCCAATCAATGGACATGGGGGGGCCCACCCACCTGAGGGCAGCCGCAACAAGGAGACTGGCTCTTATATTCAGGGTAAGGCTTCTGATGGATCAGGAATCGGCCAAAGGGAGTAAAAACTCCAGCACTGCTGCATGTCCCTGAGAAGCTCTTCCAGTGTCTGGGAGTCCTGCCTGTTGGTCTGTTTGGTGGATGTTCTCAGCTGCTTAGTGAATCTCTCTGCCTCCTGCATATTTCTGGGTTTTGCCTTGGCAGGGTGTTCTTTGAAAAGTTCTAGTAAGTAGATCTTATTTCGCTTCCTTAGCTGAGGAGTAGGACTGAGTACCCTCTGAGTAAAAGACCACCAACTTAGCTGGATAGGGGGTCTTAAACCTCTGCTTGTCTCTTAAGCAACGGAATAGGGAAGAGGATGCCCGTCTTTGACTGTGGGGACATAATAATCAAAGAGGACGCGTTTGTTTTCATAAAATATTTGTTTCTTTGCACAAGCTTTTTGTAGCAGCACCTCTTTTATGGAATAATTTAGAAATCTGGCCACAATGGAGCACGGGCACTCATCGGGGGAGGTGTAGGGCCCAGAGCACAGTGTGCCCTTTCTGTATCTGTAGGGAAATCTGGGCCAAGGTGTAAGGAGGTCCTAAAGAAGTGATCTAAAAATGCTGCCTTATCTGTAACCTTCTTTCCCTTCTGGGACTCCATATAGTCGCAGGTTTTTCAGTGTGCAATTTCAGCATCCTCCTGACGGAGGATAATGGCTAGTTGGTCTTAGCCATTTATGGGCTGGGCCTCCAAAAACATCGAGGCGCCGGTATTTGTAGAAATTTGTTGATCTTCCTTATCAATGCAGTGCTGCAGGGCCCCTAAGTCAGTAAATGTCATGAAGGGCCTCTTTATTTCGAGGCAAAGTCCTGGATCGCTTGAAGTGTTGTCATTAGAGGAGGGTAGTATTTTGCCAGTGCTCTTCCCCCCCCTCCCTTTTTTAATTTCTTTTTCATTTCTGATTAAACGGGGTGTGTGTGTGTGTGTGTGTGTGTGTGTGTGTGTGTGTGTGTGTGTGTATATACGATGCCTGAATGACATTCGACTTTGATGGTTGCAAGCCCTTAATTTCATGAGCCCTAAATTTTCCACAAAGATTAAAAAAATTATTAAATATTTTCACTTAACTCTTTTCTTCTACCCCACCAAAGATACCCCAGGATGTGTATAGAGGAGGCTATAAACCGGATAATTTGGGTTATGTACGCTCCTTAATCCCGCTTATAAAGGAGAAATTAATGCCAGCAGGTCTGGGCCACTTACTTTATAAAATGTGTTTGAGATCAGGCTGGATGCGACCTGCAGAGTTGCTGATCCAGACATAAACTTGTGGTGTGCCCAACTTTAAGTTGAAGCTATGTGAGTTTTATAGATCAGTAAATTCTTATTGCTAACTCGCCTATAGATTCTTGAATAAGAAGGGCTAGAGACTAGTGTAAGATGCTCATGGAAATTCTGTACTATATGTGAGTGGGTGTGTGGGTATATATTAAGTCTGTTTTCTACTGTTTTTAATATATTGTAACTGCTTTACGCTGAACAATAAAATGTGCCTACCTAATATCTCCACTTTCTTTCCCAGGCTGAGGCTCTGATGACTGCAAAGAAAATGGACAAGGAATACCTCCCCATCAGTGGATTAGCAGAATTCAACAAGGCATCGGCCGAGCTGGCACTGGGAGAGACTAGCGAGGTGCTCAAGAGTGGCAGGGTGAGTGTCCTCCAAATTTACATATACTGTGTGTAAGGAAACAGAAATACAGCCACAGAGGCTGTGAGGAGCAGGGTTTGGTCTACATTTTTGCAGTGCCTGTCTCTTGGAAAGCCTTCCATGCTGTTGTGGACAGCTAGAGAAATTAGTGGTTTTGTGCGAGAAGCATACTACTGAATAGCTGGCTTGTGGGTGTTAACTGCTTTGAGGGGTGTAACACCTGTGTACTTTAAGAGACTGGTTACGCATAAAGCCCAGCTCCCTTTTGTTAACCTGTAGCTTTATCATTTCATTCTGTACCTGACTGGTACCGCACAAAGTCCAGTACCATTATGTAACCCTGTAACAAGCCTCACCTTCGGATGAGCCTGCTGCATGCAGTTTGGGCAGAAATGAAGCGGAGTACACGCTTGTGCAAAGGTTAATCCCCTTCCTAAGCTCCTTGCACGTTTTCAGGTCATGGAGTCCATTCTGAGCAGAGTGGTGTTGCCGTAACAACTTCTTCAGAAGGATTTCAATGCAGTTGCTGATTTTTTAATTTGAATTTATTAAACAAATGGTATTTTGTTCCTCTGGGGGAGTTTTTAAGCCTTTTTGAGGAACTCTCTTTGGTTCTTCTCTAGTTTTCTGTGCCTCCCTTCATGCACTTCACTTGAACGTGGTGGAAAACCTTTTTTGGAGGCAGTGTACCAGTCTATGAACCTGGACGCCCAGTAGTCATGGGGTTGAATCCTACAACTGCCATATGCTTATAAGTGCCTGTCCTATCATCTGATTATTTTGACTTTTGTTTTTGATTGGTAAAATGATCATTTTTTATATTGCCTTTACCTGTCCACGCTGTAGTACTTGAACATTCCATGATCACCACTCTGGTCCTTGCAGATGAGTAGTACGGAGTGGTTTTAACTGATGTCTTGGAATGTGCCTTTTCATTTATCTGCGTTTTTTAATGTGATATATTGTTAGTGCTTAACTTGTTTTATGTTAACTATAACATATGCTGAAAAAAAAAAAAGACCAAATTGAGTACTGTGACTTCATTCACAACTCCTGACTTCATTATTTACACAGAAGCTGCACAGTTCATAACTAACCTGCCCTAATCTACATATTCACAACCTAACTAAAAGAAAACAAAACCTTTTTCCATTAAAATAGTTTCCACTTTTTAAACACAAAACCCCACAACAGAAACTTACCTTGTCCCCCTTTGAACCGGCTTCAAATTGTGACATGCCTTTCCTGGAAGACCTTACTTAGTTGTTGTCACTCGCCTGAAGAGTTTCAGAACTTCAGGCATTCGTGCTGTAAGGAACCAGATTTGATTTTCATAGGGACAGTCGTCCTTAGGACTAACCCATCCTTCCTTCCAAAGATAGTTTCGAAACTACTCTGTGTGGAATTGCCGGTCTATTATTCTCCATTCTAACAGGGGAATATCTTTTGCACACCTTAGATGTGCACCGATCTTGAGGTATTACACTAACCGGACTAAAGATGCCGTAAGTCCAATCAGCTTTTGTGGCCTTTGCCCCCCAGTGCCAGGGTAAGGCCATTTCAAAACAGACCATATCTAGATGGTTGAATAACTGCATCCACTTCACTTACTAAAACATAGAAAGCCCTTCCGGGCCAGTAAAAGTCACTCCACTTGCAGTGTTGCTACCTCTACCGCCTTTTCAGGAATGTGTCCTAGCATAGATTTGTGCGATGGCCACTAATGCCTGTCTACACCTTCCTTGCTAATTACAGTCTGGACATTGCCTCTGGGTGTAGGGACTGGTTTCGCCTTGTGGCCCTGCAAGGACTTTTGTCATAAGACAGTACTCGGTTTCGCAAACTATTCCTCCTCCTGGAACTTTATCTCCATATTTTTCTTTTGGAATGCTAGGTATTCAGTCCTATATGTGAATACCTACTGCAGGAACACTCTCGAAGAAAGATATTGCAGTTACGTAAGAACTTCATGTAACAGTAGATTTTTGAGAGAGGTTCCTGCAATAGGTCTAGTTTCCCACCCACCTTCCCCCAGCTCCTGGAACGTTTCTTTTATTTTCATCCTGCCTAGCCCTTGGGTCTAGATTGGAAGTAGGGTTGTAGAGGTTATCACTCCTTCCTTTCTACTTACCTTTTTCTCTGTCTCCGGTGGAAAAGAACTGGAGGGCGGGAAAGGTCGTCCCCATGCAGGATTTGAGCTCCGCACTTGGAGCACTTTTTTGGGGCGAGCCGACATACATTCAGTCGGATGCTGAAAGAAAAAACAGTAGTAGAAGTCTAAACTTCGAAAGACACGCAGGCGTTTGATCGCTGTTCTTAAGAGAGCCAAACAAACTGAGGCGACGGTGAAAGAACTGGAGGGCGGGCATGGGACCGCCCTTTTGTAGTTGGACTGACGTCATGTCACCGGACGTTGGGGGCGGTCCCCGCTAATTGCTAGCTACAAGTTTGCTGTTGGAACCTGATGCCAGGGGCGCAGTCCTACATGTGAAGACCTGCTGCAGGAACCTCTCTCGAAGATCTTCTGTTACGGTAAGTTCTTGCATAACTACAATATTCCCTATCATCTTTAAGAATAATGCTGAAAAAATATCCGTCTGGTTGCAGCTCAAATTGTTCCCAGTTCTGTATTGAAAAGTGAAAGCTGTAAACCTCGACATTAAATTAGGAAAAGCACTGCATTAAAGTGAACGACTATAGCAGATGCACCTTTTCTGCAGCTGACTGGAACCAACTGCCAACCTCCTCTGGCTAACCCCTAACGTTCTCTCAAACACCTGCTGCTGGGGCAGTTCAAGGACCCCGATAACTGTCTTTGTGACAAAGCTCACTAACCTGCAACCTTCCCCCTCTCCCTTTCACCTCCTGCTTTTCTAGGGAGTTTACCATCTCTGCTCCTCTCATACCTTGTCAACTAAGCCCCAGTGTACCCACGTGAAATTACTTTTCCATGCCCCCAAAAAAATAACTGACTAAGGGACACTTGCACCTGTCCTGAATATGCTGTGTCTGTCGGCTGGGTTCAGGAACACTCTGATTGTAGGGGCTGGGGGAGGAGCAGTGAGTGTCTCCCTGAGAGCTCTGCTTAGGAGGGGCATTCCATACCCGCGCTTTTTTTTTTTTTTTTAACTCTGCTTTATTGGTAGTATAAAGATTCAGTACATCCACATGTTATATGGTACGGAAGAACTTTCAAGACCTGCAACCTAGACTGTGCAACAGCATAAATCACAGTAATATTGCAATACCTCCTATCAGTACTGATGCAGTTAAATTGATGTAATCACTATTCTAGGTCAGTGGTGGTGTACTAGAAATGACGTCTTCAAGACTTGCAACCATGTAAACTTAAACCATGCTGTAAAGTCACTATAATTGTTTTGAGTCTTTATTTGATAAACATCGTAGTAGTAATCAACAGTTGACCTTAAACTTGTATGACTGTATCAGTTGTGAGCTTCATGTGGTAGTCATCATCCAGTGTTACAACCATCCCACCATGGGAAGGTGCGGACCTCTCCGCAATAGAAAGGGCAAAAAACGAAAGGAAGCTTCTGAGGAGATCCATGCTTCCACTGAGGATCCTGTCCACCCGCAGTTCACAGCTTCACCCAAAGTGCTCCTGTCCGGGAGGCCTCCAGTGTCCTCTGAACCACTGCCTCATATGCTTCCCAGACTCTCCACAGTTCCCTAAATTACTCTAGGAGAGGCGTATGCACGGTGATGCGCCTCCATTGTGTGAAGCTCTTGTACCCGTGGTGCCACTCTGAGTGTCTGTCTAGCCAGTGTGTGATCCCTTTCATGGCTGCCAAACAGTGTCCTAAATGGCCTTTCCTGAGGCAGTCTCCTTATCCTGGGGGCGTTGTTCCCCAAAAACAGATGTTTAGAGGTGCAGGGGATAGTCAATCCCCAGATGCTCTCCAGTGCCTCATGTATCTGGGGCCAGTAGGCCCGCAAACATGGGCACCCCGAGAAAATGGGGTGGTGTGAACCCACAAGCCCACAATCATGCCAGCACAGCTCCGAGCCCCCTGGCTGAAAATGCCTGGTAACTGTTGGCACGTGGAAGTACCGGATGAGGCAGTTCTGTCAATTCTTGCCATGTGAGGGATGATGTAGTACACCACCCAATCCTCTACATGTAGTCCCACTCCTGTATGTCCCGCTCCAAGACCTCTCTTACCACCTGGAACTCCTGGTGGTCGCCACCCTGTAGCATTTTGCAGGCCATGGCAATGTTGCCCCACCTGCCCACCAGCTTTTCTAACCAGTAAATGAATTGCTCGAGTCTTGTGAGGTCCCTAGCAATTAGGACCCTTCTTCCCTGCATTTGGATGTAATGGCGGACTTGTAGAAATCTAAAGAAATCTTGCCGCTGGAGGCCGAACTGTTGCAGTTCTGCAAATGTGACACACCCCATAAATAAATCGTGTAAAAACAGTCCGAATCTGATTAAAGATTTGCAGTTCCACCGCTTAAACTCTGCATCCCCTATGCTGGGGTGAAGTCTGGCTCTCCTATAATGGCAGTTTGTAGGCAGATTTCATTGAGGGTCCCAGAGATCCGCCTGACCTGTAGGAGCATGTGCAGAGTATATTTTGTGAGGGGGTTGTTTACAGAGGCCAGTAGGTGTGACATAATGTGCACATGGGTTAGCACAAACAGTGTCACCGGGGGCCCCGAGCTAGCCTCCAAATCCAGCCAACCGGAGTCTGTGTTCTGCTTAACGCGCATCACTGCAGGCGCAAGTAGCACAGCCACATAATATAGGCGCATGCCTGGAAGTGCCTGTGACAGGGTTGAATACAGCCCTGTCCCAGTTATGCAGAACGTGTTTAAATGCAAAGATCTTTTCTGTTCTCTCCTTTTCTGTCTCCTCTATCTGTGCAACCAAATCTTCTTGATACCTAGGGCTTGATAACCCCAACTGTCTTGCAGTTCTCTTCCTTTCGCTATTTCTCTACCCTCATTTGCTGTTTAGTATTTTCTTCTCCTTGCATATCTGCTGGTATAAAAATATATGTAAGTCATTTTGTGGAAATGTAATTGATACAAGGATCTGTTTGTTAGAAATGTATATAGTTTTACTGTTGAAATGATTGCAAAAAGCTGTTTGGAACTCAAGGGGTTAACCTGTTCGCAAACTTTCTGAGAAGCTGTTAAGCAAGAGGTCAGTTGTAGGTCACAATGTTTTTAGCTGCACTTTTTGAAACTTGCAAGAACACTGAGAAGCGTGCAGTTTTCTTAACGAGCCGGGGAGGTTGCAAAGACTTGGGAAAACAGAGCTGCAATTTCTTGCAAGACAGACTGAGAGAGACTGATATTGGAAATTAAGAAACCCAGATGGACTGACTTTGTTTACAACTGCTCCTGGTTTTCCTATGTTTCCTGACCTGTGCCTAGATGACAGTGCCAGCCCCCCCCACCTCCGGGGGTGAGCAGGCACCTCTTAATCTGGTGCCAGTGGCCCGCCCAGATGGAGTGGTTTTCTGTAACCTTTTGCAAAATGCCTCTGGAGTTTTTATCTAACACCTGGAACAGGCAGAAGTATGTCAGAAGGATGTTCATTTTGACTGTGGCTACCCTTCCAGCCACTCCCAGTGGTGGATTCCAACACCTGATGTCTGCCCGCACGTCCCCCTCCAGCTTCCCATAATTAAGGTGGAAGAGTGCACTGAGCCTGCCATGACGATGCCCGGACGCCCAAGTAGCACACTGCTCTGTTTTCCACCCATTGGAATGAAAAGCCGTTTCTTAGGCTGAATGGCAATGTTTCCCCCAGGCTAACTGCTTCTGACTTTAAAAAAAAAAAAATTGATTTTATATCCTGATATGGAGCTGTAGAGTTCCAGTTCCTTAAGTAGCTCGGGTAGTGAGCTCTATGGCTGGGTGAGAAAATACAGGGTGTCGTCGGCATATAGCAATATTTTTTGATCCCTGTTGTGGCTTTTAGTTCCAGCAATCCCTTGATTGGCTCGAACTGCTCCATGCACAGGGTGGAGAGCTGCGGCGACAGTGGGCAGCCTTGCCTGGTGATTCCTAGTAAGTTAAAATCTATCAGAGGTCACCCCATTCACCTTCTCTGTTGCTTGGGAGAGGCGATAGCTCTCACACATGCCAGGAACAGACCCTCAAGCCCATCTCCATTAGCGCCCTATAAAGAAATCCCCAGTTCACCTGGTCAAATGCCTTCTCAGCATCCATAAAGACTGCCAGAGCCAATTCTTCCCTTGTTGTGTTTTAACTATTACATTCTAATAGGTGTCTGATATTGTCATGTATTATTCTGCCATTGATGAACCCTGTTTGATCCGGGTGAACCAGGGACGCCACGCAATTTTGCAGTGTAAGTGCCAATATCGATGTGAAAAGCTTGAGGTCTGTGTTCAGGAAGGAGAGGGATAATAGGAGCTGCATAGTTCTAGTTCATAGTGGGAAGGGTTTTTACAGATGCATAGGGGAAGAGAGGAAGGGGAGAGCACAGATCCCCGGGATTAGGACTGGGGGTGGATGGGCTCAGGAAGCGGGGGAGCAGGCAGAGGTACTGGATAAGTATTTTGCCTTTGTTTTTAGGGAGGGAGATATGGCCTACATTGAATCAGGAAAGGGGGGGGGTGTCAGCTGAGAGGATAGGGCATAGGGAGATGAGAGGATCGAAAGAGGCCGGGGCACCAGGCGGGCCAGGTCTGAAAGAGGACGGGGCTTTTTCTGAACAGAGGAAGAAATCTGAGGACAGCGTGAGGAAAGCCCTATGGGCACTAAAAACTGAGGCACCAGGACTGGATGGGCTGCATCCAAGGGTACTGAAGGAGTTGGCGGATCTAACTAGCGGCCCGCTTAGCTGGCTGCTCAATGCTTCCTCCAGACAGGAAGGGTGCCCCAGGATTGGAGGGTGGCTCAGTGGTGCCCATCCACAAAGGGGGGTCTAGGGAGGAGATGGGGAATTACAGGCCTGTCAGCCTAACGTCAGTGGTAGGCAAGCTAATGGAGGCCTTCATCAAAGGGATGCTCTGGAGGCAACTGGATAGGCTGGGACGCATGGATGAAAAGCAGTATGGTTTCGTCCCAGGGAGATTGTGCCAGACCAACCTCATAGATTTCTATGATTGACGGAGTCCAGTGAATGTCCTGTATCTGGACTTTAGTAAGGCGTTCGACTCTGTTCCCCACTGCAGGGTGTTGGCAAAGTTGGGGGAGATGGGAGTGGGAAGACAGTTGCTTAGATGGGTGGGAAACTGGCTTACAGATAGAACACAGAGGGTGGTGGTGAGAGGGACTGTCTCCTCCCCTAGAAAGGTCATCAGTGGGGTGCCGCAGGGGTCTGTACTGGGGCCACTCCTGTTCAATGCCTATGTCTCCGATACAGGGACAGGAGTTAGGAGTAGGATGAGCCTTTTTGCGGAGAACTCAAAGCTGGGAGCATTGGCCGACGGAGGAAGCGAGGGTGGCAGTTCAGAGGGCTCTGGACACCCTAGAGGGCTGGGCAAGGAGGTGGAGCTTAGGTTTAACCCGGAGGAGTTTAGGGTGTTGCATCTGGGTCAGAAACCCAAGGCATGTTTATGCCTTGGGAGAGGTCTCACTGCACTACCACGGGAAAGGGACCTTTGAGGTGGTGGTAGACACTAAAATGAACAGCAGTGAGAACTGCAGAAGAACGGCGGCAAAGGCAAACAAGTTGCTGGGCTGCACAGCCCGGGGAATAACGTCCAGGAGGAGTGAGGCGATCCTACCTCTGTACAATGCCTTGGTTAGGCCGCACCTTGAGTACTGCGTGCAATTCTGGAGGCCGCACCTTAAGAAGGACATAGTACTGTTGGAGAGGGTCCAGAGGAGGGCAACTAGGATGATCCGGGGGATGGGACCTATGAGGACAGGCTGCAAGCCCTTGGGCTGTACTCGCTGGAGGAGAGATGGGGGGGACGGATCGAGATTTTCAAATATGTGAAAGGGATTAACAAGGGTGGAGCAAATTAAATGTTCAGGCTCAACAAAAGGGCAAAACTAGGGGGCATAAATGGAAACGGGAGGGAGGAACCTATGGGGGAGAACGTAGAAGGCATTACTTCACAGAGAGGGTAGTGGAGCCATGGAATGTATTGCCCGGGAGCCTGGTCGAGCAAGACACTGGAGGGCTTCAAGAAGGGGTGGGACAGATGCATGGGGATACTGAAGCCAAGACTGACCCTCATGGGGAGGGGGGGCGCCTGCTAAGGGCTGCATACCGAGCAGACATGAAAGATCGAAAGGCCTATTCTGATGGCTTTTAGTATGTTAGTATAGTGTTGGCATTCTTACCTGGTTTGGGAAGAACTGTGATTTGGGCGTAATGCCACGAGGGTGGTCCTGCTTCTTCCTCCTGAATTCCCTGGCAAACTGTCAGGAGTATAGGAGCCAATTTCTCGAATTTTTTTGTAAAATTTGGCCCCATCCCTTCTGGGCCAGGTGCTTTGCCTATTTTTAACCAGGATATTGCTCCCTGGACTTCTGGGGGTGCAGAACTGGACTCCCTCTTAGTCTCCGAAAGTTTCAGGACACTTTCGTTTTTCTATTTTTATTTTTTTGGCTAATCCTTTTTTCCCCTTCCTAGCTCCCAGTCTGCCTGGGTCTTCTGCGCATCCTGATCCTCCAGCCACCGTCTGGTACCTCCTGGCTCCTTAGAGACCCTTGCCCATTACCCCCGCGGCAGGGTGGTGGAGAGACCCCTCTAATCTCCACCATGTCCGGATACAGTGTTCGGCGAGGCCTCCCAAGCTGGGCGCCCCATAGGACGGCCATCAAGCCGCTGTGACCGGTCGCCATTTTTTTCCTCGTTCTGCCACTGCGAGTGGGGTGTGCAGTGGCACCAAGGGAGAGCGTGCGCACATGTCCGCACGCGCTCCCTCCCGGTGCCATGCCCCAACCTGCCCTACTGTGTATTGCCAGTACACCAGCCTCCGCTAGGGGCCAAAAGTGCACAGACAACTGGGATCCCCCACCCACCCTGAAGAGGGAGAGCAATCACTGGACACTCTGTCCCTCTCATCCCCTGCTAACTCCCGGTGGTCCAAGTCCATTCCCAAACCTAGGTCGCTAGTGTGGCGTCCAGCACCTCAGCCCTCGGCACCACCAGGCCAGCTAGTACACTTTTGTCTGAAAATGTTTATCTAGCCTGCTCGCCAGGTCTGGGATAGTCTTGTTTGTATAGGTCCTTGTAGAACCCCATAAAAGGACTCAAGATCACATTTGAATCTGTGCTGTATCGCGCATAACCTAGGTGTCATATACACAGGACTGCCCTACTTGCCGCCTCTCTGGAGTTACCAGGCTAGGAGCCACTCTGTTTGTTGTCCCAACTCATAGAATCTCTGTCTAGAGTACCTCAGGTTACTTTCTGGTTGGTCCTCTAGTGGTCCGTTCAGTTTTTCCCGGCAGTCTTCCTTTTATTTGACGCTAGTGTGTTGGGTGATCTTGTGCTCCATGACTAGGTCAAACAGCTGCTCCTCCAATTCTAGCTTCTTCCTCGGCCTCCTTCGTTTTTCTGAACGTGTAACTGATGTGACCTGTGAGAACCACCTTGAGGCCCATCCCACCATGCTGCCCCTGTCGGTTGCCCACTGGGGTTGGTTGCCTCATAGTTCCCCATCGGTGGTGTCTGCCGAAAGTCCTCTTGATTTGAGGAGAGACATTCAGCTGCCAACTACTGGACTTCACCTTTGGGGTGATCAGTAGGTCCAGCCTGACTGGGGCAGGGTCAGAGATGGTGATGGGGTTGATGTTGCAATGCTCCACCGCATGTGTCCACTCTGCCGAGACCAAAAACGGGTCTATACATGAGTAAGCCTGATGGGATGTGACCAGAAGGTGTAGTCTCTGGTCTTGGGGTGTAGTAGACACCACACTTCCACCAACCCCAATTCCTAGGACAGTCTCCTAATACACTGTCCCACCTTGGACTGTCTTGATGTACTGCCACCGGATCTATCCAATTGGGCTTAATGACCTCATTGAAATCCCCTCCAATCAAATATAGGGAGCCTGGATCCGGAGCGCAGGCAAGCAGTCTCCTTCAGGAAATTCACGTTTTCCCTTTCCAAGTTGGGTGCGTAGATGTTTAGAATGGTGCAGGGGTCTGAGCCATAAGCACCTCTGAGGCATCTGCATCATTCCTCTGGGTCCGCCTTCACCCGCATCCACTTAATGCGGCACAACATATGTATCAAGATGGCTACCCCGCTTTTGTGGGGGTGAGCCGTGAAAGAGGCAGCATACACCTGGCCCACCTAGGACCTCCTTAATTTAGTGTGCTCTTATTCTGTCATGTGCATCTCCTACAGGAGAGCTACCATAGCCCCTTCCTTTTAAGCTCCTGCAGAAGACATGTGCTCTTTTTGGGCTATTTTAGGCCTTTAACATTATGTTATCACCCTACCTACCATGGTGCCCAGCGACCTCCCCTCCCACTTGGCTCCTTAGCTGAACAGACCGTGATCGAGTCCTACCCAAACCAACGGGTAAATAGGAAACCACTGTGTGAACTGTGAAACTATGGTATGAGGTACATCCTGTGGCTGTTGGACCTCAGTGGCTAAATAGTGAAGCTCTGTCCCTTTGCGGGCCCCTTTGCTCCCACAGAACTGCGTGTGTGTGTGTCCGTCCGTGTAACGACACAATGCAGGACACATTATGCCTAATGAGCCACACCCTCTCCACAAGTTTACTGTGACTCTACGAACGCCTGTTGCGTTAATAGCGTAACTTGATTCTGCCTCCCAAGCCTCCAGGGACACCTGTCGGACAGTAGTGAGTGTCCTAGAGCTATATCAAATGTACTTTCAGGGCCTCCTGACTGCCGCCTCTTGGTAATGGTGCTGGCCAAGCCTCTTTGGCATCCCCTCTGGTGGGGTGGACAGTTCAAAATCATGGATTCCCGCCCCCTAGGGTAGGTGGGCCCACACTGCATTCTCATAGATCCTGCGGTCTGAAGCCTACTGTGATTGTTTGCCTGGTCCCTGCTTGTCTGGGCCCCCTCCACCCCACCTTGTGTTCAGTGTTGGCTAGGATCACTGCTCCCCAGCCCAACCAGTTCAGAGTGACAACTGTTGATGTATTGCTGGTCAGGGAGTCGTGTCCAGCCCCCCCTCCCCCATGTGACACTTCCTGTCTACTCATTCCAGGTCCCCTGTGTTGCCACTGAGGGTCTCTTGAGCAGCAGCTGCTCCAGTTTGGTGGGAGTGTGCAGGAACCCACCCCCCACAGGCCCACTTTACCACTGGCCCCTGCTTTCCTCTTGGCCAGTCCAAATTTTCTCCCACTGAGGGGCGGGCACCCACAGCATCATCCACCTGCCCCACCTGCTGAGCACTGCCTCAGGCACCCCCATGCCCATCACTCCTGCAGGACTGGAGACACCAGGTCCCCTCCACTGGGGAGACGGGCCACCACTGACCAGGCCGCTGCAACAAAACCACGTGGTGCCACAACTCCCATCCTTTATGCAAGGAGCCCTGCCAAGTATCCATGTTTACCTTGTTCCCAGCCCCTCACCAGACACTGCCTCACACCCTACTCCGCACATGGCAAATGGTGTGAGTCATTAGAGCTACCAGATCATGTGTCAACTCTTTTTTTTTTTTTTTTTAACTGGGCAGAGACACTGTCTCCCCCCACCCAACCAAGGTGAGACCTGACTACTGGCTAGCCCACATGTCTCCTCAGCTCACATGTCCCTTCTGTACACTGGAGAGCAGAGGGTCTCCATTGGAAATTTGGTGTTCTAAGGTCTGTGTGAGGAAGGCCCAGTCCCATCACTGCGACCATGGCCCATCATTTAATCCCCAGGGGTGGGCTGTGGCCCCAACCTCCTTAGGCCTGGCACTGGGCTCCAAGAACACCATTTCCTTTGACCAAACCATGGCATCACAGGGATTATGCATTCAGAGACAGCACTTGTAAAGCTTCATTTGTCCCCACCACAGTATGTACCTTATTGCGTGGTGCCGCGCTCTCACCGCTGGCTGGAAACCCGGTATGACTCGTAAGCACAACCATGGACTCCCAATACTGGGGTCGTGACAGTGAAATAACTCCCTAACCAGCAGGCGAGCACCCCACTGCCTGACAGCAGAGATTGACAAATCAGTGATCAATTGCCCAGCTGTCCGATGACCCGTCCCTCTGTCCCTAGTCTACCCCCCCCCCCATCCCATGGAGAACTTCATCAGTAGCCACCACCACTGGCATCCTGGTATTCAGATTGGGATGAAAATCTACCGTGACCATGAGAGTAGCAGCCAAGCTGCAGCTGACTCCCTCTTCTCCCCCAGCTCACCCCAAGTCACCATCTGGGGCCCATGGTGCACCAGAGCAATAACCCATGTGTAGGGCAGGTGAAACCACAACCACACAGCTTGGTTAGCTAGTGGCTAGTCCCAGCTCCCCACCACAAAGGGCCCAAGAGCGGTTGTGTCTCTTCTCTTCCCCCCGGAGCAATCAACAATCCACATAAAATGGGGCCTGGACATAGTTGAATTTTGTCAGGCTGCCAACCCTCATTAGCTTTTGCCAACCACAATAACCCATTCACAGCTACCCGTTCTGTCTGGCTGCAGCAGTGTTTCTCCCCCCCCACCCCCACCCCCACTCTGTGCCATTGGTCCTGTAAGCATTTTCCACCTTCCTCGTATTGTGGTGGCCATTTTAACTGTTTTCCCAACCATCTGAAAAGGAATGTGTGTCCCTGATTCCGTTAGCCTAACTATTTCACAAACTTTATTGTGAGTATATATGTATACATGTCCTGGCTAAATTTCCCCTCATTCACTAAAAATACCACCAACAGCTTAATCTGGTTCAAGGTCAGTTGGCATTCATCTGTATCCCCCTCCCCCGGGTCGTGCCTGAAAATAGGCAGGATTTGTCTAGTGCACTTACCTGGTCAACAAAAACTAAATAAATAAAATAAATATTGTACATATGTATCCCTACTGTGTACTAATGTATATGATGAGAATTCTGTATTGTAGTTGCATCACTGTATCTATAGCCTGTGTGCTTGTACAGCACTTCCTTTCTTGCCTTGAATTGTACCATTACCTGACCCAGGTCCACCTTGTAAATGAGTTGTCTCAATGGTGTTTCGCCTGGATAAATAAAGATTGAGATCATGGAGGGGGTAAACTGGAATGCTGCCACTGCCCAATAACTAACGCATCGAAATCTAGCCAATGGAAAATCATGTACACAAATGCTCGCAGTCTAGGAAACGAGATCCTAGACATGCAGGCAACAATGACAGACTAAACTGGACATAGAAGCCATTGGCAAGACATGGTTCACCAGTAACCACACTTGGGAGACTTCAGCACCCAGCTATGTACCATTCAGAAGAGACCAACTGTAAAACGGGGAGGTTGAGTGGCCCTTTATGTCAATGAAAATATCAAAGCTACAGAAATTCAGAATACACATAAGGAGCCAGAAGAACTGTGGGTCACCCTGGAAACAGGAAATGGGACCGTCATATGAACTGGGGTTGTCTACAGGCCTCCAGACCGGGGAGGGGGGGGGATATAGACATATTGCTGTTAGAAGATATACAAAACATGACAGCTAAAAGAGAGGTCCTGATAATGGGAGACTTCAACATGCTAGATACAGATTGGTCAATACTAGCAGGAACATCTGCCAGAACTAGACCATAGTGGATTTCCTGCAGGGGGAGGGCCTCAAACAACTGCTACAACAACCCACAAGAGACTGGGCTATGCTAGATCTAGTACTGACTAACTGGGAAAGGATCAGATCTACAGGTAGGTCACCTGGGGCCAGTGATCATCACATGGTATGGTTCAATTTGGCCACTAGAAACTAAATCCTCCCATTCCAAGGCAAAAATATGGAACGTCAGAGGAGCTGACTTTGATAAGATGGCGAAAGGAGTTAAGCTAGCCCTGGCAAGAAGAAATACAGGTGAGGGGGTACAGGCAAAGTGGTCAAGCATTAAGGATGCAATACTTGAAGCAACATCCCACTGTGTTACAGAGAAAAGTGAGAGCAAAAGAAGGAAACCACTTTGGTTCTCAAACAGTAGCAGAAAAGGTCAGAGCCAAAAGGCTGGCCTTCAGGAAATATAAGGGAACGTAGCAGGATGAAGATGAAGAGGCATACCAAACTTCCCTAAGGGAAGCAGGGAAGGCAATAAGGCAGGTAAAGGCCCAAACCAAGGAAACACTAGCATTAACAGTAAAAGAAGGGTTAAAGACATTCTTTTAGATACGCTAGTGAAAGGAGAAAGTCCAGAGGAGGTATTGCTAAGATCAAAGGGATAAGGGGAGTGTGAAGGAGGACCAAGGAAAAGCATCTATCCTAAATGGATACTTCTGCTCAGTATTTACCGAGGAGAAGGTAGGGCAGGGCCGACAGCTCAGCACCATGGATACAAGGGGGAGGGAGATGTGCACAAGTCCCTTCACAAAAGAAAGGGTCCTACAAGAGCTCGCTAAGCTCTAGGATGGACAAGGCCATGGGACCTGATGGCATACATCCCAGGGTGCTAAGGGAGGAACTAGCAGAGCCATTATCAGAACTGTTTAGTGAGTCTGAGCACAGGAGAGGTCCCAGAAGACTGGAGAAGGGCTCATGTGATCCTGCTCCACAAGAGTGGCAGCGGGGAGGAGGCAGGGAACTACAGACCAGTAAATCTTACCTCAGTAGTGAGCAACATTATGGAGGCACTCCTTAAGGAAAGGATAGTGCAACACTTGGAATCTATAGGAGCACAGGATCCAAGACAGCATGCGTCTACAACAGGAAGGTCCTGTCAAACTAATCTCCTAGATTTCTTTGACTGGGTAACCAGAGTGGTGGACCAAGGGGGTGCAGTTGATGTCTCCTACCTTGACTTCAGCAAAGCCTTCGATACACTTCCACATAGAAGATTGATAAGCTGGGTAGACTGGGGGGGATAGTTGGTCAGCTGGTGGCGGGCAGAAAACAGTGATTGTAAATGGTATACAGTCAGAGATGCAGGTCACAAGTGGTGTACCTCGGATCAGTCCTGGGACCAGTCCTCTTCAATATCTTCATCAGTGACATTGCAGATGGACTGGAGGAGGTTAAGGCTTGTCTGTTTGCAGATGACACCAAGAACTGCAATAGAGTAGATGATCCAGATGGGGTGGGCAGAATTAGCAGAGATCTGGATAAACTGGCAAAATGGTCAGAAGAGTGGCAACTGGGGTTTAACGCAAAGAAAGTGCAAGATCATGCATATAGGGAAAAAAAACCCTGAAGCCACCTATAGGTTGGGAGAGGAGTTGCTGTCAATTGCAAGGGAAGAAAGAGACTTGGGCAGCATCACAGATGGGATCTGAAATCTTCAAAGCAGACCACTAAAGCTGTAGGTAAGGCTAGAGGGATGTTGGGGTGTATTAGTAGGGGTATCTCGAGTCGTAAGAGGGAGGTAATAATCCCTCTTTACAAGACGCTGGTTAGGCCCTGTCTGGAGTATTGCTTGCAGTACTGGAGGCCGCAGCTTCACAAAGACATTAACAAAATGGAGCAGTCCAGAAGGGCAACCAAAAATGGTGCAGGGACTGCATCAGATAACATATAAGGACAGATTAACAGAGCTCAATATGTATACTCCTAGAGCAAAAGGAGGAGGCGAGGCGATATGATATGATCAAACATTCAAACATCTCAAGGGCACTAACGAGGTGAGAGTCTAACATGTTTCAATATAGAAAAATAGCAAGACGAGGACACGGCATGAGATTCGAGGGAGGCCGATTTAAGGGATAATGTGAGGAAGTTTTTTCAGAGAGAGCAGTGGATGCATGGAATGGCCTACCTCAGTGTGGTGGATATGGATATAGTGCAGGGCTTCAAACAGGAATGGGATAGGCATAAGGGAGCAATACAGATGAGTATGAATAGATAGGCCATTGACAGAGCAAAGGCCTATGGCACATTCATAAGGTATGAAAAAATGGGCAGACTGGATGGGCCTTGCGGTCCTTATCTGCTGTCGACTTCTGTTTCTATGAAATAGTGGAGGGTGAACTTGATGGTCTGTAGCCTCTTTCTGCCTTTAACACCTCAGTATTGAAGGGCTGAAAATGCTGTCTGGGAGGGAGTGCCAGCTGATAGCCGCTGCAGAAGTAAATGGCCCCTCTCCAGTTATTTTGTTTTCCTGGGACGTGAAATCTGTCCTTGACTTGTGATCTCAGACTGTAAGGCAGGACTAGCTGAGTTAGCAGGTTGCAGAGACATGCTGGGTAAAGTCCATGTCCACACTGTACTAAGGAGGCCCCTGTTCGAGTTCAGGTCTGTGTGGGCCGTGTACTCCAGGCTGTCTACAGCAGGCATTTATGAGTGAATCTGTTGCAGCCTTGCACAAATCTGCCTGTCTCATTAAATGCTGCTGGAGTTATAGTTTAGAGAAGTGGGGGCTACGGGACCACAGTGACCCACTACTTCTGGACCACGCAGCTTGCATCTCACTGTAGGGGCACTGTGATGTTTAGACCGATGGGGCATGGCCCACGTCACTGTGATGGTGGATTCAGTGTTTGGGGAGGGGGGAGGGATGGAAAAACTCCTGGCCATCTAATAACTATGCATACTGTCTGAACTGGGTATATACCTGATTACAGGATATATACCCTTGAAGGGTGCCTGGGAGGGAATAACAAAGAATTTAAAAGGGGAAGTGTCTTATATTTTGGCAACTAGTCTTGTGGTTTGCCAAGAAAACAGAACAGTTGAGTAACTGAAAATGCCATTAACATGTTGGTGGCATAAACAAGCCATCCTTCAGATGTCTAGAGGGCCAAGGGCCCAGATGACCTTAATGGGGCCCTGACAGGAGGAGTAGAAAGCAGCACTTAGTTCAGGATTTAAATCTAGCCCTGAAAGCAATGTCATGAACGCATTTGTAACGCCTCCTGTTTTGTGTGGACTAAAGAGACTCGATCTTCTCATGATCATTGAAAGAACTAATTTAAAGGGACACTGTCAACCCTTTTTAGGCCTCAAAATGTCCCTAGTTTAAAAAATATGTTTGATTTTGTATTCTGTAAAGACTTCTGATGTAGCTGGGAGTTTGATTCAGAATCCTTTTCTTCTAAAAATGAATAACAGACTGCCCACCATACTGGTTGTTACGACACCAAAACTTGTTTGTTTACAGTCCTTTATCAACTCTCACTGCATCTTTTCTGGAGTTGGCAATGCCCTCATCAGTTTATCCACTGTTATGCAGTAGGAGGAGAGGATAAAATGCATTGTAACATGGGTTACCTTAGCCAGTATCTTTATTGGTAACAACATGTCGTGGATGAGGGCATGGATTAAATTCTTATTTAATCCATGTTTAAGTTGCCGGATCGTGATTCTTCCTTGTACAAAACCTCATTACAGGGTAGAGTAATCTGTACAGTCCTGTCTGCCGCATTCAGTAGCCATCTTTAAGTGCTGTAAGCAAGATGTAAATGTACTAAACAATTTCGGCAAATGAAGCTATTTTTCCCTGTTTAAATGTTGAGCAGATGTAATGCCCCAAAGTAAGGGGTTAAAAATCAAAGGGGCATCACAGAAAGAGTTTGGGGTTTTGGCTTTATCCCAGGGGTCCCCGCGATGTGCTGTGGTGTTCAGGGTGAGGGTCCCCTGTAGTGCCTCTGGGGAAAGTGTTAGGCAGGGCTTTTAAAAAAATTTTTTTTTTTCTTTCTCTCCCTGCTGCCTGTCTGCTCCATTCCACCACTCCCCCCGGCCCGAGCAGGCAGCAGGATAATGGGCACCCATGCGCTTGGACCGCTGTCCCTGGCCAGCGTGTGGTGCCATGTTCTAGCCCTTGGCGTTAGTGTGGTGTGAGCTCGGGGTTCCAGAATTTGAACCCCAAGCGCTTTTTTCAAATGGAGATTTGGCCGTTAGTTTAATTTTCAGGCTGGCTGTGGAGTGGAGAGAATCACAGGAGTGCAACAGGGACTTGTGGCTTACGTAGAGTTGTGAAGCTGGTCCTGTGGACTCCGCGGTGATTTCCCCTCCTCCAGTCAGTGAAGACTTCTGCTGCTGCTGCTGCTGCTGCTGCTGTGATTTGCGGTCGATGGTGCCATCAGGGCACCACAAAGAAAGTAAACGGCTGTCCACCATGGTCTGGGCTTAAAAGCCCTATCGTTTATTTATTTTGCCCCTACATTAATTTTTTTAAGTTAAATTTTGGTCTGTTGTTGGGCGGCTTGCAGGTACTGCATCGTCACTTTCCTGTCTACCTTCCCAAGGCCCCGGACGTCCTTCCTCCCACCTGCAGCATTCCCTCCCACTGCCAAGCAGACTCCCACCTCCCTTGCCTCCTTGAACTCCTGCTGTGGTGGTGAGTTGGCGGCAGCACCTACGTTGTGCTGTCCACCCAAAAAAAAAAGTGTTTTTTTTTTTTTTTTTTTATTAATTTTATTTTTTATTTAAAGGCTATAATAGCGAGAAGAGGAGTGGCTGAGCGCTGGGAGACTCTGGTCAGAAGGTCCCAAATTAATTATTTAAAGAGGTGAGTGTAGCAACGCTCATGGGGAGGGGCCAAGGAAGCAAGGCCAAGTAAAGGCCTCATAAATATTCAGCAGGGGGCTGAGTCGGAGGAGGGGCAGAGATATTCTGAGTGGCAGCTTGCTCTCTGAGCCAAAAAAGTTAAAGGGGCCCTACCACTCCTGAGCACATAAAAAAAAAAAAAAAAAAAAAAAAAAAGTGAAAGGGGCATTCCAGGCCCAGTGTTAGGGCACCAGGCCCAGTTTGAAGGGAGGGCTACCAGGCCTATAAGTTTAAAGCAAGGTACCAGGCCCATTTTGGAGGGTGCCAGGCCCACAGTATTTAGGGCACCAGGCCCCAATTAATAAAGGGCATCAGGCCTGAGGTAAAGCAGGATTTCCCGGCCTGAATAAAAGGGGTCCCCAGCCTAGGGAGTTGGGGCAAGCCATCCCAGTGGTAGTCAAGGCCTCTGTCCAGTGGAATTGGGGCAAGCCAGTTCAGTGGTAGTTAGGCAAGCCCTGGCTTAGTGAGTTAGGGCCAGCCAGTCTAGTGGTAGTAAGGGTAGCCCAGGCCCAGCCAGCAAAGGCAAGCCAGCCTAGTAAGTAGAGCATATAGGCCCCATAGCAAATAAGGCATTTAGGCCTTTAGTGTTCAGGGCAACTAGCCTAGGGCAAGTGATACCCCCTAGTATAGTGGTTGGGGCATTCATAACAAAACGTTCAGTGGTAGCCAG
Organism: Neoceratodus forsteri; assembly: GCA_016271365.2. Classification (NCBI taxonomy): domain Eukaryota; kingdom Metazoa; phylum Chordata; order Ceratodontiformes; family Ceratodontidae; genus Neoceratodus; species Neoceratodus forsteri. The sequence continues at coordinate 1,626,082,920 of CM028130.1, read as the reverse complement.
ATCCTGTTCAGGAAGGTCTTACAGTCAGAAAGGGTCCATTTTAAGGGTGCTTGGCTCACAATATGCTACAAAGGAACTGTAACGTCTGTACTGTTTATGCCACTGTTTATTGCTCCAGCATCTGAACAATTGTGTATTAGCTAGAAGCACCAAGACTGCATTGTACATTAGGATTGTGGTTATTTGCCCCTGGTTGTCTGGACTATTGTCCCATGCATCTGAACTATTGCCCTAGGCATCTGAACTGTTGCCCAGGGCACCTAAACAATTGCCCCAAAATTTATAATTCGTCCCTTCTCCTGGCAAATTATCTGGTCACTATGCAATTCTCTTGGCATTGCAGAAAGGTGTATCTATAGCTACAATGTTGCCAGCGTATGAGGACAGTCTGAATCTTCTGCCACATTGATGTTCCATGGTGTGGTCTGTTCTACGTATCCAGAATCAGTCTTACCTAGAAGAGGATGTCTTCGTCATCATTCTTCACCAGAAAGTGTCTGACCATCAGATCATATGCTCCATCTGTGTCGTTCACCGAAGTTGAATTAGTCTCCGTTCGCACAGGTTGCGCCCGCCATTTCTTCTGTTCTACGGTTCAAAGTTACTTTTGCCGAAGTTCGAGCACATCACGACCGCTGTGCTAGTGTCATTTCATATGGTTCCTGTTCCGGATGTCCTGAAATTGGTCACCCTCTGCAAAAGAGTGTGATCATCCTGGAAGAACCCGGTCTGCGCCCCCTGGTCATTCGCTGCAAGTAGAGTCCGTCAAGCCCAGTTAGGGACGCGTCCGCCGTTCCTTGTTTTGTTCTAGTTCCTTGTGACAAGACTGCAGAATCAACCATCTTCGCTTCAGATCCTTCTGGCTGCATCGGAGATCCATATTTACTTCAGATCCTTCAAGTCTTGCTGGCCCTTGGGAGTGCTGCAGCATCGTCCAGGTCGTGGTAGTCCTGCAGTGAATTCGTCGTCTCACATCTCCTGGTTTCTCTTCTTCCTTGGCGGTCCTGGAAGTGGGTTTTGGCCGAGAGATTATTTGCATCCAGTGTGGAATCTGATGGCCTGTAAGTGGGTTCATTCCAGGAACCAGCTTCTCTGGTTCTTTCTTTCCGGCAACCTTGGAGAGAGTGGGCTTTTGCCGAGAGAAACCTGTGGTCTGTTCACAAAACCTCTCTCCACCCCAGTGGCCTTAACTAGGTCCTTGCTGGTAATTGGGTTTAAGGTTCTACAGTTCTGTTTTGCTTCCTCGTATGCCAACGAAGAACAACTGTGCGCACAAAGACGCCAGACTTTTGGACTTTGTGATAATTCTGTAGTCGTTGTAAACCAGATATTGTGTTGTGGGTAGTGAGTAACACCTGATTTCCATCTAAGTATTTTCGCTTACAGGTTACTACTAAAGAATTTTAGAAGTAGAGTGGCAATAGGTCAAGGTGCATATCAAATTGCTTGTAATCATTTTAGCAGTGTTGGAGAGAACAGAATTATTTCTGTCTATCGCCCTGTTGTTGTGGTGCCTATCTTCTCTTGTGACTGTGTCTCCCTACCCACTGGTACTAAATAAACACCCTCCGGGTACTGAAGCTCTTGCCAGACTCCTGCCTCTCCTTGTCTGGGTAACTTTCATCTTATCCCCAATAATTCAGACCTTGGTATCCCACTCACTCATTTCACCATCTTTAGAGTAGAGCACCTCCGGATCACCACACAGTGGCAAACAGAAGTTACCAGATGGACAAGCTGTCTTGCCAGAAGCAGAAACACAAAATGAGTGTTTGCAAAATCTGGTTGCAAGTCGTCCGTTCAGCAAACAAGTCGACGAGGCAGAAGAGCAAACATCGCATGATGATTCTGTTTAGCAGCTGTCCAATGGCTGCCAAACGCTCTTTTTTTTTTTTCTCACTTTCCGGTGGTTGTCGGGAGCGAGCAATAAAGGAAAGAACCACAACTAGCGTTTATGAGCTGTACAAGGTGAGGCATCATCAGTCTGAATATCGATGACATCCCCAGTCAAACAGAACATGAAACTGACTCTTCAACCGTGTACGAGATTATCATGTGGTACATAAGAGAACTGACAATCTCCACTCTAAAAACAGGGCAAGAGATGACAGCTGTTACGGCATTCCAGTCACTGTTTTCTCTGCCTCGTGCCTCACCAAGCGCTCTTGTACTTGTGACACAGGCAGAAAGTTGTGAAGCTCTTAACAGCTGTCAAGTTGTGTGCAGGGGAATGAGTAATGTCCTAGCAGCAGTGAGATACGGTAGTCTATTAAGTACAGTCTTTATAGTAGCAGACATCCATTGCAGCAAAATGTGTTCCACCATCATTTAGAAGGTGAAGAACACTAACGCATATGTTGTCAAAATATACTAGTACGTTCCTTTACTCTGCCACTGTCAAATGTGTCACTATACAGTACCATTGTCAGACTATTGTATTGTCACATACGCCGAAACGTGTAGTCGCTCTGTTACACTGTTCGGTCTGCAGTGTTGCATCAGACCCCTACTCCAGAACCATGCCACTGTAGTAGACACATAGCATTCCTGTCAGAGCTTCAAAAACCAGTCATGTACTGTAGGTATGAGTTACTGTAAACATAAACTGAAGTTTCTGCACACAGCACTAAGGGGTAAAAAGACCAGCCTGTTGTCATCCCATGCTGTAATACTAAATATACACACAGTGTTATCAGAGAAAATGTTTTGTCGTAGAGCGTATTGTGTAACTGGTGGTAGTGCGTTATTGTTAATAACCCGGCAGTATTCAGCACACCATGTCGCTCAACAGCAAATAGTACACAACACACACCTTCCGTTCAGCGTGTCTGATCTTCTCCAGGCGATGCTCTAGCTATACGTAGACCAGATATTATAAATGGCATGCATGTGTTACAACGAACAGAGGAATCTTGCTTACGCGTCGAACCACACTATAAGTACAATAAAAGAATATGTAGGCACTACCATGCTTTAGTTACTATACTGCACCTATTGTATAGAACAGACAGCAGCCACGTAATGGAGTCAAGTTTAATCCACGACAATGAAAAGCGGCATAGTGTGTGTTACTCGTCTAGAAATGAAACCATGACTGTATTGTCTGCAGTGGAACTCTATAACTTTTCACAAACCTCAGAAATACTATTAAACCACCACAACTGTGCTTGAAAAGTAAGAAAACAAATAATTTCTAATGGATTATTTTTCACAGTGGAAGGATAATATGGCTTTAGAACAGGAAACTAAGAAATACCTCATTTTTGGAGGGGTTCTCTGCCATGGTAGAGGTAACCCATGTTATAGCGCATAACCCACTCCAGGGTGTGGGGTTGGGCGGCTAATCCACCTGGGGTGCTGAGAGCACTCGGCCTGTGGCCTCGCACCTCGCCAACGCACCCCAGGTGTGGATTAAATACTATGACCTCACACCCTGTCGTGGGTTATTGCTTACTTGACGAATGGGTTGCAGTGTTTATGGGTGTTCCTAATGTTCAAGAAGAATGAAATAAGAGAGAGCAAGCCTCTGAAACAAAACACTTTGTGTACAACTAGCATTTGCAAGCATTTCGGCCTACTAAGAAAGGAAGCAGATAAAACAACCAGCAACATCAATTAATTTTAGAGAAGGTAAGCAATTATAACATGTGGGTTCTTAACTAGCAATATGATGCAAAAAATGTTGAGTGTCCCTTTAAAAGTTTACAGTTTAGAATAACTTGTATAAATTGGACACACAATGGCTTGGGCCAGAATAGACATTTATCATCGCTTTTGATGGGGAAGGGCTTTAATAACTCACTTGTGGCTCTGCCACTCATGAATTATGGGCTTGCCCCCCACGCAGCTCTGCAGAATCTGTTGGCGTCAGGGGATGGAGTCCTAGCTTGCCACTGTGCAGAGACCATTGGCATGAGGGGTTAAGTACTAACTTGCCATTGTGCAGGGACTGTTGGCGTCGGGGGAGGGAGACAGAGTCCTGACTAATCATTGTGCATGGATGGTTGGCATCCAGGCATGAAGTCCTAACTTGCTGGTGTGCAGGAACTGTTAGCACTGAGGATGGAGTCCAAGCACGCTACTGTTTTTGGGACCATTAGTATTGAGAAATGGACTCCTAGTTTGCCATGCTGCCTGTTTGGACAGTAACACTTCCAAAAGTTTGTTTCTTATTTAGTCTAAGTGCTACTTCTTGCAAAATAAGACCTAAAATGAAAAGTTAAAGGAAGTAAACCTTTTTGTATGTTTTCCTTACCCCTCCACAGAGCATCACAGTTCAGTCGATCTCTGGAACCGGATCCCTGCGGATTGGAGGCAACTTCCTGGTGAGTTTTACTGTTTGCATCTTGTGTCGGAGAAGGTAGCATGCACTTAAACCAACATAAGCTTTTGTGCAATTTAGGTTAATTTTGTAACATTGTTACTGGTGTCCAAAGAAAATCCTTTTTTTGGGGGGGGAAGGAGAGGGTTGCCCCTTGATCATATAGTATGGTGAGTGAGAGAGAGATGGAGGGAGAGGATGATGGGGGGAGAGGGAGAGGGAGAGAGAGAGATGGAGGGTATGTGTGTGTGTGTGTGTGTGTGTGTGTGTGTGTGTGTGTGTGTGTGTGTGTGTGTGTGTGTGTGTGTGTGTATGTATGTGTATATGTATATGTATATGTGTGTGTATATATGTATATGTATGTGTGTATATATGTATGTATATATATATATATATATATATATATATATATATATATATATATATACACACACACACACACACACACACACACACACATATATTTTATATATATCTATATAATATACATACATACACAGTATATGTGTGTGTATAATGTATTAGTGGCACGGTAGTGCACTATAGTTAGGGTTGAGTACCCCATTTACGGTTAAAGTGTGAAATTTTGCAGCTTAATAACTTTGCCACCATATGACGGATTTACCTGAAATTTGGCAGGCATGGAGCGGTACCATAGATCTCTGGATCTGCCAAGTTTTGTACCGGTTGGATATACAGTTGCAGAGTTATAAAGCAACATTCTGTAGCACATTTACCCTTTCAAACAACATGAAGTCTTGCTATATTATGACATATGCAGTGAGTCCCAACCTTCGAACTGCTCCGGAGGTGAAAGAGTTAACTTTCCATGCCAGTCATGGAACTTTGAGCTCGAGCTCGGTTGAAAACTCTATCTGTTGTTCTTCAAACTCAAACTGTCAGATTCTTTACTCTGCCTCACTGAACAGTCGCTCCGGAGATTTCTCCTTCTGCTCGGTTCATTTTGTTGGTTAAAGTATTAAGTTTTCGTTTTTTAACCGAATTTAAACCACAACCGGTCGGTTCAAGCTCTATCTGTGGTATTTGTAAGTGCTAGATAGGTTTTACATTTACTTTCTGTGTGGAACTTGTAAACAGTTTTATTGGTTCGGTTTGAACTGATCAGGTTGTTTCTAATACATTATCTATCTTTAGAAGTGCGGTTCCCGGTTCTTATCGGTTCTAAAAAAAACGGATTTCATTAGTTTTTTCACGACCCGTGACATGGTTGGGAACCGATAAGGAGTCTTGTTGGCGGATTGCCATAAACGGGCAAGTTTTGATAGGCTGGCACTGTCTGAGAAACCCAAAAGAAAAATGGGCCCACTGGTTTCAGCACTGTAGTGTCTGTGGGAAGCCTTTGCCAAGGCTGACCCCACACCACCTGTATTTATTGTCTGGGGTTTGACCATCTCAATGCAGACTGCCAGATTTGTAAAAGTTTTCCTGCAGCTACCCTGGATAAAAGAGTTGGTAGGCTCAGGGAAGGGAGGCCAAAAAGTCCAGCTGAACCCGGATGGCCAGCCGGTTCGGTTGAAGCCGAACCGGAGGGGTGCCCTCTGACCAGGGCGAGACTTCTCGGCAAAGGAGAGCCACTCTGAGAGTCAGTTCCAGCAAAGAGAACTAGAAATCAGCTGGTGTGGAGCCAAACTTCCTCTCCAACCGCTGAAGAAATAGCTAAAGCAATTAAAATTGTTCAGTCTCTCTCGTTCCGACCGAACCGGCACCATCAGGTAAGCGTACGGTTTGGTCGGTTCCGCCGGTTCAAGAGTATGATTTAGAGGAATTTTATGAACCAGAGGAAGGGGAAGAGGAGTATGAGGAGAGTGAATGTGGATTTGAAAGTCTAGATGTGCCCATTGACCCGGACATCTCTCCAGACAGACCTTCAGGAGTTACCCCCCCCCCCCAGGCTTTTAGTCCCCTTCTCATTTTGTTTTATAAAGAAGTGTCTGAAACCCCTCCAGCTCCCTATGGAGGAAGCTGTGGATGATCAAGAAGAGCCTGATTATGTGGAAATGATGAATATCCCAGAATCTAGGAGACTGTCTATTCCTCTGCATAAATCTTTTTGGAAGCAGACAGTAAATTCTAAACTCCTCACGCTACACCTACTGTTGATAAAAGAATGGACAAAAGGTATACATTATCAGGCTCTGATACGGAGTTCCTTACACAACAATTCAGCCATGTGGGGATTGTGCAGGCTGCAGCCTGTGACAAGGCAAATATTCCCCTGGCCTCACACCCCACCGACAAGGACTCCAGAAGGGCTGATGCCATGGCAAAGAAACAGTACATGGCAGCATCCTTGGGACTCAGACGGGCAAATTATATGGCTTATGTTGCTAGATACCAGAAATCCAGATGGGATACTATTTTGGCTCTAGCAAAGAGGTCCCTGGCCAGCTTGCCAAGGAGCTGGAGCAGGTGGCGCTGATGGTATTGAGGCATCTAAGTGCAATTCCATGCTGCAGTGGACTCTAATGATATGTCATCAAGAGTCATGGCTACATCTGTGGCTCTCTGTAGAATGGCATGGCTCAGATGTACTAGCCTGTCACAGGATACCCAGACTAAGGCCATGGATTTTCCTGTTGTGGGCAACTCTCGATTTGGGGAGCAAACAGAGAATTACATGAAGAAAATGGATAAATATAGGACCGCCTATAGGAGTGCACAGGCCAAGGAAAGGCAGGCCACTCCTCAAAGGCAGCCTCTCAGGGGCAGGGGCAGACCTTTTCATAGGCCTTTTTACCAGGCCCAGGCGTCCTCTTCAGCTTATGCACAGAGGGGGTTCTTTAGAGGGAGAGGCAGACAGGGTGCAAGCAGACCTGCATCCACCCCTTAGCCTAAAGCCCCTACCAAGCAGGCACCCTGATGGGGTGCCCAGGGCCGATTCTCCACTACCTGTAGGGGGCAGGCTGGCTTACTTTGTCCAGGACTGGGAGTCTGCAACATCAGACAAGTGGGTCCTGGAAGTAGTAAGCCAGGGACTGGTTCTCAGCTTCAGAAAAATTTCCAAAGATGAGAACCAGATCCTTTCCGCCTGCAAATCCATCAGAGGCTCTTGCCCTAGAAGCAGAAGTCTCTACCCTTCTGGCTCTCAGAGCTGTGGAAAGGGTTCCACCCCTACACCAGGGCAAAGGATTGTACCCCAGGTACTTCCTTACCCCAAAAAAGACAGGAGAATGGCGGCCCATCCTGGATCTCAGGTACCTAAACAAGCACCTTTTAAAACCAAAATTCAGAATGGTGACTCTGGGAATTAATTTACCCTCTTTAAGGCTAGGGGACTGGCTAGTGTCCCTGGACCTCAAGGATGCCTATTTTCATGTTCTCATCAGAAGCTCCCATTGAAAGTACCTCGGATTCGAACTGCCCTCAGGCCATTACCAGTTCAGAGCAATGCCCTTCGGCCTCACATCTGCCCCAAGGGTATTCACAAAATGCCTGGCAATAGCAGTTGCCCACTTGAGAAGGCAAAAAGTTGCCATCTTTCCTTACCTGGACGACTGGCTCATAGTAGGCCAGTCTCAGACCAAGTCAGATTACATCTTCAGGTAATTCAGCAACTGCTCACATCTCTAGGTTTCCTTCTCAGTCTTCCAAAGTCGGTCCTAGAACCTGTCCAGTTTCTCACCTTCAAGGCGCGAACTGAACAAAAAAGAAGCCAGAGCCTGCCTTCCTCTGGAAAGAGCAAGGACCCTGATTTCTCTGGCTTCCTCCTTCACCCTGCAGGTCTCTCGACCAGCAAGGCATTTTCTCCAGCTCCTGGGACACATGGCTGCTTGGGCAGCAGTAGCGCAGGGAGCCAGATTTCAGATGAGGGACATCCAGTTCCATTTGAGAGCCTTTTGGTCTCAAAGGAGGGACCCTCTAACCAAATTGATCCCAGTGACTCGAACCCTGATCCAGGCCCTTCACTGGCGGCAGGACCAGGGCAATTTGAGACAAGGGGTCCCCTTCACCCTCAGCCTCACTCCTTAATCCTACTACAGATGCATCCTCTTGGGGTGGGAGCTCACATGGGCGACCTCTACTACCCAGGGATTGTGGTCCCCAGGAATCTCTGCTCCACATCAATCTGTTGGAACTCAGAGCAGTTTTTCTAGCACTTCAAGTTTTTTCCAAATCTGTTCAGAACAAAGTTATTCAGGTCAGAACAGACAATACCACCACAATGTGGTACATCAACAAGCAAGGGGCAACTCGGTCTACGGCCTTGTGCACCAAAGCAATGAAGTTGTGGCCTCTGGCTTACTCTCGGAACACCTCCCTTGTGGCAGTTCACCTCCCAGGCAAGGACAATGTCCTGGCAGATGCTCTCAGCAGAATTTCCCAGAGCCATCACGAATGGGCTCTGGCTCCCCTAGTACTGGAGGTGGTATTTGCCAGATGGGGCACACCCTAGATAGATCTTTTTGCAGCCCCAGACAATCACCAACTTCCCCTTTTTTGCTGCAGACCCCCAGTGTTGGGTTCAGTCCCCCTTGATGCCTTCCTTCTCAGTTGGGAAGGGAAGTTTCTCTATGCCTTCCCCCTTCCCTCTCCTATTCAAAGTGCTAGTCAAAATCATATGTCAACCCTGCAAGATGATCCTGATTGCTCCAGACTGGGCCAGACAGCCCTGGTACCCACTCCTTATGTCCTTAGCAGTCCACCTTCCCCTGTGTCTTCCCAGGAATCACAATCTGTTAACCGGTGCTCAGGGGAGAGTTTGGTACCCGATCCTCAAATCTCTCAATCTCGAGGCCTGGCTCTTGAAGAGTTAGTTTGCTGACCTACACCTCTCCCAAGGTGTATTGGATATCCTGAAGGCTTCTAGGAAGCCTTCCACCAGGGCTACTTATAATTCCAAATGGAAGAGATTTTCCATATGGTGCTCTGCAAAGCATATTCCCCCAGAATCTGCTGGTTTACCCACAGTCCTGGACTATATGGCCCATCTAAAGACTTTGGGGCTGAGACCAGCTACCCTAAAAGTGCACCTGGCAGCCGTGTCTGCTTTCTTATCAGCAGGTAAACCCTCTTCTCTTTCAGCCCATCCTATTTTCTCCAAGTTTTTCAAAGGGTTGCTTCACACCAACCCCCAATTCAGGGATCCTGCCCCTGCCTGGGATCTTAATATTTGCATTGCCCAGCTTATGCAACCCCCTTTTGAGCCCTTGTCTTCAGCAGAGCTTAAGTACTTGACTTGGAAAACTGTGTTTTTGGTAGCCATCACTTCTGCCAGATGCATAAGTGAGTTACAAGCATTGTCAGTGGAACCTGATTTTATCTCCTTTCACAGAGATAAGGTGGTCCTCAGGACTAACGGAACGTTCTTGCCTAAGGTGGTTTCAGATTTCCACCTTAATCTATGTCTCTCCCTGTGTACTTCACTGACCATTCCTCCTCTGGCGAGAGGAGATTGCACAGTTTAGATGTCAAAAGATCCCTTAGCTACTACATAGATCGTACCAAGGGTCACAGGTTTGACTCCCTCCAACTGTTCCTCACTTATGGTGAGGTTGGCAAAGGGAAACCTGCCACCAAAAGATCCATTGCCAGGTGGATTGTCTCTTATATCCAATTCTGCTATGAAAAACTGGGTAAGGTTCCTCCCTCAGGCCTGAGGGCTCACTCTACCAGAGGTACAGCTGCGTCTCTGGCTGCTGCCAGGGACATCCCTATCCTGGAGATATGTCAAGCAGCTACCTGGAAAACAGTTCACACTTTTACCAAGCATTACTCCCTGACATCCAGGCTAGGAATGATGCTCGGTTCTAGCACAGCTGTGCTTCAGAGCCTATTTCCTGAGTAGGTTCTGTCCCCTCCATGGAGGTACTGCTGTGTAGTCTGCATATGTCATAATATAGCAAGACTTCATGTTTGAAGAAAAAATTACTCACCTTAGTAATGTTGTTTCTTCTAATGGAGTCTTGCTATATTATGACCTCCCCCCTGCCTGCCCCTCTGAGAACCTTTACTTTTGGGATGTGGGTGGGCAGGGCAGTGTTGGCACTTAGTAGATGCCCACCTTGTTTTTCACCCCTTTTTTGGGTGACTTGTGTTGTGATTGTCATTTTTTGGGTCTCCTGACTTGAGTCTTTGTTTTGGCACCAAAAAATGTGTTTGTATAATTAGTAGCCAGTGGCTAGTGTAGGTTTACAGCTTCCACACAGAGTCTTAGTGAGTTTTGCTTGTAAAGATCTGACAGTTTGAGTTTGAAGAACAGAGTTTTCAACCGAACTCGAGCTCAAAGTTCCATGCCTGGCATGGAAAGTTAACTCTCGAACCTCCGGAGCAGTTCGAAGGTTGGGATTCACTGCATATGTCATAATATAGCAAGACTCCATTAGAAGAAACAACATTACTAAGGTGAGTAATTTTTTCTTTTTGCGCCCACCATTTTTTGTAATCATTGCTTGTATCAATTTGTTCATTTTGTATTCTGTACCTTTAGTCTGTGTATGTATAACTGTCCTTGACAACAGCAGGTCCACCTTGTAAATGAGCTTGCTCAACGATGATCGCCTGGATAAATAAAGATTTGATTTGAGATATAGATGGGGATGGATATATGTGTGTGTGTGTGTGTGTGTGTGTGTGTGTGTGTGTGTGTGTGTGTGTGTGTATATGTGTGTGTGTGTGTGTGTATGTGTGTATGTATATATATATATATATATATATATATATATATATATATATATATATATATATATATGTGTGTGTGTGTGTGTGTGTATGTATATATATGTGTGTGTGTGTATGTGTATGTATGTATGTATGTGTGTATGTATGTATGTGTGTATGTATATGTATATGTATATATGTATATATATATATATATATGTATATATATATATATATATATATATATATATATATATATATATATATATATATATATATATATATATATATGAATGTATGTATATATGAATGTGTATGTATATATGAATGTATATGTATATATCTATATCCACAAGGTGTGTTTAGAGATAGGGAGGGGAGGAGAGAGAGAGAGATCACATACACGCCCATCAGCACATCATTGGGCTACCACCATGATGCCAGCGACCCAGGTCCAGAAACAGATCTGGGACATTGCGGGGGTGGCGGCGCCAGGGTGAGGAGGATCGAGAGTCCCTTGGGACATTCTCCTCCAGGAAGGGAGGGCAGCTGGCTCCGCTGCAGTACTATGACTTGGTAGGTATGAAGGAAGGAGGGCAGCTGGCTCCGCTGCAGTACTGTGACCTGGGAGGTGTGAGGGAAGGAAGGAGGGCAGCTGGCTCTGCTGCAGTACTGTGACCTGGGAGGTGTGAAGGAAGGAAGGAGGGCAGCTGGCTCCGCTGCAGTACTGCTGCCTGGGAGGTGTGAAAGAGGGAAGGAGGGCAGCTGGCTCTGCTTCAGTACTGTGACCTGGGAGGTGTGAGGAAGGAAGAGGGCAGCTGGCTCTGCTGCAGTACTGTGACCTGGGAGGTGTGAAGGAAGGAAGGAGGGCAGCTGGCTCCGCTGCAGTACTGCTGCCTGGGAGGTGTGAGGATGAGGGAGAGGAAGGAGGGCAGCTGGCTCCACTGCAGTACTGTGACCTGGGAGGTGGAGGGAGGAGGAGGGCAGCTGGCTCCGCTGCAGTACTGTGACCTGGGAGGTGTGAGGAAGGAAGGAAGGAGGGAGCTGGCTCTGCTGCAGTACTGTGACCTGGGAGGTGTGAAGGAAGGAAGGAGGGCAGCTGGCTCTGCTGCAGTACTGTGACCTGGGAGGTGTGAAGGAAGAAGGAGGGCAGCTGGCTCTGCTGCAGTACCGCTGCCTGGGTGGAGGGCAGCTGGCTCGCCACAGTACTGTGACCTGGGTGGAGGGCAGCTGGCTCCCATTGTGTACTGTGGCCTGGGAGGGAGGGCAGCTGGCCCGCTGCAGTACTGTGGCCTGGGAGGAGAGCAGCTGGCTCTGCTGCAGTACTGTGGCCTGGGAAGGAGAGCAGCTGGCTCTGCTGCAGTACTGTGACCTGGGAGGGAGGGCAGCTGGCTCTGCTGCAGTACTGTGACCTGGGAGGGAGGGCAGCTGGCTCTGCTGCAGTACTGTGACCTGGGAGGGAGGGCAGCTGGCTCTGCTGCAGTACTGTGACCTGGGAGGGAGGGCAGCTGGCTCTGCTGCAGTACTGTGACCTGGGAGGGAGGGCAGCTGGCTCTGCTGCAGTACTGTGACCTGGGTGGGAGGGCAGCTGGCTCCGCTGCAGTACTGTGACCTGGGTGGGAGGGCAGCTGGCTCCGCTGCAGTACTGTGACCTGGGTGGGAGGGCAGCTGGCTCCGCTGCAGTACTGTGACCTGGGTGGGAGGGCAGGCAGTTGGTTCAGCTGCAGTATTGCAACTGGGGAGGGAGGGGAGCTGGCTCCGCTGCAGTACTGCAACTGGGGAGGAAGGGAAGCTGGCTCTGCTGCAGTACTCATACCTCTCAGCTGTCCCTGATTTTCAGGGACGTCCCTAATTTTTGCCTCAGAATTTCACTGTGTCCCTCCTACAAATTGTTTCCATGACCAAACAATGGGGGTTGTAAGCCCAAAAAGTCAAATATTAAAGTTACAGACTTGTTGTTCCTTAGAAAATGCATTTTACACTATGCCCCTTATTCTACCAACTTCCTGAGTGGATATTACCAATTTTGAAGATGTGTCCCTGATTTTTTTTTTTAAGCCTTGTCCCTGATTTATGAGGCAGGAGGTAGAGAGGTATGGCAGTACTGTGACCTGGGCAGGTGGGCAGCTGGCTCTGCTGCAGTACTGTGACTGGGGTGACAATATGAGTCATTGCAGTCAGAGCAGCTTCATGGGGGGGATGCTGGCTGGTACCTCGATAGCATGCTTGCACACCCTAGCAACCAGCATTTTGAGGGAATGGGAGAAGAAAGCATGGAAAGCTTGGCTCTGATGCAGGATGATCTCCAGTCACTTTCAGGCCCCACACTGGTGACTTGGCCCACCTCCAATCGGATCCGTTCTGTGGTGGGAATTGTGGATCGCCCTGCACCGGTGACTTGGCCCACCTCTGCTCCAGATCCATTACTGTGGTGGGAACTGGGGATTGCCCTGCACCGGTGACTTGGCCCACCTCTGATCCGGATCCATTACTGTGGTGGAACTGGGGATCGCCTGCACCGGTGACTTGGCCCACCTCTGATCCAGATCCATTACTGTGGTGGGAACTGGGGATCGCCCTGCACCAGTGACTTGGCCCACCTCTAATCCGGATCCATTACTGTGCTGGGAACTGGGATCACTCTGCACCAGTAAATTGGCCCACCTCTGATCTGGATTCATTCTATGGTGGGAATTGTGGATTGCCCTGCACCGGTGTCGTGGTCCACCTCTGATCTGGATCCATTCTGTGGTCGGAACTGGGGATCGCGCTGCACCGGTGACTTGGCCCACCTCTGATCCGGATCCAGTCTGTGGCAGGAGTTGGGGATCGCTGTTGCGATGGTGGTGGAGGGGTACCGTGGAAGAATTATGGAGTGATGGTAAGACAGAGAAGCAAGGTAATGGAGCTGGTGAGATTGGCATAATAGGGCATGGCTGGAGATGGGGATAAAATCTGAAACAAAAAACGGCAAAATTATTCCCTGAAGTCTCCAGTTGGTCCATTATGTGCCAAATCAAACCAGGGACGGCAAGGTGAGTTTGTTGGACACCTGTCCAAGGTTCTGGGCATTGTACAGACAGCAAAACTTAATTCAGTTGAATATAAAACCATTTTGGAAACAAACTATATACATACCAACAAGACTCTTGAGAATATAAATACAGCTTAATAGTCCTAATGCCAGGTTTGAACTCCGCCACAGCTGTTGGCTTCCTGTATGACCCTGATCAGGTCATGTGACCTCTTTGTAGCCGCCCCTCTCATCTGTTTAACTGGAGAGATGCAGGCGCCCCCTGAAAATCAGTTGTTGCATCTGAGCTGGGCTGTCGTGGGAAATAAGCTGTAAAGAATAACTAATTCCCCGGCCTGGTGTTCTCGCATCACTTACTCAACCAAGCGCAGTGAAGGCAGCCACACTCTCACCCTCTCAGCAGGAGGAAGGGGCACCTGGGGGGAACCTGATTATTGTAGTGTGAGAAAAGGGAAGACTATGGGAGAAGATTATATTAAAAAAAAAAAAAAAAAAAAAAAATCCACAGTTGATGAGCTACTGTAATGAAACTGAGGGCCCAGCCTGCCCACCCTGTACGATCCCAGGTGAGTGCCATATGGCTCTAAACTGCTCCGTTTCATGCAGTCTGGCTTCTTCTGTCTCATCCCTGTTATATGGGGAGAAACCCTTTAGGCCCCCCATTCCCTCGGCGGGGCTTTCTTTTCCTGTGGGAGAAGCGGTAACTTGCATTCTGCTGGCTATCCAGCTGGGCGGATAACTGCTAAGCAGTCTGCAGCCAGCGTTCCTCTGAAAGTGGCATATGAGAGCACAGAGGGGGCAACATTTTTTTTTGTCTTCAGATATAGTTTTTATTGATTTTTTGTACACAAGCTGTAAACACTTACCAAGTAATACAGTTACATATGATAATGAAGTACATAACACATTACTTGGATATCATGTAACTCAGCATTTTGTCACAAATAATTTTATAAAACTGAATTAACATCTTTAAGATTTCAGTCATGAATTTTAAGTTCAGGTACATATTATCCAATTTACATCACCGACTGTAGTTACAGCAGTTGGTTAGTTGTGTTTCCATCCTCCGAGCATGTTTATTTGTTTTAAAGAAATTATAGACAAACCTCCTCGACCCAGGCCACTCCGACTGGCTGAGTCACTACCTAACTTACCTGTCACATGCAGTGGACCTCTGCACCTTCTCTCCACTACCGAGCTAGCAGTTTGCTAGTAGGGGTAGTCCAAATGGCTCAATCGATGTGTGCATAGCTACTGTTGCATTTCGTATCTTACCTGGGCCTTCTCTATCCCAGTGTGCTTCTCCTCTGTCTACCTGCAAGCTTACCAGCGGAGGAGTAATGGACTTACCATGGAGGGTAATGAGTACCAATGCCCGTAGTCTGGGCAACAAGCTCCTGAGCTGGTGGCCTTAATGGAAGAGGGATGCCTGGATATCGAGCAGTCACAGAAACGTGGTACACAGAGAACCATGACTGGGATGTTAACATACCAGGGTACATAACCTACAGGAGAGACAGGCAGGGAGAAGAGGGGAGGAGTAGCTCTCTATGTAAAGGAAGGGATAAAAGCAACTGAACAAAAGAGTAAACAGGGAGGAGAGGAGGCACTGTGGGTCACCTTGGAGACTGAAAGGGCACCACAATCCGCACAGGGTTGTGTACAGACCCTCATGTCAGGGAAGGAATGGACAAGGATATGATGGAAGGCATTCTTAGAATGGCAGAGAAAGGGAGATACTGTTGATGGGAGACCTGAATATGCCAGATGTTAACTGGAGCACATTGCTGCAGCCACATCCAAGAGCAGGCCATTCTTGGCCTTCAGGTGGCAGGCATTAGACAGCTAGTTTCGAATCCACTCGTGAGGGAGCAATCTTAGACCTCGTACTCTCAAAGCGGGGGCAGTGAGAGGATCTCAGATCTAGAAGTAGGTTGCCATCTGGGGACAAGTGACCATCAAACAGTGTGGTTCACGTTCAACTCCGCTACAGTCAAGCCTACAAAAGTGAGGGTACTGGACTTTAGGAGGGCTGACTTTGGCAAGATGGGAGAGTGCCTCAGAAAAGCACTAGCAAACAGGCTAGAAGGAGGTGTGGAGCAACAATGGGGAATTATCAAACTGCCATCACAGAGGCAACAAGCCTTTGTGTGAAGCAAATAAACAAATCAAAACAAAAGAAAAAGCCACTATGGTTCTCAAGAGAGGTGGCTGTTGAAAGTCAGGAAGGAAAAGAGAGCATCCGGAAGTATAAGGAAACACAGAAGGAGCAGGACAGAGAGCTGTACCAGTTAAGGCAGAAAGAAGCAGGAGGGAAGTCAGAATAGCAAATGCCCAAACTGAGGAAAAGATAGCCAACTCAGTTAAGAAGGGGATAAAACCTTTATAGGTACATCAGCGGCGAGAAAGACAAAGGGAGTGATAGTGAGGCTGAATAGAATGAACGTGGGTGGGCAGAGGGGACAGTGAAAAGCAGGAATACTGAATGAATATTTCTGCTCAGTATTCACAAAAGAGGAGGGGAAGTGCCTAATCCAATTAACAGAAGCACTTTGATAGGGGGTTGATCCCAGTCCTTTCACAGAAGAAGGGGTTCTGCAAGAACTCCTAAAAACTGAAGGTGGACAAAGCAATGGGCCCTGATGGAATTCACCCCAGAATTCTAAAAGAATTAAAGAAGGAACTAGTGAAACCACTGGCTACTCTTTTTAATAAATCATGGAGGATGGTGTGGTACCCGAGGACTGGAGGAAGGCGGATGTGATTCCCTTCACAAAAGTGGGACCAAGACAGAGGCAGGAAACTACAGACCTGTCAGTCTGACCTCTGTGGTAGGGAAAGTGATGGAGTCACTGAAGGAAAGAATAGTTGAGTACCTAGAGGTCAGTGGAGCACAGGATCCAAGGCAGCATGGGTTCACAGCAGGAAGGTCATGTCAGACGAATCTAATAGATTTCTTTGACTGGGTGACCAAAGTAGTAGACCAAGGAGGGGCTGTGGACATGGCCTACCTAGACTTTAGCAAGGCATTTGACACAGTCCCACACAAAAGATTGATAGTCAAATTAACCAGCCTGGGAGTGGGTCCCAGGGTGGTAGCCTGGGTAAAACATTGGCTGGACAACAGGACACAGAAGGTAATTGTAAATGGAGTCCACTCTGAAGAAAGGGCGGTTACTAGTGGGGTACCTCAGGGTTCAGTATTGGGTCCAGTCCTTTTTAATGTCTTCATCAGTGACATTGCAGAGGGACTGGAAGGAAAAGTATGCCTTTTTGCAGATGACACAAAGATCTGCAACAGGGTTGATACACAAGGAGGCATGGAAAGGATGAAAAGGACTTGGCAAGGCTGGAGGAATGGTCAGACGTATGGCAGCTAGGATTCAATGCAGAAAAGTGCAAAATAATACACCTGGGAAACAAGAACCCAGGGGAAGAATACACAATGGGTGGGGAGGTAGTAACAACAACAAAACAGGAAAGGGACCTGGGGGTAATCATATCAGATGACATTAAGGTTAGCAAGCAATGTGAGAAGGCAGTAGGGAGGGCGGGGGTATACTGGGATGTATAGGAGAGGCATCAGCAGCAGAAAACAGGAAGTTGTTATCCCTCTGTACAGACAGTTGGTGAGACCCCATCTGGAATACTGTGTCCAGTTCTGGAGACCCCATCTCCATAAGAACATAGACAGGATAGAGGCAGTCAGAGGAGGGCAACTAAAATGGTGCAGGGTCTGCAAGAGAAGCCGATGAGGAGAGGCTAAAGGAGCTTAATATGTATACCCTTGAGGAAAGAAGGGAGAGGGGGGACATGATAGAAACTTTCAAGTACCTCAAGGGAATCAACAAAGTCCAAGAGGGTAGCATCTTTCAGAAAAAGAGACTTGCAAGAACAAGAGGACACAATTTAAAGATAGAAGGAGGGCGGTTCAGGGGCAATGTGAGGAAGTATTATTTCACAGAGAGGGTAGTGGATGCATGGAACAGCCTTCCTGAGGAAGTTGTGGGGTCTAAAACTGTGGGAGAATTCAAGAATGCATGGGACAGACATAAGGCAATTCTTGTGGGGGGCAGGAAGATATAGGCTGTTGGTTAACTAGGATCTGCGGCCTATCCTGTAGGTAGGGAAATGGGCAGACTAGATGGGCCTAGCGGTCCTTATCTGCCGTCAAAGTCTGTTTCTATGTTGCCCAGCATGACGATCAATGTCTATCATGAGTATCATACTGTTTATACTACCTGCTGTACTCTACCTGCTGCCTGCTTTGTAAACCCTTCTTGTTTCTTGTATTGACCTTGTTGACTGACTCACTTAAATGTAACATTACTTGTTTCTTGTCTTGTCTAATGAATGTACCTTGTAACTCTCCGGTCGCTACTGAAAATAAGCACCTGGCTGTCTAGCATGCTTACCCGTTAACAAAAGCAAATCAAATAAATGAAATATTTGATGGACAGTTCATACTATCCCATTGTGAAGTGACACAAAGCCACCTGGTCGCTATGGTGGGATTCAAACCTTGGATCTGCAGGTCTGTGCTGTACTCTGAACACTGTATGGCATTCTTTGCATCTTCTTGAGGGGAGGGTGCCGGGGGGGGGGAGGATATAATGCCTGGTCACTTTAAGCATTGTTGAGGAGCAACAGTTTGTGTTTGTAAGCAAAGGCAAACAGTCACTGGCTTCCCTTCTGGCTGAAGAATCATTGTGGCTACAGTCTTCTCCCCTCCCCCACCCCTGCACACACACAAACAGGCCTAGCAGCTGACACGTTTGCATGCCATGAGTTGGATCAGAGTACATGCCCCCGAGCCTGGGATCCTAATCTGGTCAGTAGAAGGGTAAGGTGCAGCCTTCTTGGATGCACACCACCTATACAGGAGGGATTGGTGGTAAATCCCACTGTACCATAGCCCCCTGGTGGGCCAAAGGAGGAAACCTTGCAGACAAAGAGCCCTCCTACAGCTCCCCGGTGGAAGACTGGCACTGAGCATTTCCACACTGGTGTTTAGTGCTGAGGAATGTTTGTATAAGTTTAATTTTTTAATTATGTCCCAAATTCTCTCCAGTGGTACAGTATGTGGACATTCGTATCGGTCTGTGAGCCCGCTGGTAAATTTGGGTGCGATTCAGAGCATTTGAGAGGCATGACAGGAGGGGCCCCAGAGGGTGCTGGGAAGTTGGGGAGAGGAATAAGATCTGAGCCCTGGAAAAGACTACCTGGCCAGTTCAATTTCTCTGTGGTGCTGTCCTTGTTACCTGTTGAGAGGTTGGCTAAATGGCCATCAGATGGTGGTACGAGGGGGAGGGGTTGTTTACATAGATCTGTTTACTGCTGGAGTGAGTGTCTAGCTAAGGAGTGCTGCTTAGTTTGGATATAGCTTGTTATGTGATCATGGAGAATAGTCCGTGTGGTTCTGTTTGCCCAAACTGTGCAAGAGGACACTGTTGTACCATGGAACAGACATTTATCTCACTGATAACCTATTGTTTATTATTAAATTACCTTTGTGCTCCTTGCCAGCCAACAGCCCTCTAACCCTCAGCCAAGGGACCGCCACCAGCCTCTGGCCCCCCATTGGCCAAGAGCAGCCACCCATCAGCCAGCGGCATCCCAGCTGACCAGCCCCCATCAGCCGACTGCCCCTGTCAGCCTCCGGCCTCCCATTCCCCACTGAGAATTGCCCGGACCTCAAAAAAGCCCCTCTGGGCACCCCCCCTCCATATTATGGACACTGAGGGATGGGGGGGGCAACCCCCAGTGGATACCAAATCTATTGCAGAGGTCCAGGGCCTGGTCGGCAGTGCTAGGCCTGTGGAGAGTGAGTTTACTGTTGCTGCGGCTGCATTCCTCTCTAGGTTTCTAGCCCTCCCAGAGGCATTTGGGTTATAGATGCCTGGTAGTGCATGAATGAGTGTGCATACTGCAAGGTCCCCTGTGCATCTCCATTACTATCCCTGACCGACTCAACACCTAAGCAGCCCTAGGAAGTGCTCCTGCAGCAGGGAGCGGAAGACCCCCCCCCCACCTTCTTCTAGGATTGCCAGGGTCGCGAGCAGTAGCCCTATCACTGTGTAGGCAGGCCAGTTTTTCTCACTAATGACCTGATCACTCGTTAAATACCTCAGGTTCGTTGGATTGATAGTAATTTGCATTAGTGCCACAATGTCCGCAGTGAAGGGCTGTGAGGCTTGCTCCACTGTCGGGGGTATGCAGAGTGTGTGCAAGGCCAAAAGGTTTATGGGGCGCCAAGGGTGGAGGTTAGGGGTCACAGGAAAAAAACTGGAAAAGTGGCAGCTCTGGTAAGATGGCACCAGCACACATGGCCCTCACACTTACAGACCCAGATCCTGTGTCTCCGAAAGGGCACCACCACTTGTAGAAACTTTAATCTAGTAGAGACACTGGAGAGGTGTCTGGTTAAGTGTTTGCCAAGCAGTGAGCCTGAAGTACAGTTCCCAGCTGGGAGGATCAAGAGGACAGAAAAACACTCCTCCCTGTGTTCCACTTCATCGCCGCCATGCGGGACAGCTGTGCTCATAAGATGTCTTGCAGCTCTGGCCACTGTTTAGATAGATGACTGCCTTTTTTAAAAAGGAACTTAAGTTATAACACAGATAGCACAAAGGGAAATTTTAACGAAGTAATAAGTTATAGTAGTGAACTTGTCTACATAACCATAGTGTTTTTTGTTAACGATTTCCCATTTTGTGATTCCGACGTTGTCTGCATTCATGCAATTCCCTTTAGAAATGGAATAAACTGCATTCAAGCCTCATATTTCATGCCAGACCATTTTCCTGATGCGATGTATTGACCCTGTCGAAGTCATGACACCTATGTCAACCCCTTGTGTGGGAAGGCTCTGCAACCTAAGGGTGTCACCTGTGTGACAGAACACTGCACAATACCTCTCTGGCTCAGAACGTTGACATAAAACAATGATGCCCCCATCTTCATGCTGCCCATATAGCACCTGAGCTTGTCCCTGAACTAGAGTAGCTGGCACAGGAACACAACCCAACCTGCTACCCGCTTGGCCAACAGCCGGTCCTGCATGCAGCATTTCTTAACTTTTTTTGTTTGTTTTTTGTCGTACTCCAAATTTTCAACATAATCTTTTTATGACTCGTTCTGAACATGACAGGTGCATTTA